>OX460925.1:3815186-5047431 GCA_949788335.1 Salpingus planirostris | reverse complement strand
GACAAGAGATTGATGTGGAGGAGGAAGGAAATTCATCAGAAGGAGAGAGAGAAAAGAGATCGTGGGGGAAGAAGAGAGGAGTCGAGAAGGAGAAAAGAGATAGAGGACAGTAGATTTAGGAGAGAGTGAGGGGTAGAAGAGATTGAGAGAGAAGATTAAGAATAGATGAAAGAGATTGAGGAGAGTGAGAGGTAGGAGAGATTGGGGAGAGAGAAGATTAAGAATAGATGAAAGAGATTGAGGAGAGAGTGAGGGGTAGAAAAGATTGAGGAGAGAGTGAGGGGTAGAAGAGATTGAGGAAAGTGAGGGGGGTAGAGGAGATTGAGGGGAGAGTGGAAGGTAGAAAAGATTGAGGAGAGAGTGAGGGGTAGAAGAGATTGAGAGAGAAGATTAAGAATAGATGAAAGAGATTGAGGAGAGTGAGAGGTAGGAGAGATTGGGGAGAGAGAAGATTAAGAATAGATGAAAGAGATTGAGGAGAGAATAAGGGGTAGAAAAGATTGAGGAGAGAGTGAGGGGTAGAAGAGATTGAGGAGAGAGTGAGGGGTAGAGGAAATTGAGGAGAGAGAAGATTAAGAATAGATGAAAGAGATTGAGGAGAGAGTGAGAGGTAGAAGAGATCGAGGAGAGGGAAGACGAGAATACAGATTGAGGAGGAGACAAAGAGAACGGAAGGGAAAAGATTGCTGAGGCAGAGAAAGAGAGTAGGAGATTGGGGAGGAGGAAATAGAAAGAGTGAGAGGAATAATAGACGATCGAGGAAGAAAGATAATACATAGAGAGGAGACAGAAGAAAAAGAAGGAGGGAAAAAGGAGATAGACAACAGATTGAGGAGGAGCCAAAAAGAGAGAACACCTGTCTTTCTAAGGCAGAGCAGGAAGAGAAAGATGGAAGATTGGGGCAGAAGGAAATAGAAAGAGAGGGAGATATATAAGATTGAGAAAGGCAGAGAGAGAACAGTGCAAGCTCAGAATCGATTTCGATGAACACAATCGATATTTCAGAGCAGTGCTACCAACCTGCTGTACTGCTGCTGCTGCTGCGGTTCCTCCTCGCTCTCCTGCGGATCGTCCGGATGCGCGAGCGCCCGTCCTCGCCTCTGCGCCTCCTTGACGTCGTCCTGCGTCACCTGCACGTTGTCCAACTTCTGCAGCTGCGGCAGCGCCCTTATCACCGACAATCGATAGCCGTCCACGTTGGCGCACGGATTCTCGCCCAGCCAGAGGTTCTTCAGATTCGACAGCGCCTGCAGGTAGACGACCTCGTTGATGTCCCTGATGTCGTTCTGCCTGATGTACAGCTCCTCCAGCCGCTTGCAGAATTGGAAATCGACCAGCGAATTTATCTTATTGATGCTGAAAAACGTAAAATCGCTCAAGCTACGACCAAATTCGGTGACGAAGAAAAAACTGGTCCTGCCCACACTTTTACCTTTTAAACGACAATCGTAACACCGAAATGCCTATTATGTATTATGTAACGACCTACGTCTCGGGGGATTGTGGGTCACGGATGTTAGATCGAATTTGTGAGTAGTTGAACGGAAATTATGCTGAAAACGCTCCATCGACCGATTTCTCGATTAATTATTGACGATCGAAAGGGGCAATCATTTGTCCCTATCGATTTTATCATTTAACCCCAGACTAGACACGTAAAATACGATTTTTCATTAATGTTTCATCATAGAAGGGAGCGTCGTTTTTAGCCTCAACTCGTATTTCCTAGCGTTAGGTCAATGAAAATGCTCACCCACCACTTGAATTAAAGAAAAATCGATACCTAACCTCATTTCGTGGTTATTCATTTTCGTAATACGAATTTCGGCAATAATAACAAGGATTCATCGAGTACAAAGCTGACCAATTTGGTTTATGGACGGACGAGATCGATAGGCTTCGAGGTTGGGCGAGGAATTTACGAGTACGTGGGTTTATCCACCCCCGCCCTGTTTTGCATAAAATAACGTCGTCTTTATGGGCATCTTTCCAGTCTAGTGTCGAAAACAACACGATTTTCGATAGTCCTCTTCATGAAAGAGGGCTACTAATGAAATGAGCCAATCCGGTTGCGTGACTCGCGAATGACAGGTGTGGATGAATTACAGAAAACTGTAATTCTGTGAAAGCGCCAATCTGCTTCCTCGCGATTATTCCACGGTGAATGTGGGTATTTTACATGAATTGTATATCGAAACTGGGGTGAAAAACCGTTTTGAAAGCATACACCACGGTTCATTTCGGTCGATTGTGAAAATGCGAAGATGCGCCATCTGTCGATTAACGGCTCGGCGATGAAATACTTTCTTGATCGTTTTATTTATGGGTAAAAGCGGGCAATTATTACTCGAGTGACTATTCAAGAGATCGCCCTTTCAAATATAATGAAAATTACCAGTGTTTTCAACTTTCTCCGCTCTTTTTCCATTTTAATAACCGGGCGGAAGAAAGGCAATTAAAATGTCGATTCGTATGAGTACCGACTTCTGTTTTCTGCTTCAAGTTTACGACTAGAATACATTTTTCAAACGATATTCTCGAAATCTGTGTTAAGTATAAGTTAAGAATAATTAAAACTTCACGCGCTAATGGTAATCTTCCCACGGATATTCTTGGACTTCTCCTCTAGACTAGAGGTCACATTTCAGTTAAAATCCCACCTACGTTTTATTAGTTCCTCATTCTAATTATCATTATTCAGTTTCACCAACTTGAGAAATGTATACGATGTAATTACACACTGTCAAATGTAATGCAAATGCAACTTCTGTTACAAATAGTTCTCTCGAGTACCGACAAAACGAAAAAACTGCGAGAAAAAAAAACGTGTGCATATGGGAAACGGAACAATGGAGCGATTTTCTCACGACTCGACCCGTCTACGCGATGGCTTTTAGTTTGGCCATCACGCGTGAAGGAGATTCGAAATGCGGAGAGCAGTGTTCTTTCATTAAATCACCGATTTTTAACGGAATCTCTCGCTCGGGAAGATCTCCAAACGACTCACGCAAACGCATCAATGGGTGCGTTCATCAGAACGACGCCGATTGGACGATTGCAGGAAAACGACCAATCACAGCCGGGAAATGATTAGTTAACTGTCAAAGTGACAGTTGTCCTGTCATTCCTTTTGTTGAATATTAAAAAAAGTGAGGTTACAACTGCACCCTTAAATCGAGTCTCTGGATGTGTATTTTTGGATGCAAGTTATGTAGGTGACTTCTAAAAGCGTAGTATGAGAAGATTGAACGCTTGCCCACCAGTAAAAATCCCTCACCTATTTCATTATCTTATCAGAAAAATAATGGATCGTTATTTTGCTACTTGAAACAGTAATAGAATTTGGTACACTTATAAATTGAAATAAGAACGTTCACAAAATATGAAAACCTTGATCGCGTTTTCCGGTTTTGTGCTTCTAATGCCGATTTACATTCGGGAAGTTTCAGCAAATGACGATTTTCGTGTAAAAAGTGATCCTTTGGTGCATCAAGCGTACGCTCAACGTGCCGGTGTTTTCAATACCGGAAAAGTTGCCAAAAACCAAGAGGACACAAAAACAGGAAAGCTGATGCATTGTTCAAAACCTTACGAAAAACCTTATGAAAAAAATGGAAAAGAACTGAAAATTAACGATGAAAATTCATTGATGCACGCCTATGGACAGAGGGCCGGTATACAAACTCAAAATCCCCATCAAGAAACAGCAAAACACCTCAATTTCCAAAACCCGAAATTCGTCAAACAAGAATCAATTGATGAAAAAGATAGAATACTGCATGCTTACAAACGAAGAGCCGGGATTTTTTGAAAATTTATGAATAAACCAGTGTAAAATACCCATGATAAGTTTAGTTTGTTAGAAAATAAACAGACCAATTAAATTTCATAGGATTGGATGTTTTGATACATCCAGATTGAATGTAGATAATAAACTTTTCGGTCTGCGGATCTCCAATAAGTAAACAGTGGACTTTCTAATCGCGAAATAGAGAAAAACTTGAACAATACACGGAAGTATAATGTCTACTATACACCTGCGTAAACCAAAACCGAGAAAAAATCATATGAAATGTAGAAACGGAAGTGACCATAAAATGCGTTGAGTGTTTATTATCGTTATACTTAACTGTTATAATAAGCAAAATGAGAAAATTGGACCAAAAATCGAAAACCACTACGGTTTACTATTTTCACGCTCGAACAGAGTTTTGAACTTGTGTGCCGTAAACTATTATAGTAAGTAGAATATTTAATAAGAAGACGACGACATAAAGTCATGCATGGCTACAATACAAAATGTGCACACATAAATCGAGTACGAGCAAGTTTATAAATAATCACCTGCAAGTTGTATACAGAGTTTCCAGCTAAAAAGAACCTTATCGCACAGAAAATGTTGAATATTCAAAATTTCAAGTGAAGCTACTCAAGTTTTAGAGATTTCTTTGAATTTTCATCAAAAGAGATCGGAAAAACCTGGACTTTCACAAAATTTTCAGTTTCTCAAACTCATTCAACCGTTCTTTTAAAATGGCTTCCTCAAAATTGACAATTGACACCAAATCCAAATGTCATAAGATTTTCCCAAGGCTGCCAACGCCAAAATAACTGAGATCCCAACAGGAAATAGATTATCACAATGTTTATGTCCCAGATTTTGGCCTACCTATTTATTTAAATCAAGATTTCAGGACGTAGGTGTACGATGAATACGCATTTTAATAATTCATTTGTGTCTCTAACGACACCTTTTCCTGTTTATCACATCATTTAATTTTATGAAAATGATAACTTCATCTGGAGAGAACTAATTGCGAAAATTATCAATCAACATCATCAACTTAACGGTAATCGCGTTTTATAAATGCGTTTCAAAAGGTAAAAGCAATTAGAATGCATGTGAAGTCTCCTACAACATTCCACTACAAATTACAGGAATATTACTTAGACCAAGTCATTGCTTATTATTTTTCCTATTAAAACTAAACGTAATAACGAGATATGTCAAGATGATGAGTAAGTTTGATCTTTTTCTCCGCAAAATAACCAAATCGACCTACACCTAATACCCACTTTTGCTTACTTGTTTTTATTATTATTATATTAGTCATAGGTACACGTAATGGTAATGTAAACAACACTTTATAGGGATATCCCAAACGACTGCACAATCTCTCAAGACAGGTGGAACTTGTTTAACACGCCGGGCCTATTGAATGATAATTGAATTCGGAAAAAATCACCTCTGGGCATTGTTAAACTCGCTCTTTGTGGGTGCCGATTTCTACTATTTCTATCACTTCCTCGGCGCCAATTTGGGGCAAAAAGCGACAGTTTTTTAATTGGGAAACTCACCTCAAGGACAGCACTTCCACGGAGGGCATTTTCCTCAACAGAGAAACGTCCACAAGCTCCGAGCCCCTGAAACGACAACAAAGACGAGTTGAAGCCACGGGAGGTGTTTTAAATTGAATTTCGCTCACCAGCAGTTGAGCCGTTTGATTTTCGACAGGTCGGATATTTTGGTCCGCGCTATGACCATCTCCTCGGTGAGCCTCTTGGCCATTTCGACTTTTTTCTTCGGCTTTTTTTTCTCAAACGTTCACTCGCTTCACTTCGCTCGACTACCGGCACTAATCTACAGGGAACGTGGTGCACATCGCATCCCGTAACGTGCGTGAATCTGTGCAGAAATCGAGCGGAAACGCAACACACCTTCGTCGACTCCTGCAAAGAACTGTCAAAGTTTTGACGTTTCTTTCCGTGTGTTGTTGAACTTGCGACTGCGAGCGTGGTGTTGGTCGGTGGTGGGGCGGCGTTAAATGCGGAAACCTAATCGCGTACGGTGTGAAGTTAGCGCGATGTTCCCACGATCGCGTCCGTTTTACACCACAATGAAAGCAGCGCGCTAAAAATGGCAAACGAATCAAAGATGCGACATTTATTCTCCGATTTAATAAATAAGGAAGCTATTTCATGATTTTATTAATAAGAAAAAGAGAATTGGCTATCAATGATAAAATAATACTGATATTAGCAAAAGAAAAAAATCATCAAAGCTTGTTCGTCTATACCCATTCGATCAACTTTTGCAACGAAGACAGACGCCCACTGCTGATGATAGTAAGAGAGAGAGAGAGAGGGTGAATATAAATTGTTGCGAAAATAGATATCTGAACCCAGTTCCCGTTATCACAAATGATTATTATCTACTAACGTGTATTTTCTATACCGATCATCTAGTGCAACCAACCGATATCCAACAATAAACCATAAAATTATTCAACTAAAGGTAAATAACGTGATAAAAACAGGCAGGCGATGTGAAAAAACACTGCATTCATTGTTGATTATATTTATCTATCTTCCACAGGTATATCCATTCGTAATACGAGTCATACAGTGATAAATAAGATTTAAGTCAGAAGGATACAAATGAACGAGGAAAAACATTAAGCTTTTAGATTTCACAGTGAGTGTATACTTAACGCAAAGTGAAGCATCATCAGATGTTACAATTTTCGATTATAGGTAATAGACCGTACAGGGGAATCCCATAAGATTTCGTAATTCAAGATGGAGGTGCGTTTATCTCAACATTTTGATCTTATCAGTTTGATATCTGATGAATCTCTTTAAAAATTCCAGAATGAGCGGTCGATTTGCTTGAGAATCCACGGGTATCTTGAAGATGTCGGGGCTTCCTCCGATTCGAGCGACTCAGATCCGATCGAATATTTCGACGAAAAACACGCCAAGCACAAACCGCCCCCGATTCCGCTCGACATCACGAACAAGAGAACCGTCATCGTTAAAAACACAAGCGAAATTCCACCGGCAACAATTCAGAAAAAAATCAGAAATATCGGTGCGTCCGTTATTGATGGTCGACATGATCAATGCAAGTATTACAAAAATTTCGATCAAATTTTTCCGGATAAGCCGATGCCGCCCACCCTCGGCGATTACTTCTTGTGCCACGCGACATGGAAACCCAGTAAACGGAAGAATAAAATGAGAGGAAGCGATGAAAATGGTTCAGGCCTATCGCATTCGGGAACGGCGAGTGAAATTGGAGAAGACGTTCCGACATTTGTGGGACAGGCGCACCAGAAAAAGGCACAGAATAATTCTGACCTTGAGTCGCCTACAATAGCAGACTCTACAACAAAGACGCCTAAAACAGAAATGTCTAAAATAGAGAAGACTAAAACAAAGGCGCCTAAAACTGAGACACCTAAAAAACAGATGCCTAAAACAGAGAAGCCTAAAATAGAAATCCCTAAAATAGAGAAGCCTAAAACAGAAAACCCTAAGATAGAGAATAAGGTTGAAACAGAAATGTCTAAAATAGACAAGGCTAAAACAGAGGCGCCTAAAAAAGAGAAGCCTGAAACAGACATCCCTGAAGTAGTGAAGGCTAAAACAGAGGCGCCTAATGAAGAGAACCCTGCTAAAACTGAAACGCCTGAAAAAGAGAATCTTAAAACAAAAAACCCTAAAATCGAGAAGATTAAAACAGAAATCCCTAAAATGAAGAAGCCTAAAACAGAAAACCCTAAGATAGTGAATAAGGTTAAAACATCAGAAATCCCTAAAATAGACAAGGCTAAAACAGAGAAACCTAAAACTGAGACGCCTAAAAAAGATAATCCTACAACAGAAATCCCTAAAAAAGAGAAACCTGAAACAGACATGCCTAAAGTAGAGAAGGCTAAAACAGAGGCGCCTAAAGAAGAGAACCCTGCTAAAACTGAGACGCCTGAAAAAGAGAATCTTAAAACAGAAAATCCTAAAATAGAGAACATTAAAACAGAAATCCCTAAAATGAAGAATAAGCCTAAAACAGAAAACCCTAAGATAGTGAATAAGGTTAAAACAGAAATCCCTAAAATAGACAAGGCTAAAACAGAGAAACCTAAAACTGAGACGACTAAAACGGAAATTCCTGAAACAGGGAAGCCTAATACAGACTTGTCTAAAATCGAGAAGCCTAAAACAGAAATGTCTAAAATAGAGAAGACCACAACAGAGACGCCTAAAATGGAGAAGCCTAAAATACGAAAGTCTGATGAAAATCCGAGAATAGACCCAAATTTATTTCTTAATTTTTCAAACGCAATTCCCTGGTTTTTACACGAACACAACCTACAGAAGCTGAACCGTTTGTCTGAAGAAGACGAATCTAGAATAAACACCAAAGATGACATTCCGATGAACCCAAATAAGGCCGACACGCGTGATCTCAAAAAAACACGAAAGAACAGAAAAAGTAGCCATCATAAGTCGAAAACTTCAATCCCAATTTCGGAAACGAATTACTCTGAAGATTTCGCTCCGATTCCCATGCCATATACCAACGACCCTTTACTCAGTACAATCAAAGAGATCGGCGAAGAAAATACCAAATATTGCGGTTATCGCGTTTCCAGCATAGACGACGATGTGTCAATTTCGGAGCAGTTTTCGAACGATTTTCGCGATTTCAGACGTTTGTACATGGACGGAGATTGCGCCGCTTCGCCGGAAAGAAAGGCGGGAAGGAAACGACGATTGCAGAGGATCAAAGAGTTCGTTGCCGAGTACAACGCCAACGTCGACAGAATGCTCAGAGGCGAAGAAATGGTTCATCGAAAAGTCGACCACATCGAAGAAGATGAAGAAATCGAGAAATCGGGAGCGCACGAAATCGATAATACTCTCGTCAAAATATCGGAAGATGAAGAGCTGAAAAGGAAACTAATCTTCATGAAATTTTCTGAAGATGACGATTTTTGGGCAAAACATTATTTTCAATTTGAAGAAAAAAGGCACGTTTTTCTTGACGGTGTGGTCGATTGCAGATGTTTGTCGTTGTTAAAATGCGTTGAAGATTTTCAAAATGCGGATGATTTCAACAGTTTTGAAGATTGTCCATTCTGGGTCGACGATGAAAATGATCTAGATTTGGAGATGATACTTTACAAATTTATCTTGATTGTATCAGTGAGATTAGGCGTTCCATTTGTATTACGTCTATTACTATTTTTGATATCGCATTGTATCGATATCATATTTTTGATATGTCTGTTGGAGTATTTTTGTATAATTTTGATAACAAAGTGAAATAAACTGCAGTATTCATAAGAAAACGATCTGTTGGACTTTTCGTCAATAATTTTCATGAAACCAAAAATGTTCATATTAGGTACCCGTTATAGCCCCATTTTCGTATTCCTAAGTTATTAATAAATATTATATAGTGTGATGATTAACATACATACAGTAATAAATTGTAATGACATTGAGAAACGAAAAACATATTTCATTCATCAGTCGAATGCCGAGCATGTAAGTGGACGGTTATTAAGCAGCGATATCACTTGAAGAAATATGTAAGAAGACGGGGAATCTCCTTAATTTCGCAATGGAGGTGAGTATTCTCGTATAGTTTTGTACCTTTTCGTTTCGAACTTTGTATATCAGTGAGGAACTGGATTTTGAAGTTTTTGCACAGAAGTAATAAAACTATAACAAAACCCATAACAACACTAAAATACGAGTCAGTTTCTTACTGACAATGGGTAGAAGCATAGGGTAGGAGTTATGATTTGATTGTTCACATTCCAGGACGAAGTGTTGTCATATTGCCTGAAAATCCACGGATTTTACGACACGTTCGAGGATTATTCCGATTCGGGCGATTCCGATTCCAAGGAGTATTTCGACGAGAAACACGCCAAATACGAACCGCCTCCGATTCCACTGGTCACTTTAACCCGGAGCGTCACTATCAGCAACGGAAACAACGATAAGAAAACGATAGACTTTGAAAAAGTGCCAGTGAATACAAATAGAATAATTCCACCAGAAATAATCGATTTTGCATCGATTACACCTGTGAAACGTGTCGCTAATCAACGCAATGATTATGAAAATTTCCCGCTTTTGTCGTGTTCGGGGAGCTCGAAAAGACCGAAGAGGAGCGAAAAATATACGGCGGAAAAAGATAAGGGAGCTTTTTCTCGCGCTATTAAAAATAAGTCACTGAAATCTGCGACACTAGGCGACTACTTTTTGAATGACGTCACAACACTGCAGAATATTTCTGAAGAGCCTATTATTAGAAGACGGAAGATTAGGAAGAGGGGGAAAAGTGAACCCAGAAATAATGACGAAAAAAATAATTATCAGAAATATCCAGAAATCTTTCCAATGATTGGAAAATGGTCAAACAACGATAAAAACACTCTGCACGCGACTGAATCAGCACCAATTTCTGTTGAACAACAGTCTACAATAAAGCAAAATGTTGTAATAACAAAGAACAAGCCTAAAACAAAGAAGGCTAAAAGAAAGAAGCCTAAAATTATGAAGCCTACAATAATACAGAGAAATATTATCACACAGGTGATTCCGAAAATGGAAAAAATGAGTGGAACAATTTATCCGGCAAAATATGTCGATCAAAAACCTTCATCTTCAACTTCTTTGGAAGGCTTGAACAGCAGCATTGGAAAGTACACAAAAAATGATGAAGACACTTTTTGCGTTATTCACTCATTGCCAAATACTGTTGAACAAGAGTTTACAACACAAGAAGACATTGTGGAAACACAGAATGAGAATTTTAGAATGACGGAAAATTCTAAAACAGAAAAGCTCGAAACAGAGAGAAATCAAAATATGCATGCAAGAGTTTCTGCACCTTCAAAACATGCGGTCGATAACCGTGGGAATTCTTCACCTTGTTCAACTGTCTCGGAAATACTTATCAAAATCACTAAAGACACAGAAGACACTAAATTATCACCCGTAATAATGAAACCGGAGAATTCTAAAGCAGAGAATAGAAAACGAAGAAATAGAAAAAAGAAGCTCAGAAGAAAATTGCGGAAAAATGGTGTCGATGACAACATATCCAAAGATTTGGAGATGAATGATAACGAAGATTTCATGACGGTTAAGCCATATGAGGAATTTGATGTTTTGGAGTACAATGACGAAACTTGTCAAATGCTCAAAAATGAAGAAAATCGACAACTTTATGAAATTCATGAAGGAAGATATCTTCTGGAAATACAAGGCCTCTTTCTTCAGGACACCAACGCCAGATTTTTGTATCTGAACGACGAGATCAATACAGAATGTCAAATGCTGCTTGAAAGTACACGAATAAGCTTTTACACTGATCTCGAGAATACAAGTTCAAATGCAGAACGAGAAGTAGAAGCGGATGAAGATCATAATCTACATTTTGGTACAGCACTTTATAATTTTGCCGTAACAATATCTGTGGAATTATGTCTCCCATTAGCATTACAACTATTGCTACCGGGTATTCAATAAATGCGTCCTCAAAATTTTATAATTATCCAGTTTTAACATCCAGCAAACTTTCACTTCTATCATAATCATCATCACAACTAGAGTTTGCGCGGTTTTCTTCCATAATACCCCAAAACGCATGCGTTAACATATACGAAATCCGCATAATCATTGAACTTCTTTACATAGGAGAAATCCAAATTTGATTTTTATGGATTGGCCCGGATGATTTGCTCAAATTTTGGCTAAGTATGTTGTAAATCATGCCTTTTTGGCTCTTTTCTTTGGGAAGGAAGTATCGCGCAACGCTTCTCTGCCGTTCTGCTTTAAGAGAGAGATGGCCTTTAAATAGATCAATATAAAGTGAGGAGCCCGAAAGAGAGTACAAATCCGCGGCACACTGCAGAGGTGAATCGAAAATCCGCAGGAAAATGTCGGTGAAACGTGCGGCTCGATCTAGTAAAATTTACAAATCTGACATAGGAAATTCGTAATAACAAATGTGGACTGAAAATGACTCTTTATTCACCGCCCTTTGGTATCACCAAAATGTTCCAATATTGGACAGTCTCTTTAGGTAAGCCATCCGAATAAAACGTAATTTTCTCTTAAAATTTCCTCTAACATAACATTTTCAAGAATTTGTTTAGAGAAGATATAATAAGCCAATGATAACATATATCTTTCAGTTTGTATCAATTTCGGTTGTTATGCCCAATGGAAATGCGCTCGTGAGTATTCAAAGAGTGAAACACTGAACTTTTCTAAATAAATTCGCTTGTATTTGTCGTAAAATCACTAACAAAATTATCGTGTGCTTTTCCTTATATTCCAGTGATAATATTGCTAGCGCTAACACCCGTTATAAAAGCCGAGTGCCAGAGTAAGTAACGTTGTTGAATGTATCGAAAGGCCACGAAATATCAAAGTCATGTCGCTGATTGGACCCGATAATGGAACTGTCAGAATGTTTTGTGGATAAATCACCATTTTCACATTTCCCGTGCATAAAAGTTATATTTCGTGACCCGGCTATAAAAAGATTAAAGTACTTCCTGAACGCTTCATATCTGTCGAGCGGACTTAGCGAGTGGCGGGAGAGCTTGCCAATAATCTTATTATTGTCACCCGGCCCGCCCACCTACTCAAATCCGGGATTATTACGAAACAAACACTCGGGGGTCAAGGATCAGATCCGGATACAATTCGAAAATAACCCGTCTTTGAGAAATCTGGGGTTATGTTCACCGTAACTGTCATAAATGTCAAAGGGAACGTTTACACCAGGCAGCAACAATCGAACGTCGAGTCGAAAAGGGTTTTGTTTATTTTAGCCAGGCAAATTTACTGCTACGAATGCGACAGCTGGTCCGACATGCGGTGTAAGGACCCCTTCAACTACACCGCGTTGCCCAGAGACCAGCCGCCATTGATGACGTGCAACGGATGCTGCGTGAAGATGGTCAGGAATGCGAAATCGCGTGAGCATTACGACAGCGAGACGAAACCGGAAGCACCCGTCTCTCTCGCACGCACGACGATTTTGACGGCTCCCGCCAACTGTCAAACGGGCCAGTGGCGCCGGCGAAAGGGATTTTGGACTTGAATCCGTCACCGCCGCCGCTGGCCTATCTGACGGTCGACCGGAAGCTCATTGGCGCCATCTGCCGTCAGAACTGTCTAACTGCGAGGGTGGGGGGCGCGGGAAATGCGATTAACTCGGCGGTGCGCGTCTTTTCCAGCGTACGAGGTGGTGCGGCGCACGTGCACGTCGCAGCTGCAGATCAACCTGTTCATGGTGGACCACGTGTGCATGATGGAAAGTAGCGGAACCGGCCACATGTGCTTCTGTGAGGAGGACATGTGTAACGGCGCGCGCGTAGCCCGGTGTGATCTCTCCTTCACGCACGTAGTCGTAGCCTGTCTGCTCCTCGGCCTGTGCATGCTCCTCGATAGGTAGACCGAGAGTGACGTAGCCAGAATAGACGTAGTCGAAAAGCGTAGAGAAGAAACACACGACAGACGCCACCGATTTGACAGATCGTAGTCGAGCGGAATCCGCCGCCATTTTATATCCGCTGTCAATTTTCTGCGCATGTGGCAACAACGTTTTGTGGATATAAAATGGCCGCTGACATTTAGAAGTACCGAAACCATCCAAGCCTGATTACTTTCATCAAGACAATAAGGCTTTAGACCCGAAATTGCATGTTTTCTTAGACTTATCATGACCGTTTCCGAAACTCTTTCATCCAGCTCAATGCGATATTACAAAAATATTGTTCCCGGGATTTGTAAATATATTCGTCTTTTAAAGTTTAAATATTGTCCATGGAAGAAAAAACTCAATTCAAACTGTTGGCTAATAATGTGGCATATCATGAAATACTGTAAACTGTTGTTAAATTATAATTGTTGCTGGTTTTAAAAAGGAATATGGACTTCCACTCGTACCGTCGATCTCTTCCAGTCACTTTTTGAGTGTTGTGCATGTCTTTTACCTATTCGTCTCTCGATTCTTTTGGTTCCTTTTTGAAACCCGTGGTCAATCTGTATACTTTATACACGTTCTGTACAGGAAATCGAATAGTGCTCAATTTTAAAAGAACCACCTAAGTTTTTAAAGATCCGAACTATCATAGGTAACATAAAAACATACTTATAAAGAATGGAATATCACGAAAATCATCTGGAAATTTGTAGTTGATTATTATTAGTTTAACTATCATTAATTATTATTAGAAGCATGTCTGCACGATTTGCACAAATTTTCATTAGACTAATTTGACAAAAGAGCAAATTGTGGCATGAAATCATCAGTTTGCAAGAGATTTTCCCTTCGTAGCTAACCACCATATTCCCAAGTGTGATGCCAAAGGGAAAGTCTGGCTTTTTACCGCTAGACTGATTAGATAATTCTCATGAGAGTTGTGAAACCAAAAAGCATGTTATGATTTTGAGAGCTTCTATTGGCTTCAAACCACTTCTAAACCTATATACCAAATTATTTTGAAAATTAGAGGACAACACTCCACCTCACAGAAGAAATTAGGCCGTTTTACGATATTTACGTCATGTACACTTCAAAATAGTAATAACGAACGGTCTGATGGTGGCAAAATCGACGCTTCGCATAATTTCCCTGAGGCATTTGGCACTAAGGGACATTTCGCGGAGCGCCGGTTAACACCAACATTCCTCTATTTTTATTCTCTAATAAAAAACCCAATACTTTAATGTGTAAATAAATATTCATGATTATAATAATTGTTGAGTAGATTTATCATATCATTTGTGATGAAAATGAATAATAAATATTTACGATTTGACGGATCAATTTCACCCCTGAAACCCCCGAAAAAAGCGCCATCTTTGAGCGGTTTCCGCAACCGATCCATGGCGTATCTTCTCAGCTGCTGTTTGCCTCTTCCGGGCGAGATTTCGAAATGTTCCGTCTTGGCCGATCCGGCGACGAATTCCTAATCGGCACGTGCCTCTCCCGAGCGATGATGATTTGTGATGCGTGAATATTATCTCCAAAGACATAATTGCACGAGTGCAAAGTCCCCACACAGTTGCCTAACCTATCATAACGTCGCCGCGTCCGCAGATTCGCCCGTTTTAAATGACCTCACCTCTCCCGGAACGAAAACGGCCCAATGTTTAAGCCACGGACTCCATTTAAGGACATTATTCGAGGTAAGGGACCGGAATTTCGGCCGGAAAACGTCCGGGAAGTCTTGTTTACGACAGCCGTCACCTGTCATTTCGCGACCGCAAAAGAAGTGACAGATGACAGCGCCGTCACAGACTCACAGACGTCGCCTCACGAAATAGAAGGCTAATTTCGTGTGATTCAAGGATTCAAAAATGCGCTCAACGTTCAGAACAGGCAAACGCGTTCGCTCAAAATCGACAAGGTTTTGGTCGTCTCCAAGCTTTCGCGGTACGAATTCGAGCGGAAAAAGCACGGCGACTTGAACGAGACCGATCTGGAAAAAGAACTGAGAAGCAGAGGAACAGACTTTGAAAAATTGATCCACTACCATAATCTACACAAAAAGTTCGAAAGTAACGTCGTCGACACTTTTAGAAACATGGGAATCGACGTACGAGTCGTAAATAGGTGATTATCTTGAAAAAACCATAGAGATATAAACCCGAACTAGAACGCTAATTTCCATTCATTACAGGTTTAATTATAACGAAGAAAAGGTGAATTGGGCGGATATCGTAGTACCAACTGGAGGAGACGGAACGTTCCTATTGGCCGCCAGCAGGATACGCAATAATTTAACTCCAGTGATTGGTTTCAATTCCGATCCGAATCGCTCAGAAGGTCATTTATGTCTCCCCAAAAAGTACTCGACCAACATCAAGCAAGCTATTGAGCGTCTGCAAGAAGTACCAACCTAACTACTCGGGAATAAAAGTCACTAAAACTCAAATTCTAGGGGAATTTCGACTGGTTGTTGCGCCGCCGCATCCGGATCAAATTGGTGTGCCAAAAGGGCGAAATCCCGCCGAAATACCTCCACGAGATCGACGTGAGCTGCGATTCGGTCAACCCGTTCCTCAAAATAGACAGCAACGACAAGAACGGGCAGATCTTACCGGTTTTGGCCCTAAACGAGGTAACCAGAATCTGGGGATTTTCGGCGAAACTCCCCAGATTCTAGTGACTTTCGTGTTTTCAGGTTTTCGTGGGGGAGACGATTTCCGCTCGCGTTTCCCACCTGCAGATGCGTTTGAACGGGTCGATCGAGCAGACCAACATGAAATGTTCGGGCGTTTGCATTTGCACCGGAACCGGGTCGACTTCTTGGCACCTGAGCATCAACCGTTTGCCCACTCAAAGCGTGGCGGAGCTTTTGAGGCTGCTGGACCGCGGGAGTCACGACGATTCGTACGCGGAAGAAATCGCCCAAAAATACAACAAAAACTTGATTTTCGGCGCAGGTACCAACTTTCGAGCAACAAAATCCCCCAAAAAACCCACGATTGCGTCATTTTTCAGATGATACGTGCATGGGATACACAATCAGGGACTTGATTTCTGCCGGGGTTTGGCCGCAGCCCAAAGGGATCAAATCCAGGGGTTTTGCAACGAAAATTGAGATAAAATCGAGCTGTTTCGATGCCAGTCTGGTGGTAGACGGGGGAGTTTCCTTTGCTTTTAATGACGGCACCATCGCAATTTTGGAAATCCGGGACGAGGATGCCCTCAGAACTGTCATTTTCAACGAATAATGGCGGAATCGAGTGAAAAAGCCTTAGAAACCATGGAAACGAATTGAATTATTTATAGCTCATAATGATTAAGTGCAAATTTATATTCCAGTTTTAATACTTACTGTAATTTTACGTGATAATCTATTTGGATGTCGATTATTTTTATTAAGGAATAAAATGAAAATATTAATTTGTGAAGACATAAAATTTACATTTTATTTTATTTTTAGCTCAGGTAATTAATAATAATAAGTAACTGAAAATGACTTAGGAATTACATTTTTCTAAGGTATACTGATGACAGTTTAATAAGTTACGAGATGTAAGTAAAAAAATCACAAATCAAAATGCCAAAAAGTTAGTCTTTTCGAAAATCCATCCAAAATTACTCATCACTCATATCACAGAAATTTTGACGGAGATGCTCTAAATGAAGCCCTCCAATCCAGAGTTGTGCATGATCAAAACTGCTTTCTATAGTTCTGTCAAATGTCACCAGGTGGTAGCACCCAGCTTTTAAAATGTTACACAATAAATGAAAATGAGTAATCTTGGATATCTAATGGACGCAGAGGCATATCTCAAGCATTTTATATTCATATCATAATATTCATTTGTACAGAGGTGAACTAGATAATTTCTAATCAAAGAAAAACGAGTTTTTGGACGTTTAAAGCCATCATAACTTTACAAGGCATATAGAACATTATTTCTTTCTACAGTTATTATTATTTATCATTAATATAATTCATTATTATAATACACGGGGGTCGTTTATAATACAGTTAAAGCTTAACAGCAAGTTTTGAAAACACCTCCCACACGATTTTATTATTACATAATAATATGTGGCAGTTTCTAATTTTTCCATTTGATATATAAAGTATATACTTGAAGATTTTCGTAAACTTAATTGAAAACAGTTTAGAAAATGTTTCTCCCCTTCATTCAAGGACCATTTTCTACAAGTACGAAACGTCAAAACGAAACCATAATCCCTCTGAAATACGTTTAGGGAAATAGTAACTTACATACGGGCCAGGAAAGTGCCATTTTTCGCGCGAGCAGGATTATTGTTGACAACCCTACTACGAGAAAGAAAACTTTCCTGCGAGTTGTGTACACTATTTTCCAGACGACCACAACAATCCAACAATGTTATAATTTTTAATCGATTTGACGCGAAAAGAAGTGCCAACCTAAAGTTTCATAAAAACGAAAAACCCAAAATGTTTGAAATTGTGAATAACTTCCACAATGAATTAAATATGGATAGAAATTTCACAAGTGTTACAATGTGGTCGTCGGGAAAGGTAAAAATACCTACTCTAAACAGCGAATACTTTTAGTTTTCATCAGAACGATTAATAAAACGATATTACCACCGATTCATAAAATGTTGACATGAAAATGCCAACGTAACTTAAATAAATATTAAGTACGCTAATTCATAATAGTAAACATTGTTTATACATAAACGCTCCAAGCGTGTTTATCGTAATAATAATAATTGTATAAAATATATTACTTTTGTAAAATAACAAGTAAATATAGGTAATCTCATCTCAAATAAATAAACACACAGACAGACAGAAATCTTGTAAAATTTATACCTACAATAACCCAGTCCTTCATTAATATTATTTGATGTATTGAAAAAAGAAGAAGACTACGTTCATTTCTAAAGTTCGTACCCAAAGCGTTCAATAAACGATTATTTATACTTCTTGTATGTCATTTCTCGAATAACCCTTATCAATAAATCTTCTAGAATAAATTCTTCATCTAATAAGGAGATATAAATACCTATAGTATATTCTAAATAGGTGAAGGGGACTATTAATAAGCGCTAATTATTTTTAAGTTATCAATTTACATTTCAATTATCCATTTATGCATAGGTACTTTTTGGCGGGATTCTGTTTTTAAAATTTCTCTTATTAAAGCATATGGTCCCTATCGATTTTCCTAGATATTTCCACTTTTTTATATCTACTGAAAAAATTGAGTATTTCTCGTTTTTTTTCTCTGTAGAATTACATTTTAATAATCGAAGATCAACGTCTTCGAACTTGTTATTTCTTATTGTATAATTAGCAGCTATAGCATTATTAAATATGATTTCTCTAACAGAAATAATGCCCAACGTGACATTAATTTATTATAACACCAATAATAACACACGTAAACATATGAGGCGATTTTCCGCGAAGGACCGTCCATTCAACGGTAAACCTCGCGAAAAAATCCCTATAGGTATCAGGTAATCAAGATGATAATAACGATCAATAGCTTTGAATTTAATAATTTCACCATTATTCCGTAATCATAATTATTGTTAATCAACTATGTATAATTATAATTGGAAGATATAGGAGTGATTATCTCGAACGAATTGATAAATAATACTGATAACGAGCAAAATACACGAATTAAAACGATTATTGTCGTTGGGTAAATCAAACTACGTGCGATAATAATAACAGTAAAAATAATAGGAGAAGACTAGAGATTATTGAAAAATCAGGAATTTTCGTTTTACAATATAACATCCCTCAAAGTGCCATAATATGGGACACTCTGTAGAATACCTAATAATATCACCAATGGATCTATTTATACAAAAGACTCTATCTACCTTTTGAAGAAGCTGAAGAAACCCTTCCCTTTTTCGGGTGGAGGCGCCATCAGCATCGGTACTTGGTTCTTATGAGTGATACGTATCTGAAAAACGAGAAAACCTGAAAAAGACCGAAACGTATGGGAAAATCAAAGAAATACGTACGGTGGTCGGCGGCTGCATCCACGGTTCGCCGTCTATCTGCATGGGAAACGTCTTTCGCGTCTTTATGACGATAGAGGAGCACTGGGCCAACCTCCTGCCGCTCGCCCTCAGTCCGGTCCTGACTTGGCCCATGTGCAGGCAATTTTCCAGACCTATGACCTCGATCAGCCCGTCGCCGATATCTGAAGAAAAGGCCATTTGTATTTTCAATTTCAAGTTTTTGCATAATTTTTGACAGAGTTTGAATTTGACACTCGATGGTGTAATTTTCAAGTGTCATAATTTTCTGCAAAATGTCAAAAATAATGGCGCTGGGGTAAAATACGTCATAAAAACGGTCACTTTGAAGAAAACCGCATATTTGTGTCCAACAAAATTGTGAACGTAAACGTAACCAAGGTTTTAAATGGATAAAACTGTCAAATATAACCGAATCATAACCTAATTTTCACAAAGTGTCATGTCCCGCTTACACGATAAGAATTTTAAACTGCGCTATTGGTCAATCATTGACAGATTTGACAGATGGGTAATATTCCGGGCGATAAAGAAGGAAACTGACCTTGCACAGCCACGCTCAAGTCGACCGAGTTGAAACTGGACGTGCTCAACTCTTTCTGCCGTTTCTTCTTTTTACTGCGCCTCCTTACACCTGACAGATGCTCCCCCCATAGATTTGAACCCCCATGGGTGTAGGGGATATTCAAGAGGGCAATGCCCTGCAGCGGCGAACCGTTGGCAAGGTCCAGAGAGACGTCGTCGCACTGAAATTGCGTGAAAAAACGACATAGAATTCAAATTTCGGAGATTTCCCGCCAGATCGCGTCCTGCACTTACCGAGGCTTGGCGGGAAATTTGAAATAACGAATTTCTAAATGCATTTCTGTGATACTTGGGACAGTTCCTGATTTCTTTTACCAATATTAAACTCAACTAGGAGTTGAAACATGCTTCTTAACGTCAAAATTTTTCAAATAGTATATTTCTTTGCTGTTAGATGTCGCTTTTCACGGTTGAAATAAAGGAATCTCACCGTAATCTCGATGTATTCATGCAGATTTTTGCAGGAGGCGGCGAACTGCTCCGTGGTGGCGTACTCGAAGTACCACAGCTTGTTCTTCATCCTGCTGTTGAACTTTTCCGGGTTCTTCTCCCGCTCCAGATGGAACTTGACGCAAATGGCGGCGTCCTAAGACCAACCGTCAACTTACTCGTTATTTATCCGTTAATAACCGTCACTTTGATCACTTACCACCCCCACCGAGAAGTAGTTGTTGATGATGTTGTAGGGTATCCGAGTGTCGGCGATTTTCTGGTCGGGATCGGGGGGCGACGTGTCGGACAGCTCGATCAGCCACCGGTCGAGCATGACGGGGGCGGCGCGCGCGATCTTGTGCAGGATCTTGTGTATCGACTCGCCCTCGTATCCACCGCCCCATCGCAGGCAGCGGGCCAGGTCGTTGCCGGTGCCCAGGGGGATGACGCCGACCGGGGGCTGGCACTCCAACTCCACTTTGTCTGCAAGAGAAAAATGCTCAAAAAACGCCCCGGGGATCACGACCGTGGCTTAGATGGAAGACTGTCAGGCGCAGAGGTTTGGTACCGCTGGATGTTGTCAAGTGGATAATTGGCGCGAAATTCGAATATGACGTATGACGTACCAATGAAAATACTGAACTTTCTTGGTTAAGTGTATGTGGAGTACAATTTAAAAGTATAAATAAGTAAGTATAAGTATAAACTGTTGGAAAAGTCTGTAGAAATCGGCTTAAAACTCATAAAGTTTCATAATGTTTGATCGAATTTTATTTTGACGTTTTCTCAAGTTTAGATATTTCAAGTAATGTCGATTTATTTACGAGTTAGTCATTCTTCTCATATTTTAATGAATCTAAGAAGCGGTTTTCTTTCTCCTTGCTACCCTAGATTCAAATTAACACTTCCTTAATGCACGTCTTGAAAATTGGTTAAAAGTGAAGTTAAAATTACTTTGAACGGCGTATTTTTCTCGAAAAAAACACAGCTGAACAGCTAAAAACCACTAAAATCGAAACTGGCTTCACTATTGTGGCAATTTTGCTATAATTCACTCAATTCCGCATTGAATTTTGTCGGACAATTTGGTTTAAAATTGAATGACAGCCAAGCTCATTCCCCCATTCTTTTTGACAGTGTTAACTCAGTGGCTCTCAACAAGTTTTTTACAAGTCATAAAAAATCGAACCGTCTTCCATCCAAACCACGGATCACCATCAAAATACCAACCCATGGTCTCCAGGACCCACCCCACGGTCCCATCGCCCCCACAACAGATGACTTTGAAATTGGGCACGTCCTTGAACATGCTCAGCCCCTGCATGGGACCGCCCAACGCCAGATTGTGGACCTGTCTCGGATTCAAAATATACTGAAACTTCCTCAAAATCCTCGATCCTTGCCTGCCCCCCGATTTGGGGTTGATAAACACCAACAACGGTATCGCGTTCGGCGTCACCGTCAGCTGGAAGGACATCGCCGGTTGCTTGTGCGTGTTGGAAGAAAAATTCTCCTAAGAATGACAAACTGATGTAAATCCGTTTCATTTTGACGTTTCAGTGACTTTGTAACACCGGTTTTCCGCCGCCATTTTGGTGTAGAAAGCCGTTGTTACAAAGCAAAAATCGCTAAACGTCAACACAGTTCATAGTGTATTACATTATCGTGCCCGTATTTGGATCCCCGCTTCTGCAGCGACCTCTGCCGGTCCAAAACGATCGGGCAGATGCTGGTGGGCGGCAGGATGTGGACGGCGTGTTCGCCCAGGCCGCACTCGGCCTTGACGTGCGACACGCACTTGTTGTGCAACTGGAAAACCGATCAATCAGGAAAAGTGAGGTCAGGATCGACGTTTAGTTCATGAGTACCGTGATCTGGCACCACCTGCAGTGCAGCCCGGTGATGCCCGCCTTGACGGGCTTCCGACACCTGGCGCACTTCCCTTGACAGTTGCCCTCGACCCAGTGGTGCTGCAGCGTCTGCTGCGACTTTTTGCTCTTGACGTACGTCGCTATGCAGCTGGGCGGCGCCCGGGCCACGCACCGCTCGTGCACCGTGTACTTGCAGACTGCAAAAGCGACAAAGTTAAGAAAAAAACGCAAAGTTGTTCACAATTTAAATCAACCAAGAATGGCGCGAAATGTCTACGTCATCGGTGATGAGGCGCATGCGCAGTCCCTGACTTCCGGTCTGCGAAAATCCGTTCGGAAACGCCTGTCCGTTTGGGCAACCAATCAGCGTCCACTTCAGGACTAAACCACTGCCTTACAAGTTCGATATTTACGAACGCATTGTTTGTTGACATTAGACAAAACTTGGAAAAATATAAATGTGGGCAACATTTGAGGGGTCTAAGATCATAATAGGGTGTCACATGTCAAGAGAAAACGCGAGAGGGGCTCGAATCCATAGCGAATGCGTTCGCAACCTGTGAATCTACATAAACAGACCGTTTCAACATATATCGCGGTTAGAGAACAGTGTGCTCGGAGAACGCGTCGAACCGGAAAGCCCATTTATTGTTTCGTTTTCCGACTGTCGTCAAAGAGACGACTTGTATCGATTCCCTTCGGTATAATACACGAATTCCACTCACACGTGCAGCAGAGTCCTTTCTTCCCCAAGCCGACCAGCATGTTCAGGCACAGGTTGCAGTAGGCCGGCCTGCTGAAATGCTTGAGCCTCCACAGATGGTTCCCGTTCTCCTTGACGTTCTGGTCCAACCCCAGCAGGACCAGCAGGGGGATGGTCGTCAATCCGCCCCTCTTCCACTCCTCCAGAGACACGGTGCCATCCGCGTCGTAATCTATTTCTATCATCATGTCTTGGAGAATCTGCAAAATTATTGTTAGATTGATAATAAGAGTTTCCTTTCAAGATTTTACCGGTTTCAGCTCTGAAACGTCCCATCCGAGGTACTCGGCGACCGCCATCATTTGATTGACGATGCAGTCCATCTCGTTGGTGTCCAAGACGCCGTTGCCGTCCGTGTCGTACAGGCGGAACATGACTGAAATTGCGTTAAGGACGTTAGGAATAATGGTGGCGTCGTTTCGGTCGTGTCTTACACTCCAATTTGTCTTCGGGTCGGCCCGCTTCCAGCAGCGACAGGTAGCAGACGATGTCCTTGAGGGAGACCTTGACGGTGTTCACGTCCAACGTGCTGGCCTTCCTCACGATATGTCTGACTTCTGCTGCAATTCGCACGGTTAAAAGGTGAGACCTTCAGTTCAGAACTGGGCGGAATCTACATGTCCTCGTTGTCTAGACACCTCGATTTAGTGCCCCGGATGTGGGCAACCAAATGTATAACGGTATTTTAGGGCTGCGTGAACCGGCTTGGTCGCAGTTGACTGGTTTGTTCTGTCAGTTAGCGTAGCGCGAAGGTTTGGTACCGCTGACAGTTTAGCCAAGTACAAAAATGGCGCGAAATTCAAATACGACATACATAAATATGACATACACCAATGAAAATACTGAATTTTTGGTGGTTATGTGGATATGGAGCACATACATAATGCTAGAAGAGTTTGTATGAATGGCTTACGACTCCTCATCAAGTTTCATGGTGTTTTATGTGCCTTAATTTAACGTTTTCCCCAAGTTTGGAATATTTTATAAATTATTCGTTATTTATGGATTTTTGTGAGTTTGTTATTGTTGTTGCATTTTAATGCAACGAAGAAGCGGTTTTCTTTCTCTCTTAGTTTCAATTTAATGCTATCTGATGCACCTCAATGAAAAGTGAGGTTAGAATGAGTTCGATCTTGGGATTTTCCTAGAAAAGACACAAGAACCCTGTAAAACTGACTAAAACCGAAACTTACTTTACAATTTAGCCATTACTTTATTCTCCAACACTCTTCAATGTGTTTTGTTGTCAAGTTTCGTTTAAAATTGAAGGAAAAAGCCATGCGATTATGCATGCGATGTTCATGTGACAGATACGACTCAGTCAGTGGCTCACTACATGTTTTTCTGGAATGTGTCCATAAATCACTGAAGGATCCCAGGAGATCTCTCGTCCTTGTCGTACGTATACCACGCTTATAAGTGTGTCTCTTTTTAGTTACCCCAGAGTGTTTTTATGAACGTAACCCAGTAGGAAACGAATTTAAACTCCAACCAAACTCGAAAATCTGTCAAAATATAGTCAACAACCACTAAAAAAACTCTATCATCCACAAATTCTTAGTAAAAAACCATGTCAAATCAAGTTCAATCACAAAATTCAAGTGGAGAGATCGAAATTTTGACACAATTGACATAGCTGATTGTCAGCGCACATCCGGCCAGCTGTGTCAAAACCCGTTTACACCAGCCCTAAACTCGGGTGTATGTTTGGTTGCCTACATCCGGCGGCCTCTAGTCCCCTTTATGCCAACCTTCCAGCTTGCCGTTGTTGACCAGCAGCGAGTTGTTGGACTTCTTGGACGAGTTCCTCGAGATCTGACTATGGGACGGGGACGAATCGGTGCTCTTCTTCCCTAAAACCTCGTGGCACGAGTACGACGTGTGCGTGACGGTCAGCATCGGGTGGACGGTGCCCGTTTTGCCGCGCGTCGAGCAGTCGCTGTCGGACCGATGGTGGCCGAGCAGCTTCTCACCGATGCCGTGGATCTTCTCCACCAGCATCTCGCCGTACGTGGCCGCCTTCTCGCCCGACGACAGGCTCTTGTCGCCCGAATCGCCCACCGAGTTGACGTTCGGCGTCGAACCTGAACACAGTTTGCCGCCTGGCGTCAAGTTCCCGCCGTTAGAAAAGCGCAAAAGCTGTGATCAAATGTGTGAGCGAGTCGGGAAAACCGAATAAAATTGAAAGATTTTAATCAAGAATGCGTAGGTAAATGAAGTAGAAATACATGCAACAGTACAAGAAATGAGTAGAAAGTCGAAAGAAACAGACTGGGCTCGCTCGACTATTGTGAGGTTATGTCGGGTAAAAAGATAAAAGAAGTTAGGGTTAGACTGGTCTGCCCTCTATCGGATATTTGCATCAGTTGATCAAATCCCGTGAATGATTTTTTCATCGCCGCCGCCACTGGGCCGTTTGACAGTTGACCGGAAACTCGTCACCTCGAGAAACGTCAAATAATTGGCGACTGCAAGTGGTACCAAATAAGTGAGGTTATGTCTGCCCCCTTTAACTTAATTGCCGCAATTTCCGCTCGACTACTTATGCGTCTCCTTGGAGTAACCGAAGGGATGAAAAAAAAAGTCGATCCCTTATTGCGCTCATTCGAATGCGGCGGACGATTCGGCCGAAGCGAGGGAAATTGAGATTTAAAATCCCCCATTTCACGACCCCGTCGCAAAATACCCGACTAATCCGATTTAAACCCATCCGCATATTTTAAATTCGGCTTTGAAATAATCGAACTGCGATAAACAACGTCAATTTGGCCGATTTAACGGCAGATCGATGACGACTTTTGAATAAAAATCCGCGGTTTACGAACAGACTCGGGCGATTTTCGCTCATGATGATAACTGAAACGAACGAACCAAATATTTAATATCGCGCCAATTCGGATATTATGCAAACCGATATTCTCACGTTTCGCAATTTCGCGTTAAACGCAAAAGTGGGGTTAGGGAGGGGGAGTTGCGTAATTAAAGTAGAAGAGCCGTTAAACTCGAAACATGCTCTCAACATCATAATCTCGGAATAATTTCGTAATAAAATCGACCGTAAAACACCCAACGAGCTACTTTTACTGTTTAGCGCCCCCTCTATGCGTTCGAGCTAAAATCCGACCCTTGAAAGCCGTACCGGACGAACGAGGCGTAAAAATAATTTCAATTTAGATTAAAGTTCGCAACGAGAAGGAGGGACTAGACCATTATGGAATTTTCTTGGGAAATTCTGTAAAAAAAAACTAGGAGCAGGCTTTAATCATCCACTCCGAGTCTCGGGTCGACTTTGAGTTTAGTTCGAGGTGTGTGCGAAAACTCGAACTCGTTATACGGAATTAACTGATGCAAAAGGTAGGAAAAAGCGGTAGGTAAATTGAAAACATTTACGTTTTCTAATTACGAACACAAACTTGACTTCATAAATCCGTCGGCAATTTGAAATCGCGTTATTGGTACGTCTGCGATCGTGCGGAAAAATAATCAGGTGGGAAAATATTTATAGTCGAACGAACATTTTCCCAACAATAAAAATTTCATCAGTACGTGTCACGTTTTCAGGGCGAAAAAGTAGAGAAAAGCGCCAAAGAGAAATATAGAAATTCCTTTATACAAATGCACCCCCGAAAGAGGGAAGAAAGTGACGCGGGAAAAATATTTCGTCCCTTTACAAGTTTCACGAAAGCGCGTGCAGAAAGCTTTATTTGTTCCGGCTGCCACCACCTACATTCAATTCATCCCTAAACGAGAATTTTTAAGTACTCGACAACAAAAAGCGACACCTAGAAATCGCAAAGTGAAGCTATTAAAAGACTCGAAAATGCGATTTTCTTTCGAGTTTCGGTTCCGAAAAGGTAAAATTTCCTCCCTCCCCATCCCCAAAAGCTCAAACACCACCGAAATCGCTCGACTCATTACCGTGTGTTCACGAGAGGAGACCGAGCAAAGAGAAGCCGAGAGGAAAGCATCACCGGCTTCCTCCCCGAGATTCATTTCGTTTAATTTGCGGTCGTTTAAATGAGGCAAGGACTTAATAAAACCCGAATCCCATCAGGAGCCCAACCCACCCCTACAAAGAGACGATAATGAGGAATGAGCACATGAAACATAAAAAGGCGAGATTTGATTAAAAAAAAAAGTGTGGGCTCGATTTCGAAGGAGCAGAGAGTGTTAGAAAAAGTTCTTTCGGAATATGTTACCTTTGTTATGAGAGGTGATAGGAGCGCAAGCTGTGGTTGAACTAAGTACTGCCATTTCTTTAAGCGCTTTACCTTCGATTTTGACCTCTTTTTTGACGAACGACAGAAACAGATGCCGGCACAGCTCTTCGGGAGTGTGCACCTCCAGAAAAGTGTCCAGGAACTTCCTGAAACCGTCATAGTCGATGTCCTGCAACAGAAACCACAAAAATCGTCACCCATCTCTGTCCATCACACCGCGAAACCGCATAAGCCCATCCTTCTCTGACGAACCGGAAGAGGCGGAGCTTGGACGCGCGTGCGCACATTCTACCGACTCCGAGAGAGAGATGGCGAGTATTAGAGAAAGATGGGTAGATTATTTGACGTATTACTGGAGTCTGTTCGTAATTTGGATTCCGTTAAAGTGGATTGGCTTCTTTTATCGCCCCGATCCGGACGTACTCAGACTCTGAGGGAAATTCGAGACGGTTTTTGCCAGTAAAAGCGAGTTTCGCACTCACGACACGCCCGTTCCACATTCGAGACTTCCTATAATTTCCGTTAGCAATAACCGAAACACGACCCACGCTCGGACGACACAACGGGCGAATCCGTCCATCCAATCTCGCGTCTCTCATTATTCGCGTCCGTCGTGTGCATTATCAAATTTTACGTTTGGTTGCGCGCGGCCGAGAAATGAAATTCCTCGTGCATTCGAATTTAGAGGGCGCTTTGTTCCATTTCGCTCTCTCTCTCTCTCCTTTAAAAAGAATTAATTATGCAGCGGAAATGCTGAATTAGATGCGGGAACAATCACGATTCACTCGAGCAATTAATATCCGTCTGACGGCAAGCCTAAACACAATTAAATTTTGCACTCCGTTTTTGCTTATCTTTATAATGCTTGGAAAACGAGAAAAACCGAATTTCACAAGAAGAAAGTTCAGTTTCACAGAGTTTCCATTGATGCCAGGACACCACATGACCATTACTTAGGCAACCAGCTATACACATTTAGGGATACGAGGTTTTGAAATGAGAACCACCCAATACGTCACGTGGTGACCCCCCACCCTCAAAAACCATTAGTTAGGCAACCAGTTATACATATTTAGGGATACTAGTAGGTTTTGAAATGAGAGAGATTGAGAACCACCCAATACGTCACGTGGTGACCCCCCACCCTCAAAAACCATTAGTAAGGCAACCAGTTATACATATTTAGGGATACGAGTAGGTTCTGAAATGAGAGAGATTGAGAACCACCCAATACGTCACGTGGTGACCCCCCACCCTCAAAAACCATTAGTAAGGCAACCAGTTATACATATTTAGGGATACGAGTAGGTTCTGAAATGAGAGAGAGAGAACCACCCAATACGTCACGTGGTGACCCCCCTCAAAAAACCCATTAGTTAGGCAACCAGTTATACATATTTAGGGATACGAGTAGGTTTTGAAATGGGAGAGAGAGAGAGAGAGAACCACCCAATACGTCACGTGGTGACCCCCCACCCTAAAAAACCCGCACCATGACGTCACACGTCGACTATGATTTAAGACGCAATATGGCGTCGATCTTCCGGTTCCGGTGCGAGCCATTACATCCACGTGTGCGACCGAATCAGATTCCGCAAACATAAATCGAAATTCCATTAGTCTCCCCTCAAATATTCAAACTCATACTAAAAGTCGAGGATTTCGCCTATGTCATTGTTGTTGTTTCCTATAATTTTCACATGGTTACGCGAGGGTAAAAACCCCTGCGATATTATCAACGTCCTCACTTATGCATGCGCATCAGATGTTTGTTTTTCGAATGCGACGTCTTTGGGGAAAAGCGGGGCGCAAAGTAATCACGGCGCGACGCGCTTTCGTACCGCGAGGCGATAAAGTCGAATTTATAACGCCCCGAAAAAAAAAACAGGGAAAAAATACGGCCCATCAGTCAACCGGGGGATGAATAACTTCAGGGCGAAAACAAGAGAGGGGCAGAATACAACACTCGAAATCTTTTGTGCGTATCATGAGGTGCCCCCGCGAGCCGCCCCCGCCCCCGCCCCCCCGGTGCCTTTATAAATCCTTATTTACGAGCAACAAGCGCATAAATAAATTACTTTGAGTTCGCAGAGGGGTGCACGCTTTTGTTGTCGAGAGGTCGTGTAGCGCGGGAGAGCTTTATCCGCGAAGCTCCCAAAGTCCGAGGTGAGCGTTTTATTGAATGCGGACGATGTATATTTGGAAACGGAAAGAAAAAACTCGAAATGGACGGTTAATCTGGGCAAAACCCTGTTTGATGAAAATCCGGCGAAACTGGGGGAAATTTGCATGTTCACCTAGGCACTCTGCAGTGTGGACAAAGTCCATGAAATATGCACAAGATTTCCAACTGCATGCATCGTGTTCGTGGGGTAAAATCATATAGCGAGGATAGCATGATTATGCTTGAATTTCTCAGGGGTAAACCGCTAAAGTTGACTTTTCCAGACTTATTGGCTCTTCAAAATGCACACTTTCCTCAGTTTTCAATGACTTCTCACAAGCTCCCATTGATTTTTGTATAGTTTCTGGCTTCAAACCTGATTCTTCATAGGATGTTTGAAATCCAGAGGCTTCCATAACTTTTTTTTCAAACTTCCTTCAAAGTGTGAACTAAGATTTTTGAGCCAAGATTACGCTTCTCTGCTTCCTAATTTGACTTCTTGAAAACTTGAATCAGCAAACAGAATTGGGACTCGAATGTCGAATAATCACTGATTTTCTAGACTGACTTCAGGGTGAACAGTACAAAGTTCGTAGTAAAATTTGATGGCAGCGAGAAGATACATTTATGTAGAATACAATGAATATGTCAAGAAAGATTAAATCTCTTGATTAAGGAAGATATGAACATTTTAACGACTTGATGTTTTTTCACAAACATATCTCCAAAACTACTCAAATTACCTGATTCAATAGATATAATGACCGATAATGAATTCCCAAATTATTAGTCTTCAAAGAATAGTAATTTCAGCTAAAATCAGTTTGATGCAAATTTTCAATATGTTATGAGCTGGTTCCTCAAAATGGCGTCGAAGAAATTAAGTTTTGCTACGAAACATTGTAGAAAACATAGTTCAGCGAGTCTGAAATAGATGTCGCCAGGAAAAATGTAAATCTGTATTAACTTCAAGTATTCATAATCTCTCCAAAAATGTAACAATGGTGAAGTTTTTGAATTTGATAATCTGTACCATTATTTCATCATGTTGCCAGATTTATGTGTTCACAACTACTGAAGTTTTATTTTGCTCCATCTACTCACGACTACAAGTACTAGAAACTGGAAGAAATCTTCTTCACAGCAACTACTCAATAGAATAATAAAATGGAGTATTACTACTAGCATTCCTTGCCGAGATTTTAATAACTACTGGATTTGGAATCCCCCTCTTAAAATTTTCTTTCCTTCTTCGGATTTCCGTAACTTTTGATCGACTAACTTCATAAGCAGCAGAAAACATTTACAGCAGTTTATTTCGAGCAGTAATCACTAGGTAATCAACCAATATACAAAGTGGTGCCAAATATCAAAAACCACTTCTCAAGAGTTCTTCCAAACTTTCAATGATCCAATTTATACAGCAGTTTTCGACTCTGAACTTTCTCGAGAGTCTCACGAAACTTTACGAAACCTTCTTGCAACATTCTCTTCATCCCCAACGACTTCCACTATGGGATCTAAACTTCCACTTTACCCCATCACGCAATTTCGATAGAAATCGTCTTCCTCCCAAAAGTTGACGAAATCTCAACATCACAATTACGGCATCGACGTTCCTCAGTGAATCAGTGAAGTATGAATACACACGCACTCCGCCAAGAGGCCGTTTTCCCCTAAAAAGCGCCACCAATTTAAAAGAGAAAGAGACCGGCAAAAAACTCGTTCCAGAACAAATTCTGTACAAATATTCCTCCCCGAGGCGGTCGGGTTGTCTTATCGTTATCGGGACCCTCTGCTCCTCGCACATGATCCTGAAGGAATCTTTACCGGCGGGGGAAAAAGGGAATATTTCAAAGGACGTCGGATGTAGTAAAAGTCGGGGCGAAATCCCGCATCATCCCTTAACAAAACGCAAAAGCAGAAGCCGCGGGAACAAGACGAGACTGAAAGGCGTATCGAAAAGGGAAAACAGGGCGTTTTTAAAAACAATCGTGTTTCTTCCCCCGGCCCCCCGGGGGCATGCCCGTGTTCACAAAAACCACCCAGAAAACGAAAACCGCGAAAAATCTAATTCACCCCTTGATAGTCGAAAACAAAACGAGGAGAAATTCGAGCATATTTCACCGTGTTTCCCTTACGATTATGCACACCCTCTCTTATTCCCGGGCCGTGTTTACAGGCGCGTTATAAAGCCCCAGTTTACCTTTCACCTTTTATCAGCCAGATACACACGGCGCCATTGAAAGGGCTGATGGTTAAGTGAACCTGCACCAGAAAATGAGCAAAGTGAGGTTAAGAAGACTGAACCGAGTGCGGAGAAACAAAACCCCCAACCAATTTTCAGAGTGCGGGGTCGGGAAAGGAAATAAAACGGAAGCCGGGAAAAACTTTGCGACCTTTCTCGTTATACGATGATGGAAATTATTATTATAGTAAAATCGAAGGAGATAAGCGATTAACCCTGCAACGGGCCGATTCAATTTATGCAAATTACCCCTAATTTCGTCCCCGGAGGGATCGAAACTGATGGTAAGTTATGGAGAGGTCACGTGACGGAGACTTCCGGAAAATACCCGCGGGCGTCCTCGGGGGAATCGAGTCAAGTAACGACGTATGTGCGTCATGCATGCATCACGAGGATTGACCCGTTATTATAACTCCAATTTTAGTGTGGAAATGGATTTTAACGTTTTGGTTATTTTTGTAGTGTAGAACGGGATATTGACGCTCTGGAGATTTTTGCAGTGTGGAACTGGATTTTGACGTTCTGGTAACCATGAGAACCGAATCTTGTTGATTTTTAAACTCTTGATTTGAATTTAGTGGTTGACTAAAAATGACAGAACCGTGGCGAAACTTGGCAACACTGCTGACAGACGTACTGTCAAATGGCGATGACGTCACGTGGTGAGTCGGCCGTTTTCGCTTTCGTCCTCGAAATAACGACGAGTTTCGGGTTTCTTTCCGGAGACGATACATCATCGCGGTGACATAATATCGTTGATTAATCCCACCGACGCCTCCCCCTCTCGCGTCGCCCCACCCCCGCCCGGACGACCCTGCGGCGCGGTTTCTCCCCCGTCCCTCGTTCCGGGAGCGGGGCGCTCTCGATTTAAGTTGATTAGAGTTTCCGGATCATTTAATCCGATTTTTCTCGGTCTAATTTCACCGCTTTGCATCTTCAAGGTCGGGTTCATCATGACTATTATTATGAGAGGGGGATGACGTAGGTGTATGGCGCTCGGAAAGGAAGAACCATGTGGGCAAGAGAAATCGTTTCCTTTTTCATTTCCATCAGTCCAGAATTTAGCGTTTTGAAAGATAATAGAATTAGCAGAGTCATTTTCGTGATAAATGAGAGGAAAACCTTCATTTTTCAGATACTTGAATATTAAGAAAGTAGATTCAGAAAAATGTCGAATAATCACTGATTTTCTAGACTGATTCCAGGGTGAACAGTACAAAGTTCGTAGTAAAATTTCATGACAGCGAGAAGATACATGTATGTAGAATACAATGAATATGTTAAGAAAGATTATAACTGTTGATTAAGAAAGATATGAACATTTTAACGACGTGATGTTTTTTCACAAACATATCACCAAAACTACTCAAATTACCTCATTTAGTAGATGTAATGACCGATAATGAATTCCCAAATTATTAGTCGTCAAAGATTAGTAATTTTAGCTTAAATCAGTTTGATGCAAATTTTCAATATATCAGCTGGTTTCTTAAAACGGCGTCGAAGAAATTAAGTTTTGTTACGAACCATTGTAGAAAACGTAGTTCAGCGAGTTTGAAATAGATGTCGTTAGGAAAAATGTAAATATGTATCAACTTCAAGTATTCATAATCACTCCAAAAATGTAACAATGGTGAAGATTTTGAATTTGATAATCATATACCATTATTTCATCATGTTGACAGATTTATGTGTTCACAACTACTAAAGTTTTATTTTGCTCCATCTACCACGACTACAATTACTAGAAACTGGAAGAAGACTTTTTCACAGCAACTACTAAATAAAATAATAAAATGGCGTACTACTACTAGCATTCCTTGCGGAGATTTTAGTAACCACTGGATTTGGAATCCCTCTCTTAAGCATTCAAAATTGTGGTCACCTTGAACAAAAATTCGTCATGCTTGATTCATTCACAAGAATCTATCACATTGAAAGTTTCTCCATGAAGGAATTGAGCATAATTTTCATTTTGAAGGTTTGGAGCAGCGATTTTCCGCCTAAAGATTACCGAAGTTATTGACCGGAAATCAAGATGAATTATTGCGACTGCAAACCCTTAAAATTCCTCCACCGAATCGAGTTTTTATCTTAGATATATGATTGTACAATAATAACCGCAATCAAGTTGGAAGACGGCCAAAAAACCATGATGCAGAGGGGTGCATTTTCTTATATTATCCTTATACTGCACCACTACCACATCAAACGAATCTTCCGGCACGCCAAAACTAACAGAGTCGGTCAAAAATCTCCCGGATTTATCGACAAATCGAATTTCGCCCCGAACGGACGTTCCCTCTGTAACTCCCTAAACGGACAAAACTCTAACTCTATCACAATACAGGAAGCAGAACAAACAACAATCACGAACGTTTGCCGGAACGGGCTCCTGTTCACGAATCGGGCTTTTCACGCTCACGTGACAGAAATTGAGTCCGAAAATTCTCAAAAATCGAAACGACACACTCTTTCCGTTCTGGGATCAATGAGTTGTCAATTTTTCAAGAATTGGATTAGGTTGCGAATTTCGATCTTTGCATGGCCTTATCTTTCTACAAGATTGAAGTTGGAATCGCCATTTTGGAGACACAAATAGAAAGTCGTCTCCTCCAATCAGAACCGCGTCAATTTATCACCCAGAACCCTGGTAATTAATTCGTGCGAGGAATCCCATCCTCCTCCCTTTTTTGGATGCCAGTTAGGGTGGGACGGTACCGAAATCGACGACGGATTGCTAATTTGGCCCCAGTCCCGACATTTCCACGATCACGTTTTTATCGATGGCCGTTCTCCAATCTCGAGAGAAAAAGACGACATTATCCACCGGGCGATATCAGAGAGGAAACCTTGCTTTTTCCTCCTTTCCTTCGTCCTTTTTCCGTGCGTTATTTGCACCTCGATACCGGTTAATTCCATCGACTGACTGACTCAAGTTCAATACTTCAACTCCGGCGAAAGAGAGCAAAGAGACTCGATAAACATTCCGAGGGTGAGGGGGTGAGGTGGCGGTGGCGGCGAGGAAATTTAATAATTTTCCGTTTCGCGACTGTATAAATGCGAGTAAAAATCGTTACGAGTCGAGTCGAGTCGTTCGTTCGGTTGAAAGAAAAGGGGAAAAGTGGATTGGAAATCGGTCGGGGTAGTTTCTCTTTCTGGTGGAGAGGGGGTCGTGACGAAAGGGCCGCTTTTAAATTCTCTCGCGACGCTAATTCCGGACGCTTCACCTGAGACGGAAGGCGAAGAGCCTATTAGCGCGCGCGGCAACACTCGAGAAAAGCGCACTTTACAACACCCGGGGTAATTTGAGGACGAGGGGTAAAGTCTCGTTTGAACGCGGACCGACCGGCGGGAAGAGAGGGTGTGTCGTTATCTTTATTGGGGGATTTTTGACTCGCCCGATCTCGGAAAGCGACCCTTTCCCACATTTGCATAACTCCAATTAGCCTGGAAACAGTAGGAGACCTTCAGTTCCGAATTCAAGATTATTGAAATGGAACCCATCCAAAAAGCTGCATACATTAAGACTTATACCGTTAATACAAGGTTGGAAATCTCGTAAAAAGAACCCAGGATCAGTTCTCAACTGCAGCAAATTTGATTTTTACTGAACTAGAAAACCTTCTGGGTTCAGACCTGCAGTGATCAACGTAGTAGACCTTCAGTTCCGAACTGACCTACCAAGACCTTCAGTTCTGAATTGCTGTGAATGTGAACTAAGGAAAAACACGTCCAAATGTCAACATTTTGGCTCTGGAACATCCAGCTTTGAAATTTGCCTGAACCTTCAGTTCTAAACTGCAGTCCAGCATATGCAACCATTTGAACAACAATAACAGTTCATTTATTTCGGCTCTGCTACAAGATCTCGAGCTTTGAGTGACTAATGAAACGATTTCGATCGGTGGACCCATTAAGCTTTTCAGTTCAGAACTGGAGTGATCAATGTAGACGAATTTTCAAGAATGTCGAAAAACTACTAAGACCTTAAGTTCGGAATTACAGTGAATGGAAATTATAAATTCATCCAAATCCAAATCTCTGTTAGAAGATTTTCAGCTAGAAAAAGTATTTCTATCAGTTCAGAACTGCAGTAATCATTCCAGTTCAGATGGACGACCATTTAAAGAACAATAATAATGCATTATTTGCAATAAAATCTTATTATAAGTAAAATAACCTTCGGGAATGTCGATAAATGAACCTACGATCTAGCAAGACCTTCAGTTCAGAACTAAAGTGAATAAACTCATGATCAAAATTGGAAATCCGTTCAAATGCCAATATCTCTGCCCGAAGATTTTGGACTCAAAGAATTAGTGGGAACCTTCAGTTCTGAACTGACCTACTAAGACCTTCAGTTCTGAATTGCTGTGAATGTAAAATAAAGAAAACCCCTTCCAAATATCAAAATTTTGGCTGTAGAACATCCAGCTCTAAAATCTTGCCTGAACCTTCAGTTCTGAACTGCAGTCCAGCATATGCAACCATTTGAACAACAATAACGGTGCATCATCTCGTCTCTGCTACAAAATGTCGAGCTTCGAGTAACTAATGAAACGATTCCGATCGGTGGACCCATTCAGCCCTTCAGTTCCGACCCGGAGTGGTCCGCTGATTGCGTTATACGGCGGTGCAAGTCCGGAGTGATTCGTCCCTGGCGACGTGTCGGTCTTTTTCCCGGCACTATACGTTCCCATTCACCGGAATAAAGATTTACCGAATAAAATCAACCCTCCGGCGACGGCGGCGAATAAAACGCGTTTCGCCGTATCTCAAGGTCGTGACGTGACGCAACCGACACTTTCTGAAGCCGTGCCGTCCCGATACCGGGGAGACCCTTTTCGCAGTCGCCATGAATAAAACACGTGACTGCGACTTTGAGCAAAGCGAACGTAGCTACACATAATGAGCGCACGATAAGGGGTGTGTGAACGTAGGCGTATAAATAAACTGCGTTCTACCTGCGTTGTCATAGGAATGCTCTCATTCTATTACGAAACAGAACATAGCGTAACAAAACACATACAGATTTGGGCTTCGAATCAACTGTAAACTAAAATCGTCGCATTTTCAGCTGTTGAGGGTAGGAAAAGGAGCTAAAACACAACAAACATGATTTTACAAGGTTCTTCATAAATAAGAAGACAACATCACTTTTAAGATCTTGGTCCAAAACCACCGGAATTCACATGAATGGATTTTTTTGCCGCCGCCACTGCACCGTTTGACAGTTGACCGGAAACTCCGCCTCCAGAAACGTCAAATATCGGCACCACGTGACCTACTGAAAGTATGCAACCCAACTTGCATCATTGGCGTAACAAGGATAATCGATTATGAAATAACCAAATTATCGCCTACTGAGATGAGTGTTCGTCCTCTTCTTCTGTCATTTACGGAATAATAATCGAATCGTGTATTATGTAGGAGCCGCCGCGTGAGAGGGTCGATTCCGCCCGATAATTGTGTGCTTTTCCTTTATCATCCTCTCCCGTTCGGTACGTTCGTATACTGTCAGAGAGAGGCGTTCGTTCTCCCATATCAGATACATCAGTTCCATCGGTTCGCGAGAATAAAACGCGGAATATTTTCAGTATAAAAGTGATAAAATCGCCAGCGTATTTCCGTTTTTTTTTTCTTTTTCTTCCGTTCCTTCCCTCATGTCGGATGTTGGAAGTGCCACTCGACGCTTTCGTTCTCGTCCTCGTGCCACTTATTACTACTCCTTCCATTGGCCGAAAAAGTGCGGATAGATGGCGCCATTTATCATCTTAACCCGCCAATCAGCATAATGCGACAGAAAAGAGAACTCGAGCTTTGGTGGAAAGCTCATTTTCGATGAAAATTTGAAAATTTACACAATGGAAATCTGAGAGAACCATTTCGGATGTTTAAAACGTTTCACTCATCATCGTATGGAAGTGCTGATGACGTGAGGAGTACGTGAAGGAAACTTTACTTCGAAGCGAGGGACGTCAAATCACCTGTCATCTGTCAAAATCTTCTTTTTGCTGATTTATTCCTCAGAATGCTGGAAAAGTTGTCGAAAAGACAATAAATCGGCACGGGAAACGTTTCTACAAAGTAGGATAAACAAGAGGAAAATCTTTCTTTTTATTTTACAGATGTAACCAGATGTAACCTAACTGCACCGATCCGTCAGATTTGTTTTGGCAAAGCCAACTTTTCTTTTCACTCTCTCTCTCTTTCTCATCAGGGTCTCCCACAATGAGCATTACGTTGGCGATTCATTTCACGATCGAAATCGACGTTTTGTTATTGAAATTTGCGCCGATTCGAAAATAAATACAACTCCCGCGTCCATCGCGCACACAATTACCCTCCCATCATAATCATTTCGGGTTATTCCAATGTTATTTTCGCCGTTTTAGCGTTTACATTATCCAGCAACTGAACGAATCGATCCGCCTCTATTCTAGGCCCCTCCGTATTGTTTCAAAACCCGACTGGAAATAGCCAAAACGCTGCCTTTTATTCCGAGTTCTATTTTCGATATTTTATCAGACACAGACGACGCATCAAGTATGTAATGGAGTTTCAAATTAGAACACCGGTGAGTCACTGCGCAGTCTAGATTTCGAAGAGGTAATCATTTTTGTTTTCGTACACCAGAACGTATACAGCACCGGTGCTTTGTTTTTTCTGGAAAAAATAAAAGAGGCAATAACGATCGTCCGTAAACAAACACTTTATGATGGAGTTTGCGAAGTTAATTCTGGTGATGTGCGGTTCTGGAAATTTTCAGTTTTCGCGATCCGATATACGAACGAGCAGGGATGAAATTCCCGTCTTCCCGATGGACGTTACGCCGGTTTACACAATGTTTTGTGCGGACCCGGATAAAGGATAATCCGATCGTAAATCATTTCGCTGTCAGTGTGCTCCGGCCCCTTGAATAAACAGCAAGACGAGAATTGCATCATTGTCGCACCGAGTCACATTTTAAAAGGGGGATTCAGAAAAATGTCGAATAATCACTGATTTTCTAGACTGAACAGTACCAAGTTCGTAATAAAATTTGATGGCAGTGAGAAGATACATTTATGTAGAATACAATGAATATGTTAAGAAAGATTAAATCTCTTGATTAAGGAAGATATGAGCATTTTAACGACGTGATGTTTTTTCACAAACATATCACCAAAACTACTCAAATTACCTTATTTAGTAGATATGATGACCGATAATGAATTCCCAAATTATTAGTCGTCAAAGATTAGTAATTTTAGCTAAAATCTGTTTGATGCAAATTTTCAATATGTCATCAGCTGAGTTCTCAAAATGGCGTCGAAGAAATTAAGTTTTGTTACGAACCATTGTAGAAAACTTAGTTCAGCGAGTCTGAAATAGATGTCGCCAGAAAAAATGTAAATCTGTATTAACTTTAAGTATTCATAATCACTCCAAAATTTAACCATGGTGAAGTTTTTGAAATTGATAATCATATACCATTATTTCCCAATGTTGCCATACTTATGTGTTCACAACTACTGTAGTTTTATTTTGCTCCATCTACTCACGACTACAAGTACTAGAAACTGGAAGAAATCTTTTTCACAGCAACTACTGAATAAAATAATAAAATGACGTACTACTACTAGCATTCCTTGCGGAGATTTTAATAACTACTGGATTTGGAATCCCCCTCTTAAACAGAGGCGATCCATCTTGGAAAACTCGAAACCAAAGACTCGATAAGTTCCGTTTCCGCTTGCGTTTTCGTGATATATCCGTCCACTTGGTTTTTTCCTTCATCCGGAAGGAAACTTTTTTCATCTGACCATCCCTCGAAAAAGTCACTTAAGAAAGACGAGTGGAGAAAACTAGACTTTTCGAGGCGATAATTCGGAGTATCTGGAGCAAAATGGCCGGTTTTTTTTCTTTATCAGGACTTGGTGGTTTTGATGAGTGTATCTACCTGAAAGTTGGGGAACAATTTATCGCACGTGTCGAGAGATTGTCGGTTTAGCACGAACTTGTCTCCGCCGTTTTGTGTATACACGTCGACCCCGGCACAGCTGGTGTCACGATCGCCAAGTTTCGCCCTAAAACTGGTGCGTCAGAGTGTGGATGTTATTGATGTGGCGAATTTCGAGAATAATCGCTCACTCGACTCGGCCGAGTTACATAATCGAAATTACGTTGTGCGGCCCGACGATAAAAGCGAAAGGTCACGTTAGACGACACGAATTTCCGAAAATTCCCATGGGGAATGAGGCTGATGGTCAACATAACCTCATTTTTGTCCATAAATGGTTGCCGATATTTCGACGTTCCTGGAGGTGGAGTTTCCGGTCAACCGTCAAATGGCCCAGTGGCGGCGGCGATAAAATTCTCTCGTGAAATTTTAGCTGGTTTTGGATCAATTCAGACAAGTTAAACGGCATCAGAAATACCTAAAGTCAATTTGAGTGAATCACTTTTAAACTGTTATGGTATAATCAGGGGTTAAAACTTGTACTGTGTATCTGTTTGCTTAGCCCTATAATTTAGCCCTTGACGTCTGATTTAGTCACGCATTCTAAATATCCCACATTTTAGCCTTTTCCCAACAATTTCCAAGCGGTTTTACCTTGGATGCCTGTGGTTTTCCCGGGTTTCCCACATCTGCACATTTCAAGATCATGAGGAATGTTTCCACTTTCCCTACTAATGCAGACAGGTTTTGAACTAATTTAGGCTTCTACAACGTTATTAGATAATGAACATAGTATTAGTCCAAATTTTCAAGCACTCCTAATCTCATAAACGAAATCAACAGTCGCCGCCACTGGGCCGTTTGACAGTTGACCGGAAACATTCGGACGCCATTCACCATAAACGTCAGAGATGTCAAACGTTATGTGAGGTTATGTTCGTCCGTCTCGAAAGCGTAAACGCACAAGTGACGGAGATCCACTTATACATTCCGTCCGTTTTTATTTATTTACATAAATTTTCCGCACGGGAGCATTCAATTTCCAATAATCAAAATCGAAACGAAATAGGAGAATCCCTTATATCGAGATTTCATCACCCGTGATGACCGCAAAAAAGGAAAAAAACCGGTAAAGAAAACGAAACTGGGATGAAACCGGGAAACGAGAGGAGAATCCCCAGAGTGTCGTCCATCAATGACGTTTATTCAAGATTAGCCCGTAAATAAAGGGAGGACATAATATCGGGTAGTCGTGTTGCGATTAATAAGGCTCGAAATACACGAACGATCGACCGCTATACGCTATACGTTATATGTATACAAAAGGGGCTCTTTCTCTTTCTCAGGGCGGTCCGGCCCTGGTGGCCCCGCGGGGCTCCCGAGGGTCCGCGCGCCGTAATCGGGCCCTAGACTCAAAGTCCGCTTTATTGCCGCAACAACACCGCACCGCCATTAAATAAAGCGCCCGAAAATCCGGCGAGAAACCCGGAAAAATCCGGGCGAAAATCAGTGGCGTCCCATGCGAATAAACAGGGAGCCCCCCAATCGCACCGGGCATGCGCGCCTCTGTAGTGGGGAAGGGACCACGTGACGCGACGTCGGCCAATCGGTGACTGATCCTCCAAAAGTGCGGTTATGTCAGAAACTGCTCCATTCTTTTTACCATGACTCATCTAATATTTTTGAAAAATTATTTCCGTCTAAGGGAGACACGTTTTTAGGTTATAATTTGTACAGAAAGATTAGGTTATCACGCCAATTATACCAACTGTTGCTTTACCGATTTTTGTCAGTACAAAGGGGATAAAAAGTTATCTGATTCGGGGGGATGTCGAGGTCTTTTTGGGTCGTTCCATTCATCCCATCCAGACGAGATAACCGCAGGGATGAAAGGAAAGGTCGCCCTCACGGAAATGTACACCGCTGATGTAATCAGAGAAAGAATTAGAAGAGGCGTGTGTAGTTCTCGTTCCGTTTCCGCGATTCCGGCAGTTTTCCATCCCCGAGGTGACGCGTCGCGGCCCATTTGTTCCTTCTCTAGGTCAAGTCGCGTGTGTGTGCATCCATTTCCTCTCTATTTCTGTCCCGCCATTGACGTCACATCGGCGCTAGCGCCTTTAATACGTCATTTCACACTTCAAACGCGTTATTATTTGTTTGCGCGCGGTTTCGCCAGAGTTTACAGGTTTTTTTTTCTATGCGGCCGTCAAAGGGACGTCGATAACGTTATGATTTTTTTTTGCGGCGAGTTATCGAGATACATAACCTATGAAACGGGGGCGAATTTCGACAAACTTTCGGCCCATCATCATCCATCTTCATCGTTAAGGTGCCCGCGAGATGAGTTATTACGGGCACACGAGTTTTTGCAGTTTCGTACCTACGTTCCAGTGTTTGGAACGCCGATTATAACCTCACTAATGCCGCATGCCTTATAGTAAGAGGAAAGGAATTTATAGTAGAAATTATATCTATGAATTATATGAAACTTCACTTTTCATATGTAATAGTCGTAAGTAACTTTGTGGTGAGGAACTAGATTTTGAAGTTTTAGTAACTTTTGCTCTGTAACACTGACTTTTTACCCTGAAGTTTGCTGTGAGTTGGGCTTTTAAACGTTGGGTTAGCCTATTTTTTCTGTCATTTTTTAATAACATGGAATTTTCACCTATACGAACGTATCCAGTCCTTTGTTCAATGAAATAACTTCATCTTTCTGTTTTCTTCAAGTTCAAATTCCGTTAAAACATTTCTCTTCAACTTTACCTCAACATTTTCCGGAAGAACTTTGCCTGTAACTTAATTTTTCATTATTTTCTACTTCTCTGTAATGCAGTGATGTGCCTTTTCTTCAATTGTGTTGTTTTACCTTGTTTTATTCAGGATATTTGAAAATTATTAGAACTGAGTTGGTTTTGGCAAAACCTTACTACTCTAAATTCCCAGTTAGTTCCTCATTACAAAGCTAATCTGCCTATAATTTATATATTTCTCTTATTTATCAAGGAAAATTATTCTTCAACCTTGTAAAATCTAACCTCATGTAGATTTAATGTGGTTTTGGTACGTTTTCCTACTTTTAATAGCCTTGCAGGGAGTAAAATTTCAATTTATTTGTTAAAAAACGTGTCCGTTAAGTAGGCAACCAATACTACAATCCAGAATAATGCGTGGGTCTAGGGACGTGACGTTTGTCTAGTATGACGAGTGACAGGCGCGCCTCTCACTCGTAAATTCGCAAAAATTAATACAATTTTGACAGATGACATGATTTTGACGTTTCTTGATTTGGAGAAAAGTTTCCTTCACGTCAGCCCGAGTGAGAGGCGCGCCGGTCACTCGTCATACCAGACACACGTTACGCCCGACAAACGTCTTGCCAGACACGCGACATAATACTCAAAATGGAGGGCATTGCCAACATCCGTCATTTCAAGAAAAGTCCCTAGACCCAAGAATTTTTCTAGATTGTATTATTGGTTGCCTACTTAACAGACACGTTTTGTAAGAAATAAATTAAAATTCAATAAATAGGCTATTGGGAAATATTTACGCCGATAATAGGGGCTCAGTAAGTACAATTTCAATTTATTTGTTACAAAACGTGTCCCTGCAACCAATAATACAATCCAGAAAAATTCTTGGGTCTAGGGACTTTTCTTGAAATGACGGATGTTGGCAACGCCCTCCATTTTAAGTATTATGTCGCGTTTGTCGGGCGTGAAGTGTGTCTGGTATGACGAGTGACAGGCGCGCCTCTCACTCGTCAGCCCACGTCTACCGCACTTTCATGTGATGAACAGTAAAACGTTTTGCGTTAGTTTTTCCTATGGTTTATTCAATTTCTACTCGTTTTTGAGCCACTGAAATTGTCCCAACCCGAAAATTCGTACGGCATTTGCATACAAAAAAGTCACTAAGGTTTTGAGTGAGTCAGCCGGTCCGCCTTTTAGTATGTCGATAATCATAAAAATCGTTCCTAGATATCATATCCGAGTCGAAATAGTGCAGAAATGTGCGGTTCTCAGACATAAAGCGTTCTAATACTTCGACACGTGTTCCGCTATCAAATTGCTTTATGAAAGGAGAAAAAGAATGACACGGAAATACAGAAAGACGGAACGACCCGAATGGCGAAGAAATACGAGGGCTCTATTCTCGTCCGCGGGATAATGATAAATCACGGTGAAATACTTTCCGTCGGCGAGCACGTGATAAAACCATCATCGAGACTTTCCGCCGATCAAAGCGCGAAACACACCGAACGTCGCAAGACGAAATACGCAATCAAATGATTGCATTTCGAGATTTCCGTCGAAATCAAAGCATCATCGCGGAGAAGGAACGACAGCTTTACGATGGAATCCGTGAACGGGTGAAAAAGTCCTTTCATCTCGAAATCGGACGGCTATGAAAAAGGGATTCATCATCGGGCTCTTTAAAAATCATCACCGTGAGCATCATACAAACCCCCGAGCGTTCGTCGGGTTGGCGAACTTTTGTGTTTGTGCCAAAAGAAGGAGCGATATGAAAGAATAAATGACGAAAACGAATCGAATCGAGAACAAAACAATAATAACGCAATGAAGAAAACACGAAAGCTTCCACCCGTTCTTTCTCTTTTTCTCGTCTTTATTTCGGAGGCGATGATCGTTTTCCCACCCCCGGAATTCACCCCTCTGATGAACCGACAATGGGGCGGGAAAAAAGGACGCGATTTTCTCGGGCGTCGTTATCGCCGACGAAAACTTCCGCACGATTGTCTCATTTCGCACCGACCGGGACCAGGAAAAGGTCAAGAATTTATTATTTATAGACGAGAACGCATCGCGATAATCGATAAGTGCCGGGAAAAACGGGAAAAATCGAACAATCCAACGCAAATCGCCAATCGGCAGTTGGCGAAATACGAAAGTCCCTAGATAGTTTGACATCCCAACTGATTCTAACCTCACTTTTCAATAAATACTTTGGTGGGTATGCTACTGGCCTACAGGAAACTTTTGGAATCATTGAAAAACTTTACTCATCTGATACAAGCTGTCAAACGTGTCATTCGATTCTACAGATTTCAGTGTGTACCAACCTAATTTTATCCACAAATGGAACTCCCTAAACTCCAAAATCCTAATTGAAGAAAACTTGCCTACTACTTCTTATCACTTGTTATGAAGACAGGAGAAGAGAGCGAAACAAAGTCGAGCTGTCACTCAACTGTCAACTGTCGTGTACCAACCCAAGTCCATCAGCGAATAAAAGTCCCTAAAGGGTGCGATTCCAAAATGACAAACAACAGTTAAATTCACAAACAAATTTACGGCCCAATTTAGCGCCCATTCGAACGTTTAATCGACTGAATTTAATTGAAATTAAAAATCGATTATCTCGTGCATTTCGAGAGCACATTACACGGTGTTTCATCATCATCGGAATCACCTAATTACCCATGCAATTAATTAGTCTGTCAGAGTAAAGGGCATATGAGGCCCTCCTTGTTCTCTCGTCTAGTCTTAACCGGTAATTCGTCATCATAATCGTCAGAAAAAGGAGGGAGCTAAGGGAGGCACCAGTATAAATAAGGAGGGAAGAGACAATAGGAGAAAAGGAGAATTAATTATTTGCATGACATAAAACCGTAAACTCCCCCAAGCGGGTACTCTCGAATTATAAATTTAAATGTTTTATTTTATTGGGTTAGCTGTCAAGTGCCTTAAAAGCGCGCACTCGAATAAAGTGCCATAAAACACTCGTTATATTCTCGAAAACGCTCTCCAAATTTTGACACACCACCATTAGTATTATTAATCAACTTATCGGTAAACGTCGAACGTTTCAAAGTTTTAATTGATTTCGCGTTCGTCGTCTCGAAGGGGTGAAGATGATTTCTCGAACCTCGCCCTCGTTAATCATCGCGTTTTACGATCGATCACTTTTCTTCTAAGGGGATGACTTTTCCAGGTCTCAATAACCTCTCAACTCTCTTCCAGTTGTCAAGGGTGGCTTATTATGACGTCATCGATTCCGATATTGGATTATAGGTTATGTCGCGAATTGTTTCGAGAACATTGGGCAACTACTGAACTCGATGACGTACGTCCGTTATTACACCAGTCTATTCGAGATTTTGCATTTTCGATTCCCTTTAATCATGAAAATTCTTCATAGTTCTGTCTCATTTGAATACTACTAGAAGGATAGAGACAGAACGATTATCATAGCCTACCGTTATGAAGATTTTTTTTGATGTCTCTGTTTAAAACTATTAGAAGAACAAAGACAGAACGATGGTCACAACCTCACTTTAAGTAAAATTTATTCGATCGCTCCGTATATTACGATGAAACTGATTATTCTTGCGATATTTCCGATAATATCTGGGCCGGTTAGATTGGGCGATGATTCATCGGGATGGATGATGAACGATGGGGGATTTTCGGTCGAAAAATAAAATTAAAAAGGGGCAAAATAAAGGAAAATTGGGGTAGTTTCGGCGTTACGGCCTTATACGGCGACCGGGTTACGTATAAAACAGACGATCAATTTAACGTCCGCATTCGCCCCCTACTTTACCGGTCGATGTAGTTTTTACGGCCTTATTTCACCCCTCCGAACGGCCCCGACGCTCCTACGCCATTTTTACAACCCTTTTACGTGCATAGTTCTCCCCAAACTTCTAGACCACAAGAAACGGGCGAATTTTCGAAAAAAGCAGACTGAAACAAAATTAAGGTGATTTTGGCAGTAAAAATTTGAAAATGTATGTACACTCTTGGACAGAAAAATAGGAACACCTATTAGGTGCGCCGGATGTAGGCAACCAAACAATAATTTTGGGATAAAAATCAATTAGGCAGTACCTATTTCCTTACAAATTATTTAGGGATAATGAAGTATTTTTTGGATATTTAGTGAAAAATCACAAAGTTTAATCAATTGAAATTCACTGATTATTTCAAGTTAAATTCCTAGTCATATTTCAAACAGTGTATAAAATGAACTAAATTAGAAAAAAAAATGAAAATTTCCAAACTGCTCAAAACTTTTCGTTTTCCATCTTTGGGCAATAATCTCAAAGTGATTTCCCCTCCCTTATCCCAATTTTCTATTCCCTACGTTTACAATAATGTCGTTACCTACTTTACCCACCCTCAGAAATTAAACCCGGGAATTAACTATAGCGTGACATGGTGAAACAACCGACGGTCACGATTAAATTCGACGTCATCACATTTACCGCATCACGAAACGGATCCGACCCAGTTATCAGGGGTGGCGTCGGCGGCGATTCGCCGAAAGAGGGGATGAAATCGTGACGTCATTCGACCCCCGTTTGCGTCACGGACGCCCCCCCACCTTTCTCTTTATTATGCGGGAGTTTTGTGTGTGCGGGGGCGGATAGGATCGATCGCGAATATCTATCTATAAAGGCGAAAATATTTGATGTTCGTTTTTTTGCACCCCTCTGTCCTTCCGTCCGCATCATGAGTCCGTCTCTGTTTCCTGCATGGCATGATAAATAAAAATGTTTGCTCATTCTCTCCCGCCCTCTCGCCCTTTTATTTGAAGGGATCGACGTTTTCGCTATTTATTTTCGAATTCGGACAAAGACTCATCAGTCAAAGGGAGACGGGGAGACGGCTCGGGCATCAATTTGTTTGTCCGGATTCGGCGGGACTTTCCGTGTACATAAACCGTGAATACATATGTATAGTAATGCGGAAAGGGAGGACAAACAAAAATCGGGATGGGGGACGTCAACCGGAAAACGTGCAATTTTCTGTCAAAATGGAGGAAACCGTTTCGAGATTTTCCTTCCTCTAGATGCATGCAAAAGCGTTATTTTAGATAACCGGCATGGAAATTTGAATAAAACTGGCAAACATATGCAAAATCAGACAAATTCTGGAAGAGTTGTGAATTATGAGATTCCTACAGTTTTTCTTGGCAAAATTTTGGCTTTTATGCTCCTAAAACATTTTGTCAACAATGTCTGTGATTCCTACAATCCATTTCATGAAGCGAAAGGATACGAAAATCTTTTTCAAAAAGACCAAAACTCGATTTTGGCAATTTTAGTCTTGCATGGATTTTCTCTTTTTCCTTTCGGGGATAGCAATAGTCTAAAAAGAGACAACATGCTTTGCCTGTAGCGGATTTTCGTTGATTTTCAGGTTAGCCATCTGTAGTTTTTTTGGTGACAAAACTGTCAAATATAACCAAATCTTAACCTAACTTTCACAAAATGTCATGCCCCGCTTACACGGTATGACTTTTGGATTGTCAAAAATCAAAACCAAACTCAAAACTAGTTCCTTGATTGTTCAGCTGACACTTTTGTCACTAAAACCCCAGTTGGTTACACTGAAATATAAACCAAAAATCCCCTACAGGGGGTATAATTAAAGGACTCCGCTCTGTGGACTCCACCATTGTGAAAATGACAAATTTACAACTTTCAAAAGCTCATTTCGGTATTTTGGCCCACTGATGGAAGTAGTGCATCATCGAAAGCACCACTTATAGAAATCCACTAGAAATCATAGTCGAAAACAAACAAATTTCTGTTCGTTCTGTCAAGAATCTCCTAAGAAGCCGAAAAAGCTCCCAAACCTAGAAAAATAAACGTCGCGATGTTTTCAAAACACTCCGAAAGTAGGAAAGCGGGGAATTTGTATGTTTTCTAGACGCGATTTAAGTCTCATCGCTCTATTTGAAAATTTCCCTCGAGATGACGTCCTATGGCCGGCCCGTCTTGTTTATTTTCGATACTTCGGATATACGTTAAAAACGATGAAAAACGAGAGTAGGTACCTACGACTCTCCCGCCCCGATAAAATCGTCCTTTTTCTATTTATAATCCTCCTCCGTCCCGTGCGACGGATAAATTGTTTCCCGCGGTGACTGGGTGAAAGGGGGAGATTATTCGCCTTAAATCGACCTGTCAGTGGCACAGCTCGCACAAGTAAATAGGGATGAAAGCGGAAGGACGGGACCGAAATTCCGGTAATTACTTCAAAAATACACCGACAAAGTTCGAGGGGGACGGGATTAAGCCGAAAAGACCATCGACGATCAATCAACTTCTTTTTTTTTCGGGAGAAATGCCGTCCGTTATGTTTTATACGGTTTCGATGCTGAATATTATGGAAAAATGTCGGCAATGTCGATAAATCGCCCGCTTTCTGATGAGACTGTGGGAGATCGTAAATTCGAATTTAAAGTTAGCTCACACACCGCACGCGGACCCGCATCCTTCAAACTCTACAACTTTTCCCGGTTCCAAGCAGGGGGAGCAAAAGTGGCCGCAGATTTATATCTGGAACGTTGGAAGCGCTAGATAATGCCACAATAATGACACCTCTCTTTCTCTTTGCTCTCTTGGGTTGGCATCCCTTTTTCAACGTATGATTCAAACATTAAGAGGGGATCAGAAAAATGTCGAATAATCACTGATTTTCTAGACTGATTTCAGGGCGAACAGCACAAAGTTCGAAATAAAATTTGATGACAGCGAGAAGATACATTTATGTAGAATACAATGAATTTGTTAAGAAAGATTAAATTTCTTGATTAAGGGAGATATGAACATTTTAACGACGTTATGTTTTTTCACAAACATATCACCAAAACTACTCAAATTACCTCATTTAGTAGATATAATGACTGATAATGAACTCCCAAATTATTAGTCGTCAAAGATTAGTAATTTTAGCTGAAATCAGTTTGATGCAAATTTTCAATATGTCATCAGCTGATTTCTCAAAATGGCGTCGAAGAAATTAAGTTTTGTTACGAACCATTGTAGAAAACGTAGTTCAGCGAGTCTGAAATAGATGTCGCCAGGAAAAATGTAAATCTGTATTAACTTCAAGTATTCATAATCACTCCAAAAATGTAACAATGGTGAAATTTCGAATTTGATAATCATATACCATTATCTCATCATGTTTCCATATGTGTTCACAACTACCGAAGTTTTATTTTGCTCCATCTACTCACGACTACAAGTACTAGAAACTGGAAGAAATCTTTTTCACAGCAACTACTAAATAAAATAACAAAATGGTGTATGCTACTACTAGCATTCCTTGCGGAGATTTTAGTAAGTACTGGATTTAGAATCCCCCTCTTAAAAAAAAATTAGTGGATAAAATTCATCAACATTCTGACAAAACATTGTTATGAAAATTGCGGATGATTGCAAGACATACGTTTTCTCGACCACAGCCAGCTTAAAAAAATCAAAGGAAAACGAACACCCAGTGGCTATACAGAGCAGTGAAACGTCAAAGGAATAAATTTCGTGCCTAATAAAAATACTCCGATTTCGCTCCGATTTAATCATTTGACCTTTTCTCGCCCGAAATGAGAAAAAAAGGTTATCACAATTACTCTTTGGATTTAGATTTGAATCCAATTTAATTTTAATACAAAGTGTCCCTTAATAAAATTCGTATAAATATTCCCAAAACTTATTTAAAAAAAAATTCTAAAACCTCTTATCTTTTTTACTATCAACTTTTCGACTGAGCTAATTTCGGTTAAATCTTCCTCATATTTCGACCTAAGAAATCCGTGTCGAACCCATAATTATGGGACACCTTGTATAATCGATTTCCCAATATCGGCTCCGCATTATCAAACCTAAAATTAGTACGAATCCGTGAGCGAAATGCGAGCCATCCACTTGATCCTGTTTTCGCTCCTGTCATTTTCGGGCCCCGATTTCCGGGCCCGGGCAGAGCCGGACTCGACCTGGATCGGGTACGAGAGGGCCGACTTGCAGCGGATCAAAAAGGGTGAGACACGACATATTCGCATACCGGGTGTTCAATAAAAAAATAATTCGCACCCAGAACGGCCCGATTGGCGTTGCTTCGAGCGGACGCACGGGATCGGCGAAATGGACTCCGGGGACAGCGCCCGGATCGAGGGGATGTGCGCGATAGCGACGTGCCTGGCGGACGGAAACGTCGAATATTCCGGGTAAGTGCCGGACTAATTGAATTCTGGTTTTCCGGCGGGAAAGAGCGAAGAAAACGGCCGAGACGTCGGGTCGCATAAAGACTGGCGATTTATTATATCGCCGAAAGTCAACAGAGAACGAGAATAATTAAAAATAAATGCCCGGATCCAATTAAAAAAGTATCATGTTCAGTGCGGAATTATTACGGTTTGACGTTTTGAGGTTTTGGTGACTTTTGCTGTGTAACACCGCCTTTCTAGTGTGAATTTTTTACACTGCGTGAAACGGGCTTTTGAAATTTTCAACGGTAAAAGCCGTTGTTACAAAGCAAAAGATACTGAAACTTCAAAATCTAATTTCTCACTACAAAGATGATGCGACGATTTTATTTCAAATTGATTTTATTTTATTGAACGTTTGGTATTTCTCATTCCAGGTGTCCGGTTGTCAAAGTTAAGCCGCCATTTTACGTCGTCAAGGGCGACCCGGGGAAACCCTACCCGGATTGCTGTTTCGAACTGAAGAAGGATCCCGAATCCGACGAGGACGATGACGATTAAATCCGACACTAAATCTCAAAACGTCGCTCGAATTCGGGCACCTACTTATAGTGATAGAATTTGGCGCAAGAAAAAAAAAACTTACCCCATCGGGATTGTACTTGTACGGTGCCCCAGTTCCGCAAAAGTCCACCAAAACATCCTGCAGCTTTTTAGTGGAATCTGCAATAAAAAGTACAAACTAATTCAAAAAGCCACAAGTCGTATATGAGCGTGGAAACTTAAAAATCCGATATCCACTGCTAAAAATTCAAGAATGTTATATTTACACTATTGAAAATAAGGATATTATTAGTATTACACTATGAATTATACTAAAAGACGGTCAATTTACAATTTTAGTTGCTCAAAAATGATGGGCAATTAAAAAACGTACAGAAAACGTTTCTCTCTTCATCGGATAAAAGTGCCGATGACGTGAGGCTGACGTGAAGGAAACTTTTTCCAAAACCATGGCATCTGTCAAAATTTCATTGATTTTGTGAATTTACTCCACGTCAAGCCATTAAAAGAAGGAGAAGGACCAAAATTGCAATAAATCTCCATGAGAAACGTTTTCATAAGTCAGGAGAACAATTTTCTCGATTAATAATAAGAGAAAATTCAGCACTTTTCAGATAATTTCCAGACATAACCTATAATAGAGAGCAACATTGGATTAACTACAAATTAAATTCCCATCAGTAAGTATTGGAAATCTGTCCTGCAACAGACAGGTACAGGCTACCACCATTAATTCAAATATTTTAAAACGAACCAGACATATTAAAAGTGAGATAGGGCGGGGAAAGCAGTGACGTCCGTCGGAAAAAACAAAATTTTAATGCGTAAATAATAATATTATGCGGGCCTCGCTCCATCACTTACTAAAAATTTGTTTATTTATTAATAAAAAAGATAAAAAGAAGCGAGCGAAATTACAGCAGCAAACAGATTACGAGCACCAAGATGAATTATCCTGTTTATATTGATAATAACGACGAGCCGCCTCTGCGGAATTAATCACTTTATAGGCCTTTGCAGCATGACGAAAAACGATTTTAATCCCACATCTTCGAGAACGGGGGGCAGCAGATGCGTCACACGGCATAACCCTGCACCTAATGATAATCCGATAAGGGCGATATCGGAAATTGCCGTTATTATTCTTCCGGATTAGGCACAAACACGGGAGAATAATAATCATGTTTGCTCGATACTTGGGTTACTCAGGTCGGGGGGTGCACACCTCTTGACAAACAGAGGGAGGTTTTCGAAATAACGGCGATAAACGTCATCATTATGCGAATCGTACGGATACTTGGGATTTTCGTAACTTTCGCGTTCGACCTTAGTATAAACCACCGCGTCTGTGTTTACTTTTCGCATTTAGATCACCGTTTTCGTGACGTAACAAACATACAGAGACTCTCCCGGTGACGTCACTCGAATTAAGGATTCCGGTATTTTTAGACCCCTTTTGCTTATCTTACACTTTTCGAGATAATGAGATCGCAGATTTAGAGTTTACCACAGTTTATATCGAATCGAACCGGTCGGTCACCTAAACACGACTTTGTTACATTTTGACAGGTCTAGGACTTTCGAGTTTCCAGAAGCAGTAAATTCGATTATTTCACTGTAGCTCACCCAAGTGAGAAAGGAAATCGATCGAAAAAGTCACAAACATTTGACAACTCAATTAGGAACTTTTTAAACGCGTCCCAAATCCCAAATCCGCCCAGTTCAAGAATCACCCAAGTGTCACTTTTCAAATTTCCCGCCGCCTCGCCAATCCGACGATCCGATTGGTCGACGATCCGTCACGTGACCGGCGGCAAATTCCGATTGCGTCACGATCGGATTTCTGCGATGATTGGTTACGTAAACGAAAAATCATTGCGGGCGGCGCAAACTGCCCTCCCGTCGATTAATTTCGCTCGCGAACGAGACCGGGGAAAAAGCCAATTATACTCTCTGGTTTGGAAATGGGAAGCGGAAACCGCAACTCGATCGGAAATGGGTCGACGTTATTCGCGTCCATCTTTTTATTGTTCTATACGTCACTGATGACCCAACTTTGAAATTGCAGTCGTTTCTGATGACCGAAACCGTCCGATTGACGACAATGTCGACGGTGCAATTATAAGCAGCGGTTAAATTGGTCAGCCCTGGTTCGTTCATTTGTTGTGATAGTTGGAATCGAGTTGGTAGCACTGGAAATGGCGTCGATTTCATCTGGTTGGAAATTAGGTTATGTTCGACATTGGGATTAGTTTCGAAATTGAACTTTGTACTACCTAGTTTATTTTTAGCTACCTCGATAATTCCCTTCAGTTTTGCGTTGTTCCATATGACTTTGCAAAAAGTAGTTTTGTCTTATTGGAAACATTTCGAGTGTACCTACTCTTTTTTTGTCCAGTTAGCCATGACCATCTCTCTGTCTCACATTATAACCATTAGATAGACAGTGACGGAGATATGATTCATGTCAAAGCGTTTGTATACATAATTTTTGAAGCTGAAAACATGTCAAATTCAAGAACTTAAGAAAAGAAGGTGTCAGTTTCAAAAACAATTCGGTTCAACGATTTTCACATTTTCACTCATCTACTCAGTCAAATCAGAAGTTCTGTATGCCTTTAGAGCAACGAAAAAACTGAGCAAAAATTACCATTTCATATGGTGAATTGGAAAATTGGTTCCTAATGCCTTTATGTATCTGCCAAACGAAACCAGTATTCCAGTCCATCAATTTTTACTTGATAACTTTTACTGGTTAAAGCTAAAACTAATTGCTACTGTCAAATCAAAGTGAATCTTTTTCGCCACGCATACAAATAATAGAGACTTGGATTAACCAAAAGTCCGTACTTAGTAACACCAATCAAATTTTTCTTTCCATCAGTCGCCAACTCTGAATAGCAGGATTAACGAAGAGGTGGCTTTCACCCGGGGGAACAATGATGACGCTATTACGCCAAGTTCCACCTCGACTTGCCTACATACACTAAAACCGCCGACATATCTGTCGACCGAATTTATTATTAAAGTTAAAAGCCAAACCTGCAAAGCCAGAGAGAGCTAGAGATACCCCGTCTTAATTGCCCACTTGTTCTTCGAGATCCTCATCTCCGGATTTGTCTCACCGTATATCCCAGACCGGCCATAGCCTTCCATGATACCGAAATTTGAACCGTATATCTCCACCACCTTGACATCTGGCAGAGACGACAGAAGCGCGCCCTCCTGGGATAATCGAGCAATTAGCGTGCGAGCGACAATTTCCGTTCCCTATAGGTGGGCACACGCGTGCCGCGAATCGTCCTCCATTATTCGGGGGCGAATGTGCGTTAGTGGATAATCATCTATTGTGGTTGTATCGTCGATGGCATTGTCTCGAATTTCCGGCCGAATTTCCAATATTGAATTATCCGAAGCCGATGTTCGATGACTATGTTTATTTAGATTTCAATTCGGGGTGGAATCTGCTAGTACAGAGGAACTGATTCGGGCTTTGACTGGTCTCGAATAACATTGGTGCATATGGGATGGATGAATGACATGAAACTATCCATATAATCCATATAACTTTTAAAATAGTTCAATGATATGTAGAACACTGATGAAAATGAACAGCATCGAGATGATGATTTTTACTCAGTCTGTGGTTTTCCAACTGATTCTTGAGTATCACAAATGATCAAATCACCAGAAATATTTGGATACATAATACTTACAATGAATACAGTAGAGATTCAGAACCTTCATCAATCTTAACATTGGCTAAAAGTTCCATAATACGAACAATAACATTTAATCCGAACAGAAAATATGCTGATTTTTGGAATGCAGCACTTTTATTTTCATGTTTCTTTTCGGTGTTTTTCCTGCACCAATTTCAAAACCGGAAGAAATCCTTTGGAAAAATTCAGACTTCTCCCAGGTTTTTTATGCTTTTTGGTCAGTGTATGATGGTTTTGACATTGCTCACTTTCCAACTGATTTTTATCACAAATGGTTAAATCAAATCATCTAAGAAAAGATTAGATGCAATAAATACAGTAGAGCTGTAGAGACCCTTTAATCTAAAAAGGTCCAATATTTATAACGAATTGAGCAGTATGTTTACAAAACCATACAGAAAAGTACTCGTGCAGAGAATTCACTGTACATGGGTGCAATTACCGTTACGAAATTTACAATTCTAATGCATTGGAAACAAACCAAAGTGCGAAATTTCGTATTTTCCGTGTAAATCGTTAGGTAAACAAACTCCTCTGGGGGATACTCGAAATTTAAAGAGAATTCGTAAATATTTGCCAGTTCGAAAACGGTGCTTTCGCATAATATTCCGGTGCCTCCCCCATCATAACTAATTTTCCGATATAACGAAATTCACTACAAAATATCCAACTTCTCCATGTATTTTTCCCAGGTAGGTATAACGAGGCAATAATACGGACGCCGTAAAACATTCCGGGGAATATCGAGCAAAACCCGACTTTTAAGGGAGCGTTCGGAAGTTGGTGGAATGAATGTGTGACCGGTTGCAATAAAAATCCGGTCATAATCCCAGTCCGAACCGCCAACTTTCCGATACAAGAAAAATGTAATGCGGCTCTCTATATCCGGGAAATGTACGGTTTTGCGCACCCCAATCATAAACAACCCCGCGGCAAAACACTGTAATTCCTTCATTTTATTGGCCCGAGACGAGGAAAGTGAGTGTATATTTAGTTATTGTAGTTTATACTTATGGCTGCAGGTGTGTAATATAAAGGCACGCTAAACGAGCACCAGCTGGATTCAGTGCAAAACCTTCTCTCTTTTTGTATTCGGGTCGCAAGAAGAAGAAAGTAAGGTTTTCCGGGCTTGTTTATTAACGAGATTTAGTGATTTGTCAATTACTTTTTTCAAGACGCTTGAAAAAAGTCAAATTTTAAAGAAAATTTCAACTGCTCAAAACAATTAATAGGGGAACACTAAATAATTTTTTGGAAATTTTCACATTTCATGTCAATTCCAAATAATTTTTGTACGGTAATAGTTTAAAATAGAGCATAACTCATTAGGCCCTTTTCGGCGTTTTGGAAATTGTATTAAATAAGGCAAAACTGGCAATCCGCCAATTTACAGCAACTTTAATATCCTGTATGTTTGAGATGCATCAATCAATTTTGCTGCAATTCTCAATTTATTTTCAATATCGCATCCGTTAGAAAACCACGACAATATTTCATCGATTTTTTGGGAGAGCCGTTTTTGCCGTTTAAAGAAATATTCCAAAAACGCCTTAAAGGTTTTAATGAGTTATGCTCTCAACTATTATTGTACCAAAAATTGTTTGGAAATAACAAGAAATGTGAAATTTTCCTGAAAATTAGTTCCGCTAATTGTTTTGAGCAGTGTATTTGCGAAAATTTCAAAATGCCGTTATTTCTTTACTAGTGGAGCTATCGAGCCGAGAGAGGCGGGAATCGCTTAGTTTGCTCGAAATCTATCGAGAAAAGTGTTCAGATTTCGATTTAAACAACATTTAATGATTTTTCAATTTTCAAAAATGTTAAAAAAAATTTCAAAGTGCTGTAACTTTCTTATTGGTGGAGCTATCGAGTCGAGTGATGCGGGAATCGCTTAGTTTGCTCAAAATCTACCAGGAAAAGTGTTCAGATTTCAATTTAGACAACATTCAGTGATTTTTCAATTTTCGAAAATTTTCAAGAAATTTTTGTCAAAAATTCGTGCTGTAACTTCCTTATCAGCCGAGATATCAATGAAAAATTTAGAAGGGCTTCCAATTGAGTCGTCAGGAGTGGGAAAATTCGTCTAAAATTGGCGTATCATTGACAAAAAAAGTCAAATTTTCAAATAATGGCCATAACTTCCTATCGAGTCGAGTGACGAGGAAATCGCTTGATTTGCTAATTTATCAGGAAAAGTGTCTCCAAAAGATACTCTTTCATGTAAATTCTGAAAACGACCCAAAAATCACATTCGAAAAATTGAAACTGGCCTAACTTGCAAACCGATCGAAAGAGAATCAAAAACTCTGCCATGACCAAAAAATTGACCAAGAAACGGGCGGAGGTCAAATTTTTCCGAAAATTTCAGTGATTCCCACTATTCAGATGACCGAATTTCAAAAGACCCATTCACACAATACCAAAATTCACACCAGAAAGTCAGTTTCACAAGACAAAAATTGAAAATCACTAAAACGTCGAAATCTATAGCCTGAACGAAAATAGAGAGCCAGGATCGAGGCGAGGCAACGCGGACGTAAATTGGCGTGAAATTAAACGGCAAATCGCACAATGTCGAAACGCACACATCATCATCGTGTATACGGACTCGAACCGACAGGTATAATCCGGCAACGTGGTGGTGTGCGCGCGTGTTGTTATAGACGAGAGTTAATTTCATGCGGTTTTGGTCACTTTGAACTCGACTCTCTATTATTGACTCGCTCTCTCGGTGTACGAATAACCCGACCCGGAACCTGGCAGCATACGACAGTATGATGCGGGAACTGATTGCGCTCCTTCCTCCGGTTTCGGTTAATTTCCAATGTGGAATGTGGCGAAAATTCCAACTCCATACATAGCGTAGGTATGTCATCAGTTTCCGGTCTTTTCGCATTCCCATTCCCCGCTTGGAAATTATTTCAACCAGTGACACGTCTGAAAACTGCGAGCACCTGACACATAACCTACAAAATCCGACAGTTTGACAACCGGCGGCCATTTTGAAAGAGCGTTTTTGACTCGTCCTGCGCAATGGTTTACCGATATGCGGTTGATAGAATGATTTGAAACCAATCTGCCAATTATCTGTTTAACTTTCTGTTCACCGACTGAATTATAGGTTAGTTTTGTTGGGTTTTGGCATGGCTTTGTTACTAAATCAATCGAAATAAATTAAACTGTTGGCACAAAATATCGAACGACAAGAAAATTAAGATTTCGTCATTCGCCGTGAACTTATTTACGATCGCCGTACGACACTGGTTTGACAGTTGACCGGAAACTAAAACGTCAAAAATGTCAAACTGAACGCACCCAATTCACAATGCACAAAACAACAGTCACCAAAATATGAAAATCTAGTTCAGCACTACTAACTTGATTTTAGAAAGAAGCATCTTGTCTTGTCCTAATTTCCCCTAAATTTATATTAGATCGTATTTGGTATATACGCCTAGTCGATAATAGAGATTTATAACGAAAATAAAATGAAAAAAAAAAACACAAAGGGTGCGTGGAATAATTCAGGGGCCTTCCTCTCAATTAGCTTTTCCGCCCTTCGGAAAAACATCCCTTTTTCGCAACGTCGGTGTGCCCCCAGGTGAAAAGAGCGTTCTTTTTCCGGCGCATTTTTCACGTCACACACACTGATGGGGCCGTAATATACGCACACCAACAAAACGAATAAGGGAGTACCAACAAAACGGCGAAAAAAAAACACGAGTCCGGGCGAGCGAGAGGAGGGCCGGGGTTGAAAGCATCGCGTCTGAAATTCACGCCCTCGAAGCCCGACTAGGGGTCGCGCACCCCACGCGGCTCGATTTAGTCGAAATTGAAGTAAAACAATGCCCCCCGCCTCTTGACGCTTTTTTATTTTTCCGTTTTCCCTTCATTTCTTTACTTTCGTCGGTTTACTCGCCCTCTCTGTTTGTCTCGTATCGAAGTTTACGAGATTGGGCACACTTAACCTTTCGGGTTGAAATCGAAACCCGGGCACTCGGTTCGAAAATTAAGAGGGGGATTCAGAAAAATGTCGAATGATCACTGATTTTCTAAATTGATATCAGGGTGAACAGTACAAAGTTCGTAATAAAATTTGTTAGCAGCGAGAAGATACATTTAGTAGAATACAAGGAATATGTTGAGAAAGATGAAATCTCTTGATTAAGGAAGATATGAACATTTTAGCAACGTGATGTTTTTTCACAAACATATCACCAAAACTACTCAAATTACCTTATTCAGTAGATATAATGACCGATAATGAATTCCCAAATTATTAGTCTTCAAAGATTAGTAATTTTAGCTTAAATCAGTTTGATGCAAATTTTCAATATGTCATCAGCTGATTTCTCAAAATGGCGTTGAAGAAATTTAGTTTTGTTACGAACCATTGTAGAAAACGTAGTTCAGTGAGTCTGAAATAGATGTCGCCAGGAAAAATGTAAATCTGTATTAACTTCAAATATTCATAATCACTCCAAAAATTCAACCATGGTGAAGTTTTTGAATTTGATAATCATATACCATTATTTCCCAATTTTGCCCTTTTATGTGTTCACAACTACTAAAGTTTTATTTTGCTCCATCTACCCACGACTACAAGTACTAGAAACTCGAAGAAATCTTTTTCACGAATATTGGCGTAATTTTCGAATGATTCAAAGAATGGCGGATGGCGGTGTTCAAAGTCTATTGTATCAGGGGTGTACTCACAGGCGGCCAAATCCTGCAGCTGCTGGAACTCCTGCGGGGACAGTTTGTCCCACTGCAAAGCCATCGTTCGACGGCGCTCCTGCTCTCGGCTGCCCTGGGACGTTAATGCGACCGGGATCACCTGGAACAACAACGATATCCCCTTATTGAAGCGAAATTTCCCTATAGAAAGGACGACTAGGTACAATACGCGGGTAAAATCCCCGAGACGAGAAAATTCAGAGAGGTGACGGAAAACGGAAGAAAAGAAATGCGCCGTCGTAAAATTGAAATCGCCGATGGTTACGTCGGAAATAACTCGTAATTGTTTGCAGGCCGCGAATGCGCCATTAAAATTTTCAATGGAACACTATTATTATTAGTAATGTTTTCATTAAAACGTCACTTTTTCGGGTTTTAGCACGGTTACATTTTCTGACGTGCAATTCGTCATCTGCTGCACGAGTATGGAAAACTGTTGAGAGCCACTGAGTTACCGCTGTCAAAAAATCCGGAAAAGCGTAGCTGTCACTCGATTTTAAACGAAATTTGCTAACAAAACACATTGCAGAGTTATATAATGGCTAAATCCTTGTTTACTGGCATAAAAATGTGCACCACATTCACCTAACCAAAAATAAATTAATATTTTCTTTGCCGTATGTCATATGATATTTGAATTTCCCGCCTCTTTTCTACTCGAGAGAATTTTCAGCGGTACCAAACCCCTACTCATTGGGTAACCATCTCCTACTGAAACCATGGGATTTAACCGAATTCATTTACCTTTACCTACATAGGTGTTGCAGAAAGATGGAGAATTCTAGGATTTTATAAGAGTTGGCTGCTCTAGTGTATTATGAACCTTTGAGAAAATCCAATATCCTTTTTGGGTGAAAATGCGAACACCCCATTACGTCAGCGAGACTAGAGGATTGCGTTTCTCCGGATGCGTTAAAGCTTTAAAGGCTAAAACCCTGCGCGAGATCGCGGGAATATTCCCCTGGAAATTATCGGTTTTCCTACATGTAGGTATAGGTATACACCAGACATGGCCGATAAATGTACGTTTATATGTGAAATTATGATAATTGGCATCCTGGAAAATCGTTAAACTTTCATGTATTTCGAGTAGATTTGTTGAAAAATGAATGTAAGTAGCATTCGCACCATTGCAAATATACCAACAACGTAATAAAAGTACAGATGCGTACGTACATACAGACCAATATAATTTTTATAGGCGTTCAGTTTATGAACTCTTATACGTGAAGACATCTTGCAAGATTATTTGCACAGTCGAACAAATTTACAAGAATTAATTTCATTAATAATTCTAGCAAAAAGTACTCAAAGTGTTTGAGATATTTTGCTATAGTTTCCACAATATTTTGCACCTTTCATGTCTCATTTTTCCTTATTAATCCACCTTGTAATGTTGAGCAAATTCTATGCGCATCTCGTTTGCGCAGATCGATCTCTCTAACCCCTTAACCCACCTTAAGCGACTTTCTATCCAAAGTACATTAGAGCACTTGCCTCATAATTTCCGTCAGTTTCCAAGGGCCTCGGGCACTTTTCACTAGTTCGGTTTATCCACGTGTCCTGTTTTTGGGGTTATGAAAATTTCACAGATCCAGCAAATGTTTACACAAAACACACACCGACGATGGTCTTTTATCTCTGCAATAATCTCCGGGCTGAATATTCATCGAGTTCCGTCCCGATGATGAATTCAAATCTGATTGGTAATTCCGCGTTATGTACCAACAACACGTAACCCGACTTTTATTGAGCGATTATACCATGAATATGGATATTTACCGTTTTTTTTACTGTACACAATAGCGAAAGTGCGGGTACTTAAATTGCCTAAGGATTTATGTGCGTAATTCGGAAAAAGGCGAGTCGAAACGACTTTTGCACGCTAATTTTCGTTTCGATTAATATTAATAGAGCGTAAGTGTGTGCGCGAAATTTACCGAATTAGAGCCCGATAACGGTGTGACTCATTGTGTAACGCACGGCCAATTTTCCCCAATAAAAACCCACGCTTCCAATAAAACAAGTCGAGTTTGAAATTGAAACGAATTACCAATTCGAATTCGCGCGCGCAATTAAAAACGGAAACTCGCAGGAGTTTGGGACCGCTGAAGTAAAAAAATGGCGCGAAATTCAAATATGACATATGACATTCCGAAGAAAATACAACCATTTTGTATCCAAACGTCACATTTCTCGCACGTGATCGTAATATCGTGGAATCGTTCAATTAGGTGGACATTTCACACAGATTCACAATAACAATTAGTTCCGGTTCGAAATTCGCCCAATTATGGCGTCGATAACGCGAGTCCCGTAAACCGGAAATGACGTAACACCGACACCGCGATTTGACAGCACAGTGGCGGCGTTAATGACTGACGGAAGGGGGCGGAACATGAACGCGAAATGCCGGACACCGCAAAGCGCCTACCTGTAGCTCGATACCTGCTCTAATTAATGAACGACCTTTATACGAACCTGCACCCGGGTGCATATACATCACCATCACATTATTATATAGTCTACTCGCGGTAATGTGGGAAATTCGCTTTGACACACGGCCGAAACGTCCCGATGTGAGTAATGAATAACGATATGATTGATATACGCGTCTGCAAGTTTCGAATTCTCGACGTTTTTCGCTAATTTTAGCGGAATCCTCGACTTATATTCCTTGACGTCACTTGTTAGAGTTATCGACGTGTATTAACGTTGTTTGGTACCTAAAAACTTAACGACTTTTTATATTGGGGGCGCTATAAAATTTTAATGAATTAGCTCGCATAATAACGGCACACACGTGCGCTGCCTGTTTTGAAAAATATATCGGCCGGATGGGTAAATAATCACCGGGGCGCGTCCAGGTGTTTTCCAGAATATCTCCCATGGCAACGCGACCGTCCCCCCCTCCCTTCCTTTGGCACAAAAGTCATAAGACTCATAATAACGATACAGGTAGGAGGAAATAAAAGAATCAATTGTAGTAGTGGGGGAAACTCGCTATCTATTGTGACGTCATCTGGTGATTGACAGGGTTAAGATTGTTATGTTCGATTTAGTGCCGAAACGACATGTCCTGCAAGACCTCAATTTTGCGGTTTTTCTCCGCTTTTTTTTACTTTATTGTTTTCGATTTATATTGAAAGTGATTAAATTTCGCTCTTATGTTTGTGAATTATATGCAAAATGGAGATTTTCCTGCTATTTATCAAGAAAACATTATTCTCCACTGTAGTCTTATTTTTTCCTATACTTTGAATAGCGTTACGGTCCCAAAAATGATAAAATTTTGACGGATAACATATCATTTTGACTTTTCTCGTTTTGGAGAAAGTTTCCTTCACGTCAGCCTCACGTCGTCCACACTTTTATGCGATCAAGAGCGAATCGTTTTGTGCCTTTTATCCAATTTCTCATCATTTTTAAATAACTAAAATGGTCCTTTGACCTTACCACTTTATACATTTTGATTTATAGTGAAAGTGATTAAATTTCGCTCTTATGTTTGTGAATTATCTGCAAAGTGGAGATTTTCCTGTATTCCTACCTTTTCCTATACTTTGAATAGCGTTACAGTCCCAAAAATGATGAAATTTTGACGGATAACATCATTTTGACGTTTCTCGTTTTGGAGAAAGTTTCCTTCACGTCAACCTCACGTCGTCCGCACTTTCATGCGATGAAGAGCGAATCGTTTTGTGCCTTTTATTCAATTTCTCATCATTTTTAAACAACCAAAATGGTCCCTTGACCTTACCACTTTATACATTTTGATTTATAGTAAAAGTAAATAAATTTCGTTTTTATGTTTGTGAATTATCTGCAAAGTGAAGATTTTCCTGCTATTTATCAAGAGAACATTATTGTCCACTGTATTCCTACCTTTTCCTATACTTCGAATGGCTTTACAGTCCCGAAAATGATGAAATTTTGACGGATAACATCATTTTGACGTTTCTCGTTTTGGAGAAAGTTTCCTTCACGTCAGGCTCACGTCGTCCACACTTTCATGAGATCAAGAGCGAATCGTTTTGTGCCTTTTATTCAATTTCTCATCATCTTTAAACAACCAAAATGGTCCCTTGACCTTACCACTTTATACATTTTGATTTATAGTAAAAGTGAATAAATTTCGTTTTTATGTTTGTGAATTATCTGCAAAGTGAAGATTTTCCTGCTATTTATCAAGAGAACATTATTGTACACTGTATTCCTACCTTTTCCTATACTTCGAATGGCTTTACAGTCCCAAAAATGATGAAATTTTGACGGATAACATCATTTTGACGTTTCTCGTTTTGGAGAAAGTTTCCTTCACGTCAGCCTCACGTCGTCCGCACTTTCATGCGATGAAGAGCGAATCGTTTTGTGCCTTTTATCCAATTTCTCATCATTTTTAAATAACCAAAATGGCCCCTTGACCTTCACTTCATACATTTTAAATTTTTTAGTGAAAATCAGCTCAATTTTGCGCGATTTTCAGGCCAAATCCGTGTGATCCAAGTTGAAATTCCGCATTCACGAAAATCCGCGTTCGCGTCGACCGTGCACATCGAGCCTCCAATAAAAGAGGATAATTATTTTTTAATGAGCGTCACCGTTTCCACCCAATAGTGAAAATCCCAGGTAAAAACCAGACACCGCACTTCGCTAATTAACGCGAAAAATTCCCATCACGAATGTAATTCTCGCGATATGACGATGGCGAGAAAACTCCAAACGAAAATCCCGGGTTATTTTCGGTGAAAATTCGCGCATTTTCCAGGTCGGCATTTCTAAAAATACCACCGTCATCATCGTACGGAGATTAGGCGAGGTGAGTGCATTCGATCACGGAAAATCGCCTAATGCACCGCACTTTGCGCACCTCGGGGACCTCGATAATGAACGCGATTCCGATTGATAAATATCTCAACGGATCCGACGCGAGCGTAAATAAACAGAACGCGCGGTGTGAACGACTGCCCACTATAATTAGATTTTTTCCGATCCGCTTAATCGCCGAGCTTTGGGAAAGCCGAACGGAAAACTTTCCCGACCACCTGTACAAACGCGATTTGCGCCAAGACGTCCCTGTACTACATTGAAATCCACGTGAATATAGAACAGGCTCGTACCCGAGTGGCGAACAATTTATTTGGTACCGCTGGTTTTAGTGACAAGTGATAGGAGACCTGTCAAATTGGTTATTCTGCATTTTCAGTATTTATCGAGTTTTCGACCGAATTTTGACGATTTTTCCATAACGACGTCACGTTTTATTGCCCCCCGGATCGCATATTATGCATTCCAGCCCCAATTCCTGTAATTTCCGGAAAGTGCGGACCGAATCCGGGCGACTTTATATTTTTCGTCCCGGAATGGCGTATAATTGCGTTATGAGCATTTTTATGGGGCCGTATTACATTCAAATGGGATGCGAATGAGGTTTTTAAGGTGGCAAATGACGAAGGGGGAGAGAGAGAGAGTGACGCGGGGAAAAAATGAGCGAATATTCCGGGTGTTAATGGAAGAGAGGCGACCGAATAACTCGAACGGGGGGCTGAAATTACATTCTCCGAGTTATAGGCGGGCGTCGGACGAAATTCACGCATAATGCGGATGATACGAGTTTTGTGTTTTTTCGCGCAAGAAAACATGTGTAAATTACACCGAAATCGCGACTTTTCACGCCTTTTTTGACATCCGAGAACCGCAACTTTCCGGCCAATGAGTCGACCGTACTAAAAAGCGGACTGGCATAGAACGTGTGACTCTTCATCGCATAAAAGTGCGGACGACGTGAGGTTGACGTGAAGGAAACTTTCTCCAAAACGAGAAACGTCAAAATGACGTTATCCGTCAAAATTTCATCATTTTTGGAACTGTAAAGCCATTCAAAGTATAGGAAAAGGTAGGAAGTGGGCAATAATGTTTTCTACCAAAAAGAGAAACGTCAAAATGATGTTATCTGTCAACATTTTATTGATTTTTGAGAATCTGTTCCCCATGAAGCTATACAAAGTAGGAAAAGGTTACAAAAATGCAATAAAGTTAGGAGTTCCACAATTAACAAGCAGTACTACTGAATAATATTGGTCAAAATTGAAAACGTTATTATACAGGGTGTTCACGTTCTATCTGAAAACTTATGTCGTAACTTACTGGCGACATTGTTGTATACCATTGATAGAAATGTTCTTCATGGAACACTCGGTAGTGAAGTGTGGCCTGGATCGTTGTTTTTTCTCTTTTCGGCAAATGGCCCGAAATGTCAAAATTGAGCAATTGTGACGTTTTTTCCGCACACCGAAAATTGATAATTTATGGCTCGCTGACTTATTCATGGCCAATGTTTACGGTCTCTTCCAGAAATAAATGGAAATGAATAATTCAAAGAGGTGAAAAATTGAAAGAGGAATGACATCGAATAAAAATTTAAATTAGAAAAAAGAGACAACCCAGACGGATCTACCTATACAAAACAAAATAAAACAAAAAGATGACTAATACTTTATTATTCTTTTTCCAAATTTAGCCTACTTCATAATGCGTGATCATTGTCATTCTAATGAGGAAGAAATTTGTTTATAGGCATGTAAAAATGTTACATGAATAAATAAATCAGAGTCGTGATTTGATTACCGGATTACCTTTCGGATAATAATATCTAATATTTTTACCAACCACGGGAGGATAATAAAAAATTATCGATAACGGCAATAAAGCGGATAATGGACGAATCTGTCCCGACACAGAAAACTAATCAATTTATTTTATTAGTTACGAACCCTTAACAGACGAGCCAACTGGCAGAGCGCTACCGTAACCTTTTCAATAAAAATAAACGTATCGACTTTCGCCAATTAATGGATGATACTCGCATAAAATAATGAACAGAAATCGTACATAAATAGACGAATTATTCTATTATATCATCGGTACCTATTGCGAGTACGAGCACAAATAAAAAAGATAATGTTATCATTAATTTTATTTTCGCATATGGACTCTTGCATAAACATTTATGGCATAATGCAAAAACATCACTAAAATAGAAAAAATTATTGCATTTTTATGGGGAGAGCAGTGTTCAACAGTTTTCGCTCCGTAGGTATAGGTAACACAATTTAATTAATGGAAGCGAAACTTGAAACTAAAGCACCCACTCGAATAATGTTGATATTACTTGACATCATATGCGTACTGTTTCATTACTCAATTGCGCGTATTTTTACTCGACGGTATCACAAAAAATGACAGCCCACCGCAACACCTGTCAATTGGTTATTGAACACCCGGTATGAGTCAAGTCATAGATAAATTACTAATAGAAGGTGTAATTTCACTAATTTCCAATACAATAATAAAATGAAGTAAAAATCAAAGAGATATGGGAATAAACTTCCAAAACGAGTGTGAACCCTGTATAATGGCGTTTTTGATTCGCCTTGTTCAATTTCAGAACAAATCTCATTTTGTTTTTTTTTTTCAAATTTGGTAATTTCATAACAGAATTTTCTTCACCACTTCCGGAAGTAATAATAGGTATCAAGAGCCTCGAAAGCGGAGAAAAACACATTTCAAACATCAAAGACATGACATGACTTCAAAAACAACTTAAAAACCTGGCAGGTGGAACAGAAAACTATCACAACCCGCAGATGTTTATTTACCGCCATGGCAATAACAACAATGGAACATGAAACAAACGAGCGTTCAAAAGAACCCAAGTTTGTGGAGTGCGCGATTGTTTATTGCCATCACCACGACAATAAAAAAAAGACGACACAAACCGTTCATACTAACCATAAAAACAAACAATTTTGTCACCGAAACGGAACCGAGCAAACGAACAAATGCGGATCACCTCTATGTACTCACTTCATGTTTGTCTTTTTCCGTACGTCGTATCTCATCGAGTGGTCGAGTTCGCCTAGTGGACGAGAGACATCCTACGATCGCGTTCTCATGACGACCGTGCCACCGCGATACGCGACAATTGCGAGTCGCGAAAAACGCGCCGGGAAAATCGCGTACGTCTCGCGGACCGGCCGGAACGGAGCGAATGCAGCGGCAGCACCGCGGCCACCTCACCAGACGCACTCCTCCGCACACGGGAAACGCCGGAGAGCGTATACGCGTTCGCGCGCGGACCGGAAGCGGCAGCCAGCGGCGTCGCCATGGTTACCGCCGGGCCTGCCGCCGTGCCGCCATCTGGCGGCCGGTAGACGAACCGACCGCGACCGCTCCGAGATGGCGCCCCGTCCGTTTCCGCGGCGGCGACTTTCTTTCTTTCGCGCGCGTCGCAGGGGGCGGGGGTTCGTTACGTCATTCATCTAGGTAAGACCAGAGTCGGTAAGTTAGGGAATTTGCGGTGCAAAGTTCGAGGAAGCCACTCTAACCGCGAAACCGCCCCGAGGACTTGAAAACTTACTTGATGGCAAAATGTCTTTTCAAACTTCTACTAGGTATCCAACTTAACGCGGGTGAATCTGCATAATTGAGTAGTTTTGGGGTTGTTACGTCGTGACTTAGGTTCTCTTTCCTTCATTTTGGATGTTGTTTTGTTGTTGTCTGGTTTTCCGGTTTTAATGGACGGTGTGCCAGGTTTTTTTTTCGTGTAATCATGACTTAGGACCGGTGTAAAACGTGTTTCTCTTGGCAAGCGAACACGGAATCTGTCAACATCCAATAACTATTTCCATCAGCGCGAACTAAACAACCAATTAAATAGCCGTGCTCGACGATTTTCCTCGCGTTTGAGTGGAAAATTAGGTTTTGGCAGGATTCTCATGCATTTTGGGTTTCGGAAATAATGCAGATTCCTGTTTTTAGTAAATAACTTTTAATTCTTTTTACAAGTGTCCGAGGCACATCAGAACGAAAATAATAAATAAATTAAGTAAGTCGTTACAAATTCAATGTATGCAGTAATAATAATAATGTATAAATAAAAAATCTAGGTTCCATGAAACAATAGGAAAGAGAAAAAATATAAACCTCTAAGTATTTTGTATTAATACTACAACAATTATTATTTTTTTCATTATAATACTAGTAAGTATATACTCGAAAATATTCACTTTTCATGGTGGGTTTTTAATTATTATACAACTTATTATTCCGTCCGAAACATTGAAAACCTGATATTTATTCGTAATGATCAATAGTATTCGAAAATGTTCATCTTGTCGGATATAAAGATAATATCAGTTTTCCAAAATCGAAATGGCATTATGAATGAAGGGTTTTAAGGTTAGGGGTATACACAAAAATAATTAAGTACAATAATTAGTTCATCAATCATCAATATCATGAGGGAAATCCTGTAATTGACTTCAAAAATTACATCTTTAAAAATGCGTGTGTATGTAAAATTTTATACATTCTTTTTCTTCAATAAGTACCTATTATTTTTGGAAAAAGTACTAGAAATGGATGGAATTATTTGTACGGTAAAAATCCGATACAAACGACTTATTTTAGACCAACAATAATAATCATATAATATCAGAGAAAACACAATAATATAAACCACAGTTCTAGGCAAGAACGTTTTGTCATTTAAGTAACATTGAGAACTTGCCACACCGCCATCTTTATGACAAGTCACTTGACAGACCGTACTATGAATATAGATGACACTTTTGACAGGTACTGAATGGCGGTTATCTGAAGATCTCAATGTTGTCGGCACAACATTTTTTTACCAATTCCTTTTGGCTGATTCTAGAACCGAAACATTCTGAACGCTTTGTAATTATTGTTGGAGGAATAAAAAATGATGGAAAAATTTGCTGACCTAAAATAATTCTCTCATCATTCAGGAAAAACATTCAACATCACTGTTTATAAAATTTTCAATAAATGTAATACAACTTTTTACAAATAACAGTTTAGCGGTAGTTACCAATAATACACATATTTATCTGTCAAAAAACACTCAAAAACGGGGAAAAAAGCGTCTCGATTTTATTTTTTCGAATTTATAAATTTTTTTTTTTAGTTGAACACATTTCTGGCGAAACACATCGACAATACGGAAAATGTGTACACCTAAAATGGACCCTATTAGTTTTATTATAATTTTTTTTTCCTTTAAATTTTTAAAAATCCCGTAGAAATACAAACCTCACAACAAAATAGATTGTCTTTTATATATTTTTTAAGAGAAAGAGGCCCAAAAACACTTATTATTATCATCAAGTTCAAGTCGAGTCATACTTATACAACGTATCGATAATAGTCTCTCAATCGAAAACAAAAATCGAAATTTCGGAAAATTTCGACCGCAAATTCAGCGACAGAATAACGTTTTATTTTTTTTGTGCGATTCAAAACAACCAATTGAGCAATCGTATCCGCGGCAACGATCTGTCAACGAAACGGAAAACATCAGGAGTACCAACGCGAAAAATGAGAGTCACCGATAAAACGAAAGGGCGCCGTCTATGATTACAACTAAAAGGAACTTTCTTACCTTACAGATCGCCTTGTTTTTTTTGGGGGGGACAAACGACAGGTAATAACAATGATAAAGAGGGCAGCACGATATCGATGTGAGACGCACGCCATTTTATTGAGGTTAGATTTCCGCTCTACCTCGCGAAAACGTCGTACGACGGTACGGGTACAGTGAAACCCATTCAGACCGGTTTGCTCGACGAGGGCGGCGCCGAGGACACTTTACCACCCCTGGAAACATCTACAGTAAAACCTGGCTATCGCGACCCAGCGCAGCGAGTGTATGTTACCTGGATTTCCTGTTTTTGTTGTTGTTGTGATGAGATCGGTTGTTTTCCGGGTTGCTATGGCCGAAATTCGGTTTAGTCGCGGGATTGTGATGGTGCTGCTGCGACGCGGGATGCCGGTGAAACTGATTGCTGTTGGGCGGCCCTCTGTTGGCTAATCTGCCGTCAGGCGCTGCAAAAATAACGGCAACACCGCCGAAATGAACACCGAAATTCTCGCTGGAAAGATTAATAAGCGAACGTCGATCACCTACATTGAAGGACGTAAGGCATTCCGTGATAAAGTGTCGGCGGTAGTGGCGGTGGTATTCTTTGCTTGTTATCAACGAAATACGGATTGCTATTGTCACTTGCCGGAGTCGGGGATCGGCTGCTTCTGGCCGTGCCGGGCGTGTGTACTCTATTATTATTGTTACTCATCTACAACAACGACAAGCGTAAAGTAAATCAAAAGTGACGGAAAATGTGGTGGCAAAAAAATCGACGATCAAAGTACCAAATGTTCAAAATTGGAAAGATCTCGCTCTCTATCTCTCTCACTCCCTCTCTATCTCTCTCTTTCTTTCTCCCCTTCTCTCTCACTCTCCCTCCCTCTCTATCCCTCACTCTTTCTTCCTCCCTTTCTCTGTCACTCTCACTCTCCCTCTCTCTCTTTCTTTCTCCCTCCCTCTCTCTGTCACTCTCACTCTACCTCTCTCTCTTTCTTTCTCCCTCCCTCTCTCTCACTCTCTCTTTCTTTCTCCCATTCTCTCTCACTCTTTCTTGTGTGATGATAAGCAAAGTAGATATTCCATAAAACTATTTTTGGTTGATCTGGATGTTCTTGACACTTCACACATTCCAAAAACATTGGAAATGAAGCAAATGTTCGCAGAGTTGATTGAAAATAATTCTGGAACAGCCCTGATTTGCATTTTAACCGGTTACATTCAAACTTGTTTTCTGAATTGTAGGTAACTTTAGAGACTTTTCTAGACAAAATTTGAGCTTTGAATGTTAGGTTAGCTTTATCTGGTATTCCGCCAATGTATGTTACTCCAAACAATTTCCATTCCTACAGGCAGATTAGCTTTGTAATGAGAAACTAACCATAGAACTAACTAAAAATTTAGAGTTGTTAGGTTTTGTCATGGTTTTGTTACTAAATTAATCAAAATAAAATGAATAGTTGACTGTGGGCAAAAATATAAAACTTCAGAAAATTTCAGATTTCGACATGGATTGTCATTTAAATCCTTAGTAAATCAAGGTAAAACAACACAATTGAAGAAAAGGCACATCACTGCATTACAGGGAAGTTGAAAATAATGAAAAAATTAAGTTACAGGCACTTGTGGCATAGTTTTTCCGGAAAATGTTGAGAAAAAGTTTAGGAGAAATGTTTTAACGGAATTTGAACTTGAAGCAAACAGAAAAATATAGAGATGAAATTATTTCATTGAACAGAGGACTGAACACGTTCTAATAGGTGAAAATTCAAAGTTATTCAAAAATGACAGAAAAAATAGGTAACCCAACTTTTAAAAGCCCAACTCACAGCAAACTTCAGGGTAAAAAGTCAGTGTCACAGAGCAAAAGTTACTAAAACTTCAAAATCTAGTTCCTCACTACAAAGTTACGACTAGTTTATAGTTGACCATAACCATCATTGTCTCTTTCTACAACCATTAGAGAACCAGAAACAGACAGATAGTCCCAGCCTTCTGGTCATGAAAACCGGTTCAAACACCGAATACGTCAGTAACCCTAGCAACAAACCAAACAAAATCGCAGTCAGATCCCCGAAAAACCAAAACAACACACATTAGCGTCGCCATTTCCACTGACCTGTCTATAGAGCATCGGAGGCTGAGAAGGAGGCGGCGGCATCTGCTGTTGCTGGTGCTGCTGTTGCTGCTGGTGATGATGCTGGAAATTCGCGTTGTTGTAACCGAACTGACCGGGCGGCGTCTCGGCCGGCGACGCCCTGTAAACCTGCTGCCCCGGCTGGTACCCCGCCGCTGCGACGACAGTGGCGGCGGGCGAACTCGTCCCCGTGCTGCTCTGGCTCGACCCCAGCACGAAACCGCCCTTGAACTTGCCCCCTTTGCCCCCGGACGCGCACCCCTTCTGCCTGACCTCGTACGGCGGCAACCCCGCCATTTTGTAATGGGCGCCATGTTGCCCACCCGCGAACCCCATCTGCGCCACACTCTGTGACAGCTGCGACATTTGTGACAGTTGCGACATCTGCGACATTTGTGACATCTGCGACAACTGCGACATCTGTGACATTTGTGACAGTTGTGACAGTTGCGCGACTCCTTGTTGTTGCTGCTGGTGTTGTCCATGGTGACCGGGCGGTTGCTCCTGGCAACCATTAGGCGTCGACGCGTTTTGCGGGTAGTGGGGGTACAAGGGATTCGGGTAAACCGCCGAATTCTGGGTGCTGTACACGATATTATTGTAGGGATTCGTCTGGTTAGGTTGGTAGACGATCTGCACCTGCTGCTGGTGGTGGGGGAAAACCGGGAGTAAATCGGGGGCGGTCTGGGGTGGGGGCGGCGCGGGAGGGGGCTGCTGGCAGGCGGTGGGGGGCGCCTGCAGGGGGTAGGTGGCGGGGAAGGGCGGCGGTAAGTAGCCGGGTGACGTCACGAAATGGCCGTCGAAGATGCGTGACGTTTCGCAGGCGCTCCTCGAGGGGGCGGTCTGGGGTTGGGGGTGGAGCGGGACGGTGAAGCGCTGGGGTGGGGCGGCGGCGGGCGGGGGCGTTTGGAAGTAGGCGACGGTGGGCGGCTGGCTCCAATATGGCGGCGGCTGTTGATATGTCAGTGGTTGGGCGGCGGGGGGCGCGCTCTCCGGGATGCCCATGAAGTACGTGCTGCTCAGGTCGGTGATCGGTTGCTCCTGAAATCGCATATCGATTTTGAATATTAAATGAAAGTCGCAAATCTCTGGGATTTTCAATATTTTTATGAAGAAAATCGTATTTTCGATATAATATTCTCTGAAGACACTTCAAAGCAAAATTGATCCTGGTTCGCATTTGACAGACATAATGTTAACCGTAACTATACTATGACTAGGTCACGTGTTTGTCAAATATTGACATTTTAGTTTTGATAATTATTATTATTTTTATAATTTTTCACAGCGGTTTTGACAGTTCTTATGTCGTTCTCCCTATTTTGTGTTTTTTTTTTTAGAGATTCCGAATGAAAAATTGTAAAACATTCAAGTTTTTTTTCAATAGGTCGTTTTAAATCTTGCTGTTTCTTTTTAGAGATGGTTCATCTATCGACGGTAAACAGGACTATCGATACTTTTCTGAGTAAACTATCGATAAATAAAATTTCTTGATTTTTCTTTCCATTAATTTTTGTAAAATTTTCACCGGAACTTCCGTTGACAATTGAATTTGTCTTTTCAAAAATGTTTAAAAAATGCTTGTACAATTTTGGGCATTTCCTTGAAGAATGTTTGGGCAATTCAGAGTTCATAAAATTATACAATTTTTGTCTGAGAAAATAAAAGAATACATCTGCAAAAATGTTTCTCCGAAAATTACTCCCGATTTCATAATCGAACTTAAATTCACTTCACTAGTGGCATGAGAATGTGACAAACCTTGGACAAACAACTCTTGTAGTCGTCACATTCTAAACTCCACTTTCACTAGAGTGACTTAAAGTTTGCTAAGTTAATAGTGACAACCTCTGTTAAAAAGCGGCAAATTCCATTCCTAGTTACAGAACAACTTGAAAACTAAAAATACGTTGCTAAAATGGGACGCCATCTATTGGGGAGAAGAAGCATGAAAAAGAAACCACAAATTTACTTCGGTAAAATTGAACAGTGACATCTAACGGAAAATCTCAAAAGCAGAAGAGCGTTAATTTGAGTGGCGCCACCTAGTGAGCTCCTTCGATTATAACTTTTCATAACAATGACAGGAAGTAAAACTAAACTAGTCCAGACCAAAGCAAAACTTTGCGAAACAAATTGTCACAAATACCAACATAACCTATAACTGCGAATTGTGTACTATTGGTACTTTGAAACAGACGTTTCTCCCCCTGGTAGTCGTATCAGAAAATCCTAGTTTTTTTCAACAAAATCAACTGTCTTCCAAATATTATTTAATAATCTAACTATAGTATGTACGAAAATTTTAGATAACTGGATAATTACCAATCTGCCATCGTAATGCGGTGACACGGGAACGCCATAAGGAGTCGTGTAGACTATACAGGGATGCTGATAGACCGGCACCCCCTCGTGAGGATTCTGCCCCGACCCGAACCCACCCCCGTACACCGGAAACTGCTGCAGCCCATCCCCAAACTGGAAACTCCTGTTCCCATTAGAAGTCACCACTTGAGGCGAAGGCGGCGAATAGGGCATACTCGGACTGGTCGAGCTATTAGTCACGTGCGACCTGCCATTACCACTCCTACCCGGCGACCCCTTGACAGATCTCTTCTTTACCGGCGACCCCACATCTTTCGCTGCCCGCGAGGGCGGCGGCGCGGTTTTCTTCGGCGACGGCGGCGGCCGGGCGAAGATGCGCGGCGGGTCGGCCGGGTCGTAGTGGTACAGGGTGCCGTCGTCGTTGGTGACGGGCTCGCCGGTGCGCGGGTCGATGATGAGGCTGCCCTTCGGGACGCTCTGTATGTCCGACACGGCCCACACGACCGACTTGTCGTCCTCGTCGCCGTCGTCATGGCGATCGGAAGAGGTCGAGTCGTGTCGGGCGGGCTCGCAGACCGGATGCGGCGTCGACGTCGGTGACGGCGTCACCGATTCCGACATTTGCGACTGGGACTTGTAACCGGAACTGGACGGGCTCAGCCGCCATGACACCGAACTGGCGGCGGAATCTGCGAATTTGGGACCGTCAGGGTGGCAACACTGCGATCCGTGCAATCCGAGATTTTCAATGACGTTTCAGGCGCACTAACTGAACGGGCAATATCGCGGTTTCCGTCGACAGCCCAACTGGGTGACTAATCGTCAAATGGTGACCATGACAACCAAATCTTGTTGATTTTTCAACTGTCAATTCGAAATGTGGTCAAATTTCCATCTTTTACGTCGCTCCGGAAACGACATGGACACTTTTTTAATGTCTGTCAGTTGTAACTGTCAAATGCCACTTACAACTATCAAATGCTAATTACAACTGTCAATTGCCACTTTCAACTGTGAAATCCCACTTCAACTGTCAAATGCGTACTGCAACTGACAATTGCCACTTTCGACTCTCAAATGCCAGTTGTAACTGTCAAATGCCACTTGCAACCGTTACAACCGTTTAAGACGTATCTATCATAAAAACTAAAAAAACCACTCTCAATGAAGAAGTTAATTGAGATTTTGGAGGTTTTTTGCAAATTTTATTTCTTACAATGCTTATCTATTGATAAACTATAGCTTCCATTTGACTGTCGCAAATGACATTTGACAGTTGAAAGCGGCAATTTGCAGTTGCAATGCGCATTTGACAGTTAAAAGGAACATTTCACAATCAAGAGGGACATTTCGCAGTTGAAACTGGCAATTGACAGTTGCAAGTGACATTTGACAGTTGTAGGGGAAAGTTGACAGTTGCGAGTGGCATTTGACAGTTACAAACAACTGGCAGACATTAAGAGGAAAGTGTGCATGTCGTTTCCAGAACGTCGTAATCTTTCGACAGAGTGAAACGCCAAAAACCAAAAATTCAACAAATCTTTCAAATTGACGGTTCAAAAATCAACAAGATTTGGTTGTCATGATCACCACGTAACGTTTAGTCCCCCAAAGCTGTTAACAGGTTTGTTCGTGCAGCAGTTCATGACCGATTTTCAAAGTATGTACGACGCCTGCGCACAAGTTTGAAGCAGACGCACGGACTGTTTACTGACCACTTTCTCACTGTCATTACGGTGTTCTTACAGGAAACGTGTGATTCAATTGCTTCCCAAAACGCGTTTTTCAAACTCTGACCACTTTCTGACCGATCGCAAACTCATCTGAGATCCATTCTGCGCACTAAAAGGTTTGTTCGTGCAGTTCAAACGCGGACCGTTTACAAACGGTTTGCCAACAGTTACTGCTTGGTTTCGGATGTTTCAGTACGCAGAATCGAGTTTGGAACCAGTCAGGAAGTGGTCAGAGTTGCAAAACCGCTGCCAAGTCCTTGCTACTTTCACAGTTTGCAAACAGTTGGAAATTATTCACAAGTTTCCTGCAAGAACACCGGACCGTTAGTCAAAAAGTGGCCAGAAAACAGTCCGTGCCCCTGCTTGTGCGCATACTTGACAAACCGATCCCAAACTGCTGCACGAACGAACCTTAAATATCCGAAGCCAGAGTCAGCGACAGTTTGCAAACCATTTGCAAACGGTCCACATTCGAGCTGCACGAACAAACCCAACGGGAACCGCGATTTTGTCTCAAAATAGCCCGTGTCGCTAGTCCAGTTGGTACAGTTGGTACGCCTGAAACGTCATTGGAAAATGTGACAGTTCTGACCTTGTTTCGTCAAAAGCCGCGCGCCTGCGCTGTGCGAACTCGCCACGCTGTCACCCCGGTTAAGGACGCCACCATAACCTCCAAAACTGTAGCTCTTGGCGACGTACGGCCTCAAAGTCTCCCCGGTTTCCTCCGACAAAACCTAACAAATCCAATGACATATGTCAAAAAACAAACGTCATTCGACTAGTCTTACCTTGGTTAGTTTGCCGAAGTGTCTTCGGTTATGTTCGGGCGGCTGCAGGCGGAATCGCGACGAGTTATCACTATCGGTACTCGACCAGGGCAGTTCGGCCCACTCGTAGTCCTCGTTCGACATCCCGTCCCTCATTTGACGGTAGAGGTACAACTTTAATTCGACGAACAAAAAAAAAAGTTCACATCTGTCATTCATTCAAAGGAGGGCGGGGCCTGTTTGACGTAACTGCTGTCACTCGAGCCCCGCCCCTTTGGTCACCGCCTGCTACGACGCTTCACATAATCTCTCACCTTTTGACTGAAGATGCGCCTCCGCGCCTTCTCGTATTCCTCCTCTCTCTCCTCGAAGCTCTTGCTGCGCCTGTTCTCGAGTATGAACTGTCTGTCGGGCGACTTGAAGTTGTAGTCCTCGACGCTGTTCGAGTCTCGCTTGAGGATCGACCGCCTGGGCTCCTCGCTGAAGACGACGTCCTCCTTTATGTGCTCCCGGAATTCGACGTCCGGTATCCGGGTGTTCTTCGTCTTGTTGACGACGACGCACTTGCCGGACGACTCGATGTTGTGCTCCATGCCGAAATAAGCGGCGCACCGGTGCACCAGCATCCGCTGGTAGCTGGACATCGGCGGGAATTTGTAGTGCGTTTTCCTGAGGAAATTCACAGTATGACCTTTTTATTGCATACTCTGATTGCACTTGCTTATTGGTTGGATTTGTAAAAGTTTTGGGACCTCATTTTGTCACGTTATCATAAAAACACCAAATTCCTCTAGCAGAGAACAAGTCAATTGCATTTTGTGAAAAAATCACTAATGGCAGTCTTAAGAGGGGGATTCAGAAAAATGTCGAATATTCACTGATTTTCTAGAGTGATTTCAAAGTGAACAGTACAAAGTTCGTAATAAAATTTGATGGCAGCGAGAAGAGACATCTGTGTATGTAGAATACAATGAATATGCTGAGAAAGATTAAATCTCTTGATTAAGAAAGATATGAACATTTTAACGAGGTGATGTTTTTTCACAAACATATCACCAAAACTACTCAAATTACCTTATTTAGTAGATATGATGACCGATAATGAATTCCCAAATTATTAGTCTTCGAAGATTAGTAATTTTAGCTTAAATCAGTTCGATGCAAATTTTCAATATGTCATCAGCTGATTTCTCAAAATGGCGTCGAAGAAATTAAGTTTTGTTACGAACCATTGTAGAAAACGTAGTTCAGCGAGTCTGAAATAGATGTCGCCAGGAAAAATGTAACTCTGTATTAACTTCAAGTATTCATAATCACTCCAAAAATTCAACCATGGTGAAGTTTTTGAATTTGATAATCATATAGCATTATTTCATTATGTTGCCAGATTTATGTGTTCACAACTACTGAAGTTTTATTTTGCTCCATCTACTAACGACTACTAGTCCTAGAAACTGGAAGAAATCTTTTTCACAGCAACTACTAAATAAATAATAAAATGGCGTACTACTACTAGCATTCCTTGCGGAGATTTTAATAACTGCTGGCTTTCGAATTCCCCTCTTAAACTATGTGAGCTTGGATGGTGCAATAGACTTGTTCATTTAAGTCTTTGATATTGGCCGAAACATTTGGGAGTTATCTTCACAACCAATCAGAAATGATAACGCTGATTTCTATCCAATAGAAATCGTAGAATTTTGTCGAAAAATGAATGTCAGTCATAGAAAACAACTCAATTTGTTGAAATTCTCTAGAATTTGCTCTTTGACTTACACTTTGTCTTTGGCCAGGCTGACTAGTTCCTGTTCGATTCTCAACATGAAGGCGCGGTCTTTGGCGTTTCGGTTCAACGTGTCCGGTATGAAAACCTCGAGGTTTATGCCGGATGTGTCCGTGTATTGCTGCTCACTGCTGCTGTCTATTTTGACATTTGGACAAGAAACATATCATTGAAACCATCGACTCGACAATGTTAGAAAGAGCAGAGAGGCTGACCACTTTGAAGGAAATCTGGCAAAGTATGCAAAACATTAAAAGAATTTTGAAGAAAATATACTTGGATTTTTGAAGACAATGGTTTGATCGATACAATCTCTTGGTACTTCTGAGATGATTTAAGTAATTTTGGAAGTTTCAAGAAACTCCTATCCAACTTTGAACAATGGTTCTGAAATTTGAAGCATTTCATGTTGACTCCTAAAAGGATTTGAGCCAAGATTTTCAAAAAAGTCAAAGTATTCCTACGAAAACACTCCAGTGGTCAACCTTTCCGAAAATCACTGACCTCTGGATAAACAGGGCGAATTCGACGAGCTCCCTTCAAAACTCCCCTGGGACGAACTCTGCTGCCTCAACTTCCCTTTCGGCCCAACTCTGACAGCCAAAGTGTTGGAACTCACAGTATTATTGTTGATCATGCCATTCGTCAGATTGTTATTAATGTTGCGCTCCTGGTCGATCTTGCCGCACTTGCAAGACCCCAGAGTGCCACAATCACAGATCGTCCTCTTACCACCAACGTCGTCGTCATCATAATTATTATTACTACTGCTATCGATATTGTTATTGTTATTCTGACTAGAATCCATTTCGTCGTTCGCGTCGTCCGCGTCAGTCGTTCCGTCGAGCGATTTCGGACTCGACGCCGAGACCTCTTCGTCCTCGAGGTCCATCTCACTACCTTCGTGTCTTTTGCGCTGGTGGCGCCTCTGCTGGAATCGGGGCGACACTACCAGCGTCAGGGTCGGTGAAGCAGTTCGCGACAATACCGGCGACGTCCCCCGACTGAGTCGCGGACTTTGGAGCATCGAAGGTCGATCGTCGATGGTGTCCAGGGGATGGTCGCCTATCGACTCGTCCATCGACGGGATGACGTTGATCGCGATCGGAGAGGGCGCTCGCGGCGGCGACGCCTCCTCGCGCATCGCGTGGCACCGCACCAGTTTCGAGTTGACGCGGCCGCGGCAAGATGGCGGCGGCGGCGACGACGCCGTCTCTTCCGTCTCGTTGTCGGTCATCGCGCGCTGTTGCATCGCTCCGGCGTTACCTGCGGAGGTTTCACTGTATCGCCGTGCTCTCGGTATACAGCCGGCGCAAAATTCCGTGGCGTTCGGTGGGCGGGGCCTGGATGACTTTCGGGGGTTTCGGGGAGTGGTGGGGGGTCGGCTCCGCCTCCCGGACGCCTAGCGATTTTGCGACGGCTGTGGATGGGAGAGGTATCGATCGCGCGATTTCGTGCACTATCGCAATTTCGCGAATTCCGACGGAGAATTATGCGAGTGATAAAAAGGAGGGAGAGACCGGGTAATGATGGCGTTTTCCCGTACCTGCACGTTTGGATCTCCATCCGGGCGATGTGCGCTTATTTTCTCTCGATTTTCGACCGTTTCCGGGGAATGCTATTCAGCTGGAAGAACAAAGAAAGTCCAATTAATACGCTTTAGTCCATTCGGTATACCGGGAAAATGTTGGTGGGGTTGGTTTTCAACTTTAATAGCTGTGAAATCAAACTTTCAATTCTTCATTTATTATTTCAGTGAAAAATGCAGGATCGAGATGAACATTAAGCTCCCCAAATTCTGTATACAGTATTATGTCCCCGTATCGATTTTACTAGAAACTATTTTAAGAAGTATGTGCTCTGGGTAGAACTCTTGATTGCTCTTGAACTTCTAAAACAGTTCCTGTTTTGACTCTAATTGTAAAAATTGTCAAAATTATTTCAAAATTGGATGGGCTTGAAAAAAAGAATAAAGAAGAACTAGTTTCCATCAAAACGCATCAAAAGCAATATTTTGAAAACATTGTTTTCTGCATCCTGAGAAATCGAAATTTCAATACCCTGTGAAGTCGATGCGGGGACATCCTGTAGATGGTAAATAACATTCTAGACAAGTGTATTCACCAAGTTATATCGTCAAATAATTAACGGTTTTGGGAATTTGAAAAAATCAACTCAAAAAAAATTACACTTTTTTCGAGACTTTTTTGCTTTTTTCTAATTTCAGTAAACTTCAGAATGAAATAAATGCCGATCTATGTATTGGCACCACTGTATTTGTACTTTTGGCGGGAAATATTGAGGTTTCAAAAATTGGCCCACCTAGAGATTTAATTAAGAAAAATGAAAAACCGAGTGAAAAACCCTCCAAATTTCGCCAAAAGTGCACCGACTCCATGAAATAGAATGCGAAACGTAAAAAAAAACGTGAATTACAAAGCCATAAAAACGAGAGGTTAATAATTGATCGGGAATTCTCTGTAATTTTTGGAGAATACTCAAGAATTTTGCAGGAATTATCGGATTCTTTGGTCCGGCTTTGTTAACTATTAAACTACATACATATAAATTTTATACTTTTGAAAAACCTGGCATAAATTATGCAGCACATAAATGCCCCATATAAAACTCCAGGAAAAGGCATAATAAGAAAAGGGCGATGAAAGGAAAGGGAGAGAAAACCCCCATTTCCATGAATAACGCACCGGGTGTCCACCCAGTTTATCACTGCTCGTTGAACACCTGGTACGTACACGAAATTATGACATCATAAGGGGGTAAAGTTGACATTTTCATTTGGCGTAATTTCAAAAAGGGAGAAAGAGGGAGCGTCCCCGATTCGGTCGAAACAATAACGAAGCAGTCGGGGCGGAAAGCCCCGGGTCACAGAGAGACAGACACACAGAACGGGGGCAGGAGGTCCGCCGCCGCCACCGGAATATGGGCCAATATGCCGGATCGATAAGCGCCGCCTCTCCGAAAGCGACACGGAGAAATCGAGCATCGTCGCATCCCGCATGCACCCCCATTATCTCAATGAACTGAACAGTTATTTACTTTTGTTTATACATAGGTGTTGTCATGGTTTTGCTACTAAGTCACTCGAAATAAACAAGAGAGTTGGCCGTTGCCACAACATATTTTGACATTGATTGTCACTTCTTGCATTAATTGAAAAAAGAAACATTTGGCGGCTCTCGCCGTTGCTACAACAATTTTTGACAGAAAATTTGGAGCGTCCACCGTTATTATGCTCGTCGCCTTGACGACCCCCCGGCCGGATGACGCACAGAAAAGTATAGTAACGACTTCCGAGAAAGCCCTAATCTCACGATAATAAAATAAATCCGAGTCGGCCTTGTCCTGGAGGACATCCCCGGACTCGATCGCCCTTTGCGAGTCCTTGACTGGAACGGCGCGGGGGGTGGGAGCGTATATATTCAAAGAGGGTCGCAATAAATCGCGCCGTTACAGGTTTCTGCATTATCGATATCACGGTAGGAATCTATCGCGATTTTGCCACCAACATTTCGTTTTTCTGTCGATCTACAATATCTTGAGCTTTTCGAATGCAATAAGTTTGGACCAGAAATTGTAAACTGAAATTAATTAAACTAAGTAAGTAACTTTTTTCTTCATCCTTCACAAAAAATATAAACACATGAATTCGTTAAAAAATGAAAAAGTTATTAGCAAAATTTTTTATTTTTTTTGTTGAGGAAGAACTGAGACAAAGTCTCATCAATTTCCCATTTGAGAAACTGTCAGAAAAGTATCCCGATTCCGGAAAAAAGCGCACCAAAGTGAATTCAAACTTTTCCTCACAAGATTTCAACCTGTCAAAATTGACATAAGAGACGTCATTCATCAAGGCACTTTCGGTAATGAAAATGAAACAACAATGACGGTACTCACCCACCACCGTAATCATCGGAAAATCGACCAAGGAAAATCTCGAAAACATTCGATGGAATTCTAATCTCGAGTTTCCGGAAAACCGGTCGCTTAAAATTCACCACCTGCCCCTGCAGGTTCAGCATGCCCACTGAACTTGACTGACTGAGTAAGCGTGCGACCGTCGACCCAGGTGACGAATCGAGCATGCGGGGGGGTTGGAAATCGATCATACGCGAAAGTGCGGAGAGAAACGGCCTCAAGTCCTGTATCGATTCACCCCACCGACCGACTACCCCACAATTCCACTTCGGCAGAAGCGGTTTTACTTTCTCGGAACCGTATCGTGTATAGCGTGCGCCCCTTCCCGGTATTCAATATTCGGACGGGAAACACGTGAACACCGAATTATGTAATGCGAGAATCGGATTTGGGGGAATTCGTGGCTAAAAAACCGAACGGAATCCTTCAAATTGGCCGGGAAATATGAAAATTTTGAATTTCGCGCCAACACTTATGAGGGGCATCAAGAGATGGCGCCACGGGTGGAAGCATCCAGCGCCATCTCTTGACAACTGCAGGCACTTGGTTGCACAGAATGACATGTGTTGGGACAACTTGAAAAAAGATGATAAAACATAACAAAGCTATGATTTATCACATAGAATCGGTTCTACTTCAACTTTATGCGTTTAAATGTTTTGCTGACTTTTCTATCGTGGATTTTGGCACTTTGTAAAGGGATTTTTTTCTTATAGAATATGTTTCAAATTACGGAAAATGAGTTCATTTTGGCAAACTTTCTTGATGTTCATTTTGAACCAACAGCCAACTGTTTTTCCATTTCCAGTTCGTTTGATTTAGTAACCAGACCATAGCAAAACCTAACAAAAACTGAAGTTCCTACAAAGTTGAAGCGATAATATTGTTCCGGTGCAGGGTTGACCTTACTCTCTTGAAAAAAAAAAGACAAAACGAACATAATTGAAGGTAAAACGTTCTGATAGTAGTTCGAGGAATCCGTGAATCATCCGTTTATAATGTGAATTATTGACCGGCACTTGGTATCCGAACATCAACGGATCCCACTCACCACAACACACAAATGGAAGGATTTATTAAAGATTACGAATAGGGAAAAAATTAAAACAAATCTAAATCATCCGTTATCCAACGGAAAATTGCTTACAGGAAATGAAATTTAGTACTGTGAAATTTTCCAGGTACGAGAGTAATAATGCAGCAGGATTGATCGAATCATAAATTAACAGAATACATGTGCGGATCCTCAAACAAAACCCCTCGATCACAAAAGTGAGCAATTTCTCGGGAATGTAGAATCAATTATGCATGTGTGACTGACAGTCAAGTTCACGGTAACGATTCGTAAACGGCCGGTCGATAACGTAGGCACCTATCTCACGCTTTTCGAATGATACATAAAAAGGGGGAAAATTCCTTCAACCTCACAAGAAAATTGACATTTAAGAATGTAGTTAGGCATGTACTTTTCAGGAATTGCCATGTCGTCATCATAATTGGTGCCTAATTCGCTACCAGGGAATAACGCAACTATTAATCCCGGCTTACACGCAACCCCCAAAACGCCCTTTCTCTCTCCGACTCGCATTTCAGACGCAACTGTATCAAGTCGTGTGGAGGGTTAAATGTGTATGTAATTGAAATGCCAGATTAGCTATCTGTGACATCGTGAACACGAAAACGCTTTGTTAATCCGCGTTCATTAATAATTGCCGATCTAAATGGTGATTATGATGTCTGTGGGACTCAAGGCCGAAGCCGAGCGTGATGGCATTGTGATTGGTTGTTGTGATGGTTGTTTGACAACCGAAATTGTCAAACAATAACACGCTGTTGCCAGAGTGATTCCTAAAAATGTTTCTTTGACAAACATTCTCAATTTTTACATAGATGCAGTTTTTGTGTGTTACAAATGTCATTTCTCATGCCAACGAACGTTTCGATCTTTATTGAAAATCGGTCATGTTCTCTCAACGAACAATGGCAGGAATTTTTATCAGCAAACTGCATAAAAATAAACTATTTCTTTAACCTCGTCAGATGATTTATTACCGCCATATAACAACTGAATTCTACCTACAATACCAAAACGTTATACATTTGCATCTTTAATACTGTTTATAAAATAACTGAGCGGATTTTTTTTTCTTTCTCTCATTTTCTTAATCAAGTTATAGAATATGTTTTCCCATGCAGGATCTTTGATTATTTTCTTTCTTGGAGCTCTCTGTTATGACGTTAAACGTGAATAACTTTACCATAGACCAGAATTTTATCTCAAGTATGAAAAATCCAACTACCCGAGTTCGATACGAAACTTTTCCGATAAAATTCACTAGACATAATTAGTTTTGTGCCGGGGCTGGCATTAAAGCAGTTACCAACTCGAAAACTTGCACACCACCTTTAATAAGCAGCCAACCCCCTATAATTACTCGGAAGCACGAGATTGATGCACTTTCCTGTAATCAAATTCTGCACGAAAAATGACAACCTCGCTAAGAAAAATCAATGTTTTATCGGATTTATGCATCTGGGAAACGAGAAATCCACGTCACATAAAGACAGGATCCAATCCAAGACGTGACTCACACAGCGGTGGAAATCGCGTGAAAACTGCGCGATTAAAACAAATCCAACCCTCAACTTCTAGAACAAGGCTCGATCTATTCATATAATTAGACGTGAGCGTTTAATTTTTAATTGTTCGCTTGCGTGATAATGCCCCTTTATCTTATCTTTTCGCCCGGTGGGTGTCGCTTCTGAAACGCCATTATCCAAAAATAAGCTTTAATCTATTTGCATGATGCATGTCCGCACTTTCGGCTCTCAAGATTATCGCTATAATCCGGGTATAGAGGAGTGGATCGAACGGGAAACGGGCCACTCCCGAATTTCCCATCGACGATATTTTGTGATAATAAACGGAGGCGATATATCCGTAGCGCACAAACCACGTAAACACGGTTTACGGTTGAAACTCGGTTATGGTGTATAATTAGAATTTAATCGCCGTTTAACTGCCCCTTTTGAACCGAAAAATCCAATTTCCGCATACACAAAATTAGCCGAAAACAAAGTTCGGAACGGTGTTTAGAAAGAAATCGTTATAATGTATCAGGAAAAATAAACATTTCAAATTTCAAATTTCCTCATGTATACAAGCTTTTGCAGGATTTTCGACACATCTGACATAATCTCCAATCCTTCAAAAACGATTTGCCAACATGGCAACCTCGCAAAAGCAGAAATCAGTTTGTTCTTCCAAAAGTTGTCAAATGATGCCTTTTGACAAAATCTCTATGAATGTTTTATAGGATTCTTGGTCATATCGAGAATGCAGAATAAGAACAGGAATCATCAGATAATCAAGTTACATCATGTGTCACTTGTCAAAATGGCAGGTGCCAACTGTTGTTATTTCGAAACACGAAAATCCCTGTCATGACAACATCGGTCACCCCCGAAATGACGTCACGCTCGACCTCGATTCACTTTGGTATGGTGAGGATCGCGTGAACTTGATTTCGCAATCGAGCAGAGACGACCTCGAATGAATGAGGGGTGACTCATGTAGGCCGCGTGTGCACCCCTTCACAATGGAGGCAATTTCACCTGTCACCTCTCAAACAAAAGATTCCCGCTTCGACTTTGTTCCCTCACTCTCGCCGCCATTTCCCCAGTTCAAGGACGGGGAAGACCGAAATCAAACGAAACCAGATTTTGGAGTTTTAGTAACTTTTCGTTTTTCCCCCAAAAATTTACACTGTGAGTTGGGGTTTCGAAAGTCAAATTAGACATTTCTTCTGTCGTTTCAGAAGGATACTATGAGAAATTAATTGGTTTAGGCAAGGATTCAAGTTATCATCGCTGTCAAAAATCAAAGTCTTTTGACGTTTAATACTTGTGACAGCAGCCAACTATTCATTTTGTCCTCAATCGAACCTTGGTGGAATGGAGAGATCGCGTGTGGACTGGGACATTTCGTGCTATAAATTTTTTCAGTTGGCACCACCTGCTATGACGTCATAGTTTTTGACAGGTCTGAGGTCACGTGATGGCGATTGGCGATATAGCCCAGTTTTCGTGCGAATTTTCTCGATTTTCCCCGATTCGGTTGTACAAGCCCACGCGATTACCCCCGACCTTTCGAAACGATCCCACCCCTGAAACATCCGGCTCCGCTATTTCAGAGTCGATAAATTTCATTCACGGCCTCGGCTTTTTTCAGGGCCGGTTTCGGTGGGCGAAAGGTGGCGGAATATCGGGTGGGCGGCCTAAACTTTCCTCAATGGGGTCGGATATCGTGAATGTGCGAGTCGAGACGGCGGAATATTTTTTTTTTGATTAATTATTGCAGTCGCGTATACGAGCGAGAGCGGAGGGTCGAAACGGCTAATGGACCGACCTTTCATTATCTACCCACTCGACTTTTTGGCGAAAATGTCAGCCCGGGGGGGGGGGATAAAAAGCGCAGCCCTGAAACTGATGTGTAAAGGGAGTTTGTTTCTGTAAAGCCTGATATTACGTCGCGCTTTTTTGTTTATGAAATTCAAATTATATTAAATTTTCGACCGCATCGACCGGATGAATTTTCCGCATAAAATCTCACACCCTGCAGATTTACAGGAAAAATGTCATATGACAACGAATAGTAAATTATCGCAATATCTTTCCTGAAATATGGTTTCAAAACTTGACCACTTTTGACTTTATTGTAATGTTCAAAAACATGCAACAGCAGACAATGTTCAATTCTCTATAATGTCGGTAATTTCAATGAAAAACTCAATGAATGTTATGTGAAAATAGGAAAAGAATGGTGAAAAAAGTCAAGTGTAGTACCTACCTAAAACCAAAAAGGTCTTCGATGAAACTAAGATTGTTTTTAGGGAAGACGGATTATGATTTATTGAAAATTAGAAGTCGAAACATTTCTAGCTTGTATTTCACAAAGCATGTATAGTATTTCCAACATAAACTGGCCATCACGTGACACCTGAGTGCCTGTCATTAGTCAATGGTTAGCAATGTTTTTCAATTAAATTTTGCTTAGCAACTTTGGTCACGTGATGGCCAAGATATCGTGGAAGGACCATATCAAAATGCCTCGAAATTTCATCTTTTCCTTAATGAAAAATCTGGAAAACGGCCATTTCTTCAAAATTCCTCTGAAATTTGTCATTGAAATAAACAGAGAATCGACTATTAAATTCCAAAAATATTCTCGTAAATCAATTAAATGTCACATAAACTTCTTTAAATAAGGCCAAAAATGCTCCGCTGGCCTCGGTTGCTGCGCTAAAATTAATGTTTTTGAAAACATCTCGTGCATTATGCTGCTTTATTGCACACATTAATCAGTTTTAAAAACTAATAAATAGTATTTAAGACAGGGGAAAACAAGCAGAAAAGTTTTGGCTTGGTTCACAGAATTGAATATGTAATTGTATGATTGATCGTGTCATTCATTGAGATGTTCTTAAAAAGCTTTAATTTTCATGTCATTTTTATGTCATTTATAAGTCATAACTCTCGTCATAACTACTGAACTCATAACCATACTTTCAACTTTCAAGGGCCAACTGCACCGCTTTCACTTAAAATTCAAGTGGAACTTAAACCTTAACAACAATTGTTGTTAACAATCGTAGTCAAGGTTTAAGCTCCGCTTTAACTTTTAAGTGAAAGCGGTGCAGTTGGCCCTTAGAAATGTAAAAATGACAACGCTGAAAACTGATAAAATGTTCTCAAAGATTAAAATCCAAAAATGATCACAATTCCACTAAATGTCATTAAATTCTTGCCGAATAGTTAATCAATTTGGATTGTACCCTTGCCCAAGATTCTCCGGGAATTCTGGAGAATTTTTAGTAATTTTTGGTAATTCCGAATGATTCCTTAGAATTCAAATGAATTATGAATAAATCATTCTGTTTCCCCCTCTCAAAAATCACTCTCAATAATTCATTTCAGTATTGAACACCCGGTATACACAATAAATCCCCAATAAAATGTAATTCGGTAAGACTCACCAAAATAACTTTCCTAAAGACCATTTTTTCATAAATCGAGGTGTTTTTTTTGATATTGAAATAGCGATAAGATTCTTAAATTAACTCATGATCGAATGGAATTCCATCATCATAACACAACACAATTTCTCCCAAGTCATTATAACTCGCATTATTCGCTATACAAATCATACACGAATGTAGAAAACCAAAAAGCCCAAACGGTACTAACCTCAAATATTAGTCCAAAAAAATCGTTTCAAAGCCGAAAAGTGATCGAAACGCCGGCATTCACCACACCACCGCGGCAATAAAATCGAAATCGCGTATCTCGACCTTCGCCATCGAGTCGAAGTAAAAGACCCATTGTCAAGGCGAACATTACGGGCACATGCAGGTAGCGGAGAGTTCGAGCAGTAGTAGAAGTGGAAGAGATAAGAAATTTTCGGCCATGTAGCAACAACGAACGGACCGCACGAAACTCGCGGACTCCACGGGAAACGTCAATTCGGAAATGGGCCAGGACGCCGCATATATGGGCGAGGGGTGGTTGACCTATCGGCCGACCCAGTTTTCATCCCCTTCCCTGTACACAAACTCCGGGACTTTCCGCGTATTCCCGCCACCTCTCTTCCCGGAAAGGGCCGATCTGCGAGAAATCCGGGACGGGGTAAATACCGGGAAAAGCATCCCGCCGCATTATTACAGGGCTGCCAACCGATCAACCGGATTCGAATTTATAATAAGGGGATTTTTGCTCTGTAACAACGGAAATAAGTTTACTCTGGTAATAATTTAAGTGACAGTTGATGTCAAAATCGAAACTTTTCTGACGTTTAATTTGCTATGACAACAGTCAACTTCTTTGTTTATTTTGATTGATTCAGTAACAAAACCATAAAAACCTAACAAAACTAAATTACTATTACAAATTTGAACAGATGATAGGAATTCTTTCCAGGGATGGGTTTGTAGGTCACTCAACCCCTGTACACTCGGTGTACTGTCATCGACAGTTGCTATAGCGACGGGCATCGAGGATGCATCCCTCAATAAAACCACCCTCATTTTGGTGCGTTTTTTATGATTTTTATCAAGGATTTCTGTCTTTTGCTCGAAGGTCTGCCATATAGGCCGGCTGTCGCAATTCGTACTGTTGGCTGATGGCCTATTCGTTTTTAATTAAAAGCTATTCGAACACTACAACACTAGTAGGTAGGTATACTGGTCCCCAAGGCTCCAAGGTCGCATTAGGCCGAAAATAAATTTCGATATGAATGGATTTAAACGAAGTTCATTAGCGCTACACGGAGATTTATTTTTAAAATTTCAGGGATTTCGTCATCGACCACCACAAAAAATCGATCCCGAATTTACCGATCGTCGTGTTTGGATTATCCAGAAATCGAGACGAAACGCAGACATGTGTCCAACCGCAATCAATTTAAAATAAACATCCTTCGAAATAACGGGGACTCAAAATAATTTGTAGACAAAAACTTAACCTAACAAAATGAAAATAACAATACCCGATATAACCATAACAACAACAATAACAGCGATTTTGTTTTCAAAGAGTACGGGATCCTACGATCGACGAGGGTGAAATCCTGACGAGAATCTGACTACGGGGTAGGTTTTACTTACCGAAATCGGCGAATCTGCGGGGCTCCATCCGCAGTTTCCGTCCCGGGTTCGCGGGGTGCGTTATCGTTCGCGAATCGCGATCGGGTCGTGCCCGCGGGTGCGGAAAAATCGAATTCGAACGGTCCGACGACCGTACAAAGAGGATGTTTTCCCGTGCGGGGGTAGACGAAATCGCACGAATTTTCGATTGGCAGGGCTCGACACCCGGACCGTTCCCACTTTCGAGGACCGCACGACGACAACGGACCGTCCCCGTGATCGCAAACACCTGTATCTCGACTCGGGCACGCGATAATCTCTTCGACAACACGACTTTTTACAAACTCTGCCCGTCGTCTGGCGGCGGTGCCGAGAAGGACTGCGAAATTTCAGGTGGCAGCACTGAAATCCCCAGGAAAATTGACACACATCCCTCTGTCGCCATCTAGTGACAGCCTTTTCAAAACAATACAGAAACCTGTAATCGTTTATTAATAAATCACGTACGTCGTTGCAACTATCTTTGTTTGTTTGATCTGATTAGACAAGGAGAGAACTAGGACGTGTTGTCAGATTAGTTCGGTTTGTTTGGTTGGAATAAGCCGACCGTGCTCTTTAAACAGGGTGAAAAGTCCCGTTTTCGCCCCGAATCGAGCCAGAAAATGGAAAATAGCGAGACCGCAGAGATCGGGGACACGCCCCCGAACCCCTCGACGGCCCCCAAGGACCCCAGCAAGCGCACCCTGACCAAAGCGACCACCTCGAACGACGAAAAGGCCCCCGACAGTTCGGACACGAACAACCCCCAGCAGAAACCGAAGGCCTCCAAGGCGAAGAAGCGGAAAAAACCCAAAGACAGCACGGCCCCCAGACACCCCCTCACAGGTGACGATTTAGCGCCCTCTAGGCCGGTTTTTCAATGTTGTCTTTTGAAGGGTACGTCCGGTACTTGAACGACCGTCGCGAGGCCGTCAGGGGCGCGAACCCGAACTCTTCGTTTGCGGAAATCACGAAAATGCTCGCGAATGAGTGGACGAACCTTCCGACAGACAAGAAGCAGCAGTACTTGGATGCCGCCGAGCAGGACCGGGAAAGGTACACAAGGGAGTACAACGCTTATAAACAAACGGAAGCTTACAAGTTATTTACGCAGCAACAGAACGAGAAAAAGATCAAGGAGAGCAAGGAGGAGCTGACCAAACAGACCGTGCCTAACTTACGAATCCCGAAAGTGACATCCGAGTCTAACCGTCTTTCGTTTGCAGAACGTCACCAACCAGAGCCAGCCGGTGGTGCCGAAAGAGTGCCAGGACATGGACTTCGGCAATTTTGACATCCCGATCTTCACCGAGGAGTTCCTCGATCACAACAAGCTGCGCGACTCCGAGTTGAGGCAGCTGCGGAAGTCCAACACGGACTACGAGCAGCAGAACGCGATCCTGCAGAAGCACATCGAGAACATGAAGGACGCGATCGCCAAGTTGGAGTCGGAGATCCAGCAGCAGGAGAAGAACAACGCGTCGCTGCAGAAGCACCTGGAGCACTTGCGGGTCACGCTGACCAACGGGTTCTCGGGCGTCAAGTTGCCGGGCGTGAAGGAGGTGGCGACGCAGCAGAACATCGACACGTACATGACGAATCTGCACTCGATCCTGCTCGAGAACAGCAGCCACGACGCCAATCTGCTGCAGACCGTTCGGAACATCGTCGGCAGGTTGGAGTTCAACGGATGACACTCGGACCGTACAAAGAAGCGACGGAAAGTCAAGAAATTCGCCTAATTTTTGTATAAGTTTCGCCTATTGTTTTATATTATGTTTCTGTTCGAAAATCAGTTAATAAACAGCTGATTCTGTGATTTAAATTGAATAAAATCGGATATAGTAAGTAGACAGTTTTCTGTTCGTTCAATGGATGCAATATGCTGGTGGCCCATGGAGTATTTCGTTTTGATCCGAAATATCTGAATAGATTTTTTCAACCAATTATCATAAGACTATCATCTTCACAACCAATGAAATCGCAAATAAATGTCACTTCTATAGAGACATCATTTAACTTCTTCATAAAAGGAGGCTATGATAATCGTTCTGTCTCTATCCTTCTAGTAGTTATCAAATGAGACAGAATGATGTCTTTTTAGAATCCTATGACCACCCCTGGATGATAAATATCTAGATTTCCCACAACAAAAACATCGAAAACGACTTTCTTATTCAATTTCTCGAAAAACTACTGAAGGAAGGCTCATAGCTGACATCCAGGCAACTGTAAAGACATTTTTGCCCAATTGGAAAATGTGATCCTTCAGCTTTTATTAATTTCAATGGGGAAGATCTGTCTCGGGAATAAATTATTCCCGGGTCATTATTATTATGAAGTCTGAGCGCTAATGGACCCGAACAGGCCTAATGAATGACGCCATCTATTTTTTATCACCTCAGATTTGACAGGAGAATGTCATTTTCACCACTTTGGAATTTACGTAGCTCGGATTTCTGTCACTTGGTTATTAATTTTTTCAAATTAACGTTTCTATTTCTGTATTGTTTGATGACAATAACCTCGTGATGAACGATAAGGATCTATGAGTCGTACTTCAGCAACATAAATAGTAAATCACGCGGAATCCACTCGAAAATAACCATTCAACTCTGGATTTACCGGATTTACTATGCGTTTTAGGGGTTTTTGCATAAGGGCATAAGGTAACAAATTATACGGTGTCCGGTCACCACCTAGAGTCGAATTTGAAGATCTAAAGAATGGTCTAATGTACGTCTAATGTATGTCTAATGGTTACTTATTTCAATTTCTATGCATATGAATTTCATTGGTTTTTAATTCCATGTCTATCTACTCATGTAAAGGAGATAATTTGGATTCTGTCTGGATTTTCGAGTACTTTTCGTGTGATCTAAACTCGTGACTTACTTCACGGTAATAAGAGTCACAAGATTTAAGGCACTCATACGAATAATGGAAATCAATTATGATTTTTAATTCTTTAGATTGATTACATTTATGGTATAAAAGAGGGAAACTTCGTTAATGAAAGTATCAATCACCTTTTGGTTCTCTCCCAAGTTACAAACTGTAAATACGAATCTAATAAATAAATATTAGACAATAAGAAGAAAATTATGAAGACTGCGATAATCTTCGCCCTCTTTGGGCTAGCTTCAGTGCTAGCCGCCTCTAGTGAGTATCTCGCCATTTTTATTAAAATGAAATTCTAAATTCACCATGTATTACCTAATAAATTTATTCAAAATTTTAACCTATTATTTGGTTATTTTCAGTTCCTGCACCGAATTCGCAAGTGCGCGTTTACGAAGTTGCCGGAAAATCGTCTCCGCCGCCCCCACCACCCCCATCTTCGGAACCCCCACCGCCGCCTCCACCACCCCCAACCTCGGAAGCCCCGCCGCCACCACCACCACCACCGAGCTCTGAAGCTCCCCCACCTCCTCCACCTGGGCCGAACAGCAGCGAAGAAGGCCCTGATGGACCTCCCGGACCCCCTCCCCCACCCCCACCAAGGCCTGACAGTTCTGAGGAAAATGAGGGACCTCCTGGACCCCCACCACCACCCCCGGGACCGAATAGCAGCGAAGAAGGACCTGATGGACCTCCCGGACCTCCTCCACCACCCCCACCAAGGCCTGACAGCTCAGAGGAAGAAAATGACGGTAGGCCTGGACCCCCACCTCCACCCCCACCAAGGCCTGACAGTTCTGAAGAAAATGAAGGACCTCCTGGACCTCCACCGAAACCTGACAGCTCAGAAGAAGAAAATGATGGCCGTCCTGGACCTCCTCCACCCCGCCCTGGACCAAATGACAGTTCTGAGGAGTCTGAAGAAGGTCCCAATGGACCTCCCGGACCTCCCAGACCAAGACCTGACAGTTCTGAAGAAAATGGCGGACCTCCAGGACCTCCACCAAAACCTGACAGTTCTGAGGAAGAAAATGATGGACGTCCTGGACCTCCACCACCCCGCCCTGGACCAAATGACAGTTCTGAGGAGTCTGAAGAAGGTCCCAATGGACCTCCCGGACCTCCCAGACCAAGACCTGACAGTTCTGAAGAAAATGGCGGACCTCCTGGACCTCCACCAAAACCTGACAGTTCTGAGGAAGAAAATGATGGACGTCCTGGACCTCCACCACCCCGCTCTGGACCAAATGACAGTTCTGAGGAGTCTGAAGAAGGTCCCAATGGACCTCCCGGACCTCCCAGACCAAGACCTGACAGTTCTGAGGAAGAAAATAATGGACGTCCAGGCCCACCCCAAAAGCCAGGAAAACCCGGTCGCCCCAACGGAAAGCCCCCAGGACCTCCTCAGAAACCAGGAAAGCCCGGTCGCCCTAATGGAAAGCCCCCAGGTCCTCCCGGTCCTCCCCAAAAGCCAGGGAAACCCGGTCGCCCCAACGGAAAGCCCCCAGGACCCCCTGGCCCACCCCAAAAGCCGGGGAAGCCCGGTCGCCCCAACGGAAAGCCCCCAGGACCTCCTCAGAAACCAGGAAAGCCCGGTCGCCCTAATGGAAAGCCCCCAGGTCCTCCCGGTCCACCCCAAAAGCCGGGAAAGCCCGGACGTCCGAACGGGAAACCCCCGGGACCTCCTGGACCCCCACCGCCGCCACCAGGCCCACCTCAAAGGCCCGGAAAACCCGGTCGCCCCAATGGAAAGCCCCCAGGACCTCCTCCACCACCGGGACCTCCGCAGAGGCCGGAGAAACCCGGAAGGCCCGGAAGGCCCGGACGGCAATGAACAATCACAGTTCTTTTGAGATTTATTTGCAATTTTACGATCACACAGCAAAATGAAAATTAATAAAAAATTAGCATAAATACTAATTTGGTTCTTTGTAGACTATTCCTTCATTTTCCCTCTGATATACCTACATATTGACTGAAATACTTATGTCGTACGACTCGCATTTTGGTCTTTGAAACGTAAACTTGGAAGAGCTAGGTCACAGACTAGACCACTAGTGAGGTTTATCTATGGCTAAGTAAGTACATACTTTGCTGATAAAGTGCAAACTACAAATTTTTTTAAATGGATTCTATTTCATTTTATTTCCATGAATTTACTTCCGTGAAAAATGACAATTATTGAATGTTACAATTCCTTTCATCATTACAATAAGATTACAGTAGACTAACTTTATAATACCTATAATTTGCGCCTGCACTTATAGGTGTACTTCCGAAATTTTATAATATTTCGATTTATTGTTCGCTGATTTCTTATCTATCAGATACTTCCTAAATTACTTATGTGGACTAAATTGAATAGGCCACGTATCGATTACTTATTATTATCCACAATTGTCGAAATCTTCTATAATTGCCAGGTGATGTCAGTATCTATCATCGCCCTATTAGTTTTTGTACCTATACGTGGCCCAATTTAGCCAATTCTGCAAAAATATAAGATATTTATGTATCCATCAAAAACAAGACAGATATGGATTCAAAATTTTATCCCCTGTTGTCTGGGTCAATAAATTTATTGACATTTCAATTTTGAAACTCTGAACAAAATTACCGTCTGAGAAGATACAATTATTACCACTGCATAAAATAGGATTCTTTTAAACAGCAGACATAGATAACTATAATAAGGCATAGTAATTTTTTGCCCTGACAATTTTTTGACTACAGTGAAACTTTTGTATTCGTAGGAAAATTTTGTTTTCTCAGATATGTAGAATCAAGATCATTTGTTGCTTCAGCCGAAAGAGGATGATCTTCTGATTCATCCATACCTAATCTGTGAAGTATTTTTGAGTAGGTATAGCAAAATCACGTGAACTATCAAAACAATCAAAAAAACAGAATGTGAAGTATCCTAGGCATGAAGGTACATATTTAACGATATGATCACTCAAACCTTTAGAACTTGTCGAAGGTGATGTATTTTTGCACATCGAATTATAAATAACATGTGCTCTGGGAACGCTTGTGTATAGACTGATTCATATATTGATTCATTCAAATTTACAGACAATTTTATCAATAATCTAAATTTGATGTAGTCTATACAACTTATTTTTAATATTACTTACTTTAGACTGCTAACAACCATTCAAATACCTAAAAACACTGTCATTGTAGTACCTATTGATGACAAAATTTGTTAGATACAAATGAAAGAACTCATAAGTTGTACTGGTTATATACATATACATATGTGAGCACATTTACCTACGTAGGCATTTTCCAAAGAATGTAAATATTTCTGTTTCCAATTTTAGAATTTGAATCACTTGGAGATGTCAAGAAGATGGATAACTTTTAGATGTTTTTCTCGCGGTCGCTAATCTTTTCCACTTTTGCGAGATTTGTTGTATTCTGCACATAAATTTGATAAAGAAATGTCTGTTGAGATGAAATCGTTTTCACGTGATTCGTAATCTTTGATTTTCAAAGTAAAAATGAATACAATCTGGATTCTTTCAAGCACTCATGCAGTATGAGCACCTGTTTTTTTCTCCAAAGTCATGACTCTTAAAATTCCTGACAACTTTTTCCCATTTGAATCTTCACCATCTAACATTCATTGTATTGCTAATCTCTAATCGATCAAAATATTACGTGTACTTTACTCATACGAGTATGAGGGGTATCGCCAGTATCTGGAGTTACTATAAAAACCAATGTTTTCGGATATGTAATCATCAGTCTCTGGTTCTCCTTTCCAGAAAATAGTGTTTCATATCTACATGCAAGCATGAAGACGGTTATAGTTTTCCTAGTTTTCGGATTAGCTACCGTGTTAGCAAGTAAGTAAAACCGTTGGTAAAACTTTGTTCATGCATGCTTTCTTCCGATTTAGTATTCTAATTTCTAATAATGTTTCAAATTCATTAGGCAGAGGACCAAAATGTCCCGAAGTAGATAATGAACAAGCCGTTCTCCTTCCTTCTAAGAACTGCAGTCAGTTTTGGATATGTTCCAATGGAGAACCTATCTCGCAAAACTGCCCAGATGGACTTGAATTCAATCCGCAATTGAAAGTTTGCGATTGGCCCGAGAATGCCGGATGTTCGAGAAAACCAACTGGTAGACCGACAGGAGAACCATCAGGAAGGCCCACTGGTAGACCTACTGGTAGACCAACCGGGGAACCCTCCGGCAGACCCACTGGTAGACCAACTGGCAGACCAACGGGAGAACCATCAGGAAGACCAACTGGCAGACCAACGGGAGAACCATCAGGCAGACCCACTGGCAGACCTACTGGCAGGCCAACGGGAGAACCATCAGGAAGGCCCACTGGCAGACCAACCGGGGAACCTTCAGGCAGACCCACTGGTAGACCTACTGGTAGACCAACCGGGGAACCCTCCGGCAGACCCACTGGTAGACCAACTGGCAGACCAACCGGAGAACCTTCAGGCAGACCTACTGGCAGGCCAACAGGAGGACCATCAGGAAGACCAACTGGAAGACCAACGGGAGAACCATCAGGCAGACCCACTGGCAGACCCACTGGCAGACCAACTGGCAGGCCAACAGGAGAACCATCAGGAAGGCCCACTGGCAGACCAACCGGGGAACCTTCAGGCAGACCCACTGGTAGACCTACTGGCAGTCCAACAGGAGAACCATCAGGAAGACCCACTGGTAGACCTACTGGTAGACCAACCGGGGAACCCTCCGGCAGACCCACTGGTAGACCAACTGGCAGGCCAACAGGAGAACCATCTGGCAGACCCACTGGTAGACCAACTGGCAGACCAACCGGAGAACCCTCAGGAAGACCAACTGGAAGACCAACGGGAGAACCATCAGGAAGGCCCACTGGCAGACCAACCGGGGTACCTTCAGGCAGACCCACTGGTAGACCTACTGGCAGTCCAACAGGAGAACCATCAGGAAGGCCCACTGGTAGACCTACTGGTAGACCAACCAAGGAACCCTCCGGCAGACCCACTGGTAGACCAACTGGCAGGCCAACAGGAGAACCATCTGGCAGACCCACTGGTAGACCAACTGGCAGACCAACCGGAGAACCCTCAGGAAGACCAACTGGAAGACCAACGGGAGAACCATCAGGAAGGCCCACTGGCAGACCAACCGGGGAACCTTCAGGCAGACCCACTGGTAGACCTACTGGCAGTCCAACAGGAGAACCATCAGGAAGGCCCACTGGTAGACCTACTGGTAGACCAACCAAGGAACCCTCCGGCAGACCCACTGGTAGACCAACTGGCAGGCCAACAGGAGAACCATCTGGCAGACCCACTGGTAGACCAACTGGCAGACCAACCGGAGAACCCTCAGGAAGACCAACTGGAAGACCAACGGGAGAACCATCAGGAAGGCCCACTGGCAGACCAACCGGGGAACCTTCAGGCAGACCCACTGGTAGACCAACTGGCAAACCAACGGGAGAACCATCAGGCAGACCCACTGGCAGACCTACTGGCAGGCCAACAGGAGAACCATCAGGAAGGCCCACTGGTAGACCTACTGGTAGACCAACCGGGGAACCCTCCGGCAGACCCACTGGTAGACCAACTGGCAGACCAACGGGAGAACCATCAGGAAGGCCCACTGGCAGACCAACCGGGGAACCTTCAGGCAGACCCACTGGTAGACCAACTGGCAGACCAACCGGAGAACCCTCAGAAAGACCAACTGGCAGACCAACGGGAGAACCATCAGGCAAACCCACTGGCAGACCTACTGGCAGGCCAACAGGAGAACCATCAGGAAGGCCCACTGGTAGACCAACTGGCAGACCAACGGGAGAACCATCAGGAAGGCCCACTGGCAGACCAACCGGGGAACCTTCAGGCAGACCCACTGGTAGACCTACTGGTAGACCAACCGGGGAACCCTCCGGCAGACCCACTGGTAGATCAACTGGCAGACCAACCGGGGAACCTTCAGGCAGACCTACTGGCAGGCCAACAGGAGGACCATCAGGAAGACCAACTGGAAGACCAACGGGAGAACCATCAGGCAGACCCACTGGCAGACCCACTGGCAGACCAACTGGCAGACCAACCGGGGAACCTTCAGGCAGACCCACTGGTAGACCAACTGGAAGACCAACGGGAGAACCATCAGGCAGACCCACTGGAAGACCTACTAGAAGACCCACTGGCAGACCAACTGGCAGGCCAACAGGAGAACCATCAGGAAGGCCAACTGGAAGACCAACGGGAGAACCCTCAGGCAGACCCACTGGCAGACCTACTGGCAGGCCAACAGGAGAACCATCTGGCAGACCCAGTGGAAGGCCAACTGGAAGACCAACTGGCTGGCCCATCCGTGATTCTGTCGCCATGGAAATTTTCGACATATAAAAAGAGACGATCTTATATGTTCCTGCTAATACCGATTTGTTACATTACTAAAAAATAAACAATAAAACCAGAAACAATAAATTTTGCAGTTACTTAAGAATCGTACATTAAAATCAATAGCAGATACCATCGCATCGTTACCTCCTATATCTGTAGTAATAAAATTCATCTTAAACATAATGATTGGTAAACTCAAATTTAGTTTACTCGTTTCTACTCGTACTTCTAAATTCAGTAGATAGATAAGTAACAGTAACTATTTCTAAGTTTTGTATATTCTATTATCCGCACACCTTTCGAAGGATTAATTATACAACTTGTTCCGGAGAAATCTTGAGGCATTTTCGTTCCTTGTATGTTACAAATAGGAGATCGGTGTGTAGCTTATAAACGGAACAGAACAATTTTCAATTAATTTCCTAAAATTAATAACACTTTGACAAACTCCAATTACCAAACTCCCCGCCCTAATTTAATACACTTAATACACGCACTTGTTGTATCCAGTGTACTGAAGTGGTCCGCACCCAGGTGTGCTACGATTACCCACAAAGTCAGTGAGCGAGCCTAACATCGTCGTTCGTTCATAAACATTCTTACGGCCTTTGGGGCTTTGCTGTTGTTCAGATTAATTTACGGTTGATAAATTATAATCATTTTAGTTTTAAGTTGAGACGTCTTAACCACAATTAAATAGCTCTGTCAAGTTTCTAAATGTCAGCATGCCGTCATTGTGTGACGCCATCTGTGAGTCGGAAATTCCAACTAGGGAGTTAGGAAACTGTAACCGCATAAGATAGGGGGGGGGACTGACGCCGCGACACTTGCGCCAACTAGAATAACAAATCGCTCCCGCCACCGGAAGAGTGGGAGAACGCCTGAATAAAAGGCCGAGCGCCGTTCGGAAAATTGACTGATGCAGCCCCGGTCCAGCCAACAACATCGCTCCAAACAACACTTCGACCCCGCTCTTCACCGATCGCGCGCCTTTTGATGCTCCTTCCGGGACACGACCGTCACCGCAGTCTGTCCTATCGCGCTCTTTTGCTGTCGCCACCGCGAGGACACGACAGTCACCGCAGTCTGTCCTATCGCGCTCTTTTGCTGTCGCCACCGCGAGGACACGACAGTCACCGCAGTCTGTCCTATCGCGCTCTTTTGCTGTCGCCACCGCGAGGACACGACAGTCACCGCAGTCTGTCCTATCGCGCTCTTTTGCTGTCGCCACCGCGAGGACACGACCGTCACCGCAGTCTGTCCTATCGCGCTCTTTTGCTGTCGCCATCGCGAGGACACGACAGTCACCGCAGTCTGCCCTATCGTGCTCTTTGTTGCTGAACCCCGCGAGGACACGACCGTCACCGCAGTCTGTCCTATCGCGCTCTTTTGCTGTCGCCATCGCGAGGACACGACAGTCACCGCAGTCTGCCCTATCGTGCTCTTTGTTGCTGAATCCCGCGAGGACACGACCGTCACCGCAGTCTGTCCTATCGCGCTCTTTTGCTGTCGCCATCGCGAGGACACGACAGTCACCGCAGTCTGCCCTATCGTGCTCTTTGTTGCCGAACCCCGCGAGGACACGACCGTCACCGCAGTCTGTCCTATCGCGCTCTTTTGATGTCGCCACCGCGAGGACACGACAGTCACCGCAGTCTGCCCTATCGTGCTCTTTGTTGCTGAACCCCGCGAGGACACGACCGTCACCGCAGTCTGTCCTATCGTGCTCCTTGTTGCTTTACCATTCTGTGAAACGTCACCGAAAGACGGCCGCTCGCGTTTACGTTGACGTACCACGCGACTTCCCGCAGCATCGGAGATTGAAGATACCACCAGGTTGTAGGACGACAGTAAGATAATGACCACGAGTCGCTTATTGTTCACCAGAGTTACTGTATGTATAAAACCAATATTTTATCCACCAGCCTGTATAAGCATGTTCCGACATGTAGCGTCCAGTTGACATAATTCTGTTCCACTATACGGTACTCCGGTTACAACCTGATTCAGTCATAACTAGAAACGTCTAAAGCCACAGTAAGCGTGTTCCCGTGAAGGTTTTGCGAGATGGTCACACAGTTGGTTAGTTTCTACAAGCCAACTATACCAAAATATACACCCAGCTTGCCATCGCTCCGCTTAGCTGTAGTTGCCAACAATTACACGGCGGCGGGCCCATCACCCTTGGTTTAGTCTTTACTAAATTGAGGTCAGCGTTAAATATTCAACTTTACCATCAGCCCGCTTAGCTTGTTGCCAACCAAAAAAGGAGATATCCAAAAAGAATAATCACACTCGGCGGCGAGCCCATCACCCTTGGTTTAGTTACTAAACCAAGGCCAGCGAAAATGTATAAAAAGAATAACCACTTGGGTTTCTGGCAAACTGTGTGACTGAAACCAAGCCGGATCTCTTTTACCTGAACACGTTTCTGTGCGAATCAAATCAGTACCACCGGAATCAGGTTTTCTCCGAGTATCCATGTTATCTGCGAATATTTGATGAAATAGAGCTTCGAATATACGTCTTAACCAAACCCCTGCATTTTATTTACCTCGTCACGATTCTAACCTCAATAATTCGTCGATAAGTCTTGGGTCACAAAATCATCGAGAAAGAGTTACTACGGCACAAACAATCATAACAGGGTCCTTTTTATCATTTCGATACCACTAGACTAACACAGCCATTTTGTTTTGAAAATAAGAACGGCGCGCTTTTTAAATTGTGGAGTTTCCTTCAGAAACTTGACAGCCGAGCGCGCTAGATTCAAAATTCAAAAGCCTAAGCCCCACGAACCGTTTCAGTACCAACCGAAGCGGCGGAAATGCCTGCATTATAGCGTCCCCCGAACCCGAAACGTATATCAAAAGTGACACGCTAAGCTCTACGACGTGACTTCGCGATTACCGCAATTAGTAATTTTTCCAAATATTGATTCGCCTATCATTATAAATACACGCGGGCTTTATGCAATTATCCCGCGTTTAAGAGCGCGACCATAAAGATTAATCCGCGCGTTTCTGCGCTCCGAGGGCGGCGTGTTTTCAAAACACAGCCAGGACGGAAAAAAGTCGCGGTAATCTGCCATATGCTCGACGTAATTGCTGATAATGGGCGAATTAAGCTCGGGGGAAGTGAGCCCACCGAAATACCATCGAATAAACCTCATTTATTTATGGGAAAAATTGGAACTCTGTATGTATTGGATTCTCATAAATCCTCGGGTACCACGTGACCATGAGGTAGGCAACTCGACATACATATTTGGGGGGATTTTGGGGAATTACGTGTTTTTAGGTTTTTTCCACTAAGTCTGTGCGTCAAACTCGCCAGTGACGTTCGTGTTGTTTACTGTTTATGTCCGTCATACTGCACACGCGTGCTCTTGCGTTTTCTGTGGAGTTTCCTCGATGTGAAAATAGTGTAAATTTGTTTGGGTAAATTCCAGCTGTGGAAAATGTTTTTGTTTTCCCCAGACCCCCGGACCCTTCCCTGTTCTGACGCCCATGGTGTAGCGCTGGTTGCAAACTTCCGCTAAGTCACGAGGTACCCAAGCATTTATGAAAACCCAGTACTTACAAGGCAGGAGAATGAATTTTCTTGATGAATAAGAGAAAAATTTTCACTTTTCAGATAAAATGAAAACTCTTGTCGATTATTTGGTCAACATTGAAGTCTGATAAGATTTTTCGGAAAGTACCCAGTTGTTCAGAAATCACCCTTAAATGAATGATCTCGATTACGGAAAATCCGGATGAGTTATTGGTGAAAATTGCGCGGTTAATCGGGAAAAATGACGTCTTCGGATGACGTAGGCGGTCGGTTCGCCATGAATGGCCCCAGATAACGGCCCATCGACATCGTCGAACGTTGAAGGGGGTGTAAAATACGCAAAATCTCGCTGCACCTACACGCTCTCTGGCGCGCTCCACCGACCGCTTCATATATAGGAGCGAGGGCGTCGCGACGCCGTTCATTCCGACCGACGCACCTGTTGAGACGACTTCGGCGACTTCAACGATCGCAGCGGCGGCAGAAAACCCGAAAACTTTCCAAAGAGAAATCCGAAAAAAATCGAAATTTTCACCTGAGACTCGAAAATTTGGAAAAGTTGAGTGATTTTGTGACCATCAGTGAACCGCCCCCAGAAAAAAGGTGAGCCCTTATTGAACCCGATATTTCGACCATTTTTTTATTGTGTTACTTATTTTTCGTTTCGAGAGTTTCGTGTTTTTCGCAAAAATTTATTTTTTGTTAGGTAGGTAGATAAATATTTTCATGTACAGGTACTTGCCCCCTGTCTACTCGACCGTGAGACGCAACATGATTGATTGATAGCGATAATAACATCATAATTATTAGAGGGGAGTGTATTTACCATGGGATTTATATTCGTCACAATTTGCCCAAATTGCGTCCAAATCTGAATGGGAATATCTATAAACGGTGGCTGTTTATTTTAGCTCGTTGTTATTTGGTCGTTTAGCGGGTGATAAATCTGCATTAAATTAGCGCATAAAATAAATTCTTCTTCATTACGGGATTCGAGCGACTAGATTTTGGACAAACTGACATTTATTTTATACACTAGAATGCGACATGTGGGGATGAATGAGTGAAAGCGTAAAAATCGCCCATAAAGATTTATCTTTATTTCTGTCATAATTTTATAGGTTTTGTTCTGAAATTTGATGAAAAATACACTAAAAGAGTGGTAAGTTAAAAATCATGACAAGTGAAAAAAACTAACACAAAACGGTGACCGGTTCATCACTTTTGTAAAAGGGCGGATGACGTGAGGTTTACGTGAAGAAACTTTTTCCAAAAACGAGAAACGTCAAACGTCGTCTGTCAAAAATTTACTGATTTTTCTAATTTTTTTCCTCACAAATTTATCCCAAATAGGAAAACGTGTCAAAAACGCAATAAACTGGGCATGAGAAACGTTTTAACATGATTAAAGAATAATATTCTTGATAAATAGCTCCAAAAATTTTCACTTTTCATATAAATTTACAAATAAAGAAATAAGTACAGGCAGATTAGCTTTGTAATGAGGAACTAACTAAAAATTTAGAGTTGTTAGGTTTTTGTCATGGTTTTGTTACTAAATTAATCAAAATAAAATGAATAGTTGGCTATTGGCAAAAATATAAAACTCCAGAAAATTTTAGATTTTGACATGGATTGTCATTTAAATCCTTGCTAAAACGAACTAATTTCCAATAATTTTCAAATATCTTCAATAAATAAGAGTAAAACAACACATTTGAAGAAAAGGCACATCATTGCATTACAGGGAAGTAGAAAATAATAAAAAAATTAAGGTACAGGCACTTGTGGCATAGTTTTTTCGGAAAATGTTGAGAAAAAGTTAAGGAGAAATGTTTTAACGGAATTTGAACTTGAAGCAAACAGAAAAATATAGAGATGAAGTTATTTCATTGAACAGAGGACTGAATACGTTCGAATAGGTGAAAATTCAAAGTTATTCAAAAATGACAGAAAAATAGCTAACCTAACTTTTAAAAGCCCAACTCACAGCAAACATCAGGGTAAAAAGTCAGTGTTACAGAGCAAAAGTTACTAAAACTTCAAAATCTAGTTACTCACTACAAAGTTACGACTAGTACGAAATGATAGCAAAATTTGTATTATTTTCACTGTAAACTGTGATTTCAAAAAATTTAAATATGCATATAAATATGTTTCACTAATTCTTATCATAATTTATAACGTGAAATAATGAGGATTGTGGCTTTCTTTTGGCATTGCAGAAATCGTGAAAATCCCGATATTTCGTTCCGCTGAAAAATTCAAAATTTCAATTTCAAAAACATTCCTATTCATGAGTTTACACCTGAAAGAACCCGACTTCATACCCCAGGATTACGAGATTACCTAGGGTCATACGCACAGGGCCACCCACATAACGCGCAAATTAGAAGGGCGAACGCGAGAAACACAAGGGTCGGATTTTTTCGGCCGTCCCGTCACCCTCGGACCGTATCTCGCCAAAAATTTGCATGAATTAGCCGCGCCCTTCCCTAAATGATCGCACATGATATTTCCCGGTATCTTTTTCGTGATTATTTCGCGCGAGAAAAGTGCGTAAATTTCGAAACAGATGCTGTTCCAGGGATGTTTTCCGTAACGTTAATTTAGCGAGCCCTTTTATATCGGCTTATGTAGCTCTAATGCGAGACGATTTTTCGCCACACATCGAGCGGAAGTTTATTTTGGGGCTCCGAAAAAATCCCCTCATCGCTTCACTTAACTCCGAAATTATTATCGGCCGACGTTTGCCTCAATTTTCGCAAATGAGAGCCGAAAAGGGCCAACGTAACATGTTTACCGACCCACTAGGAATGAGGGAAATGCACGATTCAGGAACTTTTATAGGTATTCAAATAATTGAAAAAATACGAATCGAAAATCCAAATTATTTCCATAAGATTGCTTTCCACCCAATGTATCGACCCATTTATTATTTATTTGTGATATTTTTCTGGGGGGTTGATTAAAATTCGAGAAACTTCATTAGGAATCGCGAAAAAATCAAATCTTTTGACTTATTATCATGAAAACTTATAAGACCCGGAGCGACTCTTTCCCCATACCAGAGGCTAATGAATAAAAGGGAGTTTTATGTAAAAAAAATCCAACTAACTGGGTATTTGCGGTTCTCACTCGTATAATTAAGAATTCCGGTGACGTTTCGGTCTCGTTTCTGAATTTATAGGTGATATTTTTTTCGAAAAGTTCTTTGATATTTTAATAAATCTGGCTCGCGCAACAAAGGATGCATTAAAGCAGACATTTGCATTTCTTTCAATCCATTGTAATAATAAATGTAGCCAAGTTCGGAATGGCCCTCGAAATCTTTATAGAGATCACAATTAAGCGAATTAAAGAGTGGGCGCCATGGAATCGTCTTGTGAATATAAATTAAAAGTCAATTTTCTGGAATTGATTAATTACCGGTCAAGTGTTTGAATTTAATTTAATTTCTTTTTTCCGAAAAGGCGAGTCCTCCGATTATCTATAGGAATTGCATGATGTATTCCGCCCACCCTTACAATTTATAATGCACAATGAGGTTGGTTTAGCTCATTAACGTAATTAAATTGGTCACATAAAATTATGCATAAATACCCACCACAAAATAGCGAATAAAACGTAAATAAACCGACACAATTATGGGACCTCTGATGTAATAGATTACGTTACTCACATCACATTTCATTTACCGATTTATTATGGGAATAAGTTCAAAATTTTTTGCTTGGGCGATTGGATGGGATTCTCTTCGGTTTTTTGGTGTTTTCTGGAGTTCACTGTATAAGTGGGCCAATCGAGTGATGTATACATGTGAAACATTTTGTGATAACAATTTAATTACTTTACCACTTAAACGATGCGTTAAGTTTGAAGTGTCAACACAACGCGATAATCAACTCTCTTAATAACCATTTCGAAATTAATGTTTTTAAAAGTTTCGTCCCCTAATTTTCGCTTGATCAAATAATTATATGAGTTTTAAATCGACGGAGGGTTATTTGATGATGACGACTTAAATGATAAATATTTGCATTATACTGGATGAAATTGTGGAGAAAATTATATTTCGAAAAACATTTTATACTTATATTATGTGGGTGTGTTTGTGAATAAATAGAAGAAAAGTTTTCGTTTTCCATTAAATAAATTTTCGTCGTGTTTAGTTTGATGATTATCAGGTAAAATTTTATATCATACAAATAATGAAAGTGTATTAAATAATCCGTCAAATGGAATGAAATTTGGAAACGCGGCCCACGTGTATTCACGAACAAATAATTCGCAATAAATTATTTATTTCAACAGAAAAAATACTCGCAGATTGCATTTTTTTGTATTTCAACAGAGCTTTTGTGCATGATACATTATAAATGACAAGTTGAACTAATAGCAGAAAAAAAAATCGCGTTGGAAAAAAATTTCTAGTAGAAACTTCCGAAACTCATAAATCTTGATTTCGTGAAAACTCATCATTTCAAAGTTCGAATATTCACACTATAATGTCAATTTGGTGGAGAACACGTAATGACAGAGTTTTCAATGATCGAGAACTGAATAAAATTAAATGATTGCTTTTTTCCACGACATCCGGATTAGAAATGAACACACACGCGACCATGTCGATGATAATAGCGTCACTTTTATCGATTTAATCTGATTAAACATTGTAATCTCTAATTGTAATGTGGGGATCTTCCATACCGACCATATGGCCAATTAAAGGGTGATTTACGACATCTTTTATTGTTGTTGTATTGTAGTTTGGTCTTAATTTTCAGTTTTAAAAGTTTTGCAAAACATTGATTCAGCTGAGCAATCTTGTACGGAGTCATCAAAAAATCCTTCATAAAGGAAGGCTATGACTCTCATTCTCTCTTTATCCTTTTAATAGTTTTCAGATGAGACAGAACGATTATCATAGCCTCCCTTTATGAAGGATTTTCTTGATGCCTCTGTAATAGCATATCTTAAAAAACATATTCTAATTCAGTGAGAGAACCATGGATTATGTTGGTAAATTGAAGAAACGACAACTTATTACCATCATCAAGAGAGATTACCAGATTACCATTGGTTCTTCTGTCTGGTAAACTCCGCCCATGTGTACTTCTTCATTTCTTTACCTTTAATAATATTGCAACTATGGTTGATCCACGTAACCACAGCAGCATGCTAATTCAAACTGATTGCCTACTTCCATTTCCATCAACCGTCCGCATATCAAAACTGCGGGAAGAAGAAAAAAAGCACAGACTCGAAATAAAAGTGGAACAGTAAAAATTGCAGGTCGAGATTAAAAGAAACAGTAATTAGAAGGGAGCTCGCGGGCGCTCGGTGCCACCTCCACCTATAAATCAACATTATACATCAACCGACGACCTGCAATTCGAATAATTTATCGCCGAGTTGTATAAATCGTCATCATCGCCCCCACGCCCTCCCGGCTTCTTCTTCTTCTTCACAACTCGCGCAAATTATCACAAAGCGTCTCTGGCTTTATATTTCATTAAAGGCGCCGAAATTAATCCGTCAACGCGCACTTAGACTATTCACCGGTGGAAAACACCCCCCGAATTGAACAGAATTTCAGCAAATCGCACCATATGAGAGCTTACACAGTTCATAATTGATATTTTCACACATTTTCTTTCTGATCAATAAGTCATCATTTTTTCAAGATTCAATTTCGATCTTTACATGGTCTCATTTTTCAAAATGGCCGCCGGTTATGTCACTTTCTGAATGTCACAATCCGATAAAATCCATCGACTATTTCGCAGCCTCGTTCTCCCGTTGAATTTCCAGCGGATTTGCGGAGTTCTCATCCGACGCGAAATCGGCTTCGCCTTTTCGCTCACCAAACTTTTTAATATGTCGAAAACGCGATTATCCGCCATGTTGCAGCCGAGATCCCCGCGTCATGTCCGCCCGCAAACTGCTAGTGGTCGTCGCCCTGGCGCTGGCCGTCCTCCTGGACCTGATGACGGCCCACCGCCATCAGGCCCACGCCAAGGACCTCTGCAAGAGACCGTCGAAGGCCTTCGCCAACACGAACCTGCTCGACGACTACATCAACTGCATCAAGTTCCAGTCGACCAGGTGAGAAACGACACAAATAGAGCGCCATCTATTGGCAGGCACTCGAAGCAATGTCGCCGTCTCTGTCTCACACGACCGCGGCGCCATGTGTCGCTCTCGCTCTAGTTGGAGTGGTTTCTAAACGGCGGTGCGGTCGGGTGGCGCCATCTCTTGGGGGTTTTGGGTTTTTTGGTGAAAATTCGTGTTTTTGGCCGTTTCAGGTACGGAAAAAGGGCCTACTCGCCGCTGCTGGGCCGGCTCCGTCCCGACCTGTACAACGATTACGACAGTTGGCCGATTTACGACGTGGCGCGCGAAAATTGATTGGATTTCGTCGTTCTCCCCACCTCACTCATGTTCGAATCAAAAATCAGTACATTTGGATGAAAGTCACCCCTTGAAAATCGCAGAAAACTAACGAAAATTAGGCCCTTGATAATATTTACTTTTGCGATTATACAGAGAAAACTTGAACGTGCAGTATTAAACGTTTCTTATACACAATAATAATAATTAATAAACTGTTACCTAAGTAAAGAAAGAAATACTGAATGTTGTATCATTTCCTGGTGTGTGTAATAGGTACTTACTTATAGATACTTGTATTACGGCCCTTTGCATCGTTGTAATTAAGGTCCATAGTAACAGCAATTAAACTCTCCTTGAAATAACGGTGCGAACTCTGCCGTAATGTTCTTTAATACATATAATAATAATAAATTATGATCATTATAAGTACATACATCTCTTATGATAATAAATAAATACACAATAAAATTCACATGTCGTCCATCAGTTTTGCGATTATTTTTTCCCTCGATCGGCGATAGTAATCGAGAAAAATTAATTAAGAAGGAGGAGAGAAAAAGGTTTGTATAGTACTCACATTTGCGCCAAACAATGAAAAAATCGAGCATGGAGGATCAACACTAATACCGAAAGTCAACCAGTTTATTATACGCCGACACATTTTGTCGCTTTGGAATTTTCTCCCTGGTGGCCTCATCGCGCAACGCATTCGGAGGTATCCCGAGTTATTAGTGGGCCGAAATCCCGCAATGAAGTTATTTCGTAATGTGGATGATGGTGGCTACTTAATAAACGGATGTGAAAGCTGAATTATGTTCACGAGTCGGATTTAATTACGCCCCCGTGCACCCCTCTTGACACTCTATCCGAAATGATCGCGATGGTGTGAATAGCAAAACTATACGCTCTTATTGATATTGGTTTTGGGTTTTGGTATATAAATTAAAAAAATTGTTCTTTATTTGAGTAAAATTTTGTGATTTAGTGCGCCTTGCAGCCGGCTAGGGTAGGCGACAGACACACCAGAAGTGAGGGGCTGAAATTCAGATTGGGCGAACACGACTTTACGATCGGTTCGCCGTGATCACACGCCACATATTTGTTGCAATCTGACGGATGAGGGGTCAAAAAGAATTCGTTGGGTTTCTTGCCGCAAGATTTCGCAATGGCTTCATCCACAGGCGGAATTGTGGGGGTGGCCGTGGTTGTGGTGGTAGTAGTAGAACTAGTGATGGTTGTTGCTTCAGTTAGTTTTTCAGCAGGCCCATCAGTGGGTCCATCCGAGGCTTCAGTTGGTTCTTCAGTTGGTTCTTCAGTTGGTTGTTCTGTGCTTGGTCCTTCAGTTGGTTCTTCTGTTGGTTGTTCAGTGGTTGGTTCAGTTGGTTCTTCAGTTGGTTGTTCTGTGCTCGGTTCTTCAATTGGTTGTTCAGTGGGTTCATCAGTTCCTTCTGAAGTTGGTCCCTCAGTTGGTCCCTCAGTTGGCCTTTCTGTTGGTTCATCAGTTACTTCTGAGGTTGGTCCCTCAGTTGGTCCTTCAGTTGGTTCTTCAGTTGGTTGTTCTGTGCTTGGTCCTTCAGTTGGTTCTTCTGTTGGTTGTTCAGTACCTTCTGAAGTTGGTACTTCAGTTGGTCCCGCAGTTGGTCCTTCAGTTGGTTCTTCTGTTGGTTGTTCAGTTGATTCTTCAGTTGATTGTTCTGTGCTTGGTTCTTCTGTTGGTTGTTCAGTACCCTCTGAAGTTGGTCCCTCAGTTGGTCCGTCAGTTGTTTCCTCTGTTGGCTGTTCAGTGGGTTCATCAGTTCCTTCTGAAATTGGTTCTTCAGTTGGTCCCTCAGTTGGTCCTTCTGTTGGTTCTTCTGTTGGTTGTTCTGTGGTTGGTCCCTCAGTTGGTTCATCTGTTGGTTGTTCAGTGGGTTCACTAGTTCCTTCTGAAGTTGGTCCTTCAGTTGGTCCCTCGGTTGGTCCTTCTGTTGGTTCATCAGTTCTTTCTGAGGTTGCTCCCTCAGTTGGTCCTTCAGTTGGTTTTTCTGTTGGTTGTTCTGTGGTTGGTCCCTCAGTTGGTTCTTCTGTTGGTTCTTCAGTTGGTCCTTCAGTAGGTCTTTCTGTTGGTTCATCAGTTCTTTTTGAGGTTGCTCCCTCAGTTGGTCCTTCAGTTTGTTCTTCTGTTGGTTGTTCTGTGGTTGGTCCCTCAGTTGGTTCTTCTGTTGGTTGTTCAGTGGGTTCATCAGTTTCTTCTGAAGTTGGTCCTTCAGTTGGTCCCTCAGTTGGTCCTTCAGTTGGTTCTTCTGTTGGTTGTTCTGTGGTTGGTCCCTCAGTTGGTTCTTCTGTTGGTTGTTCAGTGGGTTCATCAGTTTCTTCTGAAGTTGGTTCTTCAGTTGGTCCCTCAGTTGGTTCTTTTGTTGGTTGTTCAGTGGGTTCATCAGTTTCTTCTGAAGTTGGTCCTTCAGTTGATCCTTCAGTTGGTCCTTCAGTTTGTTCTTCTGTTGGTTGTTCTGTGGTTGGTCCCTCAGTTGGTTCTTCTGTTGGTTGTTCAGTGGGTTCATCAGTTTCTTCTGAAGTTGGTCCTTCAGTTGGTCCCTCAGTTGGTCCTTCAGTTGGTTCTTCTGTTGGTTGTTCAGTAGGCTTCGTAGTCGTACTCGTAGTCGTAGACGTAGACGTACTGGTGCTAGGTTGGCCGCCTACGCATCCGGCCTGTGCAGGCCAATCGCAAACGTTTATCTTCGGATTGAAGTGGAGTCCACCGGGACAGAGTAGCTCGTACGCGACCCCGTTGGAACATTGCCAGAATTTCGTGCAGTCTTCGTGGGGGATGTACACCGACGAAGAGGTGGGGTCCACTTTCGGGCACAAATCCGTCCGAACTGTCACATAAATTGACAGTTAGCCTCAAATTTGAATATGTCAAATGTTAAGATGTTACGTACCGTTGGCCGAAACTTGGATTCCTGCAAATGCCGCCACCAACACTATCGCGGCGTAAATCGCCGTCATCATCCGCTTTTTGATTTGGTCAGTTACTTATCACAAAGTAAATCTACACAAATTAAAGCAAAAGGCGCGTCCACGAGTTATAATGAAGCCGCCGGGTGGAAAAGAATCCTTTTATACCGGAGACGATACGTAGAGAATTACTGAAATTTCTCTAAGGATTAAATAGATATGCACAAGTGATGGATTTATAGCGTCGCACGATAAAAAGATAATTGACGCAACGCTTAAATATTTCTCGATCGCGCTATTATTATAAGGGAAAACGTAATCGTATGCGAGTCCTACGTAGGCACGATGTTATACGAGTCAATTTCCTGCGAAAATCCGTCGATCATCTCTTCGGGAATACGAGAACAAGCGGATGAAAGCTTCCAGGTAGGCGAGTGCGTACCTGGAAAACGAACTGCATCGTTTATCCGTAAACAAAATTGCACCAATGACGGCATAATCCGTCAATCACGGAGACTCCTTGAAACTGAAATCCTCTTTGGCAAAATGTACGACCAAGAATCCACGTTCTTCATTCGCTCCCCAGTTTTTGTCGAAAATGGATCATTTGGGGAAATGTGAAAGAATTTCCAAAGCAAAGCATATTCATGCCGAAAATACTCAGGAGTTAGGAAATTGTTTGCGTTGACTGGGTTTTCCTGAAACGTGGAGTACCTAAGCTCTCAGGATTAAGGGGATTTTCCAAATGGTATGTACTCACGCACTCCAAGGCATTTCGCAATAATTAGTTTATTCACAATAATATTTATGAATGGATCGAAAATACCTACAGCCCTACCAATAGTAAATATATGTAAATTGACCTTAATTTATTTCGTTGAGGCAATCTACGTATTTATTTTACCACTTAAAAAAAGAATGAAAGTCCATTGGGTACTTTATGGACACATTGAGGAATAAGAGGTGACGTTCAAGTGGACATCTTCCTCGTTTTGCAATATGTTGTAAAAAAAAAGCTGAAGTATCCATCACGTCTCTTATCATCTGATCTATTTTTTCTAGAAACACTTAAGTGCTCTCGATTATAATAAACCATATAAGTACTCGTGTAAGTACTTCACGAATACAATACGCAGCATCGTTATTGTAATGTAATCATACCTCATCCTAGTTCAGTAGAACACATTTTTAATGAACAAATTCAAATGTGAAACCAATAAAATACCGGAAAGGTAGGTATCATATTTCGGGAACTGTTTCCCAAAACACTTATTATACGATAAAAGTGTCCCGATTTATAATTCTCAAGTGTACTTACTACTTACTTACATGCAAATCTCGATATGCATTCAAAATCGGTGTCTCGCTTCACTTTGTGGTATCTGTCTTATATGGCTTTAAGGCGAACTTTGGAACCAAAAAAGTATAATCCAAAAATCTGATAGTTCAAAGTCCCCTAAATCGATCTCAGTATCCTATTATTAGTTTTCTGTGGCAGTACCAACAGTGACGAAGGTAATAAGAAGAAAATCTCGAAGAAAATGTTCCTTGGAAGATCTTTGAACTTTATTTTTTTATTGACTTTTAAAGTTCAAAAAACTACATAATTGCCCACGATTTATCTTTATTTGGGGCAATTAGACAAACATTGCTATAATAAAAAATAACGATAAAAAAATGTATTCAAATTTGTAATGACATTTTAGTGGCTCATATTTTATTTTGATTGATTTAGTAACGAAAGCGTGACAAAACCTAACAAAACTAAATCACTATTTAGTTCCTCATTACAAATTTGAACAGGTAATATCATTATTTGTCTTATAATCCCGAAAAATGAAATAAAGCGACCATTTTCCCGGTTCAATAATTGGGGATAATGCCGCGGGGTGTCGCCACAGTCCTGCGGGAAAATCCTGCCGTCGATCCCTCCACCAACCGACGCCACCCCCGACCCCTGCCGCCTCCACCTGCATCACCTCAAGTGGGAAAGTGGAACGGCCGATAATCCGTCGATCCGGTGGTGCGAAATGTGAAAAATCCCCGAACAAAACCAGTGACCACAGTTCCGGGTTTCGAACGCACGAAAAATCGATGAGTTTCCCGGCGGGAAGAGCGGCGAGACCGCAACAATAGCGAGAGGGGACGAAACTCCAAGGTCGCCATCGAATCATGAATGAAAATTCCACAAACGGATCGATCCGCAAACCGTCCCAGGCGGGCACGTGCAGGAACGACGATTCGCTCTAACAGAACAAGTAGGACAATCTCGTTATCGCACTCCCATTATAAGGTTCATGTCGCATACTAAAACGCTCGGTTTTTTGCAGGGATTTCGAGTGAATAATGGCGAGTTTTGCGGCCCAGTCCGCCTTGAGGGCCAAATGGAGCTCCCTGGTCGAGGAGCACAGCATAGAGGTGCCCCCGGAAGTCACCAGCAAAGTCACCAGCGTCGTGGGCTGGCTCAAACAGGTACTTCCATGTTTTTGACTTTTGCGGAAGATGGCGACCAAGAGTTTCCGGTCTACTGTCAAACGGTCCAGTGGCGGCGGCGGTTCGTTTGTGAGGTTAGGAGTGCTCAAAAATTCGGACCACGGTTGATAAATGTCACGGCAGTGTATTAATACCACCGATACACTTGCAATCTACCTATTTATGTTGTTGTACAGGCCTAAATTGACCGAAAACTAGTCTGGATAGCTTTGGAAAAAATCTTTGTGACCTGAAAATGTGGAAAAATCACAGGGATGCAGACTAAAATCGTGTGACAAGTAGATTATATCAGTAATTCACTCAATTTGGCTCGAGATTTGGCTATTTCTGCAGTTGAACTGGATAAAAATGGTCCAAAACTGCCTAAAATCGCAGGAATGAATTTTTTATCGCCATTTGGGTTTGACAGTTGACCGGAAACTCTCCATCCCTAGAAACGTCAAAATGGCGGCAACTGCAATGGATAAACCGAAATTTCAGCGCAATTTTCCGTTTCGTTGCGTTTATGGGAGTGCAGGTCGACCTCCATCCGATAAAAATGCAAATTAAGGTCGCCCGTTTTCACGACACGCTTTTTATATCGTGCGTTCATGTAATATGCAAATAATGGCGGCGACTTAATTGGTAGAGCGTCAATTATACGTCGGCATTCTGTGACAGATCTCCGGTAGGTCCACAACGCGCGACTCGATCCGCGACACAATCCGAACTAAAAAAAGATTCCTGTAAGTACTTGTGTGCACCTCTCTGCTATTTATATCGAATTCCTGGTCGCGGCCCTCTTATCGCGCTCACACTTTGATCCTGCGGCGATTTTTCGTCCGTCGTTGAACAAATATTTATCTCCATCGACAACATCACAAACCCATCGATAATTCTGTTGATTTTAATTCCGTCAATTTCCAGGCTTCTCTGGAGGTGAGAGCGGCGGGAAGACGCGCCGTCAACACGCTGGCCGGCGGCATGGCCCACCAACTGGTCATCCTGCACTTCAATGACGTTTACAACGTGGAACCGCGCCAAACGGAGCCCGTGGGGGGCGCAGCCCGGTTCTGCACCGCCATCAAATCGTTCCAGCACTTGCACCCCCTCGTCCTCTTCAGCGGGGACGCCTTCTCCCCCAGCATGCGTGAGTTATCAAACCCCAAAATGTCGAAAACCCGGAAAACACCCTAAAATCGGTTCCAGTTAGCACCTACACCAAGGGGGAGCAGATGGTGCCGGTCCTGAACGACGTCGGCACCCATTGCGCCGTCCTCGGTAACCACGACTTCGGTAAGCCTCAAAATTACAGGTTCCTTTATTTTTACCTTAGGTATATCAGTTCTATCGTGGCGTTGTCTGTGGTGGTTTAATTTTGATTTGACGTTTCTTTGACAGATCACGGGTTGGAGGTGTTGAGTCAATGGGTGGCGCAGACGGATTTCCCGTGGTTGATGTCCAACGTTTTGGACAACGAGACAGGGAGGCCGCTGGGTGAAGGACGGATCACGCACGTCGTCCATTGGGCAGGAAGGCGGATCGGCCTGCTCGGATTGGTCGAGAAGGAATGGCTGGACACCTTGGCCACTATCAATCCGGACGGCGTCACCTTTTTGGATTTCGTCGAGGCCGGACAAAAGCTGGCGGCCCAGTTGAAACAGGAGGTAATTTCTTCAAAATTTTCGAAAATTCAAAAGTCACTAAATGTTTAAATCGAAATCTGGACACTTTTCCTGATAGATTTTGAGCAAATTAAGCGATTCATGCCTCACTCGACTCGATATCTCGAATAATAAGGAAGTTACAGTACTTTGAAATTTTTAATGAAAATTTCTTCAAAATTTCTGAAGATTGAAAAAACACTAAATATCGTCTAAATCCAAATCTGATCACTTTTCCTGATAGATTTTGAGCAAACTAAGCGATTCCTGCCTCACTCAACTCGATAACTCCACTAATAAGAAAGTTACGTCACTTTTACTACCTGTGTAGTAATTTTACTACACATGCGGAACAATTTTACTAATTTTACTAGATGCCATCTAAATCGAAATATGGACACTTTTCCTAATAGATTTTGAGCAAATTAGGTGATTCATGCCTCACTCGAGTCAATATCTCGAATAATAAGGGAGTTACAGTAATTTGAAATTTTTAATGAAAATTTCTTCAAAATTTCTGAAGATTGAAAAATCACTAAATATCGTCTAAATCCAAATCTGATCACTTTTCCTGATAGATTTTGAGCAAACTAAGCGATTCCTGCCTCACTCAACTCGATAACTCCACTAATAAGGAAGTTACGTCACTTTTACTACCTGTGTAGCAATTTTACTACACATGCGGAACAATTTTACTAATTTTACTAGATGCCATCTAAATCGAAATATGGACACTTTTCCTAATAGATTTTGAGCAAATTAGGTGATTCATGCCTCACTCGAGTCAATATCTCGAATAATAAGGGAGTTACAGTACTTTGAAATTTTTGATGAACATTTCTTTAAAATTTCTGAAGATTGAAAAAACACTAAATATCGTCTAACTCCAAATCTGAACACTTTCCCTGATAGATTTTGAGCAAACTAAGCGATTCATGCCTCACTCAACTCGATAACTCCACTAATAAGGAAGTTACGTCACTTTTACTACCTGTGTAGCAATTTTACATGCGGAGCAATTTTACTAATTTTACTAGATGACATCTAAATAGAAATCTGAACACTTTTCCTGATACATTTTGAGCAAACTAAGCGATTCCTGCCTCACTCAACTCTATAGCTCAACTAATAAGGAAGTTACGGCACTTTTACTACCTGTGTAGCAATTTTACTACATGCGGAGCAATTTTACTAATTTTACTAAATGCCATCTAAATCGAAATCTGGACACTTTTCCTGATAGATTTTGAGCAAATTAAGCGATTCCTGCCTCACTCGACTTGATATCTCGAATAATAAGGAAGTTACAGCACTTCAAAATTTCTGAAGAGTGAAAAATCACTAATTTTTTCCGAATTTCCGATTCCGCAGGGCTGCGATTACGTCATAGCGCTGACGCACATGCGCACGCCGAACGACGTCAAGCTGGCGGAGGGCTGCGACGACATCGACCTGATCCTGGGCGGGCACGACCACGTGTACGAGATCCGCGAGATCAACGGCAAGCACCTGATCAAGAGCGGCACCGACTTCAGGCAGTTCAGCAAGATCACCGTCAACTTCGACAAGGTCGGCAACGCGGCGCCCGAAGTGACCGTCGAGGAGATCAACGTCACGTCCGCCTTCCACGAGGACGCCAAACTGAAGGACAAGCTCGACAAGTACCAGAGTGTCGTCGAGGGCAAGATGCACGAAGTACTGGGCTGCTTTTCGGTGCCGCTGGACGGGCGCTTCTCGTCCATAAGGACGTCCGAATCTAATCTGGGCAATTGGGTAATTTTCGAATGCGAATTGCGATGACAGTAGGTGATCGATCACTCGACATCGCTCTACTTTCACCCAATTAATAAAAAATTGTCTATGGTCTTGATTGATCTGTGGGTGTTTTGAAATCGGGCCTCAAGAGAAACTTTCATTGTCGGTTTAACTCTGTTGTGAAGAACTACATAACTCGGATTTTAGTTTTAGGGAGTTTTGTCATGGGTTCATTACTAAACTAGAAACCTGTAGTACTTCCTATTTAGTAGCACTCAAAAAGTGCAGAATTCTTCAATTTAGGTCTATTTTTATCAATAGAATCACATTCTTTTTGGTATATGGGTCAGTGGTCAAATCCGAAGAACATGCGCGTTTCCATAACTACCGCCTGTTGAATATCAGAGAACATTTGCCCATTTTTGTTTAACGAATTTTCAACGTTTTTCCTGTCCGATTTTTATGCAGTTTTCACTGAAAACCATCAGGACACGTCAGATACACGATTACTCACTATCCCCTTCCGTTTTCAATAAGTGAAAATTCAACGTTAGTAAAAAATTACCGAAGAAATGGCTAACCCAACTGTCAAAACCCCAACTCACAGCAAACTTCAAAGTAAAAACCCGCTTTTACAAAGCCAAAAGTCACTAAAACTTCAAAATCTACTTCCTCACTAAAAAATTGCGACGATTTTATACACCCTCGTCTAGCGGCCAATAGAATGTCGCGTTGATAGAAATCGACCAATGAGAAACTTTCACGAGTTTCCTTTTTAGGTCTGTGACGTGGTTTTGGCGGCCACAGGGGCGGATTTAGTGGTGATCAATTCCGGGACGTTCCGCTCGGACCAGGTCCACCCCGCCGGCGATTTCACGGTCAGGGACTTGACGAACGTCATCCCCATGAGGGACCCGGTGGTCCTTCTGCGTTTGAACGGTCGCTTTTGTCGAAAATTTTGACGTTTCCGGATTTGAAAATGGCGGATTTCAGGTCGCCAAGTCTTGGACGTGCTAGAAAATGGCGTCTCGATGTACCCCAAATTGGAGGGTCGTTTTCCCCAGGTGGCGGGGGTCAGTTTCGCCTTTGACCCGGTCAAGGCGCCCGGGCAGAGGGTCGACCCGAACTTCGTCCGGATCGGGGACGAGTACCTGAAGTTGGACCAGCACTACAGGCTGGCCACCAAAAGTTACATGCACAACGGGTGCGACGGCTACACCATGCTGAAGGACGCGGAAGTTTTGGTACTAAAAGTTTGGAAAATTTGACAGTTTATCGGAATTTTGCGGTTTTTGTGCAGGTCCACGAAGGGGAATGCCCGGAATTGGGATTGGCAGTGCAGAATCATTTCCAGGCCATCAACATGCGCCTGGGGAAAACTAAAAAACATTCCAAACATAGGCAGTCTTTGGTCACGCTTTCCAGAAGGTAACAATTTTCGTTAATTGTGTGGTTTTTCCTTTTGATTTGGTTTTCTAATTAGTAGGCGAATTATCACCAACGCTTTATAGATCGTACCTAGCAGCCGGATTATTAGTGATTAGAGTTTTTACTTTTCTACTTGCTTTTTAATAAAGTTTTCTATTTTCTGTTTATTCTGTGTTTTTTTCTGTGTCTATAATTTGAGTTGTTTGTGGTAATCTGGTATTCATAATAACCAAGCGATTTGATTGGTTTAAAAAAGGCCTACGCTGCTGTGATTGGTCGTTCTAAATCAAAATGGCGTACTTCCGGTTATTTTGAATTTCATCGACATTTGCTGTATTTTCAGGCACAGTCTCGTGAAAATGCTAGACGGCAGCGAGTTGGACGGCCCCCCGCCCTTGAGGAGGGCCAGTACGGTGGACGCGTCGGCGGTCAGCCCCCCGATGTACCACCAGTCCCGACTGACACGCAGGGCGTCCCTCGACGATCTGGAGCAAGAATCGTGTCAATTGACGCCGAAAATCGACCACAGGATCATCGTCATCACCAGCGAAGACGTAAAAACACTCAAATTGAACGGAAAAAGTCCCCGGAAATGACGTAATTTTTACAGAAACGCCAAGAACTGATCCTGCAACGTCAAAGGATCGAGGAGGACTCAATCATTGAAGAGGTGGACGAATGTTCCCCTCAGAATTAATGAGAGGAGAAATGTTGAAATTTGCGCCCTCGGTTATGTTTGTTAAAAATAGGGTTAGCCTTCACTCCTGTGAACATCTTTCGGAAGATCAAGGAAGCTTTTAGCAATAATTTGACAGCCTGTGGTTGGTACGCCTGCCTGTCAGAGAGAGGGCGCTTTTGGGTAATTCTTTGACGTTTCGGTTCCACATGTAGTTGGTAGGACTGTGAGAGTTATCAAAAACGAATCTCCCTAGGCTTCTCTAATTTCTTTAAGCCTTACGTTGTCGGTTGTTGCGCTTTATTGTTGTTGTTATCAATGGTTTTTTGGTAAATTACTTGGGGGGTCCACCGATCAAAAGAAAAAAATCAAAGTACTTTTGAGATTTTGGGTGCCTTTTTTGAACTTTTCGATTTTTCCTGAATTTGTTTCAATGTGCTGTTGTGGTGGACAACAGACAGAGTTAATTAATAAATGTCTCGATGCCTTTCGTAGCTAGCTATTGTAATAAAATAGAGAAAAAGCAGAAAACCTTCCAATTTACCTACTCTCAGCGAGTATAAAGGTGTGCTGCATTACAAGAGTGAGGTAAATAATAATTAAGATATGCAAAAGTAAAATTAAGTGTCCTAGAAAATACAACGCACTTTGATAAAAATGCACCACTATCATCACATGAACATTTCTGTGAGAAATAACTTTTAAGCGCTCTGTAGATGGAAGGAAAAACTACTTGAGCGACATTTTATATTGCACTTTTACTTGATAATAAGATTCAAAGGGATTTCGAAACGAAACTGAGGATGAGTCAATTACAACTGAATCGAATCCACAAAAAAAATGCACCTCAATCATTAGGAGACTTAATGTGAAATATTTTCAATCTGCTTTTTAAATTGTTTTGTTCAATTTTAAGGATTCTAACCTGAAACACCTGTTACGAAACACCGAAGAATACATTTACAAATAAAAAAATTGATGTAGAGCTGAATATTATAATAATAATACTTTTGTAAATAGTAAGAAGATCCAAGTGTTTTATTACATTGGCACCTTTTCAATAAAAATGTCCTTTAATCCAATATTTAAATATTTTACAAAATAATCTAGGAGTTAGAAAATATCACAATTATTATTTTCGAAATTTCTAAAATCATGAATAAGTTCATTATAGGTCCGTTTTCGGACCGAGCGATAGAGGTATCGCTTGCAGTTCGGATTTCAGGCACAAAAACTCTGCACAAACGCACATGAGAGTGGCACAGGCCACGTTCAGGGCCCACCACGAAAACGTCGTGGGGAAGGTGCCGTTGTACCCCCAGCAGATCACCAGATGGATAAAGTGCCAGGTGCAACTAAAGTCCATACACTGTTTCGTCCTCTCTACCACATACCAAAGAGCGACAGACCTGAAACCACCCGATCAACATTACGACTTACGAGATGTTGCGAAATTTACCCGACTAGTGCGTTTATGACCCAAGCCGTGATCACCATGCGCCCGCCGAAGTCCCTCACTTGAATTTCCTACAATTTCGGCAATTTTTAGTCGACTGTTGCGGTTTTTTTATGGGAATCGATCAAAGTACTTACGTGGTATTCGAAGACGTGATCCAATGTCCGAGAATCTCCCACCAACGTTCCGAGGAAAGCTAAGATCACTCCTAGGGTTAAATACATGATGCACTGGATTGAAATTATCTGGGAGATGACGAGCCAGGGGTCCCATTGCGTGTAACGAAAAGATCCTGACAATTTCTTCATTTTTTCTTCAACAAATTCACGATTTTCAATCACAAGCAACCAGTTTCATCATAAACACTCAAACACTGAACCGAGTAACAGTTCACATTATTTCACAGATTGTTATGGGCGTTAATTAATCGTTTTTATAACAAACTTTAATCACTTTTTCACTTCTGACGTTTATAATCCCATAACCTAGAAAACGAATGTAACTAGTTTCGACCCAAACCTTAAAACAATAAAGTCACTAGAACTAATTCTTGATTGTGATTGGTTGCTCATTTCTGAATTCATCCAAGCAATTTTTATAGAGGTGAAGTCATAACAGAAAATACAAAATAGTAAGTCTCTACTCCGCAATATTGATCTATATTGTCTCTTCGACAGGACGACAGTGAATCTTGATAGATTATGATATTTTCAAACTGATTTTTCATCTCTTCCTCATGGCATTTTTTCATGATCCTACCTTTTGATCTATACATTATCACGACTTAAGTCAGTTCATCTACTGAAGGGATGAGAAGTGGATGTTCATTTTGCTGTGATTTTGTTTGTAAATTGTAATCTAATTAATTCCTTTGGCTGACGGTCTGTCCTGGACCAACAAGTTAAAGGAGGTCTAAATCTGTTTAGCTGCTCTAGAATTCCAGTAGCGATTTGATCAGTTAGTTGAGGTAAGATTATTTGGGATTGTACTCAATTATCTTAAGTTGAGTATTCTGGGTTTCATAAATAAAACTCGTGAATCAGAATAGATATTATGAAATAAACCCCTGATTACAATTATTGTGATCCATATTGCACAATTATACTGTATGTTTCAACATCGTGTTCCACTGTTTCCTGGATGTTCCATATGAATCATATGATTGCGTGAAGGGTTGCCAACCTATGTGATTTAAAATAAATTATTCCTGCAAGTAGGGGAACCCCCGAAGTCGCGTTCCTTCTCTATTCCGAGTCCGGATTTCAGAAAAATGGATCGCGAAGGGGACCAAGTCGGCGTCATCGGCATCGACTTCGGCACCACGAACTGCTGCGCGGCCATTTACACGACCGCCAGCGGTTCGCCGGAAGTGCGGGTGCTCGAGAATAACGAAGGCGGCAGGACGACCGCCTCCTTCGTGTTCTTCACCGAGAAGAACAAGATACTCGTCGGGAATTTGGCCAAGAAAATGGCCAACGCCAAGCCGCAATACGGCATTTCCGGTAAGTAAGCGAACCCGGAACACGGATTATCGAAATCCGAAAGTTTTTATCGAGAACTGTACCGAGTGTTGGCGGCCATTTTGGTTTGTTCAGCAGTGTTGTCAGGTGGGCAGAAAATCAGCCAATTAATGAATCAATTCGAATTAAATAATGAATAAATCAGTAAAATACTCCGAAAATTACTTTGCACTTAATTTTTACAAGAGGTGATTCGATTTACCACTCTGCGTTGCTACTGGTTGATCCTAAATTACTGCATAAATTAAAAACGGAAGATTTTCCTGTATTTTAGAACTGGCAACACTGTCCATAACTGACAGCAGATTCAAAATGGCGGCGGCGGCAGATCAAATGAAATTATTATTTAATGATTTTATCGAAATGAAACAGAGTTCAAACGTCTGCTGGGGCGGAAATTCAACGACCCGACGATCCGGAACAACATCGGCTACTACCCGTTCGACCTGTTCAACGTCGACGACGTCCCGACGGTGAAAATCGTGAACCCCCATCTCTCGTAACCCGCTCCAGGTCATAGATCGGCTCAAAGTGACAGATGTCATTCCGCTGTCACTCGGGATAGGCGATTTGATGACAGCTGTCATTCCTCGGAACACCTCGATTCCTGTGTCGAGGAGCGTCAATCGGGTGACCATTTACGATCGGCAGACCAGCATGCAGTTTCGCGTTTACGAGGGGGAGAGGCTCAACGTGAATCGGAATTATTTCCTGGGCCATTTGGAGATCGGGGGGATCACCCCGTCCGCTCCGGGGCAGTGCGAGGTCAAAGTGACGATGAGCGTGGACGAGAACGGGATTTTGACGATGCGCGCCAGGGAGGCTCTCAGCGGGAGGGAGAAGGAGCTGAAGTTGACCTACACCAGGGGGACGAAGAGTGAGGACGAAGTGTCGGCGGCGCTCCGAGACGCCTCGGAGAATCGGGAGGACGACGAGAAGTTCCAGGAGTTCGCCGATCAGAAAGGTTACGTCGTCAAGTACTGCGTTCAGGTCATGCACAATTTGGAGGACAGGAAACTGTTGACGCAACACAAGAATGTCTACGATCAATGCGCTGTGATTTTGTCGAAGGTGAAGCGTTTGACCGATTCGCATCAAACTGCTGAGGCTTTGATATTGCGTCGGGAAGTTGTGGGAGTCTGTGCTGATTTCGTTAGCAAGCACAACTTATTCTAATCATGTTATCCATTCTATTGTTCTATTTGTGCCATGATATGTACAGATATTATTTACTGAAACCGTTTGAGCAATATTTCACGAAAACGGGTAGTTATGTCCAAACTTGATCTTGTTTGTTGAATATCTTTATCACTTATTTCTAAGAATTTATAATAAATATGTACTTTTTTAAATTTATATCGCATTATAATCTTTTGAAAAATTATAAAGTTCATTACTTTTTATGAAAAAATCGTTATCAATGTGAATTTTGGAGTTTGACATAGCTCAAAACATAGGCTGCGTTCAGGAACGTATCTCGGGGAACACTCTGGGTAACTCAAGAGAGACGCACTTATGAGCATGATGAATCTGTGACAAGGACAGAACTTCCCCAAGTTACCCTGAGGTGCCTTTCTGAACGCAGCCAAGCCTAGTATGAATGACATACCTAATAAGAAAACCAAAAACCCCTAGTTACGTTTTTGACTTTCCATGGTTGCCGCGTAGTTATCTATTCCATGTATCTAGTCTGTGTATATTCTATTATAATGTTGTTTGCTCTATGATGCAAGTTTCTCATATGAGGCACATTTTTTTTTCAACCCACATTCACCTATTTTCTGGTGTTTTGGTACTTCCGGTACTTCTAAATTCAGAGAAACCTTTTCCAATAAAATTATTATTTGTTTGAAGAAAATGGTGACGTCCTCCCTCACGTGATGAGCCGACCTCTCATATCCACCATCCTTGATAACATATGACTTTGACAAGAAAATGACAGTTAATAATAATGCATGTCATTGTCAAATGAGTCAAGTTTTGATGATTGTTAATTTTCTGGTGTAATTTGTGTAATTTTAACTAAAAAATGAGTCTAGACGAAGTTTTAAAGAAACTAGACTCGAACACAATCGAAACGAAACAATCCACAGTTGCTTTATTAGTGAAAATCGCAGACAACATTTTGGAAAAGCCACAAAATCTTACAGTTAGGGTCTTGAAGAAGACAAACCTCACAGTCAAAACTAAACTAATTCCAGTCAGCGGAGGTGTCGAGTGCTTGAAACTAATGGGCTTCCAAGAGGTACTCGTCAAAAATCCAATCGAGAAAAAATAACATAACCCCACTTTTCTTCTAGACCGACTCGGACTTCGTCCTACCCGAAAACATTCCATTAGAGCGGGTGGAAAACGTCAGGGACACCCTCCGAAGAGGCCCGGGCGTGGTCCCGAAAGCCCCAAAAGTAAGTCGCCCCGATAGCCTCAAACGACCGTCCCGTTCGAGGCGCACTGGGCCTCGATGCCCTCCTGAAACTGCAGCATGATGAGCAGGTACGTGGCGGCGGCGCCGCAGATCGTGAACAGCAGCGTGGCGTCGATCGCGAACAGCCCACAAGCCGAGAACTCCAACGGCTTGTGGTAGACCTGCTGCGAGAAGATCACGAGCCGCCTCTTCAGCTTGGCGTCGGTTTCGTCCATCAGCGCCTTGTGGATCTCTATGCCGGTGCCGCGCGCCGCACTGGACGCCAAGTGACACGTCACCGTCATGTGCAGGATCTCGAGGGTCGTCGTCAGGTTGACGCCGAGCCAATTCAAGGCGGCCACGTAGTTTTTCACCACCAGACTCTCGTAGTAGAGGTAGAAAACCGAAAACAAGACTCCCAGAAATTGCGTCGCTATGCTTATCAGGATTTGCACTGTGAAGCAGCCGTTTAGTTCGATCCCGATGTCGCCCAGTCCGTCGTGGATCTCCATCAACGAGTCGATTATCGTCGATCGGTTGTCGTTGACGAATTCGCCTTTATAAATCGGTTTCACTTTGATCAAGTCGCTTTTCTGGTTTTTCCGTAGATTTCGGTTGATCAGCGAGTAGCGTTCGTTTATCAGTCTTACCAACATCGTGAATTGGGTCTGCACTAGGAACAGAATGAAGGAGGGCCACACTATGGTCAAGTAGATGAAGTCGTTCATCGGTATGAACTTGGTTACGACGTGAACGTAGTTGCAGACGCTTCGAATCAAAATGGCCGAAAGGCCCAATACGGTTACGGATAGTTCGTATTTGAAGTGGGCCGGATGGTCGATTTTTATCCCGATTTCGGTGAATTTCCGGTCGATTTTCGCGATTTTCTCGATCGTTTCCTTGGTTCGGACGTTCTGGAGCAGGTTGAACACGAAAGCGACGTACGTCAGCAAGATTTGGGACAGGAATTGAAAGTAGACTCCGATTAGGCTCACTCCCGAGGTGTAGTGGGACACGTGTCTGCTGGTTCTCGGGGTGGTCAAGCCCATATACAAAATGGCCGTGAATATGATCAAGTACGAAATGGTGACGATTTTCAGAAAGTCGAAAATCCGTAATTTCCGGTTGTCTTGTACGAAATAGACGGCGTTTAGGCCGAAAAGGCACGTGGTTAACAGCGTCGGGTAAATCGAGTCGTACACGTTTTTCACCTGCATTTTTCCGCCGAGTTTTCACCGTAATGAATCCGATTACTGTTTATTTGTCGTATACGTGATTCGTATCACTGTTATGGGTGCTTTCAGATTAAAATCTTGATGCGTTCGAAACTTAATGGTGATCTTTTATCGTTTATTTGATGATATTAGTCCAATTTCACGATATCGATGTAATTTTCTAGTAGTTTTACGGTGATAGCTAATGTTTATTTGCTTTTCTTTCAGGTGATTCCCGAAGATATCGACGATTTCGATTTTGAAGTCGCCAGATTTGTGCTTCCTCCTTTACACTTGGTGAGTTTTTGAATTTGACGTAAGTTACGTCATTTTTGACACTTCTTACGTCAAAAAAATCTACAGGGTTTACATTCTTGCGGTGCTCGCGTTAGAGTAGCGCAAATCGCACGTTGCAGGTGTTGACATTTCTTGAAATTGCATCAACATTATTATGTAGGTCGTGGCGGATCCTAGGACCTGAAAAATGACATATCAAAGTGAATATCGACGGTTTTTTCTTGATTTTACGGTGAAAACGAGACTTCCGTCGATTTTGAAAAGGCCCAACATCGTGAAACGGATTTTCTTGTGATGGACTTGTTTCGAAAATATCAAAAGCTGGAAAAGTCACTTGAAAATCGAATCTGTCAATGCATATTTGAAAAAAATACTTTTTCCTCCATTTCAAAGTTGGTATTACTGATGAGAACTTTGTGGACTTTTTTCCCGACCAATTCCGCCTGAAAACAGACTGTGATGGTTTTAAATCTCTATGGTTTTTATGAGAAATGACCTCTCTAGTCGCCATATGGCAATTGTGCGATAAATGTACGAGTTCGAAGCTCCTATTCAGCCCCCAGACTAGCCAACTTACCGCCGATAAAACCAAAGTGGTGATCTGTCAAAATTTTAGTTATTTTTTACGGCGGTACCAACTTTAGAGCGAACATTACCCTGAAATATCCGCTGAAGAGTGCGTGAATTATGAAGAAAAATTGGTCGCAAATCACCGGAACTATCGGCACGTTGAAATTGCCGTCAGTTTCCACGGCACTTTCGCACAGAATATCGTGAATTTCCATCAAATCGTCAATTCGTTTCGACATTTCTTCGATGGTCTTCAAGTTGGCTAAAATTTGACAGTTAGTGATTTTAATGTTCGAAGTTGGTACCGCTTTTTCCACCAGTTTTCAATTGTTTCTGCATTTTTCCAAGGTGGTGCGTCACGAGTTTGAATCGTTCGTAAATCGTGAAGGCCGTGAATGCGTACAGGGTGTTCACATTTTGCAGGATGGCCCTGGGCCACATGAAAATCGTCCACATCAAGGGCGAAATCTTTGGCAGGTCGTCTATGTGGGTGACCTCGTCCTGCGCCCTCGACAGTGACGTGATCAAGGCGAATCCGAGAACGTGAGCGCACATTTGGTACGAAAAGTACTTGACGTAGGGGAAATTTTGGGCGAATTTTTTCGAGAAAATCCCGTCGACTTTGGAGATTTTCTCTTGGATTTGGGCCATTTTCTTGGTGTTGGTAAAACTGGTGACGTAAATGACGTAAGTGGCTACTATTCCGGTGAGGAAAATGGTCCTTATGCCGAAATTCGAAACGGTGTCTTTGCGTTTGTAGAAATTGCCCTTTTCCACTTTCTGGCTCGATTGGCGTAATCGCATCAAAATCGTGAAAATCGCCAACATGGCGATAGTGGTCAAGTGTAGAAATCTGTTGGAAATTAGGCGATTTTTCACCGAAAACATCGGGAAAACCCCTAAAATCAACGAGTATACGAACGTGGGTAAAAGGCTTTCGTAATAAGTTTTCGGTTTCCAGAATTTTACCATCCTCGTGCCGGTTTTCATCTCTACTAAGAGATTTCTGATGGTTTTGTTCTATTTTCTATTATTCAATGCATTTTTCTATGATTAATTCATGGTATTATGTTGGTAGATCTACGGTAATTTAAATAATGCGACCAATTATTGTTCATTTATTCATCTTTATTGGTTTCATCGATGCTATCATGTTACACAATTTTTCTAGTTATTTTATTGCGGTCAAGTTGGTATCTTCATTACGATGACAATCTGGAGTCGTTGTTGACATTGCTTGATATTGGATCATTATCACCATGAAAGTAGAAATCGAACCGAAAATCTTCAAAATATACACGTTATTAAACCCTCATTTATAAATCGTGTTATTTTTACATTAAATAAGAGACTTCCATCGATTTTCAACAATCCGCATAATGAGAATTTGAAATTGTTGTGCAAAACTTGGTGCGAAAAAGTCATAAGCTGAAAATTTTGAGTTTTTAATTTGCTAGTACTTTGAAATTTTTACTTTTTCTTCAAATTTTGGATCTCTGTTCCGGATGAGAACTCTATGGAGACATTTCCCAACCAATTCGGCCTCCCTACTTGCCAAATGACAGTTAAAAGTGACATGAATGATGTCAAATAATTTGATCAAACCATAGAACGCTATAATGGCCGATAGAAACCAATTCTGATTAATCTACAATCGTTTTTAGATAATCATTAGGACTTTTTCAAATTAGTTTTTGGTTATGTCATACCCGCCAATAAACTAAGAACGTTGCAAACCCGACAACGAAAAATTCCTCACTCAGAAGTGCCAACATTTGAAAACTGTAAACGTCGTTAAAGTTAGTGGCGCAGTCGCATAAGAGGTCGTGAATTTTCATGAGCGAGTCCAAATTCTGGTAATTTCTGGTGACTTCGATGTCTTTAAGTTGGTAATTGACGAATTTTAGTCGTTCGTAAATCGCGAAAGCGCTGAAAGTGTACAGGGTGTTGAAGTAGGAAACTACCAATGTCAGCCAGGTGAAAATAGCGATCATTATCGGCGTCAATCTCGGTAAATTACTGCGAATCATGTAGAAATCGTTAAGGGCCGCAAAGGCGCAAATGCCTATACAGCCAAAAGAGAAAGTGACGATTTGGTAGGAGAAATGTTTGAAATATTGGGATTTTCGTTCGAGTTTTTCCCGTATGATCTGATCGATTCGGTCGAGTTTCGTCAAAGTTTCGCACATTTGTGCGCTTTTTGCCAAACTCGTCATATAGATCGCCGAAAATGTGACCAAATTCAAGACGAAATCTGCACGGAATCCGAAATTTGCCAAGCTTTCTGGGTTTCCAAAAATTGTGCTTTTTTCGAGTACCAACTGGTGTTTTCTGGTGATTAAAACGGTGAAAATCACTAGAATTGTTAGGGTTATTGCTGGGAAAAAATTTCTGGCATCGTTCAATAATCGGTTTTTGTATGGGAACATTGGAAATATCCCTAAAATTAGAGAAATCGTGTAGATTGGGTATAAACTTTCGTGGAAAGTCGAAGGCTGCCACATGGTTACTGACACTAGATAAATTGTACCAATTTTATTTATTCAGATTTAGATTACTGGTAGTTGCACAATAATAGGAATTGATATTAATCTTTTGGGCTGTTTTTATGGAATTTTTTATTATTGGTATTATTTAGTGAGATTGGAAACGAACAATTTCCGTTTTAATCACATGTCATTTACGCGGTTTACATTTGTCTATTGGCAATTACAGTTCTGTGGATTTAAAGTTCAAGATTTGTCTATGGTAATTATTACACATCTGTGTAGGGGCATTTATGATTTGAGGGTGTTGCTGTTTCTTGAAACTGTATCATGATCACTATGAAAGTAGTAGACGATTCCACCATCTTGAAAAAAGAAAAATCCCTAGTGAAAACTACATTACCCTAGATTTGTTACCTTTTGCAGTAAATGCCCGTCGATGTTGAATATATTGTAGATAGAAAATTTGATTTCATTATGCAGAACTTGTTGAGAAAACGAAAATAACTAGAAAATGATATTTTGGTAACTTTTGAACTTATTTTTTCATAAAATTCCTACCTCAACTTCGATGGTTTCAGTGCATTTAGATGTGATCAAAACTTTATGTATGCTCCTACCAACATGTCCGGCCTGAAACGAACGAAATTTGGTGCTTTTCGTTTTCTAAAGTTGGTACTAACCTGTCTGGTAACCAGATGACAAGCGGTGCAAACTTGACAGATTTCGAACGCTTTTAAACCGCCCCAACACAACCAACAGAATGCAGAAAACGGTTTTATCGCATACTACGAAAATTATGGATTAAGAAAAATCAAGTCATGTCGTAGTTTTAATGTTACCATCCAATAGAAGTAAAATAACGCGTAGACCGTTATGAAATATTGGTGGAAAATGCATAGGAACTCGAGCAAATTGAAATTTGAGTTGGTAGCCCTGCTCGCTTTATTCAGAAGATCGTGCGCTTTCAATAATCGATTCAGTTCCGACATTATCGACTCTTCTTCTGTGAATGAACTTTGTGGTTATTTTTAGGGGTGATTTTCATACTCACTGTAGGGTTTTTCGATTTTTTTGCTGATTTTTCCGAGTTGTTGGGCCACCATTTTGTACCTTTCGTAAATGATCCAGGCGGTGAACGTGTAATGGCTGTTGAAATTGTAGAGGATCCCTAGAGGGTAAATCATTATCACCCACAAAGATAGGGAGATTTTCGGGAAATTCTCGTTTTTCAAGTTTTGCCTCTGTATGGTGTTTATGAGCGCTATCATGAAAATCCCGCTCGAAATCATGAGAATTTGCAGAAGGAGACATCGAGTGTATTCGAATTTCTGACCCATTTTCTTCAAAATCTTATCGACTCGGTTCATTTTCGAAATCACCGAGTGCACTCCTTCGCTGTTGGTAAGACTGGAAATCTGTATCGCGTAAAAGATCGAAATTCCCATGCAAAATTCCATGATTACGCCGATATTAGAAACGCGATAACGCTTTTCGTAATAATTCCCTTCGAGTAAATCGTTGGAATTGCAAACGGCGTGTATCAGGCAACACGTGAAGAAAATCAGCGATGTAACGGTGATCAATTTGAAGTTCCACCCTGTAACTAAACGATTTTTTATTGGAAACGCCGGAAAAGTTCCCAAAATCAACGAAAACGTCAAAATCGGTAACAGACTCTCGTAAAAAGCAGTCGGACGTCTCGACCACCCCATTATTTTTAACGAACTGATTTATTAGTACAAAATCGAGGACTTTCACTTATGATGATTACGTGGAATTAGGATTAATTACGGATAATTACCGGAAATTACCAGTAAATAACGTTTTTTTTTTTGTTTAATCCGTTACAGACTTACACGAATCAATTTTTGAGGAGAGTCGAGACGTATTTCCATAATGCGCTGGCGTTCGATGATGAAACTACCCACAAACACGCACTCGCTTTGATTCCGGTGGCCAAATTAGAGAAAAGGGCCCAATCGGGGCTGAGGTCGATCCAGGAGAGGATTAAAAAGGGTAATGTTCTTTTTGAGCGTTCGGTATACAATTTAGAAAGAAAATAGACAGAGAAAGAGAGACCGAGTGTAAAGTAATCAATGTGAAAGAGAGAGAAAGGTGGAAATCAACCGTGTATATGAGAGAGAGAGAGAGGAAAGTAAGAGGGAGAGAGAGAGAGAGAGGGAGAGAGAGAGAGAGAGGGAGAGAGGAAAGTGAGAGAGAGAGAGAGAGAAAACAGTGAGGGAGGAGAGAGAGAGAGAGAACGGTTGAAAAATCGATTGTGAAAGAAAGAGATAGAATGAATATAAACATCGAGAGAGAAAAAGCCAGAGATGGAATTCGAAAATCAAAAAGAGAAAGAGTGAGGGAGAGAGAGAGAGAACATGATTTATTGACAAGAAAATGACGTTTCATCTCCTTGGTAACTTTTCAGAAAAATTGAAAGATCCGGACTACTCGATCCAAGACGTACTGCTCTTGGAGCTGTTGGCCTGGTTCAAAAACGACTTCTTCACCTGGGTCGACACCCCGGACTGTCAAAAATGCGGAGCCAAGACCAAAATGTCGCACATGAGCACCGCCGAAGAGGACCTGCTGTACACGAATCGAGTGGAGGTGAGCCAATTTCCCACATTCGACGTCTGACACATGACATTTCACACATGGCATTTGACATTTGACATTTGACACCTTACACTCGACACCTGACCTGAGCCTAACCCTGACCTGACCCTGGTCCTAGCCAGCCCTGCCATTTGACACATTACATTTCACACATGGCATTTGACATTTGTCACCCTACACTCGACACCTGACCTGAGCCTGAGCCTGACATGACCTGACCTGGCCCGGGCTCTAGCCCTGCCATTTGACACATGACAGATGACTTCTGGCACATGACATCTGACATTTCACAGCTTACATTCGACATTTGACACATGATAGATGATATTTGACACACGACAGATGATATTTGACACATGACAGATGACATTTAACACTCAACATTTTACGATTATTGATATTTTTCCGTCCTTTGAAAGGTGCACAAGTGCGACGGATGCGGCGCTTTCACGAACTCCTGACACCTGACATTTGACGCATGACAGATGATGGTTGACACATGACAGATCATAGTCGACACATGACAGATGACATTTGTCACATGCCAGATGACATTTGACACATGACAGATGACATTTGACAATTATTGATGTTTTTCCGTTATTCCAAAGGTGCACAAGTGCGACGGATGCGGCGCCCTCACGAACTTCCCGCGCTACAACGACCTGAACATCCTGCTGGAGACGCGCAGAGGGCGCTGCGGCGAATGGGCGCAAGTGTTCACGCTGTGCTGCCGCGCGCTCGGCTGGGACGCGCGCTACGTCGTCGACGAGCTCGACCACGTCTGGACCGAAGTCTTTTCGGCGACGCAGCGCCGCTGGATCCACTGCGACCCGTGCGAGAACGCGTGCGACACGCCCCTCATGTACGAAAGCGGCTGGAACAAGAAGCTGACGTACGTCATGGCCTACTCGGCCGAGGAGGTGCAGGACGTCACTTGGCGCTACTCGGGCGACCACCGAGCGCTGCTCTCGAGGAGGAGGAACTGCTCCGAGAGGCAACTCGTGGACGTTATCATGAATTTGAGGGCGAAACGGCAAGAGGGTTTGACGAAATCCAGGCGGGTTTATCTGGCGAAAAGGGTGATCGGAGAGTTGGTGGAAATGATGGTCGAGAGAAAGCCCTCGGATGACGAGAGTCGGGGGCGGATTTCGGGTTCTTCGGCCTGGAGGTCGTCTAGGGGGGAAGCTAAGAATTCGGTCGAGTACGTTTGGAGGATCGACGGGCATCACGTCAGAAATGACGTTTTGACTGTCAGGTATTCGGCCGCTTTTGACAGATACGAGTACGTTTTGGGGGACGGACACGTCAGTAACGTTTCGGATTGGGTTTCTGGCGTTTTCACTAGTGAGAACGTTTTCAGGAAAGAAGAAACCGATTGGAATACCGTTTATTTGGCGAGAAATGGTGAGTCTTTTTGTTTTCGAGTTCTGTGGTTATTTGACAGTTGTGGCCATTTTAGAAGGGACAGACAGTGGCGCCATCTGTTGGAAGTTTGTGGTTAATCACCCGGACAAAGTTATTGACAAAGTTTCGATTGGGTTCGGGTTTAAAACGTATGAAAACGGTCAGGTGGATGCTGAAATTCAATCTGGAGACTTAATTTCGCCCATAACTTCAGGTATTCAATTCTGTTTGTTTTTTTTTCCATAGATTTTTGTAACCATGAATATTTTACCTTCTTTAGATTCGCAAAACTATGAAACATTCCAATTTTCTGGGCTGAAAGATTTGCAAATTACTGCCAAATTAAGCGGAGGGAAAGGACAAGTGGCTTGGCAACATGCTCAACTCTTTCGGCAAACCTGTGATAGCAAAGAGTTTCCTTTCAGTGTAACTTTTACTTTTAAATCTAAATAGGAAAACTTGTGTAAATAAATTTTTAATTATAAGGATTAAATTTTTTTTAAATAATCCTACCTCGGATTTTAGACCTTGGTTTTTTTGACAGCTAGTAAATAAACATAACCTAACTTTTTGTTAATTCAAAAAAATGAGTCCTGATGATGAAAAGGATGAAATTCATCATGATTGGCAGAAAATTGAGAGAACAGCAACAAAAGTGAGCATTAAAAGTTCATAAATTCCAATGTATTTCGTAAATCATACAATTTTTTGTACAGGCAGGTTTGAGAGATGGATTTTCCGATGGCAGAGAAAGCAATTTTCAGAAAAGTTTCGATGAAGGCTTCATTCAAGGCTTCAATAACGGATTCGCCATAGGACAATACAGTGGAGCATTATTGTAATAACACTAATAACCAATTTCATTACTTATCGATAACAATGTGTAATTTAACACATTTCATTAAAAATTCCAGTATTCTACAGAAGGATAGTAATGAGACTTTGATAAGAGACAACTTGTTGGAAAACCCAAGGAGAGGATGGTGCGACTTATGCAAAAACCCACAAACGACACCCAAGACGCAAACCGAAACTGTAAACGAGAACATATCAAAAATACATTCCAAATACGGCTCGGAAATTCTCAAATCATTCAAATTACCAGAACAATTAGATTAGAAAGTTAATTTAATTATATTCCAAATAAAAAATACACTAATATTTTACGGTTATTAAAGGTAGAGCCCTTCCGGAGTGCCCTCCTTCTTCCGATAAAGCACACTCTCCTTCGACTTCTTGAAATCCTCGTTCATCACCTTCATCCGGCGCTCCCTCAGCGCCATCAACCCCGCCTCGGTACAGATCGCTTTAATATCGGCCCCAGACAGATCGTCTTTCGCCATAATCAACTCCTGCAGGTTAACGTCTTCGGCTAACGTCATACGAGAAGTGTGAATATTGAAAATCCTCTTCTTCGTCTTTTCATCCGGTAGAGGAAACTCGATTTTCCTATCGATACGCCCCGGACGGATCAGGGCCGGATCCAAAGTCTCGATCCGATTAGTCGCCATTATAACTTTTACATCCCCCCTCGAATCGAAACCGTCCAACTGATTCAACAACTCCAGCATCGTCCTCTGGATTTCCCTCTCACCCCCCGAGTTAGAATCGTAACGTTTCGTCCCTACCGCGTCTATTTCGTCTATGAAGACGATAGAGGGCGCGTGCTCTTCGGCCACTCGGAAGAGCTCCCTGACCAATTTCGGCCCATCACCCAAGTATTTCTGAATCAACTCGGAACCTACGACTCGGAGGAAAGTTGCGGACGTCTGATTGGCTACGGCTTTCGCCAGTAAAGTCTTCCCAGTACCCGGAGGGCCGTAAAGGATCACCCCTTTCGGGGGTTTAATCCCCATCTCTTCGTAATACTCGGGGTGGGTTAAGGGTAGTTCCACCGATTCTTTTATTTCTTGGATTTGGGTGTCGAGGCCTCCGATGTCTGCGTACGTTTCCTGGGGGGCCTTTTCGAGTTTCATGACGGTCACCATGGGGTCGGTGTCGTCTCCGAGCACCCCGACGACCGCGTGCACCTTGTGGTTGAGCAGCACCGAGCAGCCGGGCTCGAGCTGGTCCTTGTCGACGAACGACAGGATGCTGACGTAGTGCTCGCTGCCGACCGACGTGGAGACGATGGCGTGGTTGTCGTCGATGATCTCCTCGAGGTTGCCGACCGACATGGGGGTGCCCCGCAGGTCGTCCACCTTGGAGCGCTCCTCCTCGTTCTTCTCCTCCTGCGGCTTGAGCCGCTCCTGGTTGCGGATGAACTCCTCCTCCATCAGCAGGTAGTCCTTGATCCGCTCGAGCTTGAGCAGCTTCAGGCGGCAGCGGGTGTGCGGCGTGACGGCCGGCAGCTTGAGGGCGGTGTCGGGGCCCTTGGTGCGGCGCTTCTTCTTGCCGACGCGCGTCGGGATCGGCGGCTCGTACTTCTTCTTCTTGTCTTTCTCCTCCTTCTTGTCGCCCCCGCCGGGACCGGACTGGCTTTGACCCTTCAATCGACCGTAATTCGGTTAATTTTCTATCTAGGGGTATGAAGGGATATGGGGCTTACCATTTTTGTGAGGTTTTTCGGTTATCGACGATGATTTTCTGGATTTTTGGGACAACAAGAACTGTCAACTGTCTACAATTTATCCAGTCATCTAGTTGACAGCTGACGCGGGGATTTTTTCGGCGCCACGTTGGCCACCATTATGTCGTGAAGTTGGTGATTAACAACGAAAAGGTCGTAAACGGGTAAAAAGCGAAAAGACCCGCCTGTAAGTACATTATTCAACACCTTTGATGTCTAATTACACATTTGGAATTGTCTTTTTGCTCGTTTCAAGTTTCGTTTTAGTTTCAATTTGAAATTGTTCTTGGCCGCTAACCTCACACTAGTATCTTGTCAATTTTTATAGCCAGGGGGCCGGCCATAGTAGACCCTGGGCCGGCGCAAATATGTCAGACTGGGTGATTCAAGGTCACTTGGGGAATCTAGTAACTTTCGGCCCTAGTTTAGTCACCAGAAATCTGGGTAGCACTGGACGAGGGTGGTAGCGCTGCATACGGACGCGGTCTATTTGAAAACGGACCAATGGGAGACAACACGATACACATGCTGCGCATTCTCTGGCGCTATGCGCCATTCTTCTACACGTCACGCGCTCGCCATTGTTGTTTTGGCCGCTTGTTCGCAAAGTGTTCGAAGTGAAAATTCTCGTCTGCTCTTTTCCACCGTTTTAAGGTTGTATAACTGTTTATATTTTGTTGCATTCTCATGTGTTGTACCCAGATTTCTCTTTATTTATCAATTATCATCGCTTGTTAGTTATTTCTAAATATTACAACATCCAGGATGATAAATGTGATTATATGACTTTATTTAATAATATGTAATATGTTATAATTTATGTAAGTTTTTACATATAATAAATTGATGCCATCAAAAAAGGTTTTTCTTTTTTATGTCCCAATTTCAAAAGAAAAATAACCGTAATAGGAAAATGATGTTTGGTGTACCAAAAGTTGCCTACGAAAACAAGTTGTGTAATTATTATAGGCAACCAACAATATAAAATGCTGTCTTACTGGTTGCCTCTTTCAACCTAACTTAGCTTGTCATATTTTGAAATTTATCATTTTCGCGCCTAATCTATAAAAGTGGGGGTAGAAATCTGTTGCCAACTTTTAACACGGTGGGCGCTGTTCTCTACTTGACTGTTCTCTGTTTATAGCGTTTTCCTTTGACTAACTTGAGTGCACAAATGGAATTTTCAGATTTTCAAATAACGACTGGGACTTTCATTTGCATTACTAGAGAAAAATATCTCTTTTATCTCCACATGATTTCGATGTATTAGTCTTTAGTATTATAGAACAAGAGAATTCCTCAATTATTCAGATGATTGGATTTATGGTGCTTTCCTTTTGAAGAAATAAGTGCGCAACGGCAATATGGCCGATTTCCGGGAGAAATAAGAGACGACCCTAGAGAAAAATACCAATTTTAATAATGAATACAAGAAAAAGTGGATAATAATGCTCAACATATCAGCCTTCATAAATTAAAAAAAAATAGTATAAAGACTACAAAAACTTAAAACTACATACAATAGAATAGACAAAAATCAACGACCGAATCAAAATTTCTTGCCTCCCAGTTTCATCAAGACGTTTTTCGTATCGACCCTTTGGACCCTTTTCGCGTCAAAGAGCGTGCGATTTTTGAAATCCTTCGGGTGGAACTTTTGCGCCATCGGCGTGGCATAAGTGGAAGGTTTCAACTCCTCCTGACTGACCAGATTGTTCTTCGAAGGTCTCAACTTCTTCTTTTTCACGTCGAGGACGGCCCAATCGGAATCGGCCCTTTTCGGACAGCTCGGCTTGAAAGATGGCACGCGAATGCTATTTTTACCGTGTTTTAGGGCCTGATCTAAAACGTTCATCGTCTCCTCCTGGAGCAGGATGTTCCCGGGCTTGATCTTCGGCCTGTTCTTCCTCCTCTTCTTGATCGACTGACTCGCGGGATTCAGCGAGGACTCTTTAGTCAACTCGAACGATTTCCTGTTACTCTTTGACGTTTTCGAAGTGGAAGGCCTGATATCTTCAGAGTCGACTTTCATCTTTTTAACCTCAATTTCGGGAGTTTCGACCTTTTCGGCTACTTCTTCAGCCGGTTTCGCTTGAGACTGCTTACGTTTTCGGTTCTTCCTCCTCTTCTTCTTCGCCTCTTTCGGTTTCTCCACGACTTCGACTTCATCGTCATCGCTGACGGAAATCTCGAGACAACTAGACTCTTCCGAGATGTTCTTCGAAGTATTCTTCTTCTTGCTCCCGGTTCCGTTTGTGAAAACGTCATCAGACAAATCAGTCACGGAGGCCGTTTTGGAAGTCGAGGGACGTCGCGATTTGTTGACCGAATCGTCGCAATTTTCGTCCGAAGATTTCTGCTCGTAATCGAAGGAGACGTTCACCGAAACGTCACCTTTCGTCTTGATGTTCGAACAGAACATTTCGACCACTTTCGAGATGCGCTCGCTGACCATCGGCGGAGTGGCCAAGTTGTCGATCCGGATGTTCTCCAGGATTATTATCGAACTTGTGCGTTTCCTCTTCTGGCTAGAATCTTCATTTTCTTTTTCTTCCGATTCGGAAGCAATTTCCACTTCTTCCGTTTCAGAAGCAGCTTTTTTCACTTCCGGTTCGGAGGCAACTTGCTTTTCTGCTGTTCCGGAAGCAGCTTCTTCTGTTTCGGAGGCAGCTTCTTCTGTTTCTGAAGCCACTTCTTCTGTTTCTGAAGCAACTTCTTCTGTTTCTGAAGCAACTTCTTCCGGTTCGGAGTCAACATCATCAATTTCGAAAGCATCTTCTTCTTTTTCTACTTCCTTTTCAGTAGCAACTTCTTTTTCTTCTGCTTCCGGAGCATCTTCTTCAATTTCCACAGGTTCTTGAGCTTTCTTCACCTCTTTTTCGCCGACTTCCTCATCGCTGGAGTCATCCGGAACGATAATCCTCTTCCTGGGCGAAACCTTTGGAGTTTTCTTCTTTTCCTTTGGCTCGATTTTGACCACCTCTTCATCGCTATCCAGTTTCTCCAGATTCCTGATCCTGGACGACCTCCTCTTGGGCGAAACGTCAAGATCGTACTCGTCGCCCGGCAACAGATTGACGTCTACATCATCATCGATAAAGGAGGAATCGTCTTCTTCGTGAGCGTCATCGAGCGAATTGACGTCCGATTCGGAACCGATCGATTCTCCCTCGTCGATGATCTGGTTGCTGTCTTCCGAAGGAGTATCTTCTTCGCCCTCCTCGCATTCGCCGTCCAGAAAATCGCGAACGTCCGGTTCTTCCTCCGAGTCATCTTGGTCACCTTTTTCCAACAAAGAGCGCGCTATCAAACTCTTGATTTTCCGATCCAGACTGGTCTCGTCCTCGTCCCCGTCGAATTCTTCATCTTTCTTCTTTTCTTCGTCGTTCTCCTCCGGGGCGTCTTCGTCTTCGTTCGAGTCCGATTCGTATTCGGACGAGGAAGATTCGATCTTTCGCTTGATCCCTCGACTTCCGATGCCACTGGAAGTGACTTCGACGTTTTCCTCCTTTTCCTCTTCGGATTTTCTACCGGATCGGTCGAGTTCGCCTTTTTCCGCCATCTTGACGAGGCTGACGCGCTTTTTGGCGTCATTTCCTACTTTATCGACATCGTCGCCATTTTCGATTTCGGTTCCTTCGGCCAACTTGGCGCTCAACCGGTAACTCGACCTCTTCTTCGGGCTGACTTTCGCGTCGGATTCCTCGACTTCTTCTTCATCTTCTTCGGTTTTTTCGACTTGTTCTTCGTCGTCCAAAGCGAATCGAGGGACTTTGCCCGCCAGACGAGAACTCGCCCTTTTGATGGGACTTTCGTAATCGGATTTCGATTTTTCCTCAATTTCGACAGAATTTTCACCCCCGGTTTCTTTCAAATTCTCACTTTTTGGGGTTTTATCGACCTTTCCATCTTTATCGGCAGATTTGGTAGCAGATTTCGGACTGATTCGCTTTTTCGGACTGGGATCGTCGCCATGTTGGCACTTACCGGGACTTTCGAGGTCGGTATGGCAGAAATCTGTAATTTTGCAAGACGACCTCAAACTGCTCCGCTTATCGTTCGGGCTGACTTCCTGCAAATTTCCCTCCTTCGCCGATTTAGGACTTACATTAGTGACAGCTTTGGGACTTACTGAGGCTACTTTTGGGGAATTTACGACTTCTGACTCGGATTTTTTAGGACTTTCTTTCGTAATTTCCAATTTTTCAGGCGATTTTCCAAGACTCTTATTAGGACTTTCTTTAGGGTCACTTTCCGAGATTTCAGGCGACTTTCCGAGGCTCAAATTAGGACTTCCCTTCGAATTTTCGATTTTCTCAGGAGATTCCTCATCGAAATTCAAACTTTTCCTTTGGAGACTCAAATTGGGACTCGCCCTCGACGATTTCTCGGATAATCTAGGGCTGCTACGAACCGCAGGACTTCCCGTTTGGACTTCATCTTTAGGACTTCCGTTTTCGCCATCTTGTTTTCCATCACCATTGGTGTTCGACAACTTTTGAGACAATCTGGGACTCTTCCGAAACTTAGGACTTCCCTCTAAGTCATCGACCCCCAAAGATTTAAGACTTCCCTCTTCGCCTTCGCTCTCCTCGACTTCCTTCACTTTCTGGTTCAATTTCAAGACTTCCAGATGGACTTCCGGTGAAATTCCAGACTTGGGACTTTTCGCCGATAAGTCAATTCCGGGCGATTTGATTTTCTTGGCGCCTTCCTGGACTTCGGCCATGGTGACGTCATCGATCTTGCGTTTGGGGCTCACCTGGACCATCAAAACGTCCTCTATCAGTTCGGGGGGAGTCCCCTCGATTGACATATTGGTGATATCTTGACTTATGCCGGTGTTGGGGACTTTCGGGCGCTTAACCTCAATTTCCATCGCGGTTTTTCTTAGGTTGGTATCGGGGTCGCCAGGCGACGACCTCTTGGCGTCTTTCCGGAGGCTCAGGCGCGAAATCGGCGGCCTCCTGTCGATTTTCAGGCTCCTGGCGCTTTTCCGGCCCGAACCGCGATCCAATTCTTCGCCCTCCTCGATCTCGTCCACCTCCATCGGCTCGACGGGGTCCGAGGGGATCCGGCCCTTCTCCTTGAAAACGTTGCTCACCCGTTTCGCCTGCGTCACCGGAACCGAGTTCTCCTTGTCGCTGTTCGCCGAAGGGCTCTTCTTCTCCTTATCGATCAAGGAAATAGTCGAGTCCTCCAGGGGCAGCCGGAAGGACTCCTCGGAAACCTGGCTCGATTTCTCCTCGTCTTCCGTCAGACTGGTCTCGGCGATCACGCTCAAATCCGGGTCGCTCTTCTTGGCCTTCTGGCCGGACCTGCCGGCGGCCGGTTCGGTTTCGGTCTCTTGCTCGATCGACTCGGTGACGGATTCGAGCGCTTTCGTCTGGTTCGACACTCGGTTCATCACGACTTTCGGGGAGTTTTCCGAGTCTTCGCTCGCGACCACCCGGAAGGAATTGGAGCGCGAACGAGTCACCCGTTGCTCTTCCGGGGGCACGTCGACCGAACTCGAGCGCCTTCTCCTCGCTGGCGTTTTCGGCTCGGAAATCGGCTCGTCTTTACTCACCGAGGACCTACGAGTGCGCGCTTTCGAAGGAGTGCCCTCCACTGCCTTCTCTCCATCCGCCTCATCGTTTTCTAGCGTTTTCGAGACGGATCCTGCAAAAGACAAGACGGAAATGTCATCCACCATTTCGAAAAATCGAACTTTAATCCTATTGGCTCCCGAAAATGATACCACAGCTGTGATTGGCTACCGAAAACGATTATCAAATGTTTATGAAATTATTACTGTCGTCTGTCAGAATCGTTTGACATTTTAAAAATAATTAATAAAGTGACAGATTATCATGTTTTTTGACGATTATGATTGTAAAAGGGCACCTTTTCGTCCCCGCGGTGTCGGTTTGGGTTCGACTTCGCCTTCGGCTTTCTCCTTTTCGGTCTCGGTCTCCTGCGAGTAAGAGGCCCGGCGCGTTTTGGCGATTTTCGGGATCGGAGTCGAGCCGGCCGTGTCGGTGGAGGATCTCCGGCCGGGGGCCTTGGCGGGGGTCGACGCCTGGGCGGCGCTGCTGCTTATCCTGGACGACCTCCTCAGGGGGGAGCTGACGGCGCTTTCGGCCCCCTGCTGGAGGAGCTCGTTCACTGGGGTCCTTCGGGGCATTTTGACACCTACGGGATTCAAAATAACGTAAAGGACGGGCCATTTCGCCGGCCGATGCCGCGGATTCATTTCGAGGCGAACTTGACGATTATTTTCCGGTTTAGACGAACTTTTACAAGTAAATTCAAAATGGCACCCCTTTGAAAAAAAAGACAGTTGATATTCCAACGGTTATTTCAGGTTAGGATCGTCGGAAAACCGTGAAAAACCGCTTGATTCGCGCTGGAGATTCTGGATTATTATTCGATAAACACGAACCGGGTGGATTCGATCACGGGAATGTATATTTTCTTCATATTTGAAATTGAAAAAAATTAGTTTCGAGATGAACTGTGTCATGACTTGCTTGATCTGATTACGTTTACGATAATTAAGGTAACTTGAGGTACTTACCTAAAATAAAATATACAATAAAGTTAAAAAGTTAAGATTTTCGCATCCTTTAACGGTTTTCGCGATGATAACACACGTGCTGAATTCAAGCACCGGGAGGATAACGAAAAATCTGGGAAGATCTGGGGGAATTTCGATTTTGCGCCATTTCAATCAGCATTGCGCAATGACAGAACGTCAATGTTGGGTGCGTTCGCTCATTCCACATCAATAAAAGGCTCAACAGTAATCCATCAACAATGGGGTCAACAAATTCATATCATAGTATAAATATGATACCACAAGTACCACTAGCTTGCACGTATAGTTCGTCTTATTTCGAGAAATAAATACGTAATACATTTTAAGGAAAAAGAAAGTACCTAATAACCGAACGCACTCTGTGTCACCAAAAATAATCGAATCCATAGAACTAAAAACCATAATAGACAGTTCACTGGGGCCTGAGTTCACAGAGTTACAATTGAAGAAGAAGGTCGCTTAAATTCAAATTCTCGGGAGCTTTTGAGTGAAAACCTGATTTTTTCATCACGACTTTTATAAATATTGTAATGTCCTAGCCTAGTAATAAGCAAATTGATCGTTCTGTTATAGTTGCGCTTTTCTGATGGGGGTCGTAATTTTTGCCGGCGTCGGCGTCGCGACGCTTGCGTATTATCTTATCACGCGTGCTTTTATGCCGTAACGGCATCGGCGGTCCCTCAGTTCACCACAAAGATCGACGCGTGGTGTTTCGTTATGACCTTTTGAAAAAGATCGACGCGAGTTTTCAAACCAACCATATAAAAAGTCAACCGGTGATTTCCTCAAACATTTTTTTAAATCACAAACATAGATTACAATGATGAACAGTGATAATAAATAATACGATCGTTACTCATAGAACGCATTATTTTATTTGTTGTATTATTTAATAATTGATTTATTCTCTGCACTAGAAATAAACAGAGGTGGACTTTTTCTATTATTTTCTTGAAGGATTTGGGGTGTCCTTTTTCTCCACATTTTTGTTGTAACAATAAAAAAAGAGACATGAGAAAACGACAGGTGATATTGATGTGTTGTCTGCTGACCGTCACCTCTATTCAAGGTGAGCCCCTGTCATAAATTTCACCCTACTTATAAGATGACAAAAAATATTTCAAGAAAATCGAATAACCATAAATTACACAAGGCAATGAAATACAGGACCATCGATTGCGCCTCACATGCTCTTTCACTTCCAGCCACACAAAAAGAGAATATAAAAGTGTAATAAACTTTCGAATGCCCGAGGGGTGGGAAAATTTACAAGGGGTGATGCCAAGTCTTTTAATACATATTATTTCGCCCCAATTTCGCCTTACACGCTTACGTACGGATATAAGGTAACTGCACGTAAAATACACATAACACACATCCAGAGTACATAAATTTGGGGGTAGTAGGAAAATGGCCTAAAGTGAGAGCAAACAAGCGATCGAGTTTCCTATTTATCATTCAGATAGACCCCAGTGCCTCCGGCACGTTAAAATGATGTGGGATATACATGGGGCGCACAAAAATTAGATCGGCGCAGTTTGCGCCGTTTCGCCATTTGCGCCGGTCGCAACTCGTTCGAACGCTCGGTACATGAGATCTGGTTCCGCCAATTCCCGGTCCGGCCTACGCTGTTCCCGTTCCGCTCATTGCCTATTTATGGGACTCAAAAACCGTCCCTTATCACAAAGTGGTAATTGGCTCCGGGGGATGGGGGAACAAAAGCGAGCACGGATATTCGCAAATCGCGTAATGACGTATGCATAACGCAGGTAGGAGCACACGTCGAAAATATCACCATCGATCCGAATGGGGCACAAAGGAAATGGGGTGATTTTTCCACGTGACGTCACCAGACATGCAATGCAACGTCAATGACATATCCAGGAGATAGGTACCTATACCAATCGTTTAAATGGAAACGCTACCTGAAATAAATAAATTGAGTAAACTGAACTGAACTCCAATACATTAGATTACAACTTCTTAAGGGGAACGTATCCGCCTTCCCATTTGAAACGGTCAAAAGTCAGGAAAATGAGCAGGGAAATGTGCAGAGACATGTGTTGAAGTGAGAGTGAATGCATATCGTAGTTCCAAAATTACTCCAGACAGGGAAGAAAAATTTGAATTTTTCTTTCGCCATTCGACGAATAACGATAGCGACTCCGGCGCTTGATGCACTTTAGACAATTACCGTTGTAGGTTATGTAAAAAAATGTCAAATGATTATTTCAACAGTTAATAAATGGTCGTATTTGAGTTAAATGTGTTGTGAAACCTATCAAGCGCCATTCTTCAAAGATTAATCTATAAGAAATCTCTTTAACTTTTTTTAAAATTATGCGTAGTTTTTGAGTTATTTTGGAACTAGCGAAACTCTGCATTTCGGCGTTCTCTCTCCAATACATGTAAAATCCCTTCTACTCATCTCTCTCACTTTCGAGCACTCCGCTATGTCGGAACATAGCGGTGCAGTCCGCCTGATGATTATTAGAGATGACCTCGCTGACACATTTCCAATACCGCACTGTGTTATCATGATGCCGACTTTTTACACTTTCAAGCGGGTAGGCGAATACGTTCCCCTTAACAACTCTGAAAGTTGTAATTTATTCGAGAACTCGGTATTGACAGCAATAAACTGAGTAAATAAAGTCCGTTCGTCTACGGTGGTCCGCGAGTGAAAATAATGGCTCATCATTGGCCGATTTCCGTGATAATGGCCTTCCATTGGGCGAACTCCGCCCCTACGGTGCACCGAATCGCCTCATCAGTGGGGCGCCAAATTAGAGAAAGTCTGAATTTCCGACGTTGACGGAGGGTTTTTTAACGAACGGGTTCTCTGGCCCGCCGACGCGAAAAAATTAATCAACTGATGAGAGTGGCGAATTGAAAGATGGGGCGAAGACGGGCGGAAAAGGGTGTCGATAAGGGCGCCGGCCGTTATCTGCGGGCCCGCCATTAAGTAAAAGAGAGGAGGGAAAAGTGCCCGCTCGGCACGAAAATGGGAAATCGATGGATCCTGATAAGATTTTCGCTAATGTGGCCGGCCGTAACGCGAGACGTATTGAGGTCGACCGCCGGCCCGGAATTCGCCCTTCCGGTCAATCCGCCTAACGACTTTGAACCCCAACCCCCGAGAAAACAGAAATTATTGTTTTATTTATTTATTTGGAGTAAAAGTCCGAATTAAGTTGGTACTCCTGGCTCGATTTATAATTGACAGGTGACATCGGTTTAAAAAAAAGATGGATTTTTGGCGAAATTCTCGTGCACGGGATTATGCATACGAAATTAACCTCAAAATTGCGGTTTTCATTGTCGACACTGTTTTTCGTTTAATTTCACACGATTTTGAGTTTCGTGGGGAATCCCGAGTGATTTTGGGGAATTTTGTCGCCCAATTTTTTACGTTGGCGGCACTGTTAACATAATTTCCTCTTCCATCTTACTTCGTGTCGTCAGATGGAGAGAGTTGCAAGTTTCTCTTTGTTCTTGTTGTGCCGGTCCAGCTGTAACTGCTAATGAAGATTGAAAGCCCGGTGAGCGCCGTATATTTAAAAGAGACTGCCGTTCTTTTCCGAACGCATTTGCTCCGCCATAGAAGTTTAGAAATGTGTACAAGTGCTCGAGTGCTCTTTGTTTCGCGTCCCTTTAAACTTTCCGAAAGGTTATTGGCGCCTGGTCGGTAAGGTAGATGTCTGTAAATTCACGAAAAAAAGTTCCCCGGCTATTATTATCGAGACTTATTCCACCCTCGCGACTCTCTGATATCTCAAGAGGGACGTTTTTTCTCGTCTCGTATAATTTAATCCCCCCGGTTTACGTTTCCATATTTCATCATCCCTCTGTTCCGTGTGTCATTCATATAGCCCTGCTTTGTAGTGCGGGGGGCGTAAAATCGGGCAAAATCCGATTAATTAATATCATCGACATATGTGTGCTGTATGCATATTTGCTCCCGAAATGACAGATAATAGTTCATCCCTCTAATTAAAGTGATTTCGGCAAATTAACTGCCGAGCGTCGAATGACAACCACAGAACTATAACTAGAAATAAGCGTTTTTTTCCAAATCGCTATTGGTCAGTTTCGAACAGGGAGAGATTCCATTGGTCGGTCGCTTTTTCCGGGTGGCTCTGTCGGATTCGGTTATTTTGACAGGTGATATAAATGACGGCAGACATTGGCGTAGATGGGATTTTTTGCCGAAATAGGGGTTTACACCGTAGAGCTTTCGATCTTTGAACTTTAAATAAAAAAGATTTTTATTACAGCCGAGAGACGATGATTGAGTGTCATTCCGTCTTTTCTCACGCCATATACTCCGGTATATCCGCCTTCGTGCGGTTAGTGTACTCCCTGTGAGCGGGAAAAGCGGCTTTTTGAGGTTTCGCTGGAGTCGATTCGAGTCACGAAAATTTCCAATTAATCACAGAGCGAAACCGGGTTTTTCGCCTCCTCCTTCGTCCGCCCTCTTCCTAAAAACAAGCGACTATGACAACCAGTGTCTACACGGTATTTCCTTTGGCGATATCATCATAATGCGATTCCGTCGATCTTTTCATTAGAAAGTTGCCGGCAAAGGAGAGGATGATGAATTCCCATAGATGCACCCGAAGTTTTTGCACCGAACTCGGGCGGGCGGAAAATAAACGTCATTTTCCTGCGCACGTATTTACATTTTCACCGAGTTCCTAAGCGGAAACTCCACTACCTGATGCCATTTCATTTTGCAGCGTTGCACCGTAATTAAATTGCGAAGTCCAGGGGCCGCACGACGAATTCGAATTTTCATATCCATGGCGAAAATTCGATCAATTTCGTATAATTAGCGAAAATCTTACCGCACCTTCGGCATCTAATACCCGTATATCGTGCAGGGCGAGGCGAAATTGTATATGCAAACGCATTTTCCAGGTCACGGCCGTAATTCGCCCCACCGTTAATAACATTATTACGTGTATATCGCGAAAATTCAGGGAAAAAGCCACCCAGTTTCAACTCTCCCACCTGTAGACCTCCACATTCGCATGGGGACTAACGAGATCCGGGGGGAAAAAGAAAAGGGTCGACGGGAAAAGGTGAAAACTAAACAAAAACGACGAAAAAATCTGGTGATTTACGATTCACGTTGGCAACACTACCGGAACCGTTCCAACACGCCGTCCCACTTTAGATTTCCCACCCGACTCGTCCCGTCTCCCTCCCACATTCGCTACATTCATGCGCGTGTCTCTCTCTCAGGCGTCGCAATTGAAGACTACCGTTGGATAACGAGAGGCGAAATAGAAAATAACGTGTTTCCTGCCTTTTCCTCTATCCCGTAGTCTATTATCGCCTCGAATTTCCTTTCGATGATCGTATATTGTCGGTTCGGTCCGATTCTCTTCTCCCGTTGTGTAATTAGCAACCAAATTGCCAAACTAATTGGATTTCGCTTTTAGCGCCGTACGGCGTCCGTTTCTCTTTGTCCTCTACGTCCTCACGGTCCGTCTCTTTCACACTTGTTGCGAATTTGTTCCTTCATGTTCCGTGTCCTCTCTGTAACAATAATACACTTTTGTCCTTACACAAGGGAGGCTGTGATGACTCTATGGCGACGAATAATGAACGAAACCGGAACTGTGGCCGGGGTGTTTTCAATGGTCATTATCGTTACCATCGTTACTTATTCATTTGTCTTTGTTTTTTTTGTTTCAGGGACGTATGCGGACACCGAGGACAAAAGCGAGGACGAGGTGAGCGAATTAGTGCTCAACATTCGCATCTAAAATCGTCGCCACTTTGTAATAAGGAACTAGTTTTAGTGATTTTTGCTTTGTAACCATGGAGTTTCAACCGGAAATTTGTTTTTAAATGGCATACTCTGTCAAAAATCAAAAAAATTTGACGTTAGATATGTGTGCCAACTATTTATTACATTTTGATTAATTTGGTAACAAAACCATGACAACCTAACAACACTAAAATCCTTTAGTTAGTTCCTCACTTCAAGACAATGAGGTATTTTCACGGGAGATAAAATTTAAATTTTATGACTGATACATATTCGCACATGGCGCAAAATGACATCTGCGTAAGAATTTTGTTGAAAAAAATAGTTTTCAATTAGTTATTGTGATTACAAAAAAATTTCGTGACGTCAGCAACTCCAAATCGTTGACACAGCTCGTCGATGGATGGCGCTCATAAAAAATTGATAATTTTAGGTGAACTACCGATTACCGACATTTTGACGTTATGTAAGTGTCTGCTAACATCCGTGTTTTTGTGTTCTTAATAAAATTATGTGATTATGCCTCCGAAAATGAGGAAAACACCCGCTGCTCATAGCACGGATCAACACCGTAACTGTAACTACGCGTGGCACCATCTACTGGATCATAGAAAACTCGGAGTAGCTGACGTCATCAGAAATTTTTTTAAAAATTTATTTCAGCCCTTTAAACTTTACTAAAAAAAAATAAAAAAATACCTCTTTAATTGTTGAATACCATAGTATCGGATAAGCTATTTTGAAAAATACATGAAAATACCTCATAGAGCAAGAGGCACCGTAAAGTTGAAGTGAGGTTAGGTGAGGTATGTCGCGTAATAGCTAGTAAGACATAGCAAAGCAAACGGTTTCATCAACTCTGAGGACATTCTTCAATTATTAACCCGAACGCGGACAGAAACAGAGTAGTGCACTGGATAATTAAGCGCGATCCTCCACCGCCCCATCTCCATGACTACTCCATCCGGGTGATATCTATATCCACCCGCTTTGCGGGGGGTATACGTATGTAAAGTCGAGCGAATTATTCAAAGTTCGTTCGGAATTTCAATCGGACGCGCCCGCCGCCTCCTAACCTCAAATTGAAGACGGGGGTGACGGAACGAGGCTCGGGGGAGGAGCGGGGGAGCGTGAGGTCTTTTTGATTAATTAAGGCCGTTTCGGACGTCGCACTCTGCATGGGAGATTCTCGTGCAATCACCATTCGGAATAGAGGGCGCCGTCGTTGTTCCTTTCTGGGAGCACAATGTCGTTCCGCTGTCGGACATTAGTCGAAATAATGGCGGCCATCAACTTTTACTATAGGCAGAGCGGTCCGTCCGAACGATGAGAAGCGACTTTTTCAATTGGATCGCGTGTCGCGCGGGAGAAATTACTTTTCCGCCCCGTCCCACCGCATCCCCTCCCCCGTTTCCTTTTCGGTCTATCGAATAAAAGAAACTTGATAATGAAGTAAAGAGGATACGAACTTGGGCTCTCCCCTAACCCGTACTCGATTCCCCGCAAAGAGGGTACAAACATCGTTATCCTTGGCTAAACCGATTTTTTTTGTGTGGAATTAAGGTTTCCCTTATGGCACATTCGATCGACCTCGTCGAGACGAACAATTTTTTATAAGGGCGCGTTCGGTAATTCGCGGTAGTTTCCGAGATATCGGCGAAAAACTTTTGACCTTGAATCGGGTAAAAACGGCACTAGCGCTTTGAAATTTTGGGTGGTCGTTCTCGCACGTGTCGACAAGGAATGTAAGGAATTTCCAGTCATTCGGGTCATACCGACCCTCTTTTTACGGCATTTTTCCTACGAAAACTCCATGTCGAGTTACGATCTTAATTGAGGCAATTTCACTTTTATTAGCGACGGTGGTGGACGAGAGGGGTGAACTTTCCTTTTATTACATTCCTTTCTTCCGCCATGTACTCTCTTTCTTATGATATCATCGAACCGGATGTTGGAGTGGGTCGATTAATTAATTATAAATTAATTTCGTACTTTGTTCTCCCCGGTAACCGGGAAATTGGTTTCGCCTCTCTACTGAAAAGTTACCGAAATAACCGATTAGTCCGTGATTTAGTGATCGCGTGAGCGTATGTGGTACGCGCGGAGGGTTGCTAAGGGAGTTGTTAACATCAACACCCGTCAAATTAATATTAGGGTAGATTTCGGTCGGTGCGTGTTGAAGGGGTCGGACCCGTATCTCGGCCTTTAACGGATCGAAAGCGACACTATCCGAAAAAATCCTCAATCTGTCAACTTATAAGACATTAATTAGGTAATCGGAACCGGGACAAAAGACGGAGTCGAAGTGAAATCGATAGCCATATTAATACTCGAGGTTCCTATGGCAACCCCGTTGTTCAAAGTTCCTAACCGCGCTAAATCCGAAACGTGTCACTCGTAAGACACCCAACTTTGGGCCGACATGAAAAGAGAAAGATAACGTTATCACATTTAACGAATGACAGAGATTGATTCATGCGTTCGGATTCGACAAGTGACAGAAGAAATGTCATTGTGGAAACATAACCCCAATCTCTTTGAAGACATGTGTTACGCGTTATTCATATGAGAGAAGATCGATTGGAATAGTGCCGCCCGCTCGAAAAAACACTCAAGAGAGAGAGAGAGATGACCTAATTCGATAAACGAGTGTGAGAGAGAGGGGGGGGGGAAATTGGGGTTTGATTTATGGGTTCGGTAATTGGTCGGAATTGTCGTGACGCGGCATCAATGGCGCGCGTGACAGTTGACAGAACAAATGTCAGTGTGGAAATATAACCTCAATCTGTTATTCGCGGGAGCGAAACGAGGCGCGCGAGAGGCAATCGTCGGAGTCGAATTAGCGGCAAAATGGGGCCCCTAACGAACACAATGGGGCCCCTGAAGGGCACGTCATTTCCTGCTCTTTCGCATCAAAACGCACATCCATGAATGCCGGGAAAGTGGAAAGTGGAAAGGCGCGGGCGAAAACGAGAACGACTCTCATCCAGAATCCAGACGGATAGATATGTCACGTGACAGAATGAGAACAAAACGTCCCCCCTTCCAGTCATGCGTTCGCGCAATCCCAATTCCGAAAGAGGGATGAGGTCGGGGCCCCCCCGAAAACGAGAGACGTTCAAAAAATGGCAAGCGATCCTGAAACAATGCGAATTTCCACAAGGGGTGGGGTGCAGGTAGGAAAATCAGTTTTGAAATATCGCCATTCCCACCCGCACCCTAGACTCGACTCGAAAATAAACGATTCCGTTTTAAATCGGCGCGATGAAATATCGGCACACACTGCCAGATTTTCCGTTGTGAATAATTCAAGTAAAATGAAAAAGCAGTTGGCAGCATTGACGTCAATGGCGTCTTATCGAATCACGTGACCTCTGAGGCGCCACGTGATTGGTCCGTTCGAATTACGCGCCATCTTGCCTTGTGGTGGGGATGACGAGCTGTCAAGAGTAGGATGTTTGATTTCGTTTTGGGTTATTTTTGCGGTTTTCGTACCGAAATCGCAGAATCTGATTTAAGTGCCGGAGGACTTGATAACGTGTGCACGCGATGTCGGTCGGGGTTGCGAAACCCAATATTTACCCGCCGGGGAGTATCGAATAAACGCGGTTTTGAATTTTCATCCTCGAAACCGCGAATTGAATTGTGAACTGAAGGTGTCACTTTGGGTTATTTCTCCCAGCCGCTTCAATCAACGACGCGACTTGGATTTTTCAAGCAAAATAAGTTCTTTTTTATCGTGTTGTATAAGGCTGTAAGCACTTGTTGAGAGAGGAGGCCAAGGCGAGGGGTGGTCGATTTCCAATTATAATTAATTCATCGGCTATGCTCGGCTCTCTCGCGCCCCCGCCTTCTCCATAACGGCCGTAATGACTTTAAAAGTCGATACAAACATCCACCTCTCGCAATAATTTTCACAAATCGCCCTTTTCAACTCGAACTGGCATTGTACCGGGTTTACTAGTTTTTATCACTTATTACGACCGGCTCTCGGTGTTGGGTTGCATAGAGGCAACGGATCGATTTTAACCTGAAATAATGGGAAAAAACAATTCCTCTCCGTTATTTTCGGCATCGGATCCGAGTGAAAAGAGGTCTTTTGTATCGTTTGAACATGATACACACCGATAGTTTCGTCTTTTTAATCTCTGCGAATATCAGATTCGGTCATAAAACGATTCCAACTACCCCTCGATCGAGGCTTCGTCACAATCTGGTGCTTTTTCTAGTTCTTTTTTTTTCGGGTTTCGGGATGTGTCGGGTGGATGTGGTGATGTCGCTCATGAAACTTTCAAAAGATTCGACTTTTATCGCCAGCCCGCAAGAATTTTTCAATCTCTTTTAGTGCCGCACAATTTATATAAAATGTAGGTACAGGCGAAAAAACGAACAAATCCGGTGTTGGGGATTTTAATATTTCAAAGTTGGCGGACTTGTCTGCTGAGAAGGGCGGCGTGGATCCGATCAAATCGACCAATCACAGATCAGCGGTCGCGGTAATTGCCAACACGAAGGAACGAAACAACCGACAATTTGACAGCGACATTTCGACTCGCGTGAATTAATCACTCCACCGTCACCGACTGGACGCCAGATGCTGATGCGTTTGCAATTTGGGCATTCGCCGACCGGTCAATACACAGAAATTCTATTAATTAATCAACTCCACCTACCAAACATGGAATAAATTGACTGGGACGAGTTGACGATAAATTTCAGTGTTAAAAGGTTACCACACTGCTAAAGTGGGAGGAGCTTGATTCGAACGAACCAATGGGGAGAGGCAGATCGAGTCACGTGGTTAGAATCCGTCAGTGCTGCCAACATTTTATCTGGTGAAACACTCAAAGGAATTCGCATCGGAAATTGAAACGAACCGCACCTAACCAAATAACCCAAATAATCCAAATAGGGATATTATTTCGTGCGGTTTCGCTATATCGGCGGTCTATTGATGTATCCCGTACTTACCGGGAAAGCGACCATCATATGGAAATTAAATTCGAGCAGTTTCCAATTAATTTCGAGTGGTGGGCGAGCGAGACGGGGCAAAAAGGGGTAACACCGTAACGGTGGAGGCTTTCCCGACTCCCGCTAATAGGTTTGTTAAAAACTTCATCTCATTAGTTTTAAGGCTCGCGGTCTCGGTCGGCGTCGAGGGTGGCAACAGTCCGCTTTCCGCCCGCTTATAATTAATGGCGACTTTTTTCCGCCCGTAATAAAGATTAGAACGGGGAGATTTCCGGTCGACCATTGGCATACACGTTACATGAGGTAAAACTTTCCTATTTTTAGTTTTCGAGATAGTTTCGAACTTTTACCGATCCTGGTACTCTCTGGGGTGTATAAAGTGTTGTAATCTCCAATAGTCGACCGGTATATGACCGGTTTTCCCCACGGGGTGGATTTTAATTGAGTTATAAAATTGTTTATCGATTGATAATGTACAGGTTTACGTACCGACATTATCGTCATCGGCATACAGAGTTCGGTTTATCTAGTTCGTCGACGAGGATAATCCGGGCTACTTTGTGGCATTCTCTAAACTCTCCCACTTACCGACCCACTTTATATCACTTCAGCGCGGTCCGCGCGGTCCCGAGAATGATAAACTCGTCGTTCTCGTGTGGATACGCGCCCGTTATTCGCCGTTCGCCGTTCGGTAACTTAACCAGACTAATAAGCGGGCCGGATTCACGGCTCCCGCACCTCTAAAACTTTACAAACTATCCGGATTACGGGGGATATGCCGAAAATTGAATAATTGGATTACGGGCTTGCGCGAGCCATAACTCTGCCGTGATGTTTGCGGTCGTTATTTCAACCGCAGACTCGATACGAGCAATTAGTTCGCGGTCATCATCCGCAAACTTTTCAATCATCGATTCTCGTACGGCACGTTTTGTTCCGCTGGTCGAGGCGAACATTTTATCGTCATGGGCCGAATCCGTATCTCTGTCCGTTTTCGAGATATAAGCGAAAACGTGATGACCTTGGAACGAGTCAAAATGGTGCTAGAAGGTCGCGCTTTCTCAGATGTGTTCTAGCACTCCTCGACATTGAAAGTAAGATTTTCCAGACAAATTGGACTAACATAACCTAAAATTTCAGAATATTTTCAAAACGAATTTAATTATTTTTCTATTTAAAACTGAAAAATAGTAACTTGGACTAATATAAAGCATCACTATGATGATATTTGCATTGGTTTGTCAACCACAGACCCTATGTAGTCCTGCGAACTGTTCAACATTTTTGTCATAATGAGGGGTTCTCGCATAGCGTGTTTTATCCATTTCATCGAGACAATCATTTTATTATAATGGTTTTTGTCTCTATCTTATTTAGTTTTCGAGATATTGGCAAAAACGTGATGACCTTGGAACGAGTAAAAATGGCGCTAGAGAGTTGCAACTTTGCAGATACGTTCTAGCACCCCTCGACAATAAACGTAAGGTTTTTCAAACAAATCGGACCTATATAAGACGATCTTCTACGTGATTTTCAGAGTAAATTCCACCTGAATCAGGGTAAAATACGATATTAGCCATACGAATTAATTACATGTAGGCAATTACACGTAATTTGATTGCCCGGAACGCATAAAACTTCCCCCGTCGCATGATGAGACTATAAATTCGAATCGTGAGCGGGGTCGTCTTAATTGGAGAGGCAATCCGCCATATTTCCCCGGTGCCTCTTTTGTCTACACAAGCATGCACACTTCCAACGGATCGACGCGATATATCGGCGAATCGTCCTTTGCGATGATCGGGAGTCGACGATGGCGAATAATCCAATCAGATCCCGTCGAATGCCGATAAACTCGGAACGCGATTCGAAAACACCCCCTCGAACGAGTCCAATTATCGTGATTAATATCGCGTTTCCGCATGGAAACCGACTGACGGCCCGTGATGCCGGATCGGAAACGTGTGTGCACGCGGATGCTCACGCGTTTCATACCTCATCGCGAATTAATCAAGGCCCGACGTGACGCTCAATTTGAAACGAACGTCTGTTGTGCGGCTCACTTCACACACAACTTTTCCGCAGCGATTTCGTGATCATCGCGAGCTAATCTGCGGTAGTAGGGGACGGGGAAGCTACAACGATCAAGGCGGAGAGAGGAGTGGGGGTGAAATCAAAATGGCGGAAAGAGGGGAGGCTACTCATGTCATTTCTCAGGTCAGTTCTACAACAGACCAAAAAAGGAGTTCCACAACAAGAAGTATTGGTTTCACTTATGATGAAGAAGCAATTTGAAAGTGTGCCCCAAGATTGGTTGAGTTTTTCGTGCAAATTTCCGATGGAGGTTTGTGAAAAAGCCGTCGCACGTGTGTAAATCTCGCCTTTCGGTGGAACTCGGGCACGTTTTCAACCCTCATTCACTTAGTCACTACCACATTCGCGAATTCGTGCACCTTCAGTCCGGGAGAGAGGGAAAGAGAGTTTGGCGTTTCTCTGCCGAATCGTAAAAGCACGCCAGTCGATATTTTTGGCATTTTCCGTAAGTCTCGCCCGGTGAAAGGGGTTGGGGTGAACGTGGTGCCGAAGCGATACGAGTTTCTCGCCCCTCTTTCAACCCCCCCGAACGCGCTGGAAGAGGAGAAAGAGAGGTGACCGTTTGCATGATGCATGGGAAACTTGATTTGGCGCGTCTCTAACGACAGTTGCTACACTTTTCGACACGTTAAAGATGGACGGTCCTACTGTCATTACGTGCCGCCCGCCTCTACGTGAATAAACGTAACCGAAACGAACACAATATGAAGCCATTCCGGGGAGGGCATTAGGGGCTGTAAAAGACCCAGATAGGCCGCCATTATCAGGCATATCCGGTCTCTCGCCTCCTATCTACAGATCCAGCCGGCAGGGGGCGCTTTTTCTATGGACGATAATCAGCTGATTGTGGAAATTGTTGCGGTTATTTTTGAGGTTTTGCACTTCTATGCTTTGGTCGGGCAGTAAAACTATGGTTCAGATTATTTTAACTTCTTTTTCATTTTTCGGATTTTATTTCTCTCAAGTTACACATGGATTTGACCACTGTGAACACAGAGCACACAACTGACAGTCACCGTTGACAGATGACAGTCAGTCTTACCAACTTAGAAAGGGCGCTACATTTAAATTTGAAACTTCTGCCTACAGTAAATTGGTGCTAATGAAACTCGTTTTCCGTTCAGGTAGATAATTGTACTTTTCGGATTGTTATAACATGACATAACCTTTGAGGGGAACGTATTCGCCTACCCGCTTGAAAGTGTAAAAAGTCGGCATCATGATAACACAGTGCGGTATTGGAAATGTGTCAGCGAGGTCATCTCTAATATTCACCAGGCGGACTGCACCGCTATGTTCCGACATAGCGGAGTGCTCGAAAGTGAGAGAGATGAGTAGAAGGGATTTTACATGTATCGGAGAGAGAACGCCGAAATGCAGAGTTTCGCTAGTTTCAAAATAACTCAAAAACTACGAATAATTTTTAAAAAAGGTTAAGAGCTTTCTTATAGATTAATCTTTGTAGAATGGCGCTTGATAGGTTTCACAACACATTTAACTCAAATACGACCATTTATTAACAGTTGACATAAACATTTGACATTTTTTTACATAACCTACAACGATAATTGCCTAAAGTGCATCAAGCGCCGGAGTCGCTATCGTTATTCATCGAATGGCGAAAGAAAAATTCAGATTTTTCTTCCCTGTCTGGAGTTATTTTGGAACTACGATATGGCATTTACTCTCACTTCAACACATGTCTTTGCACATTTCCCCGCTCATTTTACTGACTTTTGACCGTTTCAAATGGGAAGGCGGATACGTTCCCCTTAAACGAATTTCCCTTTCAGTGATATTCAGCGGTCTATTATTGTTATTGCTGTGGTTTTGAGTAAATAAGGGATGGGACCAATCAGATGAGACATAAATGACACTTGCCTAATTTCAAGTCGAGACCGGAAATCCGTATATTTTACAGTTTCCTGTAATCGTGATGAGGTTGCACAAAATCGCACAACTTCGAGGTCCGTCCGGAACTTTTCGAAAAGTTTCGGAAAATGTGTCTCGCCGGATTTAAACCCGGGGGCTGTCTCGATTCTCCACCCCCATTTCCCCGATAATAACCGCAAAAGCCGAGCATCGGATTTCCACCTTTTATTATCCAGCATTATCGAGGACAGAAAGTGTTTTAGCGTAAACTGAGCAAGAAATGAGAATTTCCGCGATCCGGCTGTTTCACGGATTTATGTTTTCCCATAAGGAAGGGCCATAAGGGCGTTTGTGCGACCCTCGGGCCGTAAAGCACGCAATATGGGCGAATTAAAAACGGCGACATGTATACGCCGTAGGAGGCCATTCTTTTATTGCGTAATAAATCCGACGCCGGTGAATTTTTCTTCGACTTTATCGCGGGCGATGTAGGCGATAAAAATCAATTTAGAGATCAATCCGCATCGGGCAGTAAAGTCACTATACGACCCGGAAAAGCAACAAACTTCCCGTATATGCCGCAATGATGCCGGCCGAGAGTCCATAAGGGCCGGATAAGTCTGCGGTTTTATAGAGAAAAGTGGAGAGGACGCGATATTTCACGAGGAGGCGACAATATCTCTTTCTCGTGCCTCCATTTCCGCGACGGCACGAAATATTACACGGGGTCGTATAGAGGAATCTCGGGGAATTCTCGGCCCGCGCCGCCCCATAAATTTTTCATAACAACAATAAGCGATGTGCAGTTGTTATACGGCCGGTAAAAGCGGAATCGAATTCATCGGCGAAATTACTCTTCATGATGGGGGAGAAAGGCGGGAGCAGGTGCGATTTTTCCGCCCAGAACAGGGGGAGAATGGAGGAAATGGATGTGATATTTGATAATTCGCGAAATTACGTCGCGACGCCCGATTTGCCACGGTTTTCGATCGAAACACCGTCTCTCATCGTTTTTATACAGCCATCGTTTTGCCACCTTTACAGGATCCTGTAATGCCTTCGGACTTTTATGGGAGCGGATCGATCGGAAATCGCGCGGCTTAAAATTTTAATGTGTCGCATCGAGTGCAGAAAAGGGCATCAGATATGCGGGCAAAAATTGCAACTTTATGTGGAAATCGACCCGATCGCTGCCGCATAACATTATAATGGCCCCCGTGAAGACGGGGAACTTTCTTTGCTGTTAAAGTTTTATCTTTTCCAATAACAACATGGAAAAATAAAGCATCATGCAGATATTACAGTTTTCTATAATGCCGTAAGTCTGGTTCTTAAACTGTTCGAAAGTTAACTGAAAAATGAGGCGGGTGCTGACGTGACATTATTTTTAAAAAGGGCAAGCGTACAATTTCCATAGCGACCAGTAAACAAAGATTTTAAATGGCTGAAATGTCATATTTTGACAACGATTTGATAAATTCGTCCATTTGAAGGTATAAACATACTTCAAATCGGAAGCGGAAGTGTGTAATCGTGTCCTCAGACTTGCCCCGATGTTTTTCAGTTAAAACCACATCGAATTCCGACTAAAAAAATAAAAACAGACAAGATAAAACACGAAAAATTTTCATATTGAGGAGAAATACGATATGTTTGTTCAGGCATATCTGACATTTTATTTTGGCCATTTGAGATTTTTCTGACATTCGACAGACTGTCGTTCAGGAACCGCTGTTTTTCGGATTTGACCACTGATTTTTATATACCAAAATGAATGTAGGTAAATGTATTGATAAATAAAGATTAGCTTTGTAATGAGGAACTTACCAGGAATTTAGCGTTGTTAGGTTTGGCCAAAGAATTTTGTCATGGTTTTGTTACTAAATGAATCAAAATAAAATGAATAGTTGGCCGTTGTCAAAAATATGAAACTTAAAAAAATTTCAAATTTTGACATAGATTGTCATTTAAGACCTTGCCAAAACGAACTAATTTCTAATAATTTTCAAATATCCTTAATAAATAAGGGTAAAACAACAAAATTGAAGAAAAGGCACATCACTGCATTACAGGGAAGTAAAAAATAATGAAAAAATTAAGTTACTTGTGGCATAGTGTGACGCGCCTCGGTCGGTCGGGGTTGCTCGGGCGCCAGCTTCGTTTAACGAGGAAGCACTCGTTTGCCGGGGTTTCTCAAAGTCGAAGAATAAATAAACCCAGGGGTCTGTGAACGAAGTTTTATTTCGCAAACGGCAAATAAATGGACGAACACAAACGGTACACAAATAACGGTAATGTCTTATTCTACCCTGACCGGCTTAAGCTAGGCTTAGACTAGAAACGAAACGTAACAGAAAGAGAGGTGTTCACCGGAGGTGAACTAGAACACCGGGCAGGAATGCCGGGGCGGTGTCATGGGGAACCCTGTTACAGGCTTTTGGGAACCACCCGGAGGTGGCGGCGATTCGGTGTGGGAAGTCCGGGAAAAAGCCGACGGACGGAACGCAGGTTGTTTGTTAGTCGAAGGGTTTTGACCGGGAAAACGCCGACGGTCGATTAACTGAGGGGGTTGTTGACAGGAGTTGACCGGGACAGCCGACGGTCGGTTAACGGGTACGTTAGGGATTGCTGGGAAGTATCCGACAGCGGAAAAACTGGTAGGCGGTTATCTCAAACGTCTATGACCGTGCTATTTCTCCGGCATAACATAGACTGCCGGAAAACTAGCGGGAGCGGCCTTTTATGGACTCGGGTCCGGAGAAAGGGAAGAATGTTCTAGAACAAAACGGTGACGACAGAGGTGATAACGGAAACCGGGGGAAATACACGACAAGATCGGAGTTCTAGTAACGGCGCTCGGGGAGCGTCGTTACACACCCCTCCTTCGTTACGAAAAATTTTTGTTTACAAAAATTTTCTGGAAGAGAACGGATTATCACATGAAACATCACAGAAATATTCGCCCTAAACTGACCATTCGGATCCCGGAGTAACCGGACCAACACTAACAACCCGGAGCTAACTTAAAAAAAAAAATAAAGCGAAATAAGTAATTCACCAACAAGAAATTAACTCAGAATTACAAAAAGCAAGCAAGTTCAAACAAAAATCAAATAAACAACTCGAAAACAAATGTAGGAAAACCGAAAGTAAATTCGACGGCCGTTGGCGTATCTCACGGTCAAGGCCGGAGTCCGGACCGGTAGATGGACGGGACTGGGCTGCAAAAACTCCATGCGGAAGGTGGTCTGTCAACGGACGCTGGGTCGCAGGACGCGACGGGAATACAGTCTGTCTGTTGAACGAGGACGGCCGGCGAGTCGACAAGGACGGCACAATCACTCGAGTCTTAACGCGAACAACAACACGGGAGTTTTTACCGAACGCGAACGGACCGGTACTCTCGGACCGACAACCGAGCGAACTCGCGCGCGATTCCCGAGAAAAAAATCGCACTTTCCCCGGAGAAGCACCGGACGATCACACTACTCGTCAGGTTCGTCCTGCCGATACGGCTTCAGGTCTTTGATGTGGATCCGGCGCAATGTTTTTCCAGACGCATCTTTCAGGTCGTACACGACCGGTGAGAGGACGCGCGAAACGGTGTACGGCCCGGAGAATTTCGGGGCGAGTTTCGCGGCGAAACCCTTGTCGGCCGACGATAAGGGATGTTCTCTCCTCATCACCACGTCGCCCGGGAAACACTTCCAGTCGCGGCGCCTCAGGTTGTAATGATGGCTTTGGCGGGCGAAGGCGTGCGCCAATTGCGTCCGGACGAGCGCGAAAACCTCGGAGAGTTTCCGCAGCCGGGACAGGTGCTCCTCGGGAACGTCGTTATCGGTCGCTTCCGGTTCGGTGGCCGGTACAGCTTCCTGGTGAAGACTCCGCGGTAAATTCAGTTCCCGTCCGAAATTTAAGAAGGCGGGTGAGAATCCGGTGGAATCGTGACGGGCGCTGTTTAAGGCGAGCGTCACGGCGGATAAGTCCTGATCCCAGTGACGATGATTTCCCTCGGTGTACTGGGCGATTATCATCTTTAACGTCCGGTTGGCCCGCTCGACCGGATTTGCCTGCGGGGTGTACGGGGGCGTGTGGCGGTGTTCGATCCCGAATTCGGTCAGTAATTCCGCGAAACAGCGACTCTCGAATTGCGTCCCGTTATCGGAAATCACCGTTTTCGGGGTGCCAAAACGTGCGATTATCTCCTCGTACAGCGCCTTCGAGACGGCCTGAGCGGTGGCCCGACGGACGGCGCGACAGGCGACGTACTTAGTGAAACGATCTTGGAAAACGACGATGAAATTGTTTCCCTTCGTCGAGCGCGGGAGCGGCCCGACGAGGTCGGTACTGACCGTTTCCCACGGGTGCCGGTTCGGGGTGGGTTGCATTTTCCCTGCTGGCTGCTGCTGTTGAGGCTTGAAGCGTTGGCAGGTGTCGCAATTCCGCACGTAGCGGCCGATATCGCGAAACATTCCGGGCCAATAATAACGGTTGGCGACCCGGGCGGCCGTTTTCGCGATGCCGAGATGCCCAGCGGTCGGCGCGTCGTGGTTTTCACGTAAAACGCGCTCGCGCTGCAGTTCCGGGATGCACAGCTTCCACGGATCGGACATTTCCGGTTCGGTGAGATCTCGATTATCCCAGAAATGGCGGTACAATTTTCCATCCCGGACGGCATAATCGGGATTGTCGGTTGGCTTCTCCTCCACGTCGGCGAGTTTTCGGGCGTACCAGGTGCGGTCCTCGGCGACGACGTAAGCGAAGTCGGGTTCCTCCCCAGAAGCGGGCAGCGGATCTCGCGAGAGTGCGTCGGCAACGTGATTTTGAGTACCTTTTCGGTATTTCACCTCGAAATCGTAAGATTGCAACAGCATACTCCATCGCGCGAGTCGTCCGGCCGGGCTTTTTATACTGTGCAAGAACTTGAGAGACTGATGGTCGGTTATCACGGTGAATCGGTAGCCCTCCAGATAGGGGCGCATCTTATCGATGCCCCAGACGATGGCGAGGCACTCCTTTTCGGTGGCGGAATAATTCTTTTCCGCCGGATTAAGAGTACGGCTGGCGAACTCGATGACGTGTTCGCGGCCATCGGTTTCCTGGGTGAGGGCGGCGCCGATACCGTAATCAGAGGCGTCGGTTTGCAGCGAGAACGGTTTGGAGAAATCCGGGCACGCCAGGACGGGCGCCTCCGTGAGATTTTTCTTGATTTGGGCGAACGCGGCGTCTTGCGCGGGGCCCCACAGCCAGCGGACGTCCTTGTGGAGGAGTTTCGTGAGCGGTGTGACGATTTCCGCGAACCCCGGCACGAAGCGACGGTACCAGGAGGCCATACCGAGCACTCGTCGGAGGCCGCGGATATTCTTCGGCGTCTCGAGCTGGTTAATCGCGGCGACTTTCCCGGGGTCGGTGGCTATTCCCTCCGGTGTGACGACGTGGCCCAAATACGTCATGGACCGGCGACAGAAATGGCACTTTTCCGGGTTTATCTTGAGATTCGCATCACGTAATCGCCGGAACACCTCCCCAAGATTCCTGAGGTGTTCTTCCAACGTCCGGCCGATCACGATGATGTCATCAAGATAAACAAAAGCGTGGGGGTCCATTTCGGGGCCGATGACGGTATCCAACAGGCGCTGGAACGTCGCGGGGGCGGAGTGCAACCCGAAGGCCATCACTCGGAACTGGTACAACCCTCTTCCGGGTACGGTAAAGGCGGTGATCGGTTTGCTCGCGTCGGTGAGCGGCACCTGCCAGTAACCCGCGCGAAGGTCGAGGGTAGAGATATATTTTGCCTCTCGCAATTTTGCCAAAATTCCGTTTATTTGCGGAAGTGGGTAGGCGTCTTTCACGGAAACCTCGTTGACCTTCCGGAAATCGATGCAAAAACGGTATCTCCCATCTTTTTTCCGGACGATGACGATGGGGGAGCTCCACGGGCTCTGGGAGCGCTCGATGACTCCCTCGGCGAGCATCTGATCCACCTCTCGGTCGACGATCTCCTGCATCTTCGGATTTTGGGGCCGATAGCGCTGTTTTATCGGCTCGGGCTGCCGCAAGCGGATTTCGTGCTGCGCCCGGTCGGTCAGACCGGAGATCGCGGTGAAGGTCGGCAACTCGCGATCCAAGAACCGTCGCAACGCTCGCTGTTCGGTGTCGGTGAGGTCGGTATTTGCCAAAGGCGGGCACTTTTCCTCGTTAACCGGAGCGGAAATGCTGGAAATCTCCGGGGCAAGCGTCGACGTGGCGGGTTTGCGTGCCGCGGGCGGTATTTTCTGATGGAGGATCTTTTTCTTCACGAAGTCGATGACGCACCCCGTGTAGGCCATGTAATCGGCCCCCAACAAGAATTCCTGTGACAAGCCCGGGAGGTGGTGGAATGCAAACGCCACGGTGCCCTCGGTTACGGTGCATGCGAGACGAATCCCGGAGTAAATTTTCCGGGTCTGACCGTCAGCGAGGGTGACGGTGGTCTCTTTAGGGTGGAAAACAGTACCCACCCCGTGCTCTTTGCACCACAGCATCACGTCCGCATTGACGTACGATCGGGTGGCTCCGGTGTCCAGAAGGGCAGTAAACACGCGGCCGTTCACCCGGATCTTCATTTCCGGTCGGGTTTCTTTCGGGGGTTTGGAAACGGTGGCGGTCTGGTGGGCGAGTCCGGTGGATCCCCCAAGGGCCGGACTCGGTACTAGTTTTCCGACCGGGCACAAGGGCAGTCCCGCGAAAACACTCCCCTTGTCCCGCACCGGGAACAAAACAGGATCGGGGTCCCGGTGCAGTTGGAGCGGCTGTGCGTCGCGCTGCCGCATCTCCAGCACGCTCGCCTCGGGTTCTCGATCGGAGGCCCGGTATTCGCGGCGGCCGGCCGTGGCGTCGTCTCGGCGCCCCGCGGCGGTGGGGACGCGGTCCGTGACGGCGCGATAGCCGCCGGGCGGCGGTTCGCGTTATCGCTGCTTATCGGTCGGGGCTCTTTTTGCGGTACTTCCGCGGCGATGACCTCGTATTCTTTTATACGCGTTATCAGGTCGCTCACGCTGTGAATATCGGATCGGCGAATGTACAGCCGATATTCTGGCCGCAAGTTGCGGTACAGCCAAAAGAGCTCGTCCTGGGTCGAAAGGCCCCCTAGGCGACGAGTCAGGGTCTGGACGGCGGTGACGTAGTCGGTACCGGCTTCGTGGGGACGCTGTTTGCGGGTCGTCACCTGCTCCCGCAGGAAGATTTCAAAATCGGCCGGCAGGTAAAATCCTCGGAATTCGTCCACGAATTCGGCCCACGTCTCCCAATGGCCGACGTTGTTCCGGTACCACTGCAGAGCGGAGCCCGTGAGTACTTCCGGCAGGATGGAGAGCAGCCGGTCGTCGGCGACGCGGTACCGGGTCTGGACGTCGTCGATTCGTTCCAGAAACGCGAGCGGGTCCGACGTCCCGTCAAATTGTACGTTTAACCGGGCGGATTCGAATGCAGCCGTCGGTCGACCGGACGACTGGGCGGCGAGGGCTTGGGCGACGGCAGCCTGGATGACGGCGGCTTGCCGAGCGTCGGCGTGCTCCGCGGACGGCGCGTTTGCAGCCGGCTGGCCCTCGCCCTTGGGAACGGCTCCCATCGCGGCCGACCCGTCCCTCAGGAACCGCACCACGCGACGACGGAGATCCTCGACGGTGCCCGCGGACGGCAGACCGAACTTTTCCGCCTCGGTCATGAGCTCGTCCTTTTTGAGCCCGTAGACATAGCCCACGCGCTGGTCGGCCACCTCGAGTCCCACCGTAACGGGGGTGGAACGGTCCTGGGTTACTGGAGTCAGGAACGGACACTCTTCAGCCAGGTCGGTACCGATCTTCGTGGGCTTTGACATCCTGGAAAGCCAAAGTCCACAATAGTCCCTCTCGGTGATGACCGACTGGAGTGCGGACGTCTGGGCTGGATTGGTTGGAGTAGAACTTCCTTCAGGGTCCCTGCTCGGGCGCCAATTTGTGACGCGCCTCGGTCGGTCGGGGTTGCTCGGGCGCCAGCTTCGTTTAACGAGGAAGCACTCGTTTGCCGGGGTTTCTCAAAGTCGAAGAATAAATAAACCCAGGGGTCTGTGAACGAAGTTTTATTTCGCAAACGGCAAATAAATGGACGAACACAAACGGTACACAAATAACGGTAATGTCTTATTCTACCCTGACCGGCTTAAGCTAGGCTTAGACTAGAAACGAAACGTAACAGAAAGAGAGGTGTTCACCGGAGGTGAACTAGAACACCGGGCAGGAATGCCGGGGCGGTGTCATGGGGAACCCTGTTACAGGCTTTTGGGAACCACCCGGAGGTGGCGGCGATTCGGTGTGGGAAGTCCGGGAAAAAGCCGACGGACGGAACGCAGGTTGTTTGTTAGTCGAAGGGTTTTGACCGGGAAAACGCCGACGGTCGATTAACTGAGGGGGTTGTTGACAGGAGTTGACCGGGACAGCCGACGGTCGGTTAACGGGTACGTTAGGGATTGCTGGGAAGTATCCGACAGCGGAAAAACTGGTAGGCGGTTATCTCAAACGTCTATGACCGTGCTATTTCTCCGGCATAACATAGACTGCCGGAAAACTAGCGGGAGCGGCCTTTTATGGACTCGGGTCCGGAGAAAGGGAAGAATGTTCTAGAACAAAACGGTGACGACAGAGGTGATAACGGAAACCGGGGGAAATACACGACAAGATCGGAGTTCTAGTAACGGCGCTCGGGGAGCGTCGTTACAATAGTTTATCCGGAATATGTTGAGAAAAAGTTGAGGAGAAATGTTTTAACGGAATTTGAACTTGAAGCAAACAGAAAAAATTGAGATGAAATTATTTCATTGAACAAAGAACTGGATACGTTCGTATAGGTGAAAATTCAAAGTTATTCAAAAATGACAGAAAAAATAGCTAACCCTACTTTTAAAAGCCCAACTCACAGCAAACTTCAGGGTATAAAGTCAGTGTTACGGAGCAAAAGTTACTAAAACTTCAAAATCTAGTTCCTCACTATAAAGTTACGACTAGTTTACTATGTTTCTACTTTCTGACACTTTGTATTCCCTAATTCCATTTTGTGAAAAAATCACTGCCAATTTCAAACAGTGTGGGGTATACAGTAATCGAATAAAATTTTCAACAGCGCGGTATAAAGACGGGGGTGTTATAATAGTTTGGCGATAAAAAGTGGAGTGAGCATCGCACAGCCCAGGATTGCCAATTCAGCATCTGAAAACTGGAAATTTCCCTAAACGCCCCGCTCTCCTTTTTCCTTTTGCATTTGATTATAACGAGAAGTCTCTGCTCCGGATCTCGAGTTTATTCAGCGAAATTTTCGCGACACGGCCGACGATTCCTTATCGCTCTTGTATCTCGAGATGCGTTCTCGAAAATTCGGATCATCATTATCGAATATAAGGAGCGAACTTTTTGTTCCTCCCCGGGCCGAACAATAGCGAAATGAGCATCGTTTCGATCCGAAAGTTCACCCTCGTCTTTTCTGCGGATGATGACGGAATCAGAAATTTCCGAGATCCGGATGTAACTGGAATAATTTTATTAGGATCAAGTTAGATTCCACCTAAAAACTTCCCGAATCGAGTTTGCAACACAACAAAACAACCGGTGCCGCGGTTTATGCTTCTCGGTGTGGTGGGCATAAAGAAGAGTCCTTTCTCCCCCCATCATCATCATCATTACCGAACGGCTGCGACACGACTCGGAAAAAGAAAAAACTCCCTTTACATCAATCCGCGCCCCCCGAAACTTTCCCTGAATATAAAGAGTATCAAGAACCTTAAGAAAAGTCGACAACTTTTCCCGAATTATGAGCGGAAAAGCCAACGAAACACGACCGATTCAATCTCCGTCCGAATGGAAATGGGAATATGAAGCGAGGGATGAATCGAAATGGTTTTTAATGATTGAATAAGTCGCGCGTCTTCGTTAATTTATGCCCTGGAAATATCATCGGGAGAAAAAAGGGAAAAGGGGGATGAAAAAACGACCGGCGAAAGTCCTAATACCCTCTCGCCTTATACACCGCACGCGTTATCAATCTTTTTTAGCGGGGGCGGAAAATCGAGGAAACCGCAAATACCCACATATCACCCCTCGGATATTTCTAAGTCGGGAGACGGGGAAATATATTAAAGGACTTTTCCAATATGAGAACTTATTCAGGCCCCCCCAGAAATGTGGCATTCTTGGGGATGATGAAATTCGAAATTTTTCGATACAAGGGTCGGCAAAGCCGGGAAGTAATGGGAGATAGGAAATGCACTTAGGCAGAAAATGGGACGAGGGACGAAATAAAAGCAATCGGATTGCAAGTCCATGCGCCTTTCCATCAGGTAGACCTGTCAAATGCACGGAATTTATTTCTAGGGGATTCATTTTTCCGCCCAACATAAATTTCGGTTCGATTTTGCGCATGCGCGTGCTCATGGGTTTGACGTTTGCGGCCTTGAAGCCCCCGTGACGGGACGACAGTGACGGCTCGTCTGAATCGCAAGAAAAATGCAATAAAACTGTCATTACGTGGAAGAAAGTGTATAACGAATGCGATTTGTTATTTCGTCCAGATGTTTCGCGGACGTATTTGCTGCACTAAACCATGTGGAGTGGCTTTTTCGTCCCTTCAATCTCTCGGAAATATACAATAAGTTTTCCATTTTCTTACGTCATTTTGTAGTGGAAAAGTTTATATTAAAAGTTTCCTGATGCTCGAGAGCTCGAGTCGGTTTACCAAAAGTGCCTTCGTCTCATCTGCAAATTGCAGAAACTTTCGTACAAGAACGTATTTTCTTTCTGTGGTTTATAGTCGATAAAGAGGAATTCTACAGTTTTGCTTTAAAAGTTATGAAACTCATTTTAGGTACCTTAAATTCAATTTATTATGGAAATAATCTTATTTTTAGGTTATGTTTGTAAAAACTATTCGAACTAGGCTACTTGTCAAAACGCCCTCTATCGAGTATCCTTGTTACTTTGACGTAATAAAACAAGCGAGGGTCGCCCCGGTGTCATAGTTTCGCATGTTTACAGATGGCGTCTGATGAGGTCGGTGTTCCTCGCTTCTTCGACTCGATTTGGGTAATTTTGAGAGAGCGAAACTCGCCTGGGCCCTTTGAGACGTGTCGCGAGCACCCGTCGCCTCTCGTCCGCCCACGAAATTCCGCCCGAATCAATTTCGTCCGGCCGAATCTCGGCGCTCCGATAAACTCGGCTCGCGAATGGGAAATTAAACTTGCCCATTAACTTGTTCCCCCTTCCACCCCGACGGACGTACGCTCTACGTCTCTCATACTCCACTGGTCGTTAGTTGGCCCCATAACAATAATTTGCCTCATTTATTATTAGAACTCGCCTGTTTTCGTCCGCCACTCTAATATTCCGCAGCGGATAAACTTTTCCGGGCGCGATTAATAATCGGGATGGCGAAACTGGCTGCGATTAGTCGGGATGGGGGAATTAATTTTCGAAATTGATGGCGGAGCGCGCGCTTTTCGCTGATTAGTCCAATCGTTCAAAGCGCGAGATGTTTGAGAACCACTGAAGCTGTCATTACTGTCAAAGAATGCAAACGATGTGAGTATTAGGGCGTTTTATCCAATTTCGACCTGAATCTGCCAACAAAATACATTGCAAAGAGGAGTATAATGGAAAAAGCGTGTAGTGAGTTTCAGTTTTAGTGATTTTACCGGTTTGTTGTGTTTTTTTCGAGAAAAATCGCAGGGTGAAGTTGTTCTAACCTCACTTTCAACAACTTTTGGAGATGTGCTTCAAAGAGGGCATAATTCGAATACAGGAGAGGATGAAAACCGCTTATAAGATTCATTAAAATGTAAGAAAACTCGACAAATAACGAATTAGTCTGTACATTTTCCAAACATGAGGAAAACGTCTAAATAAAAGCACACAAAACTTCATTAAACTTGATGAGGACATCCAAGCCCATTCAAATACACTTTTCCATCATTATCTAAAGGTTTAAAATGTGGTGAATAACCAAAGAAAAAATTCTAGTATTTTCTTTGACATATGTCATATTTGAATTTCGCGCCGATTTTTCAACAGCGAGAATTTCCAGCGGTACTAAACCCCTAGGCTAACTAACCAACCAACCGACAGAGGAATGTTTCGAGATTACGATTTGAGGTTATGGTATTCCCGGCGCGTCTTTGATCTCGGTCGCGCCTCCCTTCCATCCCTTTTCCTAATGGGATTTCCGGTTTCGCACGCGGGGGCGGTCGGGGGTGGTGTGTACGCACGTATCGCCCTTTTCCGGCGCCGCCGCCACGGCCGTAACCTCGACACGACACCTTGTGTACCGTTCGCAACGTTTTCGCACGATTCGCGATCCGCACGCACGCCGACTGTCACTGGGTCGGGTTGGAAATGAAATTTGCATGATATTAGCACCGGACGCGCCGTGATTTACCGCCCCTTTTGCTTTTTTTCCGGAAAAAGCCCCAACTTATTCCGTCTGCGTACGTCCGGCCGTATACGCACAAAGTGTGTCAAAAGGATGTTTTGTGTTCACTTTTACACTTTTGATGTTTTGCCAAAAGGGTGGCTCAAAGGGGTGAGAGCAGGGTTTTCATGGAGTTTGGTGGAGGAAACTAATGGATTTTTTCCAAATTGAGTTTTGTACCCGCTTTTTTTGTTTCGGCAATCACTTTATTATTTTTGAGTTGGTTTTGTTTTGATTCCGGACAGTTGTTTTCGTTTCTTAAGGTTGCCATTCCGCATAGAGACGGTCAATAGAGGTTTTACATGAGAGTGACAAGGCTGGAGATAGATCAATGTTTCCGATCTAGCTCAAAAACTAGCAAATATTTTTCTATGAGATTTTCGCCAATCTGAATCTGAATCTATAAACGCAAAAACTGAATGAACGCACGGTATACAGTGGAAAGAGAAAGTATGTAATCGCTGTTTTCGGTTCCTTTATGTGTTTCAAATCGCAATTTCTCGAGAATTTAGCCTCCTTTGCTCCTTTAATTCCAATTTGGAGGGTGAAAGGAATGCTACAGAATTTGGCATAAGAATTTGTATAAGTACTTTTCATAATTCAACCATCAGTAAAGAAACGTTTATATACCCTGTCAGTGTGTTCAGGCCGTTTTTGATTTATTGCAGACCATGACCGTCTCTGTCTCTGTCTCGGTCTCTGTCTATCTAATGGTTATAAACAGAGACAGCGATAGTTCATAGCTAAGTCGATTGAAAAGGCAGGCGTTTGTATACAGGGTAGAAATGAGAAAACTATTCTAATAGACTGTTCTCATTCGGATTTTTCGCTTTTTTGGGCAGTTTTTCCTACTTTCCTAAACCTAGTTCAACTAACAAATAAAATGAAAGCGTTGTATGTACTTTCTCTTGATAAATTTCATGAAAATTTGGAGCAAATTGGTGATTGATTACTAACAAATTTCTGGAGAGTTCAAAAATTTTTGGGCAAAATTCTTCACAATTCTTGCCAAATTTCTGTCCAGTTCCCGGTGAACTAGGCAAATGGCGAATCCTCAGTGCAAAAACCGATTCAGCTTTTTATCAACTGACCAATCACTGTAAGAAAACCGCACAATAAAAACCTCGATATTAGAAACTAGAGAGCCGGGTTCACAAAGCAAAAATCACTAAATCTTGTTCCCCATCACAAACATATCATAAAAAAAACACTAATCGGTCTAATTTTCCTTTCTGTACCCCGCAGGCGAACCCTCCCAGTGATCACCACGGCGACGACATCCCCCGACTCGGACATGTCGGCAATTCGAGCGCGGGGGTCGAAACCGCCGTCGGAGGGAACGTCTCGTCGGTCGAGGTCGGGCCGCCCGATTCGCACGAGGCGATGAACTACCGCGAAACGCTCACGGGGGACGAGGCGGACGTCGCCGATCAGGGGGATCGCCATGAGACGAAAACGACAACGGGGACGAGAGAGAAACGGAGCTACGAATTTTTGATGGGGCTGGTCCATAACAATTCCAAGTACGAGCTGACCAAGATCGATCCATCATCGAGAAGAGAGGGCGACTATCCTTTGGAAGGGGGAGAAACGCATCAACCCTCACAGGTCCGCACTATTTTTCCCGTTTCTTCTTCCTTTTTCATTGCTTTTCAGCAGTTTACGAAGGGAATGACGTGAAAATAACAATAAATGACATTAAAATGATGTTGAAATGACGTTAAAATGATGTTAAAATGATGTTAAAATGATGTAAAATGATGTTAAATGACGTAAAATGAGGTTAACATGACGTTAACATGACGCTAAATGACGTTAACATGACGTTAAAATTACCACGTAAGATGACGTCTTCGAGCTGTCACATTAGGCACTAATATTTTTCAAAAGGACGTTGAAAATGACGTAATAATGGCATTTGGTGTCTGCTGCCTGGGTTCGTCGGTATAATACGAGTATAATATCGAAAATATCTCGTATAAGCCGCGAAGAACATTCACGAACTTTGCTAAATAACTTCCCGTTAATTAAAACATGAATTTCACTAATTTCGCGTAGAAAACCATCGTCTCGTGATTAAAATTTCAAAGAATCTCTAAATTAACGAAGTCTTTAGAATTTCCATCTTTTTTTGAGTTCACGTTTACGCTCACCTAAGCCGAACCCAACTGTACTGATAATAATAATAATAATAATAATAATGATGATAGTGATAATAAGTAGAGCTTATTCGTGAGTTATAAAATGGTTATAAATAAAAAGTTGCACACACTGCTAAATCTGTAAAAATCCCCAGAATAGTTCAGCTTAATTCCCCGTCACCGTCCTGCGGCACAGTTGCATGCATAGGTGGCATTACGGGGTGGCAAAAAACGGCGAAGAAAAAGAGGGAATAAAAGCGGGCAGAGACGGGGCGAAATTACGGAAAACAGCCATTTGCATGTGTAATGAGAGTACGCGCGGCTTCCCTCCACTCTGCACACACAAAGTTACGGCGTTTTCGCACAGGGAGAGAGGAACGAAACTCCCAGTCGCCGTTTTAGGCATTTTAGGCGTTTTAGGCGTTTTAAAAGGGAGCAGCTGTCGAAATTGCACGCGCCCTCTGTGCGCCGTTTTCGGCATTTGCATAATCGAATCACGTTTAATCTCTCGGAGGAAAATATGATCTAAGGATGTAGACAGAGGAATGACGGGGAACCGCAGATATGAAGACGTTCACGGCTCTGATTGAATCGGAATGAACTTATCGGTCTAGCCGATCCGAATACTACGAATCGTCTTTTTAAATCTGAAATTTCCGTCGAAATTGGTTTTTAAATCTGGCTATATCCACTTTTTTTTTTATTTCCATCTGTCATGCGGAATCGGATGAGGCGTCGCCGAACTATGGACTGGAAACCTAGATATTCGAGTATTTGATTTAGGGGTGATCTAGATATTGGATTCCATGTGTCAAGAAAAAAATGAAAAATTTCACATGAAATAGTGGAGTCCTTTAATCATGTGAGAGAGACAGCGTGCTCTGCCTGTAGGAGATTTTAAGTTTATAAGTCAGTATTGCCAACTGATTTTTTTAGTGACAAAAGTGTCAACAAAGAAATCAAGCAACCTGTTTTGATTTTTGACATTTAATTTCAAATTTAACACTTGGAAATACACATTTACGGAGAATTTCGCCAAAAGAAATCTTGAAAGATGTCAAATTCAGGTATTTCCAACCTTTCGAAACATTTCCACTTGAACTAGTTGAGAAATGCAATAAAAAATATACCTTCTATTCGGAGCCTAGAGTAATTCGGACGCCACTGATGCGTCTGTCATTCATAAAGTGACAGTGATTTGAAAAATGAGACCATGCAAAGATCGAAATTACACAACAGCTGATTCCTTTCTTTCAGCCCCCACCCACCCCAAGGCGCCCCCTAAACCACCAAACTGAACTCAAAACGTGCAGAGGGTATTATAGAGATGTGGTTCCGTGGCTCCCTGATAATAACTGGGGGTGATTCCAGAGTCGAACCCGGTTCGGTTTCGTCGGGGGTGAGGGCAGAGGGCGGAACAGCCCCTGAGGGAAATTTCTGTATGTGTATGTGTTTTGTTGTGAGGGCCATCATCATCCCATGCACGGGAAATGGGAATATCATATTATATGCTCCCACATACGCCGTATATGGTCCAGAAAGGGAAAAAACGGGGAAACATTCGGCGGTTTTTTAAGCGAAACGATCCCCCGAAGGAAAAACGACCGCAACCTGCGTTTTCGTCGATGTAATCTTTCCTTTCTCGCTTTCGGACGTGAACCAGGTGACCCGGGAAAGAAAATGACGTTTCATTTCGATGGATTATTATTTGTCAAATTTCTGACCAAATTACAAGTTCTCCATTACAAAGTTGAATCGATTTTACCTAACGGATAATATGCTACAATTCATTCTGTGTTTCGTCCGTTATTTCGAGACAATGGAGGCATGTTTCTCTTTATTGTTGTTTGCAATGATAATAATAATAGAGAGTAGACGGGAGAAATGTGGACCGCGTGCGGCACGTTATTATAAAGGTCCGCGGTCCGTGATGACGGTTGAATAATATTTTTAAGAGGAAACGAGGGGAGAGGCAGAAAATGAGAATACATTTCGTGCGATTTGCCCGCGAAAACAAAAGGACGACCCTAATTTAACGAGCCCTAAATTTAATGAGCGCCTTATGCGTCCGTCATCCTCCGTATCCTACTCTTCTTATATTCCCGTAAAACACCCCAAATGTGACACGTCTTCATCAGCATCATCTTTATAACCATATTTACAACCACAAGTTTCAACGGAAAATGTCATATCGAATCAATTATGTAATTGGCAATGGTTCAATTGGAAATCTGACGCCAACTTGCAAGCGCCATCTGTGGTTGGATTCACGAAACGTCAATTTATTGTGAAAAAAAAATACAAGTAGTCAGGTTACGTAGCTGCAAATTATCAAGAAAATTGTTCTTCTATACCTTTTGAAAACGTTTATTGGTTTTTGATTTGGTTTTTGACACTTATTCCCGCTTTGAACAGCTTTACAAGGAATATAATTAATAAAATTTTGACGGATGACGTGTTTGACGTTTCTCATTTCATTTTGGGATAAGTTTCCTTCACGTAAACCACACGTCGCCCTCACTTTCATAAGATGAAGAGTGAATATTCACCATACTAAAAGACGGACTGACTAAAACCAGTCCGGCTTTTAGTATGGTTCACAATTTATTTCCAACTGGAAATGAAGCGAATATCAAAAGCAATATCGAAAAAACTAAATAAAAGCGGACGGTCCTTGTATGTAATTATTTCAGTTCTCGTGTACCAGCGTTCAGAGCCACACGAAAGGTCGGTAAAAATAAAATGAAAAGCACAGAAAAGCTCCCGCTTTCCACTCAATAAAATTAAAGGCATGTAGCAGAATACATTATTTGCACCCAGGGCGAATAATTGATACAGGGGTCGAGGAGGAAAAAAGCGGAAAATTGCAAATTTCCACCCCCTGCCTCATACCCCCGTAGCCCGCTTTTCGACTTCACCCCCTCTCGAGACTCGCAGGACGGTACCATAAATATTTATGAGGGCGCCCTCTCATCCCTCATCATCACCTGATATACTTTTACCGTCAGAGAGCACTCGTTCTTTTATCATTCGCTCGTAATTAATTTCTTTGTCTGATTCTTTTTTTCCCTTTTTTGACAGGATCCGGGGGAGGGAAAATCGGCCGGAATCATTGAGGGGGCGGTTCGAAAAAGGGGAGGCGGCGAGGAAGCGAGCGAGCTTTTGTTGGAACTGGTGGTGAAAATCGCCGCGCACCCCGACCGCTGGGACAAAGTCCACCGGCTGTTACGTGAGTTATACGACTCATAACCCACCCCTAGAAATTAACGCCCTTTTTCCACCCCCAGAAAAAATCGAGGGCGATTTGGCGTCCTCGAAACGGCTGGTCGACGATTTGCAAAAGGCGAAAGTTGAATTCGAGCCGAAACAAGAAAAAGCGATCGCGATAGAGAAGAAGGAACCTGCGTTACCGACCCGACAAAACAAGACGTCACAAGGTGTTTGGCCCGATCTCCACGGTGACGGTGACGATTACGACGACGACGCGATTGTTTCGTCGACTGACAGTAACCGTTGGCGACCGCAACAACAAATGACGGCGCAGCACAAATCGACCCGGCCGAAGACGTTCGCGTACCACAGGGTGACGGGGCGGCCGCTCTATCTGAGCAACAAGAATCCGAAGGCTTATATTGCGGTGTCGGTGATTGCGCCTAAGCCGATGGCGAAAAAGATGGAGGATTCGCGGGAAATCGAGGGCGATTTGGACCTGGAAAAAGAGCTGAGACAGTTGAAGCCGTGGACGCACTCGAGGAACCTGGACAATATGGCGGACCTGAGGAAGACTTGGGTCGTCGATAAAGACGGGAATTGATCTGTCAAAAATGACAGTTTCGCGCAAAACCACACATATACGTCACACTTATCTGATCTACATTATATCACGAGTTTTTGTGCGGATTCTGTCGTTTTTACGCCATGTCGCATAAAATTTTTAATTTTTTATCGAAACTAGTGATAAATACCTACATATTTGGACTTCTAATGATAAATTCAGTATACTTATCTAATAATTATTAGTAATAATGTGATAAATGATTGAATAATTTATTAATTGTTGATAAAAAATTGAAGCTAGGTATAAAGATGATGGTAAAACATGAAGATGGTGCTTAGTTTTTCATATCATTCATATGATTTTGTAACTCGACATTTTCTAGTGTACTTATCGTTGTAACAAAAATACTTAGTTAATAATAATTGTACATTATCACACAGAAATTCACGCTAAAAATGTGTAGTCGTGTATTATAAATACTCATAATAATTATGATAAATGTAGGATTCGTACTCACATAAACAAGCTGAAAACTTAATGAGAAACGGCGAAAAGGCAACTCCACGCTCTCATTGTGTCGTCTGTGAATTATCGCGAAATTAGCGAAAAAGATACGGCAAAGTCAAATTATTGGGTCACCCTGTAAGTTCAATAACAGAAATCACGAGCATGCGCAGTAACTTTTCGACAGTGCCATCTATTTATGATATAACTCTGTGCTCGAAAGTCGAATACCACTGAGCTGTAATGAAATAGACCGCCGATTTCGCATGACGCCATCTCCAGACAGTAGAGGGCGCCTCTGTAAAGTACCAAATCGTAGACGATTATATTTATTAATTAAAAAAGAAACGAAAAGCGTACGCTAATTTCCTCCCTTTATTACATCCAATCTATTAACAAATTCAAAATCACTTATCCTCAATTTTCGTATTTTCTCCCTCTCGACCGTTTTCACTACTGTCATTACCTAAGGGGGCTATTTCCCGACTTCCGGTCTTCAAAGTGAACACTACAGGCACTTGTGACAGAACGGGATTCCCGTCCTTTTCCAAATGTCGAATCCACGATAACAGGGAATCTTTACTCGAGGTTCCAGTGGCGCACAGCGCTAAAATCGTGCCATCTTCTTGTTCATGAACAGTAGGGACCACTTTTAAAGAATTTCTGACAGGAGGTCGGTAGCTAAAGAAGGGCACTTTAATGTCGGTAACGTCGTCCGGGTCTTCGTAGTCGTCGTTGAAAGGTTTCGGGTTCGTCCTCAACATGAAGTAATTGACCGGGTTCGATTTAAGCCAAACTCGAAAGGCTCCCTCGACGTAAAGCGGCTCTTTGACGTCTTGAATTCGCAATAAACTCTTCTGACTAGGACTTTGCGCACTCACTATCCACGTGTCGTCGATCGAATCCTCTATTTCTTTCGTCTGGTACGTCTTGACTTCCGACTGGATGTCTGCGCCGCTTATCCGTTCTATGGCTAATTTGGCTAATTCGTATGTCGTATTGGGTAGAGGGTCAGGCAGGAGCCACGGACTCAAGTTTTTGAATTTGGGCATCCAGTACATCATTCGCCAGTACTTCCGGAGGGGGAAGCCCCTGTTTCCGAACACGTTTTTCAGCTGGTCCTCCATTTCGTAGTCGGGCATAACCCCGTTATCCTCCATTTGCTCCAGCAGATCGATGGCGCACTGCTGCTGTTTCGGGTAGTGCATGAACTCCACTTGGAACATGTTCGTCGGGATGAACTTGCCCTTCGGCAGGATGTCGATCAGCGATTTGTACACTTCCAGGTCTTTGTTGACGCCGAAACTCTCCATGTTTTTCATGGCGGCGTAAATGAACTCGACGTGACCCCTCCGGTAGACGTGGTCCCGATTTATGAAGATCCGGATCATGTCCAGGTAGTTGTCGCGGTTTTTGTCTTTTATGTCTTCGAACGAGCGGTACGCGGTTATCTGAGTCTCCTTTTTCGGCTCGTCCTCTTTGTCTGCCGATTTGCGAGCGGTGGTGTGGATCATCTTCGGACGGGACCTCATTTTCACCGACTTTTCTATATTAGAAAACGGTTGAAAGTTTTTCCAAAAAAAGGAAACGAACCTGGCACGTCCTAATATCATTTTCGAGAGTTTTTCGGGAGATTCAATCACATTTTCATCGAAAAATCGCAAATTTTCAGCGGCTTTCCTAGGTAAACATAACCTCACTTTCGGCAAATACTAGATTTAAAAACCAAATTCACTAGAACTCGATGTCGGAAACTTCTAGACGACTCAACTGCAACATTTTCTTAACAATTACTGCTATAGATAACTTAAATTAACTGTATTTGGCTCATTTTAGCAGTGGTGAAGTAACCTCAAAATATAGCTGACATTTCTGTCATTCTGTCACAAGGTTGAGTTCATAAACGGCACACTCTTCTATAAAAAGAGTACGATTTACTTGTGAAAGACAAAGATAAATTGTTGATTTTTTCCAGTATTTAATGAACGCAGTTTGAAATAATCACACAACTTTCTAATCCAACGTTGCCAAGCCGTGTAATTTATCAGTAGATTTAAGGATCTTAGATATTTAGTTGGAAAAACCACCCTTGAGGAAAATCCTTGGATAATATTCATACTTCAGACACTTTATTATTTAAAACCTAATCCATTACACGTAATTACAGTGAGAAAAAACCACAATAAATTCAGTCCCTTGTCGGATAATTAATCGGAGCCGGCGCCGACTGATACATCGGCCTGCTCTGAGTCGTATAGAGCGAAGAGGGCGCCTGCTGCTGATACTGCTGCTGACTCCTCACCGGATATCCGGCCGTGATGCTTCCGGTTTTGGACGGCGGCGGTGCCGGATTGATCGGGATCGTCCCTCCGTGTATCACATGCGAGGGCGGAGTCCTCAGGGCGTAATGCTCGGGGATCTTCTGCTCCAAATGATAAGTCTGCGGTCTCGGCTCGTAAACCCCCCTAGTCGGTTCGCGCGTGGGTATCGAATTCAGGGGGTAGTAAAGCGGCAAGTCCTGAGGGACAGTGTAGAAAGTCCCAGGTTGGCTCGAATATTGAGGAGTTTCTGGAAAAAAAACACGGAAATTTTATTACCGGGTTTGATATATGCAAAATGTGAATCGGGTGAAAATCCTTAAAATTCATAAATTGAATTATTTGGGTCACAATAATTTTGAGGATTTTCCTACCCCTGTTGATTTTAAGGAGGTGTACGTGTCGAAATAACACTCACTGTTCCATAAGACAGCTCGAACTAACTCATTACGTCTACCATCATCCTCTGTGAATAAATAAAAACACGGTTAACAAGATCTACACCCAAAAGCTCACAAATACAAAGTCATATTGATAAAATTGATTGTTCTGGTAGTCTTACTCTGTGGTGAACTTTGGTAAGAGGCTCCGACTGTTGAGGGTTTGTACGCGTAGCCCTGGTGGTAGTTCGAGACGGGGACCGGCTGGGGGCTGGGGCTCCTCGGGCGCTTCACGGTCGGCTTGAACTGCTGGGGCACGGGGCCGCCCCTGGCCACGTTCTGCGAGATGTAGTACGGCGTGAAGTTGGTCGGTATGGTCTGTATGGAGATGACGTCGCTGTTCTCCTTCTGCCTGCGGCGGTTGTCGTCCTCGTTGAGCACCTTCTTCAGCTGCAGGAACAGCTGGTGCTTCTCCTCCTTGAGCTTCTGCAGCTTGGTCTCGAGCTGCGAGATCTGCTCGCGCGTCTCGCCCAGCGTCATGACGTCCTGCTGCTCGCGGGCCTCGCGCTCCTTGCGCTGGCGCTCCTCCTCGACCTCGGCCTCGCGCTCCTGCTTCTTGCGGGCGCGCTCGCGCACGATGTGCGCCTTCAGCACCTTCCACATCTGCTCGGAGCGGTCCGCCTTGCCGCCGTCGGCCACCGCGGCGGGCATTTTCCCCGGAAAAGCGCTTTTCCAATGCAAAAACACAACAACACAAAAGTGAGGTTAGGAAACCACGATGACAGATGACGTTTGAAGAAGAAACGTCACTTCTCATTACGTTCACAGAGCTACCTAAAGTAGACAGACCATGATTTTGCTTCAAGTGCAATTATCACAATTTTCTGCCAGTATTTAAGCCTTGGTCATAATTCACCTTGTACAGGAGACGAAACATATTTTTCTAAGTGCAAACGCAACTCCCAATTGCTTGGTTTTACTTTGTTTCGAAATTATTGCATTGCATTACGTCTTCTATTTTATTTCTAGCTCTGTAATATTTTCTATCATCCAACAACATAACCTAAAAAATTTTCAAAAATAGATCTTTAAAATGTTACAAACTCGAATAAACCTACTAAAAACGGCCATAAACACAGTTTTCAACCAGCGAACCCGTTTGAGCAGTTCCGTGACGCATAACCAACCTTCGGACTACAAGATCATCTACAAACTGCCCTACGTCCGGCAAATCGCCCTCATAAACCGGATGAAAGTCTACCAGACGGCCTTATCGAGTGTCGCCGTCCCTACCAGCTTCATCCTGACTCAATTACAATTATGCTCCGATGAGGTGTTACCATTCACGGCAGTTTTAGCCATAGGTGGCCTAGTTCCGTTGTACGGTTTAGGATACTTCTCTAATAAACTCATAGGGATCATTTACGTCAACAGCAGCTTGGATAGGGTTAAAGTGGCTTATATAGATTTCTGGGGTAGGAGGAAGGACGTGGAAATGCCAGTAAACGACATAGTGCCCATTTCGGAGTTGGCGACTAGATCGATCACAGACGGGCTGTACTTTAAATTCAAACGATTCTCTAACGAAAAAGACTATTTAAAGTTATGTGTCAAGTATGGTATTGTAGATACAGAAAAGTTCAATAAAGTGACGTATTAAGATTCAGTCTAAGCCCAACGATAATGGGCGTAGGCTCTATTCGCTTCACATTGCCTGTGCAAATCCTGCTTCCTCTTGATGACTCGTCCGGTATTATTGGCGGCGTCTATTAATTCCGTGGCTAATTGATGGTGGAATCGGATCGAGCCGTCTTTTTCTTTTGCGGCTAAAATCAGCCAATTCATCGAAAGAAATTGGCTTTGTTGTGGGGTGACGGGTACAGGAACTTGATAACGAACTCCACCTCGTTTGATTGGCGTTAACTTTACAATAGGTTTCGCATTCTCTACAGCTTTGTGAAAAATCGTACGCGGATTCAGTTCGATTTTCGCCTTGTCTTCGTCGCTTTCGGCTTTGTGGTAGCGTTCCAGTTGGATCCGTTTGATGTTTTCGAAGGTGTGTTGGACGAGGCTGCGGGCCAGGGCTTTTCGGCCATGCCTCATTACGTAATTCGTGAACAGACTGTAATTTAGAGAGTTTACAATACTTTGAAAAACGAGAGATGAGTAATGGTTTACTTGAGAGTGTTGTCTTGCATGTACGAGCTGGTTTGGTCATTGAGGGCGGCTCTCGTAGGCACGTGAGCCAATTTCTGGGCTTCTCCGGATTCGATCAGTTCCTTTAGGGCGTCCTTTTTGTGAATCGGCCTCACGTAATAGCTCGGATATTGCGATTGCCGCGTTTTCGTCGTGGAAATGCTGAAAAGAGCAAAAGTGTCTTAACCTCAAAATCAAAAATATCATACCACAAGAATTGTAAATAAATTAATACCATAGCTAATCAACATATTGGAATTGTGATTTACCTGCATGCCGGCACATTTATTAAAGACGTTTTAGTAGAAATTTGTAAATTTCGAAAAATGTTCGTAAACGCCGCCATCTTGGAACATTTAGTAATTTTACTAAATATGTTGCCAACTTAGATAATTGAAGTAACTAAAATTATCAATCAAGAGGTTATGCAACTCGTTAGACACTTTAGATTATTTTAAATTGGAAATAAATTGATCTGTAAAGTGTCGTAGATATAAAACGGTTTTTAGTAGTTTTGGCACGTATTCCACTTTTTTCCTAAGTTAAGGTGAGTAAATAACGACTGAATCGATTATTATTTCATAACCAAAATGTGGCCTGAATCAATAAATTTTATTTTATGATTTATTAATGCTGAAGAACTTTGAAGTTTTTGGTTCAATTTCGTCTATTTTTAACCGCGGAACTCAATTTTAGTCGAAACAGTCTCGTGCGGTCGATCAACAGCGAATATACAGTTCATGTTTTCCTTGAAAAATCGATTTTCCCTCATAGAAATTTAACAAATAAATTCAGGGAGTGAAAATTACTCATTTCAAATGGAAAATAACAAATCTGAGGAAATTTTGAGTAGTGATGATGAGCAAACAAGCAGTGGAAGTGACGAGGTTGACGAAATAAACTCTCACGTTATCGCAAAGAGATCATTGGAAAGGTAAGCTCATTTTGATTACCTAATAACAGAAAAGCACGCGCAAACTGAACACATTTTTCATCTGATTATTTATTTTTTGTAATCCTTGTGGGAAACGTATGGAGTTGATTGAGTGTATGAATTGACTCGAAAACGTAAATATTTATAGACTTTCGTACAGTTTACGACTAGTTTTAGGTGTGGCAGCAAGAGCCATGTAAAACCGAAAATAACTTGGCCTCCGCCTATCCACTCGACTCAGAACCAATCGTGGCGGAATTTGCGTCCCGTCCGCCTAGGAAATCCCCTATTCGGCACCAGAATGCAACTATTTTCGAAAACCAACCACCATTTGGCCGTATATCCGGACGGCTCCGTCAGGGGAACCCCGGACGAGAACGACATCCACAGTACCGCCAACCCAAAAACGCCAAAATCCCCAAAAACTCAAAAAATTATTCTATTCCAGCCTATCTGGAACTGATGTCGGCCCAACATCCGGGGCACGTGAAAATCAAAGGGCTCCTCTCGAATCTGTACGTGGCGATGGACAGCAAAGGGCGCCTTTACGGCGAACCTCTGATGATGGAGGAATCGGCGGTTTTCATCGAAACTTTCCAGGGCTCTTACAGTTCGTACCTGTCCAGGAAATACGCCCATTTGGGCTGGTATTTGGGGATAAAAAAATCGGGGAAGTTCAAGAGGGGGCCCCAGACCAAATACGGGCAGAAAGCGGTACTTTTCCTCCCGAGACGGTCGAAATTTCAGTAAAAATCACCACCTTTTAAGTACTGTAATTTAATTTCCAATAAAAACGATAAAAACACCCCTTATCTAATCATTCGAATCAATCCTTATCTTTCAGTTTCGTAGATTATTGAATGAATATTTTTCAGACAGTCTGAAAAACCGGTAACATGGACGATGAGGGCAACCCGAATTTCGGTAACCACCTGCGGTTATTCTCCCAGACCGGTTACAATTTGACAATTCGCGAAGACGGTGCAGTTTACGGTTCAGACGACGACTCTGATAAAGGTTCGCTCCTGGAAATAGCGACAACCGGTGAAGTCGGTATGGTCCGAATCAGTTTCCTGCATTACCGACTCCATCTGTGCTTCAATCCGGACGGCGATTTGTACGGCGAAAGCGACTGCCACAACCCGGGGACGATTTTCCGGGAGGAATTGGCCGGCTCCTACAATTATTACAGGTCGCTGCATTACCCGCACTGGTTCGTCGGTATCAAAAAGACCGGTGCGATTAAAAACGGGCCCAAGACGGGGCTTGGGCAGAAAGCGTGCAAATTCCTACCCAGACGAGTCTCATTTTAATCCAGTTTAATCCATTTCTGTGTTCGTTCGACAGATGTCACTTTTTTGAGGTTATGTCGCCTCATAAGTCAATATTTATAAGCGTATTTATGTATTATTATTAGTATTCCAATTAATTATAACGTGTATAAAAATTAAATAACGACGGTGATCAGCTCTCCTGCGGGTTGCTGCTTTTCCGGTTCCTCCTGGCTGCGACCGGCGATTTCTGCTTTTCCGTACCCGAGTCGTTGTCCGAACAGCTGATCCTAACCTCACTAACGCTTTTGCTCTTACGGCGCGGCCTTTTCGCGTTGTCCCGTAAAAACTCGGTCAGCTGTTTGAAACGTTGCTCCCACGCGTCCGTCTGCCGATGAACCAATTCCATGTGTTTCACCACGAAATCGTGATCGGTACCCAAGACCAGTTCCCATCCCTTGTGCTGGCTAAGTTTCGAGAAACCCGTGAAAATCTCCTTGACCTCCTCGGAAGGAATCTTCATTACCGACGACACTTTCTTCCTCTCGACGTACTGATTCTTCGTGAACAGATACAACTGGAACGGGACGAATCAGGGTAGAGTCGGTAAAGTAGGTTTCTGTACTCACCACGTAGTCTCTGGCTCGACACATGAGTTCCGCGGGCACGCCACTGATCGCCGACAGCGTGTTGCTAGGATACAGCACCTCGGATTTGACAATCCAGTTACCCCGGACCAGGACCGCCACTTTCGGTAAAGTTTTCAACAAAATGTCGGCCGTCATACCTTCACCCCCCGCCAAAGTCATCAATAACTGCTGAAATTGTATAATCTGAGCTGAAAATGCACCAATCGTCAGTATTAATAAATTATCGGTATTACAGGGACCTACCATCTTTCAAAAGGAGGCGGCATTGCTCTTGTATCGGTAGAGCCCGTAAGTCGTGCAACGACATGATGTGCGAAGGTAAGGTGGGTTCAACAGTGGCCTGTTCTTGATCTTCCGGAATTAAAACCCGCAAATACTCGCAATTTGTGAGGTTAGAGGCTTGTCCGGTTTCGACCAAATTCTCGGATAACAGTTTCAACTTCTCGACTTTGCTCAAAATGCTCGAGTCTGGTTGATAATCGCATTCGACCCAGGGCTCTTCGGCGCTTTTCGCGTCTAAAGTTTGGAAATTGTTGGCTTTCTGCTTCCACCTGTCATCGCTTTGCTTGAATTTAACTGTAACTTGTTCCGAGACGTCGTCTTCGTCTTCCGAGAGATCGTTGTGCTCTACGTCTTTTCGTTTCTTGTTCGAGGTCTTCTCTAGGTGTGGAAACGTCGGTCTGAAAGAGAACACCCCTTTTAGAGTGGTCAGGTGGATCTCTTTGCCGTTGAATATCATGGCGGCGTATTTCGAGGGGTCTTTCAGGGGCTTGCTGCCCCTGAGGCGCACTTTGTCGACCAAGTCGTTTTCGAAGTAGGGCTTCTGGTTGGCTTTGCGCGTATCGGTGGCGCCGTTCACCTCTTGGGCGATCAGCTCGGCTCGGTCGGTGTCGAAGTTCGGGGATTCGACATCGATGGCCGTTTCGAGGTCGACTTCCTGGTTTTCCGGCTTGTAATAGCCGCGGCGGACTTTGCCGTAGTTGTCGTGCCCGCTTTTCGGTAATAGGGGATATCGGAACGAGTACAAGCGCTTTTGGAGACGTGTCGAATGGCAAATCGGAATCTGGAAAATGTGACTTAACCTATAAACATCTGTAATTTCGAAAAATTATCACTTACTTCTTTCACGATTTCGTCGTCGTCGTCGCAATCCATTTTGGCACTTTTATTACAAGAAATGTTCATGAATTCATCGAAAAACTCAAGAAAATCTCCAAAACGTTTGAGATTTTCCGTCAAACGTCGATTCCGCCATGAGATACAAGCAGAACTACGTTCATAAATGCACCGCAGAATAATCCATGTTTATTAAAAAGAGACATACTTATGAGCGCAATGTGTATAAAACAAGAACAAAATCTTACTGTAGAATTTGTCAAGTGATTTGCGAACGCATGTTACTGTTGACAGGCTGTCAAAAAATGAAATGACAGCAACATGAGCAACATAACCTCACTTTTTTGTTTATCTCTTCATCATTCCACAACAAAGTCGAGAACAAAGTGGATTTTGATCGTGAATAATCAAACAAACCGTAAAAATGACATCAATGTTCGATCAGTTCGAACAGGCGTCCACCGGGACCAGAAACAATAACTTCACCACGGCAGAAATGGTAAAATCTTCAAGTTTCAAATATTCCTATGAAGAGAATCAGGCAGTGGAATTTCAGACCTCTCAGGGCTACATCAACATGACCCTAGAGCAAGAAAAGCCGATTTTCGCCAAGTCCAAGAAAGACTTCACCCCCTCCGAAAAAATCACACACGTCGCCATCGCCAACAAGTATCTTGCGGTGGTGATGGCCGACAATATTCTATTCCGGATGAATCTGCACAACCCCCAAGAACACGATGGTAGAATCTGAAAATCCCCCAATGCTTTACACTGATTCGGTTTACTTTTCCAACAGAAATCTCGCTAGCAAAGTACACGATAAATTGCCGGTTGACAAATTTATTCCTCGACCCGACCGGTAACCATCTATTACTCACATTCGCCCAGAAACCGCCCGAGGGAGGCCCAGAACTCCTGTACTTGTCGAGAGGCTCGAACAAACTGAAAGCCACGACGAAATTCCGCGGCCACGAATTTACCGAAGTCGCTTGGTGCGGACAGAACGAATCCGAGTCGACAACAGGACCGATTCTACTCGGAACGACCAAAGGACTGATTTTCGAGACCGAGATCGTCCTAGAAGGCGACAAGTTCTTCACGTCCGGATTTTCGTCCAATTTAGAACAGTATTGGAGGCAGGTGAGATCAAATGCACAATACAAATTCATAAACGAGAGAATAATTGGAATTCATTGTCATAAAGCTGCCAAATTATCTACCACTTTACGGTAACCGAGAAGTAGACGGTTTGGTATGTCATTTTGAACGATTGGGGGCGGTGAAGCCGCCATGTCGGCTCCTTTTGACAGATGACAGATTCGTATGTCAAAATAGTCAAAATGGCGGCACACCCGTCCCCAATATTCGAGAATATTAATATTAACCAGCTGATTTATGTCAAATTTAGGTTTTCGATATCGGAAAAGGCACAAACACCCCGATTACCGGATTGGAGTACTTCAAGGCACCCGGGGGCGGTAAAAGATACGTAATTTTCGCCTGCACCCCTTCGAGATTGTACGTATTCTTCGGAAACGTCGCAAATCCCGAAGATCGCCCCCTTCTCCAACAAGTTTTCAACAAATACTTGAACGTGCCAGAAATTGAGACTTTTATCGAGTCCCCGAGTAATCTGTGGTACTCTCGACTGAAATTCTGGTCGGAGAATTTAACTTATCCGGATAATTTCGCCTGGATGACCGAAAAAGGCGTCATCTTCGGGCAGGTAAGATTACAGAAAACTGCATTACCGACATTTACTAAATCACCGATTTCTAGATCGATTTGAACACGGATAAAGACCTGGAAACGATAAAATCCAAGACCAGGCTCATAAAATTCCCGAAACCTCTCTACCAAGACTATTCGGTATCCGTCAAGTTCCCGATCAACGTGGTTTTGACAGAATTCCACCTACTCTTGGCCTACACGGACGCGATTAAAGGAATCTGTAATTTGAATGAAGAAATCGTCTATGAAGATAACTACAACGAGGCGTTCGGGAAGTTGGTGAATATAACGCGAGATGTCGCCACTGGAGAGATTTGGGCCGTCACAGAAAACGCGGTTTTCCGGTTCAGAATAACGAAAGAGCAACGAAACGTCTGGCAGATTTTCTGCAATGCCGGTAATTTCGAAGCGGCCAAAAAATACTCGAGGGGTAACGAAGTTAGCTACAATCAAGTCCTGATAAAAGAGGCAGACATGTTGTTCGACAAAGGCGATTACGACTCGAGCGCCCAGAGATATGCAGAAACTCGGTCGTCTTTTGAAGAAATCTCGCTAAAGTTCATCCAAATCGGGCAACAAAACTCGCTGAAAACTTTCTTAAGGGCGAAACTTGACACTTTACAACCGCAAGACAAGACGCAAATCACCATGATCGTTCTGTGGTTGGTCGAGCTGTATCTGAACAGACTCGAGGAGTTGAGGTTGGCAGAACTGGACAAGACTGCCGAGTACGCGCGAATTCAGAGGGAGTTCCAGACGTTCATGGCGCTTTCCGAGGTCTCCGATTGCGTCCGGAAGAACAAGTCGACCATTCAGGAGCTAATGGCGAGCCATGGAGACGAAAGCAATTTGATAGAGTTCACAATCGTTAATAAAGACTTTGAGCAGCTAATACGTCAGCACATTTACAAAGATGGCTTCCTCGACGCTTTGGAAGTGTTGAAAAGCCAAAACGACGTCGCGCTTTATTACCAGTTCGCTCCGATCCTAGTGCAGATGGTGCCGAAGCAGACTGTCAAAGCTTTGACAGATCAGGGGTTGCGGCTGTCACCTGTCAAACTGTTACCGGCTTTGGTCACGTGCGACGGGGAGTTTCACGCACGTGAAGTGATAAAATACTTGGAGTTCGTCACTGGTACCGCGATCGGAAATTCTGATAAGGCGGTTCATAATTTCCTGATTTCGCTGTACGCGAAACACGATCCCGGTAAATTGATGACGTATCTGGTCGATCAGGGTCGTGACATTTCGTCCGTCAATTACGACGTCCATTTCGCGTTGAGACTGTGCCAGGAGCGGCGGCTGACGGAGGCTTGCGTCCACCTATCCGGGATGTTGGGTCTGTGGGAGTCGGCGGTCGAGATGGCGCTCACGATCGACCTGAAGTTGGCGCGCAAGTTGGCGGACATGCCGCCAGAGAGCGACACGGAACTGCGCAAGAAGCTGTGGCTCAAAATCGGTGAGGTTCTTTTTGACGTTTGTCGCCATTTTGCGATTTTTTGACATTTGTTGCCATTTTGGGATTTTACTGACGTTTGTCTCCATTTAAAGAGGGTCTCACGTTTGTCGCCATTATGAGTTTTTGTTGCTTTTCTCGTCTTTCTACAATTTTTTGACATTTGTCTTGCGATTATTTGAAGTTTGCCACCATTTTGCTCTTTTTTTTACGTTTGTAGGCATTTTGCGATTTTCTTGCTTTTCTGATCGTTTTATGATTTTCTGACTTTTGTCGCCATTTCAATATTGTGTGACGTTTGTCGCTATTTTTAATTTTTTTAACATATATTTGTCGCCATTTTGCTTTTTTCTTACTTTTCTAGCCTTTTTTCGACTTTTCGACGTTTGTCCCCATACAATAGCGATTTTTTTACTTTTATTGCCATTTTGCGTTTTTTTTACATTTGTCGCCATTTTGCGATTTTCCGGTTTTTCTCGTTATTTTCAGATTTTTCCATTCTCGCCATTTTGCGATTTTCTGCCGTTTATCCCCATTTCAAGATGGTTTAACGTTTGTCGTTATTAAGCGATTTTTCGACGTTTTGATCCATTTTACGATTTTTTTACTTTTCTCGACATTTAAATATTTGTTGACATTTGTCGCAATATCAAGATTTTTCGACGTTTGTTCTCATTTTCCTTTTTTTAACTTTTGCTGCCATTTTGGGCTTATCTGACTTTTCTCGCCATTTTGAATATTTTGTGACGTTTTTGTCGCCATTTTGCGATTTTCCGATTTTTCTCGACATTTTCAGATTTTTCACTTCTCGCCATTTTTGCGATTTTCTGCCGTTTATCGCCATTTCAAGATGTTTAGGCGTTTGTCGTTATTTAACGATTTTTCGACGTTTGTAGCCATTTTGAGATTTTCTGACTTTTCTCGTCATTTAAAAATTTGTTGACGTTTATCGCCATTCTAAGATTTTTTGACGGATGCCGCCATTTTGCAATTGCCCCCATTTTGCACAGCTTTTTTGGCCATTTTCGATTTTTTGACATCTGTCACAAGTTTGCGATTTTTCGTTGATTGCCCCCATTTTGCTATTTTTTGACGTTTGTCGCCATTTTCAGAATTTCTACTTTTTTCGCAGTTTCAAGATTTTTCGACTTTGTTTTCATTTTGCAATTTTTTTACCTTTGTTGCCATTTTGCGATTTCCAGACTTAGTCGTTGACGTTCATCGCCATTTCAAATTTTTTCTGACGTATGTCCCCATTTTGCGCTTTTTGCATGTTTTCGATTTTTTGACATCTGTCACAATTTTGTGATTTTTCGTTATTTGCCCCCATTTTGCTATTTTTTTACGCTTTGCTGACTTTTTTCGCCATTTTGCGTTTATTTTACGTTTGTCGCCATTTTGCTATTTTCAACATTTGACACGTTTCGCAGCCCGTCACGTGGTGGGAGACAAGAACGACATCCAAGAGGCCATGGCGTTCCTCCAACAGTGCGATCTGATCCGGATCGAGGACATCCTCCCCTTCTTCTCGGACTTCGTCACCATCGACCACTTCAAGGACGCCATCTGCTCCTCCCTGAAGGAGTACAACCGCCACATCCAGGACCTCGAGGACGAGATGGAGGAGGCGACCAGGTCGGCCGAGCTCGTCCGCAAGGACGTCCAGTCGTTCCGCAACCGCTACGTCTTCGTCGCCGGCGACGAGACGTGCCAGATCTGCGCCGGCGCCCTCATGGTGCGCCCCTTCTACGTCTTCCCCTGTCTGCACAAGTTCCACACCGACTGCCTGGTCGCCGAGCTCAACCCGCTCCTCGGGCCGGCCAAGAAGAACAAGTTGGCAGACCTGGAGAGGCAGTTGACGGTCCTGAACGCGCAGGGTAACCTAGATTCGGTCAGCACCGGCTCCGGGATGTCGGCGAGGGACGTCGTTAAGTCAGAGATCGACAATATCGTCGCCTCCGAATGTTTATATTGCGGCGAAAATATGATCCGCAACATCGAGAAGCCCTTCATTTTGGACCACGAGTACGACAGGATCGCCAAAGAGTGGGAATAATCATTATTTATCATGTAATTATTGTTATGAAATATTTAAATCAATGTTTATGTACAATGGCGACATCTAGTGACAGATGTCATAAACTATACATAACCCCACTTTTAGTTGTAAAAAAATTGTAAATAAAAAATAATCGTGTATTCTGAGTTAATAATCATGTTAATTATACATTATAAAGTGAATTGAGTCGGGAATCGAACAGCGGTTAATATTTTTGGCTTGAATACTCAAAAAATTGATATAATTGGTCTCAGGTGAGCATTGTTTGTTTACTTTTTCAAACAATTAGATAAATCAGGAGCGCAAACAACTCGATTTATCTCTTTAAAATGATGATTAACGAGCCATTTTGTAGAGTAAAGTCCAAAGTCCGGTCGAAGTAGACGATGGCAACGAAAATGTTCAAATCGGTGATCCTGGGAGCTCCGGCATCCGGAAAAGGGACAATCTCCTCCAGGATAATCAAGAACTTCAACCTGCAGCACATATCCAGTGGTGACAAACTGCGACAGAACATCAAGAACCGAACGGAAGTCGGGGTAGAAGTGGAGAAGTACATGAAAACTGGACAACTCGTCCCGGATACTCTAATGAAAGAATTTATAACGAAGGAAATTAAAGCGGTCGGTGATAAACCGTGGCTCCTGGACGGATTCCCTCGAACTCTGAATCAGGCGAAGGATTTATGGGGAGTGCACAAACTGGACATCGTTTTGAACCTGGTCGTCCCGTTTGATGTGATAATCCAACGGGTGGAAGGGCGCTGGATCCATCTGCCCAGCGGCAGAGTCTACAACACCGATTTTAACGCACCCAAAGTACCGGGTAAAGATGACGTAACCGGTGAAGATTTGGTACAAAGGGAGGACGATAAGCCGGATGTCGTTCGGAGGAGGTTGGAACATTACGAGGACATGACGAAACCGGTCATAGAATTTTACAGGGAGAACGGGGTTTTGAAGGATTTTACAGGACGAACTTCGGACGAAATCTGGCCTCAAGTTCTGAACTGTCTCTCTTCGTATATACCGTTAGAGATTACCACACAAAATAAGTTGTAAAGTTGTTTGTTTATGGCGGATTTTTATATTTTTTTATCGTTAATAGTTCTGATACTCACAACGTTAGGAATTACGACAACAATCTTGCAACATTATGAAGTGAATATAATACTTACTCTGATATTTATATAAAAAACTGGAAAATTACCTAATTATTTACATTACAATAAATTTGCTAGTGTTTTCTTAGTCTTTTGGGCAAGTACTTGAAGCTGTCTAAACTAAAGTGTGCTTAAACGTATCAGAAAGCGAATTTTGAGACTTAGATTACAGGAAACTGTATCACCCACTAATTAATTCGACGACTAATATTCCTTAATATACTTCAATTTACATACGATGAGTGGGTTACAGGGGTTGGAGGCGATAAAATCAAGGACGGTCTGTAAAATTCCCCAAAAATACTGATTTGAGTATTTCAACATATTACAGGAATCTGTAATTTTTCTTGAAAATCGTCCAAAAAATGACAGATTTGATTCCGAATTTTTCAAATGTATATTCAACTTCCAGCATACACAACATTACGACAACTTACTATATTAAAAATACAAAGTGACTCAACAACCTGATATCTTACAAACTAAAATTGACTAACTATTTACAATAAATTAGAGTCCAGATAATCTACTGCCTTTTCTTAGCCTTTTGGAGTTTCTTACTAGAGGGTGCTTTATCATTCGTCTGCTGCCCAGACCCGGACGACCCGGACAGGAAATTCGTGACCACATCAGACATCTCGGGTAGCTCGAATTTGGTCAGACTCTGGATCTGCTCCATCTCCTTTTTGGTCTCCGGGTCGTTCATCAGCTTAGGGAGGACCATGACCAGCAGCAGCGGCAGCACCATCATCAAAACCATCGGGTTGAACACGAAATCGGTGATCCTCCATTGCTCCCGTTGTTGGAAATAGTGCGTCTTGGAGAGCGCCTTCAGCCGCAACGGGTACGGCACCTGGATGACGAGCGACGTCTGGATGTGGTTCACCTTGCGCGCCCTGAACTTGCCCTTCGAGTTGATCTCCACCCGGACCGGCTCGAACGTGTACTCGGGGTTGAGCACGTCGACCACGTACGAGCCAAACGGCAGGTTGTGGACGACGAACGACCCGTCCTTGCGGACGAAACCGATGAACTCGCCCCCGTTCACGTGGATTCGCGTGTTCGCCTGCCAGTTCTGCTGGGCCGATTGGTGGTCGGACAGGGGAAAGACGCGCCCCTCGATCGCGTGGCGCCCGTTCTCGTTTTCTTCCTCGAGACTCGTCTGGGCCGACGTGGGGGGCAGCGAAGCCAAAATCGCCGGGATTAGGACCCAAAACAGCGATTTTGTGTACATTTTTACCTTTGACAGATATCGGATTTTGACAAGTCAGAAGTCACTGGATCTAGGGATTTTGGTTTTAGACGGTTTTAGATGAGAACCGGGTTGGCGACCATGAAATTTAAAATAACGCGTTTTTATGAAAATTACACAGTTCAAATGGATTTCTAAGAATGTGAGGCTAATTGATCATTAATTTGTCTCATTATCCAAGTATTTTATGATTATTTCTTTATAATTTGTCATGGGTGGCTGCACTGTTCGAATACCTGTCAACTTCTAGTGATGTGATTTGTTTTTACTTATTGTCCGAAAAAAGGACTTTCAGAGAATTTTCGGAGATTCTTACTTATTTCCAACCCTTTAAATTACAATGATGCGGGTAATTTATTCATTTTTACTATCTTAAAAAAGCCTATGAGCGGTTTATGACGTTTACTACAGGTTTCTGTAATTTACTAAATTCTCACCTGTCACCTGTCATTTTACCGTTGGTGATTATCGTTGCTGAAAATTGTAATTTCTGGGGGTGTTTTGGCCATTTCCGGCGTTTTTCACCTTCGCGGTGTGCCCAGAAAGGGCGCGTGCGCCTCGCCGGCTCGGCAACCCGTAAATCCGTGGAATTTCAGTTGAAAAGTCGCCGCAGAGTGGTGGAGGTGTGTCTGTGTCCGCGTTTTAACCTGCCGAGCAGCAGCACACAGTGGTCGCGTCGCTTCCGAACCGAAAAAACGCAATGATAAGAGCACCGAATCGGGCGATAAAGTGGCGGTAGCTGGTGATAAGAGTGACAACATTGTAATGTGCACAGTTTCGCACGAGTTTGCACCACAAACGGACGATTAAACGGCACTCGAGCCGACCGCCGACCGAACAACAAACGATTATTGTTACACACAGGTAAGTAAAAGGCGACGTCTCTCTTTCGCCGCGCTGGGCGTCAACCGTTCGTTACCATCATCGCCGTGGAAGAAACGTGTGGTACTTTTCGGGGAGAAATCCGGAAAATGTGGGAAAATCGCGGGCGGCCGGGGGTTCATCGACGGATTTTCGGCGGGTCAGGGCGGCTCGTGGTCATGGGTCGATGGGTGTGTACCTGTTTATGGCGATTGGGTGGTTTTGACGTGACTCATTTTTGACGAGAACGTTTATTTACATCGAGGCGAGTTCGTCATCGGTGCCGTGCCCATGGCGACCGATGGGCAGTACCAACCTAACCCGAAATCACCCGCAACCCTCGTAGTCGAAATGGGTGCCATTTTTGCAACCACAGAACAAGTCAATTAGAAAAGTACCGTGGCATTGTTTACACGAAGAAGGCGTGGATTTTTTGACAGGTCTCAGGTGCGGACGTCAAATTTTTACGGATATTTTCGAAATTTCGTTTTTTGAAAGAGAATAGGCCCGTAAATTAGAGTTTTATTAGGTAGTTTTGGTAGAAATGTGACGTTTGTTCTAGATGTGAAATAGAATGCAGGGTTTTTCACGGTGTGTGCTTGATACTCTGGGTGATTTATGTACAGGAGTTAATTCGGGGGCAAATTTATTGAGCCTTTTATAAATCCACTCGGGAAAATGCCTTTCTGTTGCTATTTTCGTAAATGTTTGGATTATGTGGTTTTGCCAGCGATTTAGGGAGTTTTTACCACATCTATACCGAGTGTCCCAAGAGTTTCAAAGTCATCTCAAAGACAAGAACGGAATGAAAATTAATCATGTTTTGATTTGATTATTTACCACTGATTTATTGGCTTATTTAGTATTTAGTCTGGGAGAATGCGATTGCGGTTAATTATGCGATGATGATAAAAGGGTTCCTCGTAATTAAGAAATTAGTTTATGTGATGATGATGACATCGTTAAACTTTCTCAAAGTGGTTGTTGATAACTTCCGTACGACGAAAGGTCTTTTTTCCCCATGTTCTTATATGGAGATGCGCCACATGAATTTGTGCTTGTACGGGAGTTCCCATAAAACACATGGTGTTGCTCCAAAAGAACTTATCACATGTTGACGTGAGCGTAAAAAAGCTAATTAACTTTTGTGGAAATATCATAAAGTTTTTGCAGGCTCCTCTGTATTATGGTAATATAATTTTAGGTAGCGAGTATTTGGTCAGTTTTATCTTCCTGGATCTAATCCGAATGCGGCAGCTATTTAGTTTCGGGTTTTAGGGGGTGACGTGCGCCTCTGGTGTCTCCCCTGCAGTTGCGATAAACACCCCCTGCGTATTAAAATGGGGTGCCCCGTCTGCAGTGCACTCTCCCCCTCTTAGGGACGTTAATCCAGTTAGCGATAATGTTTTATTAAATTTAAAATCGCGCATATTTTCTTGCATAAATTATCGTTTTAGGGATTTTCGCATTATTCCGTTATTATCCTGTGTTTTCGAGGCTGCAATAACAGGAAAAGGGACATTACTGAACGGGAGTTTAATAACCCGGCATCGGCTCGAGCTCGACGCCAAACTCGAAACACAATCGGCTAAATTTAGGGATTTTCGGTTTTAATTTTAGCAAATCCATCGAGTCAATGGGCGGAAAATTCGTGCTGGTGGGTCCGAAATGCGACTTTTACGCTGTGGTCTCCGACTTTAATTGTGTTACTCATCTGCAATTACGATCGCATTTAAAAGTCTATGGATAAAAGCAAGATGGCGATATTTTGACAGGTCAGAAGTTCATCCACCCATCTCTACAGAGATCGTCTTTGTTTTTTGTTTGTTGTTTGGTTGACAGGTGACGGATGACAGAATTAGAAAATTCGAAAACCTTTTAAATCCGTTCTTATTTTGAGAATAGCGGTCAGCTTAAAAGCACATGAGCCGTGAAATTTCCCACAAATTGTAACGAAAGCCAAGGTTTTGTGGGTAGTGACTTTGACATTAAAAAAAATCGGTGTTTTTGACCTCTCTCTCTCAAAGAAGGCACGTGGCGAAATTTCGAACGACTCTATTAGAATTTTGCACCTTTACTAAATCGATTTTCGAGCCCGGACATTACAATGCGTTTCTATTCGAAGGGGTGGCTTTAAAATCCATCGCCCAATGGAGGCGAAAAGGGGTCGTTATTGATGATTATATTAAAATTCACAGTCATTATTCCAATTTCCTGCCGATTATTTCGCCGAATCTCTGTTTGATTGGTAATTATAATAAATTCGAGTGCCCTTTTCGCTCGAATTTATTCCAACGGCTTTTTGTAGTCGGGGTTGGGCAGATGTTCATTTCGTTCACCAGATGCCCGGCGGGGGAAAATTGCAACCAATTTCTACCTTTTAATTCCGATAATTTAAACGAGATATTTCTGGTCCGAAATTTAGGGATATTGTTTATCCAGATATTGTAACTGTCGTGGATTTATCATGTGTGCCTTCCTGTAAAGGGTCGGGTTTGGGGTTTCCCCAGTGTAAATTTGTATTGCATTTGCCCGGTTCGTTCTCATTGTGATTCGGCACGTGTCGGTTACACAGGATGGAAAAAGGGAATACGATTAAAACAGCTGTACCTCTAGTAGAGGTCTCTCTAGTCTTTAATACTTGTTCTGTGTTCATCGATATGTGGATCCTATGGAGCACCACCCTCGACCATTAATAAAACCCTCTATAAAACCAGTGGCGGGCTTTCATCTCCACCCTAACGCTATATACTAGACCCCTTCTGAAATTTGATTTAAAGCTAATTTTATTAATTTGTGATTTATTATTCCACTTTATCGCGCCTTCCCTGGATGGTGATTTCTGTCATTTCATTAAACGCTTCTATTTTGACGTTCATTTGGGGATTTTTTTCGTTTCATTTGGTGCTTTTGGTACTGGTGAAATTTTGACAGATGTCGACTTATTTACCCCTCACTTGTTCAACCACTCACTCTTTCGATAGAGAGGGTCCTCCTGTAATAAAAGTGATCCCGATCCGAAATTTGACAGAGATGCGTTAACACATGTCTGTTTCATTGAATTTTCCCCCTAGATCTCCGAATATTCTGGGGTATTTTTACATCTGCCTGCACCGTTTTCGTTTATTTTTATTTCGTTCCTTTCATGTCTTTTGTGTGGTTTATTCACTATTCATTAGCCTAATTCTCTCGAGGAAAGTAAAACTAATATCGTGCCAGTTTTAGGTTTGTTTAGTGTAATAAGTGTAGATTTTACCAACTGTTAACCCTTCAATTTCGTTTTGTTTTTCTGTTACTTACCAATTTAAAGTGTCGACACATTCATAGTATTGATTCATTATGAACCGTCTTTTTTTACTTGAGATTCGAATTCAGCATTTAGACCATCGCCTTTTGAAAGAGTGGGTAAAGTAGATGTCTGTATTACCCACGAACTGTCAAAAGGGATGAATGCGTTCCTAATCACAGACCGCAAGTTTTTTGTACCGCTTCCTGCACAGAAAGCTCCATTTCTCACCTGGAATGACATATGACATTCGTTTTAAAAACGTCTACCTTTGGCTTCTTTTAAAACTGACTCGAAATTCAATCGAGGCTTACAAAATATCAACTCATTTACAAATCTTTTTCGCTCTCATGTAATTTTGAACGAAAATTGTTCTTTTAAAAGCACTCAAGGGTGCTAAAAGAGATTGCGGGAAGCGTTTCTTCAAAAATTGGTCCATTTCCGCCTGCGATTTATTTCACGGAGGTCTCTGATTTATCGATTCAGTATCCACTTAAGAATCGAATGGATTGAAATAGACTGAAAGTTAAGAACCCGTTATAAATCATACTGGGAAGTCTAAAACGATAAGTCCCGGATCTAAATCGGGACTAGGGCGTCGCCATTACCACTCATAATTGTTTCGGCTCATTTACAACATGTAACCTTATCTCGACACGAGGTTCCCACCCCTCATTAATTTGACTATACGAAAGTGACAGCGAAATTTGACATTTCAATAAGTCGAAGATTTTCGAGTAGGATTTAACGTCTCGCGATTAAAGTTCGACGGCCTATAACCGAATGAATTTAGATCAAGTATTCCATCCGCTACATTCTCCCTCCCAGTAAACACAAACGGCCAATTAAACGATTAACAGTGACATGATAATTAGGCTAGGACGTGATCAATCTCAATTTAAATGAAATCTGTCCCTCTCCCATCTTTTTTCCGTTTGACGTATTATTAGCGCCCCGTTGTCATCGATACGACGCTGCTCTACTGTTTTCCAGGGTTGGTTTTACAGAGTAGACAGGTGGGGTGTGCATAATGGCGTCACGTGTGGTTAGCGACCAGACGCATTCAATAAATTACGAAGGAAAAAAATAACGTGGAATGAAATCAATTCAATTTTTAGGTCGGCCGATTCCGCCGAGCAATAAACGCTTCCGGTTCACATAAAACAGCCCTCTTTTTTACCGACTGCGCCATTACCGTCATTGTTATGTCGTCCTTAAGTTGGAGGAACTCGCGCCCCCTTGATATGGCTGTGAAATCGTCCGTAAAACTCGTTTTGACGTATGTCACTTCTCGATGACTTTTAAAAGTCGGATTGTTTATTTTCTGTTTATGCGTTGCCATGGCGTAACTGGGTGTAGGTATGATTGTTTACGGTTTCGAATTTCTCGGCTCGCTTTGATCTGGGAAAATTCGTACCAAGGTCGCGTCTTTGCAGAATCTCGCGTTAATTTTAGAGCGTCTCCCCTCTGGTTTCGTCTGGACGAAATCTAAATTTGCGTTTCCCGGTGTCACTTGGTTATTCCGCTTTGTTTTATCGTGTTTTACACCGGAATGCCTCCGTAATGTCTCCCTATAAATAGAGACGCTCCTACGGGGGTTCGTTGATGGACTTCCTGATTTTATCCACCCGAAAACTGACAGTTCTACTAAGTTTTCTAGATTGAAATAGTCAGGGCTTGTTGGTAATGTATGCTCGAACGAGGGTACACATTTTCGTGGACGTGACTCCATTTTGAAAATATCAAGGTCATTGGTTGGGGCGCTAATAACTCGCGAACTAATTGGGGTAGAATTACGTACGGGGGCTCGTTTTGTTCGTAATTGATGGGCGGACGGTATAGGCTAGATGTATTTTCGATGCCGTTTTGTTTTCACCCCTTTTTCGTCGCACCTTTATTTTATAATTTCGGGTTTCGGTGTAGATCTCGATCGGTTAACGAGATGACGACTTTTTAATTAGGTCCGTGGTCGTTTATCACATTTTCACACCGGAAGTTTGTGACAAAGACTTTCAAATTAGAGAAATGTTTTTTATCACCTGTCAATCCTTTGTAAAACGTCAAAGTTGTAACTTGAAAAAACGCGAAGAAATCTATTATTTGCTCTATGCATAGAGAAATGTCAATATTATGTGAATGGCGGTAGACTTATTTACTAGATCGTAAACATGATGTTAAGAGCCCTCTATAAACATTTTAGTGTTTATCCAGCTCTTGACAGAAGGCAATATCACACGGATTTACCCCCCAGCGGTGCTAAAAACACTGAACGTCACTCTATCTAAATTTACCCGGGGGAAAATTGCACCCTTAAGACAGAAAACTGCTGAATTCGTAAAAGAGGCGTTCTATTCTTATAAAACTCAATGGTTTTTAATATCAGTTTGACGTTTAGTCGTCAATAACTACTGTGAAGTTTGCTGCAATTTTCCCCTCTTTCTCCCAGAGGCTAATCTGATGCTGGATAACGTTGGAAATAAAAGGGGCGGTCATGATTTCGGTCTCGGTCGAGATTATTATTCACCGGGAGAGGGGTGCGCACCCACCCTCAATTTCTTCCCTCCGGATTAGAGAACAGAAGTATGTGAGTATCTGGAGGGTAAGACCGATGTTCCGCACGTGCCCGATAATGGTGGCATTTGTATATGCGTGTAAAGCCGGATGTCCTATATAGCGCAACGTTTTTTCCCTTTTCTTCCCCGATTTTAGGTTATTTATAAGAATTTAGGGGTGTTTACAATAAAACCCCCCTAAACCGGAGCCATCTGCTGGATTCTTGTTTGGTTCGAACGTCCGCCATCCATCAAACTGCCAATTTTGTTTATCGGTCGCCATAGCAATTCGCGAATTTCGTACGGATAACAAGGGAATTGAGGCGTTTTAGTACCAACTGTTAGGAACGAATTTATAAAAGTGGTGGCGATTAGTGAGTTTCAAATGTACCTACACGTTTTCTATTTGTTTACGCTTTTAACGGCTCCGAAATGCGTGTTTACTCGGAAGCGTTGATTTCTCGACTCGTTCTGGAGATACTAAAGAGTAAATCCGGTGATTTGTTTATTTATTTTGCTGCAGTTTTAGGGTGATCTGAATGTGCACCAGAACCGATCGCCCGTGTGTGCATAGAGCCCTGATGGCTAGTGTAAATAAACGTTTGGGCAGGTCGCGGAAATCCTCAAACAAATGCCAATTAGTAGTCAAGTTGGCACTCCTTGTACCTACCTTGTGTCCTGTCAAAACTTTGACGTTTCCTATTTTAATTAAACGGCCGAATTCCTTGAATAAACACGTTTATCTCACATTTTCATCAAAATAACTCGTAATATTCGAAGTAAATTGACAATAATTACTTATTTCAATTTTTTCCGGCTGTTTTATCTCACGAATAAGTCAACTGTCAAATTGGGACTAAATCAGGAAACCCAATCTCACAGAAATAATACCGAGATAGATAGACCACTGACGCTGTCTTATAACGTATAATACAGAAACCTGTAATTTTCGTTGCAGGTCCCAAGCCACTGTGATGAAGGTGCAAACGAGGCTATGGCTTTCGATAATTTTGATCGTCGCCTCGGTCTCCACCCAAGACGTCCCTATAAACCCGAACGATCCCTACAACCCCTCGAACGGCAGTAGCAACAATTACAACCCCTATAGCAACAATCCGGGAATAACACCGGATCCTCTAAACCCTTACGACAACGACAATTTCAACAGAGGAGGCAACAACGACCCCAATAGGGACAATTTGGACCCTTACGGGCGCACCCCGTACGACCCTTTGAACCCGTACGGCGGCAAGGACGACCAATTCGGTCGCGACGGTTACGGCACCAACTGGAAACAAGATGGCGGCTTCGGCCCGGGCAGAGGGCGCAACCAGTTCGACTACAAAAGCGCCCACGCTATCAGAGAAGCGTAAGTGGCGCCCCTGTTTTCGGTTTCTGCGGATTTTACGATTTTTCGTGTTTTCAGGACTTATTTTATTGTCGCCCCGAAAGTGGTCAGGCCCGGTCAGCTTTATCGCGTCGCCGTTACGGTCCTGAAGCAGGACCAGCCGATGACCGTCAGGGCGGCCATCCAGCGGAACGGCGTCGAACTGACGGAGGATCACAAGAGCGTCAAACGGGGCATACCGGAAACGCTGCTGATGAGGGTGCCCCCTACCAGCGTTTTCGGGGAGTTCAAATTGAGGGTCGAGGGTTACTATGACGACATCTTCAGCGGGATCTCGTTCGTGAACGAGACGAAACTGATTTTCTCGCAGAGGTCCATGACGATTTTCATACAGTCGGATAAGCCGGTGTACAAACAGGGAGAAACTGGTGAGTTTTGCTTTTCGAGGTTGGCCGGCCTGGTGGAACGACAGGCGGTAACCATGGCGATCGCCATGTTGTTGATTTCGAAATTTTTTAATCATCGTTTCGGGTGTAGTTTTTCGCCGTTGTTTCCGAATTATTCGGTTATTTTTGAGGTTATTTTTGATAGTTTTATATCACTAGATGAGAAAGTTTACCGAAATTTTGAAGTGGGGCTTGCCCTTTCGTTTTGTATTGGCATCGGATTGTCATGGTAATAATTTTGTTTTGATTGTTGATTTGTGAAATTTTCCAATTTTCATAATTTTTTCAACGATTATGCAGACTTTGATGGCGTTTTTTGAAGTATTTTCATTCTCAATTTACATTTCAAGTAAAAACGTGTGGAGTGCTCGAATCGATATTCTCAATCTGCAGTATTTTCGAAAACGGCGGTATACCTAACCTCACTTTTTCAATAAAATTGTTAAGAATCGCCCAAAACTCTTTTGTAAAGTTATGAAATCAATATTATGCCATATTTACCACGTACATCTTCATTTTACAAGAGTTTTGTTTGAATTTCATTGAAATATTCTCCCTTTACTGCACATGTCGCCACCTGAGAATTATCGTGTTCTATCTCCATAGGATTTCAATGTAGCATAGAACAAGATAATTTTGAAATAACGAATAAACGTCAAAAAACCGTAAAAATGACAGATTGAAGGGGCTCTCTGCTTGTCGAAAGCCCGGTTTCAAGTTTCATCCTCGTCCAGGGCAGTGTTTGAATTATTATCAGTCGTATAAACGCTGTCAAGAGTTTCTCGACAATTTCAATTGACCTAACCTAAAACTGTCGAATTTTTCTAGTGAATTTCCGGACGATCCCGATCAACACCGAACTGAAGGCGTTCGACGAGGCCGTCGACGTGTTCATGCTGGACCCGAACGGGCACATAATGAAACGGTGGCTGTCACGCCAGTCCAACTTGGGCACCGTAAGCCTGAATTACCAGCTGTCAGATCAGCCGGTCTTTGGCGAATGGCGGATCCGCGTCATCGCCCAGAACCAGATAGAAGAGTCCTCGTTTCTGGTCGAGGAATACTACCAGACGCGGTACGAGGTCAACGTGACGATGCCCGCGTTCTTCTTCGACAACGAGGAGTTCATCTACGGCACCGTCATGGCGAACTACACGAGCGGCGGCCCGGTCAGGGGCAACCTGACGCTCAAGGCGATCGTCAGGCCGATTCGGCCGATCGACGCGTCCAAACTGCGAGTGAAACACATCCCGAGGCGGAACGACTTCACCCGAAGGTTTGACGGACGGTCGGAGTGATTTGATGGGTTTTTGACAGATTGTTTGACAGGTGGGGCTACGGTAACCGCGGTCGGCGGCCGTATTTAGACCCGGTCAGCGACCAGTACGGTAACCAGTACGTGGACGATCCGAACGCCCCCCATAACCGTAACGGGCAGTACGACAACCCCGACAACAGGTACGACTATAACGGGCGAGATTCGGGGCGAGACGGCCTTAACGACAATCGGCAGAGTCATATAAATCCGTACGGCGCCCCCTATTACGAAGAAGAGGAGTTCCCGGATTACGTCAATTCGCGCACTAATAAGCCCCTGGTGGAAAAGTACTTCAATTTCGTAAGTTGGTGCAGTTTTCTGTATTACCGGCCCGTTTTTTGAGTTTCGTGTCTGTCTCACGCCGCTTCTTTTTGCACTTTTCGTAGGACGAGAAGTTTCCGTTCTGGATGAAAATGCCCGAGTATTACTGGGAACCCGTGCCGACTTTAAAATACGTGAGTTTTATCGTTTTCTCAAGTTGCAGTATTTTGACAGCTGTCACAATTTCGAATCGGTTTTATCTTGTCGATGTGTGTTTCAGTTCTACGGCGTCTACCACTTCAGGTACCCGATCAAAGAGATCCTGCACCACATTTCGACTCTGGAGGGGATGGAGGTGGTCGTCGTGGCAACGGTCGGGGATCAGTTCCTCGACGAGGTGATCGAAGGCTACTCGATCGCGCGCGTTTTCAACGCGTCGATCAAACTGTCGTTTTTGGGAGGATCGCCTCAAGTTTTTAAACCCGGGATGCCGATTACGACTTATGTGAGTATTTTAACCGAATTCCCAGTCTCCAAAACATGTGAAATTCCATACGATTACTCGGAGATGAGTCGAAATCGGGCTCACCAAATTTTATCAGCCTAACTTCATTTTGAAATTTTCCAAGGTCATTAGTTTATCGCTTTTAACTCCGAAACTGCTGATTTTAGGCTTAAACTGTATTGGGAAAAGTTGATTGTCTCAATGAGAGCCATGGTATAGGCCACCTAGATTTCGCAGAATGAAGTTTTTTGTTTTTTTTTGACAGATTGCTGCGTCTTTTCATGACGGTTCGCCGTTACCGGTGGAGCAACTGACACTTTCGGTCTTGGACGTGAGCGCCTCTGCGGAAAATCGCGGTGGCGGAGGGCGTAGGGACCTGGAAAGGCGGCAACTTTACCAGATGGACGGCAACCCCGGAATCTGGGAGTACAAATTCGACATGCGCGACGAATTTGGAAATTCCGATTCTCGGGGTTTCCAGGAACAACTTAATCAAGTCGGCTCGATCCGTATCCAGGCGCAGTTCAAATCTGCGTCAGGGCAGAGGGCGCAAACTGAACTTTTGATGTTGGCCCACCACAATCCGAACGGGCAACACATCAAAGTTTTCACTAGCACGCAAAAACCGGCGGTAAGTAGAAACCTGTAACCTGTAACCGTCTCGGTTCTTTACAGCTCGAGTTTTTTTTTTTAGGTGGGAGAGGACATGATTTTCCACATCAAAAGCAACTTCTACATTAGGAAGTTCAATTACATCTTGATCGCCAAAGGGATCGTTTTAGTAAATGGCGACCAAGATATGAACGACTACATCAGCACCATGGCGATACCTTTGAGTGCGGAAATGGCGCCCGTTGCTACGATAATTGTCTGGCATTTAGGGCAATATGGCAACGTCGTAGTTGACAGTATGACGTTCCCTGTCAACGGAATCAGTCGGAATAAAGTAAGTCTCGCGGTTGACTTTCTAGAGGTTTTGTTGACGTTTCGCTTATTTGACAGTTCAAAGTTTTCATCAACAACAAGAAGGCCAGGACCGGGCACAAGGTGGAAGTGGCGATCTACGGCGAGCCCGGATCTTACGTCGGCCTCTCCGGAATAGACAGGGCGTTCTTCACGATGCAGGCGGGCAACGAGCTGACGTACGCCAAGGTGCTGTCCAAGATGGCGACGTTCGACGAGCACTCGTCGAACGGCACCCACCGGCACACGTGGTTCTCGCACGAGGGTAACCCGGACGAGATCGTGTTTTTCCCGTCGTCGACGTACGGCATCGACGCGAATCGCACGTTCGAGTACGCCGGCCTGGTCGTTTTCACGGATTTCGAGTTGCCACGGCGATGGACCAATTGCAACGCGTCGTTCGGACTGGGCGAGTGCCTGAACGGGCAGTGCTACCAACTGTGGCGGCGCTGCGATTTTGTTAACGATTGCGATGACGGCACCGACGAGTCGGGCTGTCGCTACGACAACGGTACAGAGTTGGCGCTGTTCAGGAAGTACCGGTTCAATCGGATCCAGAGGCAGTACGAGAACGTTTGGGTGTGGAAGGACGTCAACATCGGCCCGCACGGGAGGTATATTTTTAATATACCGGTGCCAGCCAGGCCGGTCCATTGGATGGTTTCCGCGTTTTCGATGAGTCCTTCGTTGGGCTTCGGCATGCTGAATAAGCCGATCGAGGTGAGTTATCAATTAGAAATTCCATATGATCACCTCTTTAGGGTCCAAAATTACGTATACCAAATTTCAATCGCCTAGCTTTATTTTGAAAATTCTCAAGGTCATTAGTTTTTCGCTAATAACTCCGAATCTATGCATTTTGCAATGATTTCTTATTGAAAGAAATTGTTCCTTTCGATAGAGCTCATGGCATAGGCTTATCCATTTTGGAAAATTCACAAAAAAAACCTCAAGGTCATTAGTTTGTCATTGATAACTCCGAATCTATGCATCCTAGACTTGAATTTTATGGAAATAAATTATTACTCTCGACTAGTGTCATGCCATAGGCTATGTTAATTAAACCGATAATGTTTTTTTCAGTACATTGGAGTGCTTCCGTTTTTCATAAACGTGGAAATGCCCAGCGCTTGCATGCAGGGCGAGCAGGTGGGAGTGAGGGTGACGATTTTCAATTACATGACGGACGCCATGGAGGCCACGGTCCTCCTGAACGGTTCACCGGATTACAAGTTCGTTCACGTCGAAGAAAATGGCGTCGTGCGTTCGTACAACCCGAGAACGTCACACGGTGAACATCAGTTCTTCATTTACATCAAAGTAGGCTTCAATGAACGTCGAAATTCGATAGAAGTGTCATTCGTTCGTTTATTTCCAGCCCCAAGACGCCACAGTCGTTTACATTCCGATCGTGCCAACTAGACTGGGAGATATCGAAGTGACGATTCACGCGACCACTCTGATCGGAAAGGACACGATCACCCGCCAGCTCCACGTGGAGGTGAGCCGTCACTTTTTTGACAGGTGACAGGTTTTTGACACTTGATGTTTTTCAGCCCGACGGTCTGCCGCAACACCGGCACCAGTCGATGCTGCTCGATCTGAGCAACAGGGCGTACGCTTTCCAGTACATGCACGTGAACGTGACCGAGTTCCCGGTGATCCCGTACGAGTACGACCGTTACTACGTGTACGGTTCGAACAGGGCGAGGATTTCGGTGGTGGGCGACGTGGTCGGTCCGATTTTCCCGACGATGCCGGTGAATGCGACGTCTTTGCTGCATTTGCCGATGGATTCGGCCGAGCAGAACATGTTCTCGTTCGCGGCCAACATGTACACGACGCTGTACATGAGGTACACGCAGCAACGCAACAAGACGCTCGAGAAGTTGGCGTTCCACTACATGAACATCGGGTATCAGAGGCAGCTGAGTTTCATGCAACCGGACGGGTCTTTCAGCACTTTTAGGAGCGACTGGTACGTGTTTCTCTTGATTTTTTTCAATCTATTCTTTTTAAACTTGAATTCTATCGAGAGAAATTGCTTCTCTCGATGGAGCTCATTTGTTTTAATGTAAAGAAATTGGTAATTCCTAAAGTTTGTCGCTAATCTCTCTTAAACCATTCGTTTTAGACCTAAATTATATTATGAAAAGTTGTGCCTTTCGATGAGATACATGGTATAGGCCTGCTGTTTTTGAAGATTTTATAGAAAAAATCTCAAGGCCATTAGTTTGTCACTAATTACTCCTAAACCGTTTGTTTTAGGCCGAAATTATATCATGAAAAGTTGTTTCTCTCAATGAGATACATGGAATAGGCCTGCTATTATCAACAGTGCGTCAAACAAAATCTTAAGGTCATTAGTTTGTCACTAGTAACTCCTAAACCGTTCGTTTTAGGTGTAAATGATATTATAAAAAGTTATTCCTTTCGATAAGATACATGGTATAGGCCTATTAATAATTAATAATTCGTGAAAAAAATCTCAAGGTCATTAGTTTGACGCAAACTACTCCTAAACCGTTCATTTTAGACCCGAATAATATAATGAAAAGTTGTTTCTTTCGACAAGATACATGGAATAGGCCTGTAAAATCAAACAAATTCTACAATTTTCGCTTTCGCAGGAACCAATCTCGCTCGTCCGTGTGGCTGACGGCGTACTGCGCCCGGGTCTTCCAAGAGGCGAGCTTCTACGAGTGGGAGAACTACATCTACATCGACCCGGTCGTCATCTCGAAAGCAGTGGAATGGGTTTTGCAGCACCAAGACAAGTACGGCGCCTTCTACGAAAGCGCCTGGCTGCCCGACCGCAAATACAACTCGACCCTCAATCTCGACAACGACCCGATCCGCTTCCGCAACATCGGCCTGACGGCGCACGTCCTCGTCATGCTCGACTCCGTCAAAGACTTGACAAGCGGCCTAAGTTCCAAAGTGGCGATAGCGCAGAAAAACGCCGTGCACTGGATCGAACGCAACATGGACCTGATTAAGGAAAAAGGGCAGCCGTTTGACGTGGCAATAGTCGCGTACGCACTGATGAAGAGCAAGGCGCCATTTGCAGAAACCGCCTTTCTGGAATTATCGAGAAGGCAACGTCTAGAAGGCGGTTTACTGTATTGGGGGCGAAAACCCATCCCTCAACCCCCATATAAAATCGAGAATCAAAAGCCGTTCTTGTTGCCTCGGTTACCGTACGAATACGATTCGGAAAACATCGAAGCGACCTCGTACGCCCTCATGGTTTACGTCACTCGCCAAGAGATCTATGTCGATAATATAGTGCGCTGGTTGAACACCCAACGTTTGACAGAAGGCGGTTGGGCTTCGACTTCTGACACTGCGAACGCGCTCAAAGCGCTGATCGAGTACACGTCGGCGCAGAGGATTCGCGACATTTCCGCCCTGAGTGTGACAGTCGAAGCGACGTCACTTCCGGGGAAAACTAATATCCTGCACGTTAACGACAAGAACAGGGCAAAGTTGCAGTTTATCGAGATACCGAACGCTTGGGGGACCGTCAAGGTGCAGGCGAAAGGGGTCGGTTACGCCATCTTGCAGATGCACGTGACGTATAACGTCGATATAGCGAGGTTCCAAACCAAGCCGCCGGTCGAGGCTTTCGATTTGTGGACCAGGCCGCACTTTTTCGGGAGGAACATGTCGCACATCTCGTTTTTGAGCTGTCAGAGGTTTGTTTCTCGAGTAGTCGTTGGATTACAGGTTTCTGTAATTTCGGTTTTTTAGGTGGACGCATTTGAGCGAATCTGACAGGTCAGGTTTGGCCGTTTTGGACGTGACTATTCCCACCGGTTACATCGTACAACAGCAGGATTTGGATTCGTATATTCTGTCTAGGAGGGTTAGGAATCTGCAAAGAGCCAGGTTTACCGAAAGGAAGGTGCTCTTCTACTTCGATTACGTGAGTTCTTTTGACAGCGATTTTGAGCTTTTTTGACATTTCGATTTTCGTTTGACAGTTGGATAATGAAGAAATCTGCGTCAACTTCACGGTGGAGAGGTGGTATCCTGTTGCTAACATGTCGCGGTACTTGCCTATAAGGATTTACGATTATTACGCTCCTGGTGAGTAACTTAACCTCAATTTTCAGGTTTTTTTAACTAATACACCATTTTCTTAGAACGTTTCAATGAGACGATTTTCGACGCGCTGTCGACGTACGTGCTGGACATTTGTCACGTGTGCGGCAGCAGTCAGTGCCCTTATTGCTGGATTTACAATGCCGCCAACGCGATGCCTCGCATCCCCCTGTTTCTGCTCCTATCAACGACGTTCGTTTTAACGATTAGGTACCTGCGGTTAGGACCAGACGTGATAATCTAAAGTTTCATTTAGGAAGAATAATGACATAAAACAAAAATATATGTCCGAATTTGTATTACCCGAAATCGAATATAAAATGACTGGTTTTTAAAAGTATAAGTAGGGGAAGTGTACGACCCAGTACAAATAATAAAGTAATAATGAATGCAGTGCCTGATACAAATTCGAACGGAACTCTCAAAAAGTATCTGTCAATAATAGAAAGTTTGTGTTTGTTTTTTTCGTTTATTGTGTTCATTATTGAGGTTAGAAAGTAGATATGAAAGTAAAAAAATACTCTTAGTCTCAAAATAAAGCCGTCCATTTATAAAAATGCACCACTGACAAGGTTAGTGTGTTTATGATTTATTATTATAAATATTAATATATTTAAGTAAACAGTCGCTCTTAATTTAATTGATTAACTATTAAGGTTCTTTACAATTTTTGTACGTCTTTTTTTGTTATTATTATTTTGTATTATACATACTTACAAAATGTCTCTTTTTTAAGAGTGTCTACTTATTATTATTGTATACTGTATCTGTCAAGAGAAAAAAGATTAGATCAACGACTCTATTTGTGTTTGTAAAGTAGCAATATTTTTCTGTAAATATCGAAGAATTATCCTGTTTCTGATAAATATTCAAAAATATTTGACATATTAGGGCTCTATCAATTAGTTTTAAGTAGATTTGTACTCATGTTGACTTTAATAAAAAATTTCTTTTGATAAAATCCACCGTTTCATTAAGACAACCACAGACAAGACAACATATTGATCACTCGTTTTGACAGCTCTGTCAAAATGGCGGTGTTGCAGGTTGAACATTGAAATAAGAGGCAGTTTTTGGAATATGTCTATTTTATTGCAGTTTTTCATCTCCATCATATAAATAATCGTCATCTTCCTTATAATAAATATCCATATTATCGAAATAATGTGAACTTCTCTCCCTAATTTCTTCTTTTAAAAACTCAACATCTGGACTGTAGTTTTTATGTAATTTTTGAGCTTTCGAACGTTGAATCTACAAAAATATTTTAGATATAACTTGAGAAAAATCCAAAATCATTGCATTGAATCAATCGTACCTCTCTATTCTGTAAGAATTGCCTAAAAGCTTCTCGTTTCTCACTCCTATTCTTAAATTCTATCGGATTCTCATTGAAAGTTTGTAGATCTTCATTTATCTCAGCATCATCATTCGAAGTCAACCTGTGAAGAGCTTCCGACTTCTTCAAGGCTTTCTTGACCTGAAATAAACGACAATAGAGAACATTTCTTCAATTTTAAATTAAGAACAGGTACTCTATTCATTATATCGGAGTGATTCAGGCCTAAAACATCTTGGGGCATCTGCGGTAAAGGATCCTCGTCTTCTTCTTCATCAATTTCTTGATCCAAGTTCGCGATTTTTTCCCGGATTTTCGGCTCCAAAGGCGCGTACAACTCCAGTTTACTCTTCAACAAATTCTCGGTCTTCACCGGACTATAATCCTCCCCGTAATCGGCTTTAGCTAATCGGTTCTCGAGTTCCATAATTTTCGCATACTGTTTATCCTTGACGAAACTGATCATAGGAACCACCCCCATCACGCGTAAAGTGGACAGTTCGTGACGCAAATACCCCGCGTTTTTCTTGAGGACGTGTTCGATTTCGACATCGAATTGATCACCACTTTTAGCGGCCCAAAATATGTTCAACCCCTTGAAATCGGGCGTGACCGCGACCCGATTTATCTCGATCCCGTGGCCCAGAAACTCGGACGCGTTTTCGCCGGTCGCCATCAGATCGGTTATGTGCCTCATGAACAACTTGTTCAAAACGGAGGTTCGTTTCGAGTTGCCCGAGTACCGGCCCTCGTTGGCGCCCTGACTGAAAGTGCCCACAGACGGGAGGATCGGAGCGTCCATATAGATACGTTTCCTGCGGGATTAAATAATTCAGACATGTGGGTGAGACTGTAACTTGCATTTACTTTTTACTTGAGCCACCGTATAGAATTTTCTTCATGGCTTTTGCGGGCTTTGCGCCTAGAACTGGCGAATTGTGGAAAGCGCAACACAGGAACAAGAAGGGCCTTGAGGTTTTTCGTAAAATTAAGGCCATTTTGACCTTATTTCACTATTTGTTTGGATTTTAAAGATATTTGTGTTGTCTACATAACCTCAATAACTTTGACAGATAACAGCTGAGCTGACTGACAGCTGACTATCCCCACCACTAAGACTGCTTTACACAAGCAAATTCAATACCGTTGAAAATCTTCTCTCGGATCCTTTTTGACAGTTTTGTAATCAATTATACAGCCAATAAATTGATCAACAGTAATAAGGCTTTTTTTGAAGTGTAATTTATGATTTTTTTTGATGAGTTTTAGTGGTTTTATGTTCTGAAAAGTACTTTGGCTGTATGTATGGACTTTGGTCAAAACACGGTTTTGACAATTGACAGCGCTTGACAATTTGACGTTAATAAGAAATGTCAAACAATCACTTTTCCTTTAATTTTTCTCGAAAATCGTCCAGTAATTGTGTGAAATGTTAGTGAATTAGGGTGTAGACGAACGGAACGAAGATGTACTTCCCGGTGGGTTGGCCGAAAGTGATCAAAACCCCGAATCTGGGGCAGTGGAGCATCAAGCAAATAACCTGCAACAGGGACAGGATCCTGTTCGCCATCCTAACGGACGACACATTAGCAATATGGTTCTGCAAGGTGAGCCCCCTGATTAAACAAAGGAGACCCCACAAAAATCACCGTAAAAATTTCAGCCCTGCGTCCCGATAGTGTTCCACCGGAGGACCCCCCAGTCCCTCGAGAAACTGGGCACGAACGTCGTGGCCGAATGGAAACCAGACTCGAGCATGATAGTCATAGCTGTGAGCCCCCCTTTTCCCCAAACAAACCCCACGAATTTAAACCAATGTCGAATCGTTTTAGACCTCGGAAGGGCACCTGATTTTCTACAAATTGGGGGTGATCACCGACCACAAAGGGCTGTACATACAGACCGACTCCCCGCACGCCAATCTTCGGCGAGACAGCGCGGAATTGTTCATAAAAGAGATAATCCCCCCTTTGCATTTGACTTTGGTATGTACTCGAAATCGGAACAAACAAATTATAAAACTAAATAATTCCCAGAGCGAAGAAATCATGGTCTGGGACGGGAAAATAACGGGAATCGTGTGCATAACCATGTCCGAACTGATGGTGGCGACCACCGAAGATCACGTCCTACGCTATAAATGGGACGGAACCCAACATCGGGACTACAATTTGGACCTGAGACGGATACCGTTCTGCATCAACCAGCAAGTGTCAAAAGGTTTGTAACCGCGATGACAACATTACAGGAACCTGTAATTTTTTTAATTGCAGCCGTCCCGATCGTCGATGAAAACATCTACATTACCGACATTGAATACTCGCCTCTGGTTGGCGGCTTCTCCATCGTCCTGAACGACGGAAGGGCCGCGTTTTTGACCGCTTCTAACCTAAAATTCGACCCAAACGTAAGCCGAAATGACAGCTGTCAAAAATCATCTTGTCATTTTCAATTTTTATTTTTAGCAAGTGCAGGGGATTTGGGCTCAAGGTATAGAGGACGCCACCTGCACTACAATGAACCACAAGTACCGCCTCATAACGTTTGGGCGTTCCAAGTAGGTCGTTTTCGGTTATCGGTAATGCAGTTTCCTGTAATTTGGCTTTTCGACAGTTCCGAGTGCGTCGTTTACACGGTGGACGAGAGCACCGGCGGCCTGGAGGTGTCCCACAGTTGTCTCCTGGGCAGCAAGGACTATCCGGGAGATCCGGGTGCGGTCGGGCAGGTGCTGTGGACTCCGGACGGTTGCGCCCTGGTCGCGTCCTGGTCGCGGGGGGGCGTCGCGATGTGGTCGACGTTCGGGGCGCTCCTGATGTGTTCGCTCGGCTGGGATTACGGATTGAACGTCGACATCTTGAGGAACAATCCGATCAAGGTGTTGTCGATGCAGTTCGCCACCGAGGGCTATCAACTGTGGATGGTGCACGACGAGAATCCGGTCGATTGCGACGAAACCGTCGCCCGGAGGACCAGTCTCATCCAGCTGGATTTCATCAAGAGTGCGCTGACGATCAACCCCTGCATGGTAATCATGTCGGTTTTGACAGTTATTCGATTTTACAGTTTTCCAGTTGTTTCTGTAGTTTGACAGTTATTTGGTATTCTGATGGTTGTTTTGTATGCCAACATTGTCAACCGTTCCAGAGTTGTTTTGTTCTTGTTTATAGTTTGACAGTTGTTTTGTAGTTATTTTACAGTTCGACAGATGACAGTCTTTCTGAATTTGATATTTGTTTCAGAATATTACCGTTCCCAAGTTGTTTTGATCGATGTTCAAATTTGTCAGTTTTTGTTGTTTTACATTCTGACAGTTGTTTGGTAGTTGCTTTGAAATTTGTAAGTTGTCTTTCAGTTTGACATTTCTTTGATAGTGCAACTAACAGTTTGGCAGTTATTGAATTTCACATTTGTTTGAGAATCTGTCAGTTGTTTCACAGTTTGTCGGTTGTCTTCCGTTTGGATTTGGAAAGAACTTTTTGTTTTACAGTTTCACAGTTGTTTCGCAATCTGGAAGTTAATTCACTGTTAGCCTGTTTCACAATTGTTCTGGCAGTTGTTTAAACGTTTGACAGTTGTATTTTAGTATTTTTAGTTCGGCAGTTGTTCTACAGAGTGACAGGTTGACACTAGTTTCCAGTCTTAACAGTTATTTTACAGTTTTCCAGTTGTTTCCGTAGTTTGACATTTATGTATTTGGTATTCTGATTGTTGTTTTACACGGCAACCATGCCAGAGTTGTTTTGATCGGTTTTTATAGTTTGACACTTTTCGTTGTTTTTCAATTTGACAGTTGTTTGGTAGTTATCTTATTTTATAGTTTGACAGTTGTCTTTCTGACTCTGATATTTGTTTCAGAATATTACCGTTCCCAAGTTGTTTTGATCGATGTTTAAATTTGTCAGTTTTTGTTGTTTTACATTCTGGCAGTTTTTTGGTAGTTGCTTTAAAATTTGTCTTTTAGTTTGACATTTCTTTGACAATTTGACATGCAGTGCAATTAACAGTTTGGCAGCTATTGAATTCCACATTTGTTTGAGAATCTGTCAGTTGTTTCACAGTTTGGCGGTTGTCTTCTGTTTGTTTTACAGTTTTTTTTTGTAGATTGAGAGTTGTTTGGTAGTTGTTTTACAGTTTAATAGTTTTTTCACAAACTGGAAGTTGTTTGACATTTTGTCTGTTTCACAATTGTTCCGGCAGTTGTTTCAAAGTTTGACAGTTATATTTTAGTATTTTTAGTTCAACATTAGTTCGACAGTTGTTTTATAGAGTGACAGGTTGACATAAGCTTACAGTCTTAACAGTTGTTTTACTTATTTTACAGTTTGACAGTTATATAGTAGTTTAACATTAGTTCAACAGTTGAGTTGTAATTTGGACATTTCACAAAATTATTGGCAGTCTAATAAGTTTCATGATTTACAGTTTGACAGTTGTATTTCTGTCTAATAATTGTTTGACAGTTCCTAGTTTGAGAGTTATTGACAGTTTGACAACTTTTTTACAGTTTTACAGTTGCAGTAATTTATCGTTTAGCAGTGTCACACCTTGACCTATTCCCTATTATTTTGACAGTTGCATAGAAATTCAACTAGTTTGACAATTGAACAGTTTGACAATTGATGTTTACTGTTTTGACAGAGCCATCAGAGCCACCTGTACCTGCAAGGCGAGGACAAATTGTACGTAAATTCTGCCGACACCCTCCTGCGGATGTTCCCCGAGCGTCCTCCGAAAAGCGACGACGGCGGAGTCTTCAGCGAGTCCCTCTCTTGCCTGACCTCCACCTTGGCCGAAGGACGTCAGTGGTTGGTCATTCCGGCACCTTCGACCTATTCCGCCACCAACTGGCCGATACGGGTCAGTAACCCGCAATCGAAAACGTCAGTAACCGGCAATTACAGATCCCTGTTTCCCGTTTCGCTTGCAGTACTCGGCGATCGACGGCGGCGGAACCAACATGGCGATCGCCGGACGCACCGGCCTGGCGCACTACTCGATGCAGACGAGGCGCTGGAAGCTGTTCGGCAACGAGACCCAGGAAAAGGACTTTATCGTCGCAGGCGGGTTGCTATGGTGGCGCGACTATATCGTCAACGGTTGCTATAGCATTCTGGAGAACGCGGACGAGTTGCGGTTCTATCCGAGGGACTCGAAGCTGGACAACAAGTTCGCGAAAATCATCTCGGTGACGGCGCCGATTTTGCTGATGAACATCCTGCAGAATCAGCTGATCACTTTCGGCTCGGACGCCCAGGTCTGCATATGGCAGCTGACGCAGAACGATTCCTGTAAGCTTTTTGACAGCTGTCAAATTTTCTATCTCAGTAAAGGGCGGCATATTTTTTCTCCGAACAGTACTTCATCCCACAAGAATAAATCAACAAAAGATTCATTTCCATAACGACCAGTAAACAAAGTAAAGTTTTTGATGGCTAAAATGTCACCTGCTCCAGAAAGTTTGTTCATTTTAAGGTGAAAATTGCGTCAAATCGGAAGCATAATCCGGAATGAATCTGACACTTCATTTTGACACTTTGAATTTCGTACATTTTGATTTTTCCAGGCTTTCAATAGGCGGTCGTTATGGAAACGAGTTTGTTGTCCGGATTCGACCACTAACCACTGACCTACATACCGAAACGAATTTTTGATTGAAATTTTTTGACAGTTGGTGACGTTGACGTTTCGAAACTGCAAGTCCTGGACATTTCCGCGTTGGCGGTGCATCCGGCCTGCATAGCCTCCATCACTTTGACGTCTCTGAGAACCGAAACCGGCCGAGGCCAAAACCACACGTCGGAAAGCATCGTGTTAAACGTCAGCGGTCGCCTGTTGATGGTCCAGCGTGAAGTTAGGAACGGAGAGAGGTACACGTGCTCCATGCCGACCGTGCTGGCCAGCTGCGTCGAAAACGTCTGGGTGCCCAGCAGGAGGCGCGCCGATAAGGTAGGAATCTGTAATTTTTACCCAGAACCCCGACAATTTTTCTTACTTTAATTTTTCCAGGCGCATCTGACTGAAGCCCTCTGGTTGTTTTGCGGTTCGCACGGAATGAGAGTGTGGCTCCCTCTGTACCCGAAAGATGGCGATAAAACGCATACGTTTATGTCGAAGAGGATTATGTTACCGTTCCATTTGAAAATCTACCCGTTGGCCATTTTGTTTGAAGACGCTATAATTCTCGGTGCGGAAAACGATACAGTTCTCTACACTACCGACCCGAATTCGCCGTTTTCGCTACCGTTCAGCGTTTTACAACGAACTGTCAGTAGTTTTTATTGTTTTTTTTCCGAATGGGAATTTTGATTGTCTGTCATTTCAGAGTCAAGTCTATTTGCATCAGATTCTGAGGCAGCTTATAAGGCGGAATCTTGGTTACCACGCCTGGGAGATCGCCAGGAGCTGTATGAGCCTACCTTATTTTCCTCACTCCTTGGAGCTGCTCTTGCACGAGGTCGCTTGTCAAATTTATGACGTTTCATCTGTCACCTGTCATTCTAATTTTTTTTTTAATTGTTTTTAATAGGTTTTGGAGGAGGAGGCGACGAGTAAGGAGCCGATCCCGGACGCGCAGCTGCCTAGCGTGATCGAGTTCATAATGGAGTTTCCGGTTTACCTGCAGACGGTCGTCCAGTGTGCGCGTAAAACGGAAATCGCGTTATGGCCTTACCTGTTTTCGGCGGCCGGCAAACCGAAAGATCTGTTCCAGGAGTGCATGGCCAAGAGGCAGCTCGACACGGCCGCCTCCTATCTGATAATCCTGCAAAATCTGGAAACGTCATCCGTCAGTCGGCAGCACGCCACACTCTTACTCAACACGGCCCTGGACCAGTCCAAGTGGGAGCTGGCCAAGGACCTCGTGCGCTTCCTGAGGGCAATCGGTGAGCACACGCATCATCTGTCACATTTTTACAGTTCATCTGTCATATTTTGACAGTTCACCTGTCATATTTTGACAGTTCATCTGTCATACCTTTGACAGTTCATCTGTCATACCTTTGACAGTTCATCTGTCATACTGTTGACAGTTCGTCTGTCATTTTAGACAGTTGTTATGTCATCTGTCAAATTTTCGCAGATCCGAACGACGTCGAATCTCCCCGAAACTCTTTCGTGTTGCCGGCCAAGCTCGGGTTGGCCCCCCAGACGCCGCCCGTCAGCCCGAACGCGGAAGATCTGAGTCTGATTTTGGGAAACGTCCAAGGCCCTCGGGTCCGCAGCTACTCGACGACCATCTCGCCGAAATTGGTCGACAACCGCGTTAGCAACGTCAACAGTCTCGGTAACAACAACAACGCGGACTCTCCGCAGTCGATAAGGAAGAAATCTGTTGCGAGCGCCGCCACCTACAAAACCGAACTCAGGCGAGTGGAACCTCGGATCTGTCAAAGTTGACGTTTTTTGACGTTTCTTGGGACTAAGAGTTTCCGGTTGACTGTCAAATGATATTAGTACCACAAAAATTATTTTGGTATTTTTTGTTAATTTCTAGAATCGACTCTTTAGTGTTGTGAAAATCATTTCAAAGTAAGTTTTGATTATAATTTTTAAACGATTTTCCCGGATTTTCATCATGTACACATTTTGAGGTTATAAAGAATATTTCTCGATTGATTGAGGCTAATTTTGAGTCAGTTTAGGCCTATACAACAACATAAATGGATACATTTCAAGTGCATTGGTGATATAAACACATTACCGTCACATATTCAACTATAGATCCAATTTTATGCACTTCTAACCTCACAAATGAAATTAGTCGCCGTCGCCGCCGCCACTGGACCATTTGACAGTCGACCGGAAACTCTCGACCTCTATAAACGTCATAAATATTATTATGACATGACATTTTTGACATTTATCCAGGGGCGCGCCCGGCATGTAAGCGTAAAAAATGTGCAAAATCAGTCAAAAAGGTCAAAATCGTTCAAAACTGTGTATGAAATTGTCAAAAATTATGAAAAAGTTAAAAATAGTAATAGAATAATCAGTAAAAAAATGTCAAAACCGTCAAAAATAACAAACTTGTCGAAAATAATAAGAAATACGACATCAAAAAATTTAACAAAATCAGTCGAATTTTTATGCACTTTTAACTTCACAAATAAAATTAGTAGCCGCCGCCACTGGGCCATTTGACAGTCGACCGGCAACTCTCGACCTCTATAAACGTCAATTATTATGACAGATCAGATGACAGATGACATTTTTGACATTTATCCAGGGGCGCGCCCGGTAGCACGGCCGAGGAGTTCTTCATCGACGTCATCCTGCAAAAGCACGCGCGCCGCCTGCTCCAATCGAGACGTCTGACAGATCTCGGCTATTTCGCCGCCCACTTGGACTTCCACCTGGTCGCCTGGCTGGGAAAAGAGCGCGACAGGGCCGCCAACTGCGACGACTTCATCCTCGCCCTGAAACACCTACACGACGAGTTCAACTGGCCTTACCCCAAATCGACGATCGCGTTACCAGGCGACACTTTGACAGATCAGGAGGACCATTTGCGCGCCTTGAAAATCGACGTCACCCACCAAACGACCTCGAGCCGGGTCGGTGACAGCGGCTACATGAGCCTCCAAGGTCTCCCGTGTACAGGCCTGGTCACGCCGATCAACACGCTCGACTCGTCGAGTCAGATGACGGTGACGGAGATGGGCGAGCTGAGCCGAAGCGACGACAGCCGAGGGGGCGGGTCGCCGAGCGCGGTCGAGTTCGACGTCGCCAACGGTAACCGCGTTGTTGATAATAACAAGATGGCGGACAGTAGGACGACGGAGAAGACGGTCGAGGCAAAAGGGGTGGTGGACGATTGTAGTGGGATGAGTGCGGCGAGCAGCGCGTGGGCCGAGGACGCGAGGGACGTTCTGGCGAACGACAATTGGGAGGTGCCGTCGTCGCAGATCTTGGAGCAGCTGTCAAATGCCGGCAACAAGGGCTCGCACAGGTCCGAGGTGCAGTTGAGGTAAAATCGTGACGGTTTTGACAGTCGGAATTGGGTTTTTGTGACTTTTTTGGGGTCGGTTGAATCGGGGTTTTGAAAGTTGGGTTAGGTTGGTCACTTTTTCGTCACCTAAGAATTATCTTGTTCTATGCTACATTGAAATCTTTTGAAGATAGGCGAGGTATACTTTATTTAGTGTGAATCACAGAGTTCTATACTATACCTAGAGATAAAACTAACCGTCAGACGTGTTTTGACAAAACTGATGGAATAACTGTCAAAAATGCTATTATTTCATTATTTCATTCATGGAATATGATAATTGTGACGTTTCGGGTATCAGCAATGTCACATTTTTAGCAAAGTGTTATGTCTACGGTCATTTATAGGTTGACATGTCAGATGAAAACACTGATTGTCATTTGTCAATAGTCTGCCTTCTTTGTCAAGTATTTCAAAGGGTTTCAAAACCAAAAGAGTCTCCAATTTTTTTTTTTTCAATTGCTATGGAGTTTTCCACAGTTTTCCCAGAGTCTCCCGTAATTTTCCCGGGGTCTCCTGAAGTTTTCCCGGAGATTTCTCGCACTCTACCGGAGTCACCCGGATTTTTTCCGGAATTTCCCCAGAGTCAACCAAAAATTTCCTGGAATTAACATGGGTTTTCCGGTAGTCGTCCGGAATTTTTTCGAAATTTTCCGGAGTCATTCAGAGTTTACCTAAAGTTACAGTTAGCTAACCGGAGGTTTAACCAGAGGTGAAAATACGAGTGACTTCTGAAATTTGTTGTGAGTTGCACTTTCAAAAGTTGGCTCAGGGCCGGTTTATCAATGCTCCAGTTATCTTTTAGCTGACAGTTAAATGTGTTGATTGTGATTGTTATAACAAAGGTAACCTAGGAATTTAACCTCCAGTTAAACGTTAACTGAGCATTGATAAACCTCGCCTCAGGGCTCAGAGCCATTTCTTCTGTCATTTATGGAAAGTACCAAGCCCTCTGTTCAGTGAAATAATATAAAAATCAAAATCTCGACTGCAGTCTATTATTTATTTTATATTTTTAATTTTTTGTTTACAGTTTTCATTGATATCAGATTAGTAACAAAAACCCAACAATTCACGATTATGGCTAAGCAATATGGACGCCCAAATGCGGCGATTTTTGTTGATTTTGCCTAGCAACTAATTTGTTGATACTGGTTGCCAGACAAAATCAACAAAAATCCCCGCATTCGGGCGGCCATTTTGCTTGACCATAAATGCGAATACTGACATCTAAACCATTTAATCTGTCATTCATCAGGTACTTGCTGCAGTTGTTCATGGAGGCCGGCTGCCTCGAATGGTCCCTGATAATTTCCGTCCTTTTGACGGACGCGATGGCGGTCGTCCGGACGGTGAACGCGGCCAAATCCCCCGACCAGACAATCGAAGCCGTCTCCAGGTTACGCCAGGGCCTCCTGCTGCTCCAGTTCTGGACGAACACCGAATGGTAGGTAACCGACGCTATATTACAGTTTCCTGTAATTCTTGAAATATGTCTGCCGACAGCCTGGGCTACAGGGCGTTCATGCTGGCGGTCCAGAACCAGATCTCCGTCCTCTCGAAGATCGTCGAGACCAAGGTGCAGCACCAGAAGATCGCCGACTACCAGCGCGCCGTCAGCGCCAGCCTGAACAGGGTGTCGGCCGCCCCCTCGCGCAAGACCAGCGCGGCCAATCAGGTGGCGCCGTCGGACGGCTCGGCCAATCAGGGCGCGCCTACGTCATCCGCGCTGTCTGTCAGTTCGGAGGGGGGCGTGGCGACAGATGGCGCCGCTGTCGGTAACGGCGGTGCCGTCATTTCCAAACTGACTAAAGACAGTAAGCAACGCGATGACGTATTCGAACAAACGCAGCCGATGATGATACCCGAAAGCACCGGGTGCGTCGTCTCGTAATTTTTGTTTTTTTTTTTGGTAACCACGGTAACTGTCAGTACAATTCCAGTAAAACTAAATAAATCAACTGTAATAATTAACGATAATGATGATGATGATAATAAGAGTGCAATAGATTTGATGATATTATCGGCAAATAATCAGTGGTGCCAACTTGAAGAAACGATCCGTCTAAATTCCCCTAGTTTTTAAATCAACTTTTACCGCAAAAACGCTTGGCTGTTAATTTTTCTATGATGATTATGATGATGATGATAATGGTATAACAAATTTCAATTGTTTCGTGCCTCGCATTTAAAAATAATTTGGAAATACGATGAAGTGGTGGAAAATATTTTTGCAACTGATTATGGTAGAACTGATTTTAGGACGTCATATTATAATTATGTCGTTGCAATATTTATTTGTACTGTATTAACTATGTATTGTTGAGAAAAAAATATGTCGAAATTTTGGTCATCTGTCAACTTTTTGACAATATTTTTTTCGTTGTTGTAGATTTATTTGTAATTTTAATAATACTGTTGGTCAATTTTTATACAGTGGCTAGTAAATACGTTTAGGGATTATGATTATCTACATAAAAATAAAATGGTAGACTGTCATTTGAATAATATTAATAACAATTATTATAAACAATAATAATACTCTGCTCTTTGTTGTATATTTATTTAATTTTATTACTTTGTAAAAAACTATTAACAGAAACTTATTAAATAAAAAAAAGACTAATAATTACTTGGGGAATTTAATTTTTCTACGGTTGGCTATTACGGATCAAGTCCATTAAGATGTCCCTGATCTCTGATTCGCTGTTGTTCTAGCCGTTCCAAATCGTATCCGTCAATTCCCAGGCCCAAACGTTCAATGGCTTTTTCGCCTAGGCGGCCGTTCAGTTGTTGGTAAGTTCGGGATCTTCTCTTACCGACGTCCGGGTCGAACTCCCACGTGGAGTCCTGGTGGAGAACCGGATGTCCGGCCAAATTGAATTGGAGCAAATCTCGAACCACGGTGGCCGTGCAGGACCCTGACGTTATAAACGTCATGATCACTATTACCAACTGAAAATAGAAAAAAGTTACTAAAACTTCGCAGGTTTTTTTTAAAGAGTTAAAGAACCTTAAAAACTGTCGATTTCTTCATTTTTCCGCCGCGAAATGACTCGATGGCCCGAAAGCTCGTCGGAAACTACTACTTTAGTGAAAGTTTCTACCTTATACGTGCATTTGTACGTATGTCATTATGAAATCATAAATTGGAATTTCGCAATAATTCGACTCGACTGTTGACTATTGAGGTCGTTTTAATCGAGATAAAATCGTTACATTAATGCGTTTTACTCATGAATAAACATTTTTATTGGTTTTTAATGGGCGTGTGTTACTCATGATTGAGCATTTCCACCTTTGGCTCATCGCTCGTCTATTTTCTTACGGAATTTCTCCTGCAGCAGACAATTTCTTTCGTGTTTTTGAAAGAGTGGAAGGGATCCCACTTTCTCTTTCATCAGAATATTATGAATAAGTTTCACTGTTTAAAAGTTTACTCGGCGGGCATATTGCGTACGCGTTATTAGTTTCATCTTTGAGTTTACGGAGAGCGAAAGTGCGTCTGAAAATGTCGAAAATTGCTGTTTTTCTGGTGAGTTTGCACCGTTTCTCCATTAGTACGCTAATAATCTAATTATGATCTTATTTAGGTTGCGATAATTGTTGCGATTTTCGCGATAATGAGCGAAATTAGTGCGGTGCAACCGAGGGCTCCGAATTTCCAGTATTTCGAAAGGTAAGCCCACTTAATTTAACGGAGGGTTTTTCGTTCATCAAGGTTTGTGTTCTGTTTTAGGCCGAAATATCGCTACCCTTATTATGACGAAAACGGCGTAGGCAGACTTTTGTACGGTTACGGAGATAATAAACTTTACCAGTATAAGACCTTTACGCCCTTGGAAGGAATCCACTAGAATTTTAGGGACATTTCAGTTTTCAGTGTTGGTTCATCTGCTAGTCATTCATCTTTCTTAATTAATTTTACTAATAGAACGTTTTATTTTTTGTACTTTTGATAAATATAATTTTTATTTAAAAATATTCTATCATTTAGTACCAACTCAATGGAAGAAAAATCCCCCAAATCACACTTTTTAGTTCCTTTATTATTATTTTGTACATCAATAGCAAAACATTTATAAAATCTATGAATAGAGAGAATAGTGAGACATATCTTTCAACTTTTTTTCATCTGGTTAGGAACTGACTTGGAAACGTCAAAAAATCAAAGATCAACATCGATAATGGAAAAAGCTACCATCAAGTCAACTAGATAAAAGTAATCTGTCATGTATCTGTCAAAAAACGATGAATACAAAATGACAGCTGGAGTAACGTGACGTCACTAGTGAGGTCGGTAACGTAGGTGCCTACAACTACACTTATAGACATTTAAAATGTTCACATTATTCAAGGCAACTGGTCTCGTAACTTTAAAAGCAGTCTTCCAACATCAAAAAATCTACAAATTTCAAATAATATTCAGGACGGCTCTTCCTCATTAAAAAAATTAATAATAAAAAAAGGATAAAAAAAAACGAAAATAAAAGAAAACAATTTTATAGTAATAATAATAGTGATAATAATTAAAGTATAAATATAATTTCCTTATGATAATAAAAAATACCCTATAATCTAATACATGATAGGCTTGTCTTTCGTTTGGTTTTTGACATAAGCTGTAAATCTTTTCAAGAACTTCGGATACTCCCTCTTATAAACGGCCCTCAAAACCGAAGCCGGAGCCCAACCACCCGGATTCACTGCAAAACAAAACGAAACGTCAAAAAACTGTCAAAAAAATTATGACAGCTCGAGTACTCACCTACGCTACAGTAAGTTATTTTACACGATATATCGTCCCTGGAGACCGGGGCGCCATCTTTCGGCGGATCCACACGAGTTTGACATAACAGACAGACCGTCAAGAAAATCCGCACGCATTTACCGGCGTTGGCCTGAAATTGTAAAATAATAAATCACCATTACCAACTTGAAGAAACAAAACTAACCGGATGATCCGGATGGTCAGTCGAGTTGTTGATGACGGCCCAAATGTCAGGGCCGTCTCGGTCCTGGTCGTTGGCGAAACGGCGTAAATGCGACCAAAAAATGACGTCACGCTGACTGGCCGGCCATATTCTTTTGTGGATCTGGTGGAACATCAGCGTGTCGTCCGAGATCGTCTCCAGGACGTTCATCTGTTCGAGGGTCGCTGTGACAACGAAAACAAAATTGTTCATACTTCAAATCTGACACATGACATCCTTCAAATCTGACATGTCGCACGTCAAATCTGACAAGTCATACGTCAAATTTGACATGTGTCAAAAATGAAAAATGAAAACTGTGACGTACTTTCCCAGTCGTATCTGAACTGCGGACTGAAGAAGTAATGGCAGACCTCGCGACCCGTCATCCCCTTGACGACGTGCACGGCCTTGAGCGGATCCACGACCATGCCGTCGACCTCCTCCTCGCGCCGGTACATCCGCATCTCGCCGTCCTCGGCGAACAGTTGCCAGCCGGTGCCGCACTCGCCGACGCCCAGACGCGCCATGGCAACCTCCTGCTTCACGACGCGCTCGATCTGTCAAAAAATAATAATATATGTCAAAAATGTCAGAATTGTCAAAAAATGTACAGAATACTCATGAATTCAGAAAATCAGCCAAAAATTTCAGAAATGTCAGATGTCAAAAAACATTGAAAATTTAAAAATCGTCAAAAATCAATAAAAAAAATCAAAATTGTCGAGAATGTCAAAAACATGAAAAATTACAAAGATGTCAAAAACCCCAAAAATATCAAAAATCACAATCGACAGTATGAACCATTAGTCAAAATTTTGCAAAATCACTCAAAAAGGTGAAAACTGTCAAAAATGTCGACAATACAAAAATTTCCAAAACTGTCAGAAATGTCAAAAATGACAAAAATGCACAGAATCCGCAATAATTTAGAAAATCAGCCAAAAATTTCAGAAATGTCGAATGTCAAAAAACAACAAATTTGAAAATCGTAAAAAAATCGATAAAAAAATGAAAATTGTCGAGAATGTCAAAAACATGAAAAACTACAAAGATGTCAGAAACACCAAAAATATCAAAAATCACAAACGACAGAGTGTGAACCATCAGTCAAAATTGTGCAAAATCACTCAAAAAGGTGAAAACTGCCCAAAATGTCGACAATACAAAAATTTCTAAAATTGTCAGAAATGTCAAAAATGTCGAAAATGCACAGAATCCTCAATAATTTAGAAAATCAGCCAAAAATTTTAGAAATGTCAAACATGGAAAATAAAAAAATCGCCAAAAATCAATAAAAAAATCAAAATTGCCGAGAATGTCAAGAACATGTAAAATTACAAAGATGTCAAAAACGCCAAAAAATATCGAAAATCACAAACGACAGAGTATGAACCACCAGTCGAAATTATGCAAAATCACTCAAAAAATGTGAAAACCGTCAAAAATGTCAAAAACACAAAAATTTCAAAAATTGTCAGATATGTCAAAAATGTCGTTTTGAGCGTACCTCGGGCCACAGTCGGTGCGCGATCGCCGGCGAAGTGGGTGGAGGAGTTTCGGGCACCTTGCCGCTCTTCAGTCTTTCCCGGAGCACCTGCTCCTCCTCCATCTTGTCCAGCCCGGACTCCACGGCATCGTAGAACTCGTCATCGCCGAGAACGCTGTGCGGACCCTCCTGGAAATCAAAATAATTTTTTTAATTAGAAATTCGTATCGAAAAATTTATAAAAACACGAATGCATATGTACCAGAAAAGACGGCATTTTCGAGTGAAATGTCGGAGTCTAAGACAACTTGCGCTACCGCCCGAGGTCAAAACGATAATGAATCTTATGTAGATATCGGAGTTATTAGTGGAATATCACCGTAATATAAATATACAAACAAAAACAAGGCAAGGATTGACATAAGATAAACAAAAACGTCACTTAGTTGCTGCAGAAATGTTCAAATTCCGGTAGCTACCGCCAAACGTCAAATTTGACTTTGACAGGTGCCACCGATAGACAAGTGATAAACTAGACAATCCGTCGTTCCGTCCATCGATTAAATACCGTGCGATCGACCGTTTTCGTAATCGAAATGATCAGTTTTGGCCAGGCACGCGTCGATGGGAAATTCAATCGATCGCCCGGTACAAATTTGGCGATTTTCATTTCAAATTGGAATATTTCGGCATACATCGATTGCATAATCGGGAAATTTACGAGCCGTTTTCGATGCGAGTTTACGTTACACGTACGCAAACAAAACAGAGTGTGCCTCGAATGTGGATTTTGAGGTTACGCGCGGTGTTACGCGCCGTACCTATTAAACCGTAATTTCGATCGTAAACCGAAATATTCGACCTTCCAGTTTCAGACGAATCCATCGCAAAACAATGTGGAACGGAAATGACGAAACGTACATATCGACAGTTGCTAAGGCAAAAAAATGAAGCGCGCTGCATAATTAATCACGAAAATTCAATAAATTCAAAAAATTGCAACACGGTCAGTTGTCAATCACACAACAATATTAGCATGGTGTTATTAACGACATGTTAATGTTAAAAACGGTTATGTAAACATGATCAAGGAAGAACTGTCAAAAAAAGAGAAAAATGCAAGAGCGCTGAAAAAAAAGCGGCACGCATAACGTAACAAAAAAGAGAGAAAACATGAATCAGACAGAGACGTCCCAGATTACGTCATCATCGATTAGTAATCATCACAATTAAAAGGAGCGCAAATACGCGGCATGGTCGACGAAATTGCGAAAAAATGCATCCCCGAAGAACAAACGACAATCACCGTAACTACAAAAGACAAACGGGTCGAAAACAAAACGCGAAAACAAACGAGAAGCGCTAACGATATGAAAACAAACGATTTTTTGCGAGATTTAAAGACCGTTACTAGCGATTGTAAGTAACCAAGGTAACAACCTCGAGTAATGTGTATTTAAAACGAAAAGAATGTAAAAATCACCACTCACGTTCTTCTGTTTAGTTTTGCGCCACTTTTTTATAATCTTTCTCATGTTTTCTATGGTAGGAATCTTCAACTGTTAACACGGTATCTACTGGATACCAATAACGAATTCCCCGGCAATTGTTTCAAGTTATCATCACCGCGATGACGATTTATGGTAATTTCGATTAACGAATTTATTATTATTATTATTAGTGGAGACCGAACTTGCCGGCCGATTTTAATCAGAGAAACACACGTTACACCAATAACGCGGACCGAACTCGATTGTTTCACGTTGTTTTATCGAAACGAAACTAGCGGCGGTTCAGGCAGTGTCACTTTGTGCGGTCGGTCGGTTTTTGTTGAAGCGAAATACGCGGCATCGTACGATCTCGTTCCGCTTCTATTTTCGCGATGACTAATAATCCCCGACATTCGTGCCGTCGGGCTAGACGTTCACTTTTTCCACGAAACACGTGACGTGTTGCCGACCGAAACAAAACACCACCCACGGCACGACACCGACTCATTCAATAAATTTATTACCGAAATCATTTTTTTTCCACAAATTTTTAATTTTTATTTTTTGTTTTTTTTTTGCAATTTTTTTTTTTTTAATGTTTACTTTGCAATTGTTTTGTGGTTAGGGGAATTTCGTTATCAACCGTCTTGTTTTATCAACAAAACGACGAGTCGCATGGCAACGGAACAACGGCGACCCGATTTAAACCACAATTTCACAAAGTTTAGAAATTTCGATCGGAATCGCCGGATAATGAAGCGCGTCGTATAAAAGAGGACGGATTCGTCTCAGGTCGATCGGAAGCCGGAAAACGGGGGGTGGCAAGCGGTGACGTCATTCCACAGTCCGTTAACACCCGGAAATCCACCCCCGATTTTATCCGGTACGATCCGATAACGAACCGGCGAAAATGTACACAGAAACTTCGTTTTTAATTTTTACCTGTCATTTTTACGGAAAAGGGCGAACTTACGCGAATCGTGTGAGGACCCCGTCTGCGCTGCAAATGCGACCGGCCGAAAATCCAATTGCGAAACGTGGAAAGCTTCGAATTTCCATGAGATTTTGACATTTTTCTCTCGAAATTAATTACGTGACGCACGGAAACAATCGCGCCACCATCTGACACCTGATTTCTTTCAGGACTTTTGACAGTTATGAAAACAATTTGAAAATTTCGACAGCGCTAATGAAATTTCTGCCAAGCCTGCTCGATTTTGTTCAACTTTTCGATATTTTTTTGCGGTTAGCTACACAATATGTCAAAATTTTGAAATTATGTACCTATTCATTTAAAAACTGTGATGAGTGATATAAAACGCATCATTTCCGGGTTAAATTTTTGACATTCTTTGGTAAATAATGAGTAAACAAATGGATAATTCACGTCGTCGCCATTTTCAAGATTTAGAATTTCTGTATTTTTTTTTGTTAGAAAATAAGTGACAAGATGACAAGTGACGATTTACATAAAAAAAAGTTACAGTTTTAAGACTTATCATGAGCATTTTGACAAATGTTATCCAAAATAATCATCTGACATCTGACAGCGAATGCGAAACAAAAAAATCTGACAGACAAACAAAAACAACGCCAACAACTGTCAAAAACGGATAGGATTTTCTACCAAACTCCCGGAAAACGTAAATTAGGCATCCGAAATCAAAACAAGATGAAAGTGACGTTTCGCTAACCTCCAAATCGGGTCCGGGATGGGCCGTCCGGACTTTCTGCAGCTGCGCGAAGTAGCTCCGGGCCAGATTCTCGCTGCGCCTCCTCCGATCGACCTCCCTGTCGAGCCGATTGCGCCACGACTCTTCCCGCTGCGCCACCAGGTCGGCGCAGTGCTCCAGCGTGTCCAGAACGGCCGCCGTCGTCGTCTTGAACGTGATCGCCTCCCCCTTGAAATCGACCACCGGCAGGTTTTCTACCGAACCGAGACAAAACCCGTAAAACCACCCGAAAAACCCCAAGAACCATCAAAATCACCATCGCTTTTCGGTGTGCGCTTCTTGACGTCATCGTCGACGCAATAATCGAAATACTTCTGCAGCGTCTCGATCTGCCGACACAGAATGTCCTTGAACGTCTCCAGCTCGGCCAGTTTTTCGCGCAGGTTCCTCGACGACCGCTTGAAGCTGCTCCCCGACGCCGTGCTGTAGGTCGTCGACTGCAAACTGACAGTCGAGCCGTGACGTTTCAAACTGTTGTCAGATCCAGTACCATAACCGCTCTCCACCTGTCAAATCGAAACCGAATGTCAAAAACTATTCGAGCTGTCATTTTTCTGTCACCTTGTAGGATTCGAGGGCTTCGGCCCAGCTCTGCTTGCTCTCGACCGAGTCGGCCCTCAGGTACCAGACGCAATCGTTGACAGAGACGTCGAATCGGCACTCGTCAAACTCGTGCGGCTGAAATTGACATTTCGAGTCAGATTTGACGTTTTCGAGACCTCAAACAGGAAGGGCGTACTTTTATGACGGCTTTTGCGAGCGATAGAGCCCCTCTGCACCCGTATCCGCTCTCCTGCTCGCTCTTGTAGTAAGACAGGGTCCCGTCTTTGAGTACGATGTACCGGTCCTGCCATCCGTGTATGTAGTTGGTCCATTTGCTCAGCACGCCCGCCAGTTCGCCCCCCTGGTTCTCCGTGTCGGAATCTTCGCTGCTGTTGTGTTGTTGTTGCTGTTGGGGGTCCTCCGCCATCCTTGGGGAGTTTCGTGGGACGCCGACTGGGTTATCGGGGATTTTCGTCGGTGTTTTTTGCGTCGAAAGACGGGTGGACACTTCACGGCATCGTATTTACGCTCGACTGTGCGATTACATGACGATTCTCAGGGTCGTATGACTTTTTTAATCGCGATTTCTGTTTATCACTGACGGATAATGACGCGACGCCATTTTGGAGTGATTGAAATTTGACAGTGACAGCGGCTGTCTTCTCTCGTCTGTCCTGCAACCATAGAAAAGGAAATTAATAGAACGTCTATTTACGTGCCTTTCATAGACATCATATTATACCGGGTGTTCGTTTAAAAAATGATTCGGACATACAAGGTTATCAAATTTCTGACGAGACGAACCAGAAAGTATAGAAAATGAAAAATTGAAATACAAAGGAGGAAAATAACTAATAAAAAAATGTCAAAATCACTATACAGAGTGATTGTAGCAAAATGTTATAATGATAAATATAGTATTGTCATAATTTTATACAAGAAAATAAATGTTTTGATGTTTTTGTATACCTACAACGGTGGATTGTAAAAAAACTTAAATTCTGATGTAGTAGGAAGGGGACCGAAATATAGATATAAATTAGAATAAAAATCCATTTGAATATTAAACTTGAAAACATTTCGCATGAAAAATGAAATTTGTGATCGTGATATCATTTGTACTAGTGCTGTTTCAAAATGTATTTTCCGCTCTGCAAATTACTGGTGGGTAGTCAGTTTTATTCTATTTTAGGTATAAATTGTGATTATTTGAAAAATTCTAGACGAAGAAAATTTAAAGTCGTTGCCAAAGATATACGAAATCGGCCGCCCCGATTTGTGCCATAAACAGACCGAACGATTTTGCCACCTGACTATCAACTTGGCCCCGAAAAATGCGGAAAATCCGTCGAAATTTTGGAAAGTTATCGAGAAAACCAAAAGTTCTACAGACTATTTTCGTCACGACATTTTAAAATATGCAGTTTGTGTCAATATTTACGATTCAAGACACAGTAAAAAAACGAACACGAACGAAACCGTTTCGTCATTTTACACAAACAAATTCGACCATTTGGGATTAGTGGCCAATTTGAAAAAAATCGATTGCGATTTAGAGGATGCCCAATTATTCCGACCGAAATCCTACGATTGGATTGTTTTGTGAGAATTCAATAAATTACCAAACATATTTCGATTAAAACCGTAAATATTTTTGATTCAGGTTTTCAGGTTTAGTCTACGTCACGTTAATGATTTTCGCGACTGTTTGCGATTTTAGGAAAATCCTAGAAAACCGATTTTTTCTAGTTTTTTCTGTCGCAAAAAATTTCAGAAAAATGTTGGAAAATTGTGATGGAGAAAAACTGAAATGCGTCCAAGGAATGAGATTTTTCACCACGTCTTCGATAATTCTCTGTCACACTTACATCACTCTGATTGTCGGATATGTCGGTAATACAGAATACTTCGAAGAGGTAATTGGCACCGAAATTATCATCGAAATACTAAAATCATTAATTTCAGGTGCAGTTTCCTAATACTTGGTTCAGAAATACCGCACGTTATATTTTCCCGGTTATCGTTCAAACATTCTTCGTAATTTCCGGGTGGTTTCTGAGTTACGGCACTTTGAAAATTATGAAAAACCAACAAAACAACAAATCGCCATGGAAATTCGTCTTTCTCACGTTTCTCAATCGATGTCTTAGATTATTTCCGGTGTTGGGCTTTCTGACGTTACTATCAACGGTCACGTGGTTAACCGGACTGATTAAAGGCCCGGTTAAGAAAGTTTTACTCGATGCAGAATTCAAGAGATGCAGGAAAAATTGGTGGATGAACTTCATCTTCATCAATAATTTAGGAGGGGGGGACACGGTAATTTTCTTATATCGAAAAAAACGATTACCGTTCTCATTTTTGATATTTATTCCAGTGTTGTTCGCACGCTTGGTATTTAGCAGCAGACACTCAACTCTATTTACTGTCTTTGATAATTTTGGCGGCCATTTGGAAATTCAACTTGAATTTCGTCAAGACTTTTCTGAAATTGATTTTCGCCGCCATTCTATTGCAAGTTTCTTTGATTTACAATGAAAATATTTCAGACGTGGTTTTCGATGCCAGCCCCGGGTAAATCAGGACGATTTCAAACAAATTCATAATTTATTGAATACCCAAATTTTAGAAATATGGTTCCTCTTCTCCGAGACCAAACTTCTCCAACATTTTTCCTTCTGTATACTTCGCCAATATCGAGAATGGCTACATATTTCATAGGCCTCGTTTTCGGTTACTATCATTACCAGATTGACGAAAAGAAAATCAATTTGAAAATCAATAAGGTTGGAATTTTTCATTCAGAATGTAATTTAGTAACAATTTCGTTTCAAGATTCAAGAATTCGTCTGGGGTATCTCGTTTTTCACCCTGCCTCTGATATCCGTGATAATTAGCAATTACAAATTTGGGAAATTGGCGACAGCAATGTTGGCAGCACTTGTCAAACCGGTCTACGCACTGGGGATAAGTTTGGGGATTTTCGGTATGATTTTAAACTTGGGTGGTACGATTGGTTTATTGAAGGCGATATGCGAATGGAAACCGATCGTGTTTTTGGGCAACATGAGTTACAGCGTCTATCTGATGCAAATCACTTACGTTTTCAGCAAGGTTTTAGTCAATTCCGAGGTTTTACAAATTTCCGATTGGGCATTGGTAATGAAAATAAATTGCCCAACAAGAAAAAAAACAAAAATTTCAGTTTTTCTTGTAATTACAGGGGAAATATTTCATGATGGATGTCATTGTCGTTTATTTCTTGGGCTTCGTCACGCATTTAATAATAGAATTACCGATGGCAGAATTGCAGAATCTCCTTGTGCCCAAAATGAAAGCCAAACTGACGGAAAAAGATTCCTAGAGAATTTAATGAAAATATCGGCTAAGTATTCTAAAGGAGAAAAAACATATGTAAACAAGATAACAATATAACCTCCTAAATAAATGATAATAGTGATCGAGTTCTTTTTTTATCATTCATCATTCCCAAATTATTACCATATGATAATATGAATACCATAAGATCAAGGAAATAGAGAAATACAAAGGGCATTTGCGATATTTTTTTCCATCAAGAGGAAAATACGACTGAAATGAATTAATCGTACTTTGCCGTTTCAAGGCTCAACAATGCGTGCATATAATTACGATAGTTGTTTCATCTTTTGAAGCATACACGTGTCGACCGATATAGTAAATGAATTCATAAAAAGTAGATTTTTAATTAATGGCCCGGCAGGTTAAGTCAAGGCAAACCATTTTTAACATTAATTTTGACTATCCGCGAAGGTAGGGAGCCGAAATCGGACAAATCACACATTCGAAAGAGATAAAAATTACGTAAGTCCGAGGATCAGTTCTAAAACTAGTCGAACGTGTACGTCAAATAAACTAACATCCTATTATCATTAAAGTACACTTTCTTGAGCGATTCATTGAGAACATTATTTTCATAGATGAAACATGAACCCAGTGATCCTATTGTCGTTTTTACTAGTACAAGTTCAAATTATATCATCAGATACTCAACTCCTTGGTATGTAATTATAATTTAACTTTTAATCAACATTAAAAAAATTATACAGGGTGTCTTTGAAATACGTGTACAACGCGCTACCACATACTCCTGAGGTCAAAATAGAACGATTTAACCACAATGACCCAGTCCAAAAGTTAATAATAAAAAAGTTACAGGGTGTTGAAATGAAAATTTTTATTCAATTTTTTTTTAATAACTTACCCCAAAAATTGGTGCGATTTTTGGGTGAAATCGAACATTCAAGTGTGAATAATTCCAAAACGGTGCATCATAGCGACATCAAACAAGTAAACTTTCATCGAGTAAAATCATCAGACAATCGATTCCATTTATTGGAACAACGGTAATTTGAAGGGAGAAAAAGTTGACACTGTCATTTGGAAATTCTTGTAGTGTACGTGGCGCCCCCTAACAAATACAGTGAAACCGAGTCCAGATAAATATTCCCCGTACCAAAAGACCCTCGTGTACCAATTTTTGAATTATTATTTCGAAAACTTGACAAGCTATTCAAAAAAATTGAAATAAAAATTTTCATTTCTATACCCTGTAACTTTTTTATTATCAACTTTTGGGCTAAGGTCATTTTGGTTCAATCGTTCTATTTTGACCTCAGGAATATGTGGTAGCGCGTTGTACACGTATTTCATAGACACCCCGTATTCATTTTCTATTTTCATACATATTATTCATTCAACCAGTGGCGAAAGTTTCATTTTTCAATTGCGTATAATAATTATAATAATATATGTATACAATTTGAGCGTTGTATCTTATTATTTCTCATACTAATTGAAATTTCTCCTAGACGATGAAAATTTCAAGTTGTTGCCAAAAATATACGAAATCGATCGCCCGGACTTATGCGTTAAAGAGAACGACCAATTTTGCCAGTTGATCCTAAAACTGTCACCGGAAAATCCTGAAAATCCGTCGAAATTCTGGAAAACCATCGAACAAAGTAAAAAGTTCGCAGACCATTACCGCCACGACGTTTTAAAATACGCCGTCTGTGTAAATTCCGACGATTCCCGTCAAAATGTGACGAATTTGACCGAATCCGTGTCGTCAATTTACACCAACAAATTCCAACACCTGGGATTGGTCGCGAATCCGACGAAAATCGACTGCGAAATCCAAGACCACCGACTGTTCCAACCGAAATTGTACGACTGGATCGTCCTGTGAGTAAAAAATCAATTTCCCAATTCGGTATAGTAATTAAAATGATCAATTTTCCAGGTTTTCGATCTTGGCTTACTTCTCGTTGTCGATTTTCGCGACATTTTGCGATTCCAGAAAAATCACGGGAAATCGATTTCTCATGGTTTTTTCCATCACCGGAAATTTCAGGAAAATGCTGAAAAATTGCAATGGCGATAAACTGAAATGCGTGCAAGGCATAAGATTCTTCACGACGTTCTTCATAATCGCGAGCCATACGTATCTCGTTTTGATGATCAGTTACGTCGGTAATACAGAATTCTTCGAAGAGGTTCGCATCTGAAATGAGCGATTCAATTTTCTACCAAAATATAATCAATAGTAACCTGTTTTTTTTTTGTCAATTTTCGTTATTAGAACATTGAATCGCATATACTAATTTTACCTATTCGAATTTTTGAGGTTAGATTTTTTAGGTTCCGACAATCTGGTGGAAAAACACGGCCCGGGACATGTTTTCGTTCACGGTCGGCACTTTTTTCGTCCTTTCCGGCTGGTTCCTAAGTTACGGCGCTTTGAGATTGTTCAAAAACCATCAAAACAACAAATCGCCATGGAAATTCGTGTTTCTCACGTTTCTCAACAGATGTCTCCGACTGCTTCCGGTGTTGGCCGTCTTGATCGTGGCCATCGACACCACCTGGCTGACCGGACTGATCCGAGGGCCGGTCAAGAAAATTTTCCTCGACGGGGAGCTGAAAAGATGCCGGAAAAATTGGTGGATGAACTTTCTTTTCGTAAATAACTTCATATTGGCGGACACGGTAATCGTTTGTCTCCGTTTTTCGAAATACTCGAACGAAATGTGAGAATGTGACAAACCAATTCTTCATTCAATGCGGTTCGTCACATTCTGAACTTCCAGACGGATGATTTTCGTAATTTTTTTTTAGTGTTGTTTGCACACTTGGTACTTGGCGGCGGACACTCAACTCTACTTGCTCTCTTTGATAATTTTGGCGGCCATTTGGAAATTCAACTTGAATTTCGTCAACACGTTTTTGAAGTTGATTTTCGGAGCCGTTTTACTACACTCTATTACGATTTATAACGAAGGAGTATCGGATGTGATCCTCAAAGGAACTGCCGAGTAAACTTTTAAACAATTTCGTGAAAGTCCACCTTATAAAAATTTTCATGATTTCAGCAACTACATTTCGCTCGTTTTGGACCAAATTTATGTGAAGACGTTTTTCACTTTATATTCGTCACCTTTGTCGAGAATGGCATCGTATTTTATAGGAATCCTATTTGGTTACCTTTATTTCCAGATTGAGCACGGAAACATTAAACTAAAAATTAATAAGGTCGGTACATTTCGTTTTATATAAAATCGTAGCAACTTTGTAGTGAGGAACAGGTTTTTTAAATTTTAGTGACTTTTGCTGTGTAACAACGGCTTATGATTACCCCAAAGTTTGAAGTTTGCTGTGAGTCGGGCTTTTCAAAAATCAATTTAGCCATTTCTTCTGTCATTTTAAAATGACTTATTCCAAAATTATTTTCTGCTCTATTAAATATCAAATTTCGTTTAAAATTTACTTTTTCTCAATAAAAAAACCACCAAAGGAGTGCCAGTCATTGAATTTTTTCATTATTTTATACTTTTCTGTGTAAATTTTTTGACGTTTAATATTTATGACAACCGCCAACTATTGTTTTTTATTTTGATGAATTTAGTACTAAAACCGAGACTAAAACCATGGCAACACCCAACAAAACCTAACAAAACTAGTTCCTCACTAGGAAATTTCGCGCAAATAACGATTTAAGAAGATTTTTGGCAATTTTTCTGTTTCAAGGTTCAAAAATTCTTCTGGGATTTCTGCTGTTTGGCTTTGCCCGTGACATCGTTCATAATTTGCCATTACCGATACGAGAAATTGACGACATCCGTGTTGGCAGCCCTGGTCCAGCCGATCTTCGCCCTGGGCATAGGTTTGGGGATTTTGAACTTGGTCACGAATTCGGGTGGCATCACTGCCCCGATCAAAGCGATCTTCGAATGGAAACCGATCGTGTTCCTGGGCAACATGAGTTACAGCGTCTATCTGATGCAAATCACTTTCCTTTTCTTCAAGGTCGGGACGAGCACCGAGGTTTTCCAGCTTTCCGATTGGAAAGCGGTGAGAAAAATGCAAAATTGCTCGAAAAAATCAAGAAAAATTATCGTATTTTCGATTTCAGGTGAAATTTTTTGTCGGTGACATCGTCGGCGCTCATTTCGCGGGCTTCCTGACGCACCTTTTGGCCGAATTGCCGATGGGAGAATTGCAAAATCTCGTCGTGCCCAAGATGAGAGCGAAACCGTCCAAAAAAGACTTGTAGACAATTTTATTTTGCGCACTTATTTCTTACCGTTATTAGTTCCATTTATGTTTTTATACTGAATTACCAATAAAGTGAAGAAAATGAGGTGATAAATTACTGTGCCAATAATTTAATATACAGGGTGTCTTTGAAATACGTGTACAACGCGCTACCACATACTCCTGAGGTCAAAATAGGACGATTTAACCACAATGACCTTAGTCCAAAAGTTGATAATAAAAAAGTTACAGGGTGTTGAAATGAAAATTCTTATTTCCATTTTTTTGAATAATAATTCAAAAATTGGTACACGAGGGTTTTTTGGTACGGGGAATACTTATTTGGACTCAGTTTTGCTGTATTTCCTAGGGGGCGCTACGTACGCTACAAGCATTTGCAAATGACAGTGTCAACTTTTTCCCTCTTCAAATTACCGATGTTCCAATAAATGGAATCGACTGCTTCATGATTTTGCTCAATAAAAGTTCGATTGTTTGATGTCGCTACGGTCCACCGTTTTGGATTTATTCACTCTCGAATGGTGGATTTCATCCTAAATTCGCTGTAATTTTTGGGGAAATTTTTCAAGTCGATGGTTTCGCAGTTATTTGATGAAATGTCGGTATCGAATATTGGGACACCCTGTATAAATGACAACTTATGTGAGGGTAAAAGTTTGACATAAAGTTGCACATTGAGTAAAAAAATCAAATATATTTCCGCTGTACCTTATTATTTATCAATTTTTCTGAAGAAACGTACAAAGTTGCATCCGGAAAACAGCCACTTATGGCGTTGACATTGACGTTTTTAATTTATTAATTTTGGAACTCTTTTTTCCGTGAAATAGTAGCAGCCTGTCGTGGAACAGGTTTCTGATACCTATCGACGCATTATCTGATTATAGCGAAAACTGCAAGATGAAAAAACTACATTCGGAAAAGGAAATAACTATTTTGACCTTTCCTGAACGCAGTTTTGCAATTTTTTTGTTGAATCGAAATACTTGCAAATTATTATACCTATATATTGTCATGTAAAAAGTCAAGTTTATGATCTAAATAGGTATATAAAAGAAGAACTTTTATATTTTTCGAGTATTAGAATGACTTCTGGGAGTAGGGGAGAGGGGGGCAGGTTCGGACACTTAACTTCCGTAAACAACAACAACGTTGTCTTACACGTTAGCGTCATATTATCGACGTTGCTCTGTTCCGTAAATATTTCACTTCGTGCTGGCACTGATGAGTTATATCGAAGATGCATATTTTTTCAGCTATGATTTTTTTTTTGAAGTGTTGCGTTTGTCCGGACCTACCCCACAGTGGGGTACATCCGGACAAGCCATGGCAAGGGGGCCAACTGCGTGGGGGCTCTGGAGCTCGAACCCCCAGTCAACGCTTCAGAAGGAGGCGGGAGTCCCACGCTCTGTTTTACTATTTTTTATCTAAAATTCATACTTATGAACATGAATATGATTTTAATACTAAGCCTGCAAAAAAGTTACTTTGTATTCAATATCTTCAAGAAAGTTGGCGCTATTCTCCCCTCAAGCCCTTCGGCCTCACTCCATAACATTAAAAAAAAATTTGCAACCCCGTAGCCGAGCCCCCAAACATGTTTCAAAAACCTAGCGCCACTGACCCATGGGGCACTTTCGGACATAGCAATAATTTCAGTAAGGATTTTTCTTTCTTCATAACACTTCTCCCCGCCTCTTTCATTACTGACTCCGATGTCTCACCCCTTTGTGTTTTCTTTTTGTACGTACCATTTTTTAGAACAAAAAATAATTGGAACTACAGTTTTGGCGTGGGGCAGTTTCGGACAGTCCGAACCTGCCCCAATGTGATTGTCCGAACGTACCCCGCATTCACCATTTTTGTTTGAAGCGTTAAATAATTTTGCTGCGACCCCAAAGCGTCACAAAATTATAGTGTACTTTACGGTTATTTACTGAATTTGAACATAAGAAGATTTGCAATGAGTTCTACCATAACGTGTCAACGTGAAATCTCATATCACTTAACTCAGAAACTATTGGCAAGGTGAATAAGACTTGTATTTCAGAATAAAACTTGGAATTCTAAGAGTATCCACTGGAAACTTCTGTACGCACCTCCACTCTCGTACAATGAACTAGTGAAGTAATTGTGGCCCGGAAAATAAACATTAAGGCGGTCAATTTGAAAAATCCGGATGTGCCCCGTGTCCGAACCTGCCCCCCTCTCCCCTAATATAACGTGCTACCTAAGGACCCAAAATTTACAAGTGAAAAATGAAAATTTTAATATTGATATTGTGTTTAGCAGTGCGGTTTCAAAATGTATTTTCAAAACATCAAATTTTTGGTGGGTACCTGATATATTTTTTACTGAAATTAACTGAAAATTATCGTAGACGACGAAAATTTCGAATTATTGCCAAGGATTTACGAAATCGGTCGCCCGGAATCATGTATTCAAAAGAATGATCAATTTTGCCATTTGACTATCAAACTTTTGCCGAAAAATTCAGAAAACCCATCGAAATTTTGGAAAATTATCGAACAAACTAAAACTTCTACAGATTTTTACAATCACGATATTTTAAAATACTTTGCATGCGTGAATATCAGCGATTCTCCACAAAATGTGAACCAATCAGTATCGTCATTTTACACGAAAAACTACCAACACTTGGGATTGGTTGCGGATTTAATCAAAATCGACTGCGACATATACAATCAACGACTCTTTCAACCAAAATTATACGATTGGATCATTTTGTGAGTAAAATATTAAACTTTTTCTCGATCATCAGTCATTAAAATTTTTCGATTCTTAGGTTTTTGATCTTGGCTTACGTCACATTAATTATTTTCGCGACCATATGCGATTTTAGAAAGGGCGCCCAAAATCGATATTCAAAGATTTTTTCCGTGAAAGAGAATCTCAGAAAAATGGTGCTCCATTGCAAAGGGACAAACATGACATGTGTTCAAGGGGTGAGATTCTACACCACCATCGTGGTAATCTTCTGTCATACTTACAGCGCTCTAGTTATCGGCTATGTCGATAATACAGAATACTTCGAAGAGGTGAGAAAAACTTGATAATAGTGGTTCACACTGTATATGATGGATAATAGTAGTTTATTACACCCGAGCAAAATTTGGAGATTTTTCATGTGTCTTCTGAACAACATTGGTAATTCTCCAGATTCCGAAAAACTGGTGGAAACACACGATCCGAAACTGCCAGACGTTTATAGTCCAAATCTTCTTCGTACTATCCGCATGGTTACTGACTTACGGAACTTTGAAAACTATAAAACCGTACCAAAATAAGTCACCATGGAAATTGGTGTTTCTTAAGTTCCTCGATAGATATTTGAGATTGATCCCGGTATTGGCCGTATTGACGTTTACATTGAGCACCACATGGGCAACTGGTGATTTAAAAGGACCAACCCAGAAATTGTTCCACGATGCGGAAATTAGCAGATGCAGGAAAAATTGGTGGAGGAACTTTATTTTCATCAACAATTTCGTACTAGCGGATCAGGTGACTTTACTTATAAACAAATATTTTTCTTTTTAATTTTCGAAATTCATTATTTCAGTGTTGTGTGCACACTTGGTATATAGCGGCGGACACTCAACTCTACTTGGTCTCGTTGATAATTTTGGCGATCATTTGGAAATTCAATCTGAATATTGTCAAGACATTTTCGAAATTGATTGTCGGGGCTATTTTACTACACATTTACCATGTTTACGAGAAAGACATTTTGGGCGTCAATTTTAAACCAAATCCCGAGTAATTTCTGATATAAGCAACTCCAAATCGATTTTTAATTTTTTGAATCTCTCAGAAATCTAATTGCTTCGTTACTGCATCAAACTCATCTGCTAGAATTCTTCGTTTTATACTCGTCACCTTTCGCAAACACTTCATCGTACTTCATCGGAGTCTTGTTCGGTTATATTTGCTTCCAAATCGAAGAAAAGAAAATCAATTTGAAAATCAGTAAGGTTGGTACTTCTTCATTTCACATAGGGCGTTAATCTAATACGAAAAATCCATCACCTTTGTTATTTCCGTGTGATTTAGTACGATTTGTTCTTTCCAAGATTTCAGAGTTTTTCTGGGGCCTCTCAGCATTGGCTCTGATTTTGACATCCGTAATGATTTGCAATTATCAGTACGGAAAAATTACCACATCCGTGTTGGCAGCACTTGTCAAGCCCATGTTCGCTCTGGGGGTAAGTTTAGGGATTTTGGGGATGACCTCGAATTTGGGTGGTATCACTGCCATAGCGAGGACATTTTGCGAATGGAAGCCGATCGTGTTTTTGGGCAATATGAGTTACAGCGTATACCTGGTACAAACTGTTCACGTTTTGAATAAGGTCGCGTTCAGCACGGAAGTGTACCGAGTTTCCGATTGGATTTTGGTAAGAGAAAGTCGACTGTGGAAATTACGAAATTTTCTGAATTTTCTTCCGATTTCAGGTGAAAGATTTCGCCGTGAACGTCGTTGTCGTCCATTTCCTGGGTTTTCTGATGCATTTGCTGGTCGAGTTACCGATGGGCGAATTGCAAAATCTCGTAGTGCCCAGAATGAGGGCGAAATTATCGAAAAAAATCTCATAATTTTGTACTTTTTACGATTATACTTATAACAATATCAGATTCTGTAAGGGCTGAATTGATGAACAAAAATACTGGCAATAAAGATTCACAGTAACAAAATTCTATTATTTTCAAATGATATATAAATGCCAACTTATGTGACATAAGTGAGAGGGTAAAAGTTGACTTTATGTGCAGAGTCGCAAGTAAAGTAAAAAAATTAAATATTTCCACTGTACCTTATAATTAATGGAAACTTCCAGCCTCACCACATAAAGCTTCACTTTTGATACTAATAACATAATCTGCTATTTATACATTATGTTTTTCTATCAACATTTATACTAGTTCACTGTAAAAATAATAATTTACACATTCATGCAAAATTATTACTTCTTGAATAATTAATGAAACATTATGAAAAATCGAAAAAAGCTGCATTCTAAGTTTTGAACTTTGAATGCTGGTAGGAGTTTAACGATATAAAGATTTGGATGTTACATCAGAATCGAAAAAACTTTTAACACTTTAGCCATGTCGAGCGTTCTAAAGAAGTTGATTAACATTTTTTTCCCCAAACAGTATAAAATTTGAATGACTTTCAAAAATCGATCTTTTTATGTCAGCAGATGTATTTAATTTTGTTGAAAAGAAATTATATGGTTTGAAAACAGAATTCGGATATTCATCAATGATTACATAATGTTAGCTGAATTTTTTTTTACTAAACGAACATTAAAACTTCTTGTTACAATGATTAACCAACTGCCATTTGCCAATTTCTTAAAATTTACTTTGGGCCAAAATTTATGTTCATTTTCACCTCTACGTATTGCTTGCGATCTAAGTGTTTCAAAACATTTTTTTTTTAAATATGGCATACGGGTAATGTGAGCTCAAAACCAGTGGCAGTGAACGAGGTGATCAAGTACAATTACGATTAAGTAATTAATATAAGTAAGTGGTAAGTATATGTTGAGTATATTTTCCTATTTTCCCAATATTTAAATTGAAAACAAACCACCGAGAAGCCAAAGGAGGCGGAAAGTAAAATTCACAAGTTGTAATTTTCGACGAACAATTCAAAAATCGCTGACGACTATTCAAATACAGGTGAGTTTAAGATTTTATCCATAAAATTACTCTATCACACATATATTTTTTTGTTTATGCAGATTAAAAATGGAATTTGTCATCCTAGTGCTTTTTGGATTATCTGTATTCTTGAGATCTCAATCTGCATTCGCCGACGTCCAACTTATTGGTATTGAATCAAATTTAACTTATACATCAGAAACCAATATTGGTTTTGACATTTTTCTAGACGATGAAGATTTTAAGTTGTTGCCGAAAATTTATGAAATTGGTCGTCCGGAACTATGCAATGAAGAAAACGAACAATTTTGCCAGTTGACCATAAAACTGTCGCCGGAAAATGCCGAAAACCCGTCAAAATTTTGGAAAATCATTGAAGAAACTAGAAATTTCACAGAGTTTTACGATCACGACATTTTAAAATACGTTGCATGTGTAAATACTAGCCATTCTCGCCAAAATGTGACGAATTCGTCTGAATCATCAGTTTCCTTATTTTATACCAAGAAATTCAAACATTTGGGATTGGTTGCAAATTCGACCAAAATCGATTGCCAACTTCAAGATTACCAACTTTATCAACCAAAATTATACGATTGGATCGTTTTGTGAGTAAAATATCAAACTTTTTCGTATTCGGTGTTTTGATTATTTAATCAATTTTCAGGTCTTTCGTCTTGACTTATGCGACTTTGACAATTTTCGCAACCATTTGCGATTTCACTAAACTCTTGGAAAATAAATATCTTTTGACTTTTTCGGTCAAGGCGAATTACCGAAAAATGATCGACAATTGCGACGCGGAAAAACTCAAATTCGTCCAAGGAATAAGATTTTACGCCACACTTTTGGTAATCGCCAGTCACACATGTCTTGTTTTGATGCTCGGTTATGTCGACAATACAGAATACTTCGAAGAGGTAAAGATTACAAAAAATATCGAGTACTATTATTCCAGAATTATTTATACTATCAAATTTCAGCTTTCTCAAATTTGGTGGAAACGCGCTTTCCGGAATCTATTTTCCTTTGCCGTTCAGCCATTTTTCGTGATTTCCGGGTGGTTCCTAAGTTACGGCACTTTGAAACTGATGAAAAATCGACAAAACAACAAATCGCCATGGAAATTCGTCTTTCTCACGTTTCTCAATAGATGTCTGAGATTGTTTCCGGTTTTGGGCTTTTTGATGTTAGTAACAACGACAACGTGGTTAACGGGACTTATTAAAGGTCCGGTTAAGAAGGTTTCATTCGATGGAGAAATCAAGAGATGCAGGAAAAATTGGTGGATGAACCTGATTTTCATCAATAATTTCGTTTTGACAGAAACGGTAATTTACTTTATATCGCCAAAAACGATTATCGTTCTAATTTTCGATGTTTTCAGTGTTGTTCCCACACTTGGTACATTTCAGCAGACACCCAACTCTATTTGCTGTCGTTGATAATTTTGGCAATCATTTGGAAATTCGACCTGAATTTCATCAAAACGTTTTTGACGTTTATTCCTATAGCAATTTTATTGCAATTTTTTCTGGTTTATTTCGACGAAAACATTTCAGACGTCATTCTAATAGCATCCCCTAGGTATATCATTCGATAAATTGAAAAGAAATCTTCAAAAAAGCTAATTATTTCAGAACTGTCATTTCCGTATGGATCGATGAGTTTTATGTGCCGTCATATTTCGCTTTATACTTTTCCCCGTTCGCCCGGATGTCATCGTATTTCATAGGCATATGCTTTGGGTATTTTTATTTCCAGATCAAAGAAGAGAAAGTCATTTTCAAAATTAAAAAGGTTGCTTATTTTCGTTCTCCTACTAGAAGTTTTATGAAAAATTTCAATGTTTGTTCAAAGATTTCAGAATTTTTTTGGAATGTCTCGATTTTCGTCCTGCCTTTGATAACCCTAACAATTTGCAACTTCCGATACGGAAAATTATTGGCATCCGTGTGGGCGGCACTTCTCAATCCGATCTTTGCGCTGTCCACGAGTTTAGGGATTTTGGGAATGGCAACGATTTCGGGTGGTACGACTGCCGTATTGAGAGCCATCTGCGAATGGAAACCGATCGTGTTTTTGGGCAATATGACTTACAGCGTTTACCTGATGCAAATCACTTACATTTTCAGTAGGGCCGTTACGAATACGGAGCCTTTCCAACTTTCCGAATGGATTCTGGTAAGAAAAACTAATTCATAATCGACTGAGCATATAAATCACGCTTTATGTCATCGTTGCATCGTTTGACGTTTGTAAACAAACTGCGAGGGGGCCGTAACTCTCACTTTTCGTGTGCACCAGAGTTCGTAACGTTCAGAGTTCATCGCGAGTTCTAGGGAGTTCTAGGGAGTTCTGAGGAGTTCTGAGGAGTTCTAAGGAGTTATAATATGATTCTAGAGAGTTCTGGGCAGTTCTACAGAGATTCCTTGCTTACTTTTTGAATCGAGAGTGGGTTATCGTAGGTACCCGCAAATTTTTAACGCAATTTTTATATAATTTGGTATGACACCCAAGTCTCGTTCGATCATTTTCCAGAACTCTGGTACGTCCAGTTCGAACTCGCAATTACCGGCCATTATTTTAGTACTATTTTATCCTCGAATTCACATTTCGAAATGATCACGTTCAATATGCGTCGACTCGAGATAAACAGACGAAAAAAGACATGGGCCATGGGCGCGAGGACGGTTAACAGTCGGCACTAGAGTGTTGGTGACAAAACGCAAATGCGAGCCAACCCGAACCATGAAATTTTATTACGAGCTATAGCGGAGACGTACGAAGTTAAATTTTTCCCGCGATTTATCAGAGTTCAGGAAGATTTATAAAGAGTTCAAAGGGTGTTTCCTTGGGTTTTATATGAGTCTACGGGAGTTCAAAGGAGTTCATGGGAGTTCATAAGAGTTCTAACTGAGTTAGCAAGAGTTTGAGAGAGTTCATTTAGAGAGTTCAAGTTTGCCCGTGCACGGAGTTCACACAGTTACTGCCCCCTCGACAAACTGTCACTGTAATTTTACTGTACAATTATGAACTTCATTATTCAACATACATAAATAATTCAAATTAAACGTCAACATTTTCAATTGCAGCTAAAATATTTCATGACAGATGTCATTGCCGTTTATTTTCTGGGTTTCCTGACGCATTTGCTGGTTGAATTACCAATGGTGCAACTGCAAAATCTCGTCGTGCCCAAAATGAAATGAAACCGAGAATGAAACCAATGAAATATATCAATTTGGACTTGATTACTTTCTGATAACGTTGTATAAATAAATTAAATTAAAACATTAAACCGATTAATGTACTTACAATTCTATTGAACGGGATCTATATACTTATTATTCCTTTCATAGTTGAACTCTTGACAATTTGAGTGAATCTTGCAAAAATCAACAATTTTCAGTAACATCCTGTATTTTTCATCGAAAATCAAGAACAACACAAGGCCAGCTATCAAAAGTACATAAATAAGATTGATAAAGTGCGTAATTTATTGTTACACTAATATAAATTCGTCTACCTATTATAATGAAAACTTGCGTATTTTTTCAACTCCATCAGTTGATTATTTTTGCCATTACTGAATGTGAGTCTACTTCTAACATTTTATTCAAATTATAGTTTTCCAAAAACATCTCAAAGAAGGAACGTTTCATTTATAATGGCATAAGTTTTACTTTATTCTGAAATCATTTCAGGTCAAAAATGAAATTGGTGATTGTGTCAATCTTCATATTCTTGCGTTTTCAAAATGTATTATCAGACGTCGACATTTTTGGTACTCCAATTGGTTTTGCTAACGTTAATTTATTAATTGAATCACCAACTTTCTAGCAGATGAAAATTTCACGTTATTACCAAAAATTCATGAAATTGGTCGACCAGAATCATGCATCGAAGGCAAAGAACAATTTTGCCACTTGACCATCAAATTGTCGCCGGAAAATACCGAAAACCCATCGAAATTTTGGAAAACCATTAAACAAACTCAAGCTTCTAAAGAGTTATTCGATCACAGTATTTTGAAATACGCTGTTTGTGTAAACACCCACGATTCTCACAAAAATGTGATTAATTTGAACAAATCAATATCATCAGTTTATAAGAAAAAATTCCAACATTTGGGATTGGTTGCAAATTTGATCAAAATCGATTGCGATCTTCAAAATCTTCGACTGTATCAACCGAAACTGTTCGACTGGATTGTCTTGTAAGCAAATTATCAAACCATTTAATAATCAACACAATTTTAATTTATTTAAGTTTTCGACTTTTAGGTGTTTAGTGTTGGCTTACATTATGTTGACAATTTTCGCGACACTTTGTGATTTTAACAAAGTTGTCGTGCATGAACGCATTTTAGTATTTTCCGTCATAAGAAATTACAGAAAAATGTTCAACGATGGAGGAAAAATGAAATGTGTTCAAGGAGTGAGATTCTACACCACCATCGTGGTAATCTTCTGTCACACTTATACCGCTCTAATCATCGGCTATGTTGATAATACAGAATACTTCGAAGAGGTATAAAATATTCACCGAAAATAATTTGGTTAAAAATTATCAAAATTCATAACTATTCAGATTCCGAAAATCTGGTGGAAACACACGATCCGTAATCACTTTTCGTTCATGGTTCAAACATTTTTCGTACTTTCCGGATGGTTCCTAAGTTACGGAACCTTGAAAACCATGAAAAACCAACCTGATAAGAAAATCTCGTGGAAATTCGTTTTCCACACGGTCCTAAATCGATATTTGAGGTTAATTCCGGTATTGCTCCTATTGATGTTCATCTCGAGCACTCCATGGTTGACTGGACATTTGAAAGGGCCAATCCGGAAATCGTTCGAAGACCCGGAAGTTAGAAGATGCAGAGAACATTGGTGGAAGAACTTTGTTTTCCTCAATAATTTTGTACAGGCAGAAACAGTAATCTACTATATCGACCAAAACGACTATTCTTTCTATTTTCGATATTAATTTCAGTGTTGTTTGCACCTTTGGTACATTGCAGCAGACACTCAACTCTACTTGCTCTCTTTGATAATTTTGGCGATCATTTGGAAATTCAACATGAATTTCGTCAAGACGTTTTTAAATTTGATTTTCGTAGCTGTTTTACTACACATTTATCTGGTTTATAACGAAGATATTTCGGACGTAAATTTCAAAGCAAATCCCAAGTAATTTTCGATATAAGCAACCCAAAAACCACAATCTTTTTAATTTTCGTTTTTTTGTATCAGAAATTTTCTTCATTCGCTAGTGTATCAATCTTATCTGCGAGAGTTCTTCGTTTTATATACGTCACCTTTCGCAAGAACGTCATCGTATTTCATAGGAGTCTTGTTCGGTTACTTTTGCTTCCAAATCGAAGACAAGAAAATCAATTTGAAAATCAGTAAGGTTGGTACTTTTTCATTCACGTAGGGTGCCAATCTAATATGAAAAACCATCACCTTTGTTATTTCCGTGTGATTTAGTGCGATTTGTTTTTTCCAAGATTTCAGAATTTTTCTGGGGCCTCTCAGCATTGGCTCTGATTTTGACATCCGTAATGATTTGCAATTATCAATACGGAAAAATTACCACATCCGTGTTGGCAGCACTTGTCAAGCCCATGTACGCTTTGGGGGTAAGTCTAGGGATTTTGGGGATGATCTCGAATTTGGGTGGTATCCCTGCCATAGCTAGGACATTTTGCGAATGGAAGCCGATCGTGTTTTTGGGCAATATGACTTACAGCGTCTACTTGATGCAAAATATTCCAATTTTCAATAAGATTGCGTCCAGCGAAGAGGTCTACCAAGTTTCAGATTGGGCTCTTGTAATAAAAAAAAGAAATTTCTCGAAAAATAAAACAAAACTTTCTGTTTTTTTCTCGATTTCAGATGAAACATTTTACGGTGGACGTGGTTGCCGTCTATTCACTGGGTTTCCTGACGCATTTGCTAGTGGAATTACCGATGGGGGAATTACAAAATCTGGTCGTGCCCAAAATGAAGACAAAACCATCGAGAAAACGATCATAGAAAATTATCAAATTAAAATTATTAAAGAATGTTCATTTACAAAGACTTTTTGTATATTATAATAAAAGTCATTCTGAAAACTTGTATGTGGTATCTTTAAGGTCAAATCTAATAGAAAATAAAGTTGCTTGAGAATCAAACCGTGACCTCTAACGAAAAATTGAATGAATTTCCTTGATCGTATTTTAGGACAATTTAAAGTCATCATCTCTACTTGATCCAAACAGAGGAATTTTGTTGTAATTCTTGGGTTTTAGTTTTTTTTGCCTTTCTATCACTAAAACCAATATATCTATGAAATCAATAAAAATGCAAACGATTTTCTGAAAGTTTACGTGATAAGTCTCTACTTTGTTATTCTAAAAATTTTTATGAAAATTGAAAAATGCAATGAAATCACACGTCAAGCATTTATCACCTGCTTGGTGCTTTTAAATCGAATCTAAAGAACAACATAAGGCGAGCCATCGAAAGCACATAAATAAGATTGATAAAGTGCGTAATTTATTGTTACACAATTATAAATTCGTCTGCGTCTAATGAAAACGTGCTTATTTTTTCAACTGCATCAGTTGATTTTATTTTTGCCATTATTGAATGTGAGTGTAACATTTTATTCATAGTATAGTTTTCTAAAACACTTTGATTTTGATTATTGTGTTTTCAAAAAAGGAAAGTTTTCTTATTTTAGGTCAAAAATGAAATTGGTGATTGTGTCAATCTTCATATTTCTGCAATTTCGAAATGCATTATCAGACGTCGACATTCTCGGTACTCCAATTGATTTGGCTAACGTTAATTTTTTAATTGAATCAGCAACTTTCTAGAAGATGAAAATTTGAAGTTATTACCAAAAATTTATGAAATTGGTCGACCAGAATCATGCATCAAAGGGAAAGAACAGTTTTGTCACTTGACCATCAAATTGTATCCGAAAAATGCCGAAAACCCATCGAAATTCTGGAAAACCATTGAACAAACTCAAGCCTCTAAAGATTTCTTCGATCACAGTATTCTGAAATACGCAGTTTGTGTAAATACCCACGACTCTCACAATAATGTGATAAATTTGAACGAATCACTATCGTCATTTTATACGGAAAAATTCAAACATTTGGGATTGGTTGCAAATTTGATCAAAATCGATTGCGATCTACTCGATCGACGACTATATCAACCGAAACTGGTCGATTGGATTTTCCTGTAAGCGAAACTTTAAACCATTTAATAATCGGCACAATTAATGAAATTTTCGATTTTCAGGTGTTCAATATTGGCTTACATTATGTTGACAATTTTTGCGACACTTTGTGATTTCAGAAAAATTGTTGTACAAGAACGCGTTTTAGCGTTTTCCGTCATAAGAAATTACAGAAAACTAGTCAACAATGACGGAGGAAAAATGAAATGTGTCCAGGGAGTGAGATTTTTCGCCACCATTTCGGTGCTCTTCTGCCACACTTACGCGAGCCTAATTTTCGGCTATGTCGGTAAAACAGAATACTTCGAAGAGGTAATTATAAGGTACAGCAAAACACTTGAAAATAGATTCCAATTTTCCAGATTCCGAAAATCTGGTGGAAACACGCGATACGGAGTTATTTCTCGTTCATCGTTCAAACATTTTTCGTAATTTCCGGGTGGTTCCTAAGTTACGGAACTCTGAAACTAATGAAAAACCAACAAAACAAAGAATCGCCATGGAAATTCGTCTTTCTCACGTTTCTTAATAGGTGTCTCAGATTATTTCCGGTTTTGGCTTTGACGATATTCATCATGGGCACCACATGGGCACCTGGACTTATCAAAGGACCAATTAGAAAATACCTCATAGATGGTGAATTCCTAAGATGCAGAGAAATTTGGTGGATAAATTTCCTTTTTGTAAACAACATCGTCCCTTTCGAAACGGTAATAACTATATTATACATAACCAAAAAAAATATCAAAAATCATTTGATTTCAGTGTTGTTTGCCCACTTGGTATTTGGCTACAGATACTCAACTGTATTTACTCTCCTTGATAATTTTGGTGATAATTTGGAAATTCGAATTGAATTTCGTCAAGACGTTTTTGAAATTGATTTTCGGAGCAATTTTACTACAAATGTTTCTAATTTATAAACACAACGTTTCAAACCTAATTTACGAACTAAACCCCGGGTACCTATGACAGATACTTTACATGACATAACTTGGTCTAATTTTTCAACACACATTTCAGAAATATGGTCCAAGTTATGGAGACAACATTTTCGGCAGTGTTCGTTTTATACCTGTCGCCAATTTCGAGAACGGCATCGTATTTTATAGGGATCCTATTTGGTTACCTTTATTTCCGGATAGAAGACAGGAAAATAATCCTTAAAATCACCAAGGTTCGTACTTTTGATCGATTAAACACCCTATGATGTCTAAATTTTGTTTTCCGAAAAGATCCAAGAATTTTTCTGGGTTTTCTCATCTCTGGCATTGCCTTTGCTGTCTGTACTAATTAGCAATTACAAATTCGACAAAATGACGACAACAGTATTGGCGGCACTCGTCAAGCCTGTGTACGCTTTGGGCATAAGTTTGGGGATTTTGGGGATGATGACGAATTCGGGTGGTACGACTGCCGCATTGAGGGTGATCTGCGAATGGAAACCGATCGTATTTTTGGCCAACATGAATTATAGCGTCTACCTGATACAAACGATTCACATTTTCAACAAGGCCGTAACGAATCCCGAGTTTTTTCAAATTTCCGATTGGGGTTTGGTAAGAGAGACACTAATTTCTCAAGCACATTTTCCCCTATATTTGATGATTTCAGGTGAAACATTTTATCGAAGATGGCGTCATCGTTTATTTCCTGGCTTTTTGGACGCATTTGCTGGTCGAATTACCGATGGGCGAATTACAAAATTTAGTCGTGCCGAGAATCAAAGCGAAATCATCAAGAAAAGACTGATGATTAGATTTTTTTGTGAGAGATTTACCTAGTGACAATATAAAAACTGAAATTGAATAAAAATTATTAAATTAATATCATACATCTCAACATGTTTCAGACATTTTCAAAGAGTTTTATGTTTTTAAAATGTCGACATTGTAACATAAAATTGGCAACATAATTATTTGAATAACTTTTGTGTCTTCAAACAGACATCCATATATTTGCAGTTGAAACACACATCATATTTATTTTACCGAATTTTTGTGCATTGGAAACCGGAAAATGTCACATAATAGTTTGAGTGATTAGAAAAGAAGTCATAAGAACAAATAAGTAAAAGAAAAATACATCTTGCAACCTCGAGAATTAAACCAAAAAATGAAAAAACAAAATGATTTTAAAAAAATCATAAACTTTTGTAGTGAGGAACTAGAGTTTGAAGTTTTAGTAACTTTTGCTCTGTAACACTGACTTTTTACCCTGAAGTTTGCTGTGAGTTGGGCTTTTAAAAGTTGGGTTAGCTATTGTTTCTGTCATTTTTGAATAACTTGGAATTTTCACCTATACGAACGTATTCAGTCCTCTGTTCAATGAAATAACTTCATCTCTATATTTTTCTGTTTGCTTCAAGTTCAAATTCCGGTAAAACATTTCTCCTCAACTTTTTCTCAAAATTTTACAGAAAAACTATGCCACAAGTGCCTGTAACTTATTTTTTTCATTATTTTCTACTTCCCTGTAATGCCGGCCGTTATGTGCCTTTTCTTCAATTGTGTTGTTTTACCATTATTTATTAAGGATATTAAAAAATTATTAGAAATTAGTTCGTTTTGGCAAGGATTTAAATGACAAACCATGACAAAACCTAACAACTCTAAATTCCCAGTTAGTTCCTCATTACAAAGCTAATCTGCCTGTAGGTACTCGTAAGAATCAGTGACCATATTTCTAATTTTTCCATGTATTTCTATCAGAAATCGTTTTTCGCATAAAAATCCAAGGTTTTAAACTGTTTACGACACTTTCTAAAATTACAGTAATTTTCAATTTACGAATTTCGAAAATACAACACAAATATTTACCTTTTGATCGGTAACTCTTATACTGTTACTTTCCCACCCCGGGGCCCCTTATCTCGCGATGATTACTTTTACCTGTTGGTGCCGTGCGGACTCTTTTACCTGGCCAATAGTGGTGATCGTCTAATCGATGATGGACCTCTCTGTTGTGTTATCGTTATTACCCAAATTCACGTAGTACCACACACGTTGGGTTCGAGAAATCAAACACCGTGATTCATACCACATCTTAATTGAACGTACGGGAAAATAGCAAATGACGGGGAAGATGGTTAGGTCCAGTATTTGGCGCTTGACCCATTGAAAGCAAAAACCAGCGTCTCGCGCCAAGGCGGGAATCGAAGAGTACCAGTATTACTTATTACACAACATAAACAAGTCTCAAGCAAAGCAACAATCATAATCATAAGAATCATTTAGCCCAGCAGTAATTCAATATCAGCGAGCAACAAGTAAAACAGCTTGCCATAGTCTAGGGTCTCATTCGGGGCTCATTCAGGTAGCCCTCGGTTCGGTACTCTGGTCCGGTAAGCATCGGTGATTGATCGGTGATTGATTGCTTTTTATGTGTGATGACCTAGCCCCGGGCTGCCAGGTTACAATACATTTTGTATAATAATAAGAATTTGCCATGAGTACGATGTAATGTTATGCACAAGAAAACCGCCAATGAAGCAAAAAGCGCAAATGTAAATATTATGTAATTGGCAAATAATTATTACTTTTAAGAGTTGTAAACGGAACTGTGCCTTGAGTAGGAGACTAAATATAATCAAAGAACATGAATTCGCAGTAGTTCAAAAAGTGGCGTTGCACATTCAGAATGAACATGAAAAGTGTTTTAGTGTTGACGTTTCTACTGGTGCAATTTCAAAATACGTTCTGCGAAATCTCAACTTTCGGTATTTCATGAGAAACAATAGTGTGAATTTTTGAAATTTATCAATTTTTTCCTAGATGATGAAGATTTAAAATTGTTACCGAAAATTTACGAACTTGGTCGCCCCGAATCATGCGATAAAGAAAACGAACAGTTTTGCCATTTGACAATCAAATTGGAGCCGAAAAATGCGGAAAACCCATCGAAATTCTGGAAAACCATTGAAAAAACCAACAATTCTACCGACCATTACCGTCACGACATTCTAAAACACTCGATTTGTGTAAAAACCCACGATTTTCCACGAAATGTGACGAATTTAAACGAATCCGTGTCGTCATTCTACACGAACAAATACCAACACTTGGGATTGGTCGCAAATTTGATCGAAATCGACTGCGACATTTACGATCATCGACTATTTCAACCGAAATTGTACGACTGGATTGCTTTGTGAGTAAAACCAAACAATTTCGAATCCTACCGAATTAATTTATCAAAAAAAATTCAGGTTTTTAGTTTTGGCTTACATCACGCTGATAATGTTCGCGACCTACTGCGATTTCGAAAAAAAAATCGCCAACAAATTTCTAATCACTTTTTCGATTAAAGAAAACTTCAGAAAAATGCTCAAGAATTGTGACGCGAAAAAAATGAAGTGCGTGCAAGGGTTGAGATTCTACACTACAGTTGTGGTGCTCTTTTGTCACACGTACGTCAGTTTGACAAGCGGCTATGTCGGTAATACAGAGTACTTTGAAGAGGTAACTAGCCGGGAGAATGGTTTAGCAGTGATAATAGTTGACCACACTGTTTTGGCAACTATGTCAAGCCTAAACAATGATTTGCAAATTTGAAAATTCTTCATTTTCCAGATTCCGAAAATTTGGTGGAAACACGCGATCCGCCATCACTTTTCGTTCGTAGTTCAAACGTTTTTCGTCATTTCCGGGTGGCTTCTGACTTATGCGACTTTGAAAATGTTCAAAAGTCACCAAAGCAACAAATCACCGTGGAAATTCGTTTTTCTCACGTTTTTAAATCGATGCCTCAGACTGTTCCCCGTGTTGGCCATTATGACGTTCATAGTGAACAGCACGTGGATAACTGGGACCTTCGGGAAAGGGCCGATCCAGAAAATTTACCTCGAAGCCGAGCTAAAAAATTGCAGAAAAAATTGGTGGATGAATTTCCTTTTCATAAACAACTTCGTCCAACTGCACACGGTAATTATTCGATAATTCAATGATTTTCATTTAAACGTCTTCATTTTAGTGTTGTTTCCACACTTGGTATTTGGCGACAGATACTCAACTGTATTTATTATCGTTGATAATTTTGGCCATTATTTGGAAATTCGACTTGGATTTCGTCAAGACCTTTTGGAAATTGATTTTCGGAGCAATTGTACTACAAACATGTTTGATTTATATGGAGAATATTACAGACGTGGTTTTTACAATCAACGTTGCGTAAGATTACCTGCATAACCCACAGAAATAAAAAAAATTCAATATAATTTTTCAGCAACATAGCTTATATTCATGATTATTTTTCGCCGAAATTTTTCGCCCTATACACGTCGCCTATATCGAGGATGGCGTCATATTTAATTGGCCTTCTATTCGGTTACCTTTATTTCCAAATCGAAGAGGGGAAAATAAATTTTAAAATTAATAAGGTTGGTACTGAAAAGCTTTCAAAATTTAAAAAAATTCAACAACAAAGTGATTTTTTAATTCTTGGCACAGAATCATTACTCCTTATGAAAGAATTTGCAATTGATTAATTTGAAGATTGCAGAATTTCTCTGGGGCCTTTCATTTTTGGCCCTGCCTTTGGCGTCCCAGATGATCTGCAGCCGTCACGAATGTGGAAAATTGGCGACATCAATGTTGGCAGCACTTGTCAAACCTGTCTACGCACTGGGGATAACTTTAGGGATTTTGGGGATGACCTCAAATTTAGGTGGCATCACTGCCCTATTCAAACCGATTTTCGAATGGAAACCGATCGTGTTTTTGGGAAACATGAGTTACAGCGTCTATCTGATGCAAATCACTTACATTTTCAACAAGACCATATTGAGTACCGAAGTTTTCCGACTTTCCGATTGGGCCCTGGTGAGAAAAACGAATCTTCATTTTGGAAAATCATCTTTTTCAATGATTTCAGGTGAACTATTTCATCGAGGACGTCGTCGTAAGTTATTTCATAGGATTTTTGACACATCTGTTGATAGAATTACCGATGGGCGAGTTTCAAAATCTCGTCGTGCCCAAAATGACGACGAAAATGACGAAAAAATATTCATAATGATTCGGCATTGTCATTTTCTCAAAATTTCGCCACTCTGGAGAAGACCGTTGTTGATTTAATATTAATTTTGTTATGTTCTACAATAGTGACCTAGTTTATTATTACAAACATTGAGGTTGTATGATATTTATAAAGAAACGAAATATGAATATTATTAAGGAGGTACCTATACATTTTAGCATGACAAATTAAACAATATGTATAATTTTCTAATTTCACAAGCTATCTCGACAACAGATCCAAGGAAAATGCAGAAAAAAAAACCAGTCCAAGTGCAGAAACGCGCAAAAATTTAGAGCGAAACCCAGAAACCTTCAAATTTCAACAACTTCATCCTTACACAAAAAATGTAACCATCAGTAATGAATTGACTAGAACAAAGTGCAGACATGACTCTTCCAACAAGAATTTTCATAAAGTGTCTAGTTATCACCAAAATCGCGAGCATAAACGGCTTTTATATTGAAAACTTTACAAATTTATCAAAAAATTCTAGTGATTCGAGTGTCGAAATTCCTCCAGTTTTCTATTTAGACGATTTCGATTCGTGCCAAACGAATTTCGAAAAAAACGCCATTTACTGTAGTGCAACTTTTCAAATTCTACCGGAAAATCCGGCAAACACCTCAAATTATTGGGATTCCATCGAAGAATTAAGCTCGAATCCGAAAAATTACCGTCACGATTGGCTGAGATACGGAATTTGCTTACCTCGCACATGCCCAAGGGAATTTTCCGAAATCAACTCGACTTTTTCATTCAAAGACTGTCTAAAAAACTGTTTCGACAGGAAATTTCTTGCCAAAGGGTTGGTAGTGGAAATCACCAAAATGACCTGTCAAACACAGGGCACCACTTTGTACCCGAAAGACATCTATGACACAATCGTGGGGTTAGCAAGTGAGATTCCAGAATCGACTAGAAAGTTGGTGACATTTGTGTATTTCCAGGTCGATTCTGGGGATTTATGCGATTTTCGTGTTGGCTGCGTCACTTTTCGAGGGGATTTCGCGTTACCAACCTGAGGAAACTTACAGAAAACGAACCGAAACCGTCCGTAAGTCATGGAGGGCATTGCCAACATCCGTCGTTTCAAGAAAAGTCCCTAGACCCAAGAAATTTTCTGGATTGTATTAATGGTTGTCTACTTAACCAACACGTTTTGTAACAAATAAATAGAAATTGTACTTACTGGGCCCCTATTATCGGCGTTAATATTCCCCAATAGCCTATTTATTGAATTTTAATTTATTTCTCACAAAACGTGTCCGTTAAGTAGGCAACCAATAATACAATCCAGAAAATTTCTTGGGTCTAGGCGCGCCTCTCACTCCAACAAACCAGTGTCAAAAAACGGCCGCCATTTTGGAAATTTTGCAGTTGGTAGGATTCTGGTGTGTTTCTCGATCCCCCAAAACTGGACCAGGCTGACCACGGTCACCTCGAACGACCCAGATTTGCGGTCGCTTCGGGGAATCCAAGGAATCCGATTCTACAACATGATCTGCGTCATCCTGTCGCACACCGCGATGAGTTTAGCCGCATCGCCCATTTCCAACACCGCTTATTTCGAAACCGTAAATATCACCAAGTTGGTAGCACTGATTCTAGTAATTTCCGTCATCAGATGACCCGAGAGACCACCAAAATGTTCCTGGCGAACGGCGGCTACGCCGTGCAGACCTACTTCCTGATTTCCGGTTGGTTGCTAACCTACAACTTGTTTATTTATTCGGAAACCAAGAAACAGATAGGAAGTGACGTCATCCTGGTCGTCTACTTGAGACGCCTCATCAGGTAGTGCCAACCGTTCGTGATGAAAATCCCTAAATTTCGCGAATTTTCCAGACTGACCCCCGCTTTGGCGGTGATGGTCGCGTTCAACAGCACGTGGTTGGTACACCTGGGTGGCGGCCCATTTTGGGACGAAATCGTGGGAAGAGAGTACAGAAATTGCAGGAGGAATTGGTGGGCCAACATTTTGTACGTCAATAATTACATCGGTAAAGAAAACATGGTAACCAACTTAAGAAAACGAAAAAATCTAGTGACTTTTTGATTCTTCTTGTTCAGTGCATGCAGCAAACTTGGTATACGGCGGCAGATACGCAACTTTTCACCCTGGCTCTCGTCGTTATCACCATGGCAATAAAGTTACCAAAATACACTAAAACCATTCTGGTGGTAATACCAACCGTAATTGGGATTTTAGTAAAATTCACCATCGCTTACGTCAATGATTACGACATAATCGTCAGGATCAATCCAGAGTATGTCTCGATTTATTTCGTGAAAAAACAAATTTAGGGATTTTTTTACAGGAATCTGTACAATTATTTATTAGAGGTGCCCTATTGGCACGTCATGTACTCGTCTGCGCACTCAAACATCACGGGTTACACTGTCGGGATCGCATTCGGTTACTTTTTCTACAAGGCAAGAAAAAACAACCTGAAAATCACCAAGGTAACTTTCCCCTTTAACTTAAGTTGGTACCACTGTACAAATGATTAATAATGTCGTTCTAGGTTCACGTATGTCTATGGTGGATTTTGACGTTCGCGCCATCTCTGTTCGTCGTTTTGGTAGCGGTACAGTTCTACAAACACGATTACCAACATAACAGATTACTGTCGTCGCTGTATTGGGGATTCGGCAACACCGTTTACTCGATTTCCATAGCGACGGCCATATTCGGATTCACCCAAAAAATCGGTTGTAAGTGCTGCCACCACAAATACCGCAAAAACGAAATAACCCCAACCGGATTTTTCCAGGGTTCGTCCGGTGGTTTTGCGAGTGGAAAATCGTCCAAGTTTTGGGCCGTTTGACGTTCAGCGCGTATTTGGTCCACGTCACTCTGATCAAAATCAGAGTCGGGATGATCAGAAGTCCCCAATTTGTGACGGAGTTCACCATAGTTAGTACCAATTCGAAATCGAAATTCCCCAAACTAAAAAAAAAAACGATAATTTTTCAGATGCATTCGGCTTTTGGTGATGTGGTACTGGCTTATTTGGTGGCGACGATTCTTTGCATTCTCATCGAAATGCCCGTTTCGGCCATAGACAAGATAATTTTCGACAGAAGAAAACCGAATCACGGATAATCTAGTGACTTTAGTTTCCAGTATTGATTAGGTTGGCAACGCATTTAAACAAAGTCAACAATGAGGTAGCAAAAATTACAGATTTTAGAATTCATTCGAATTTTATACTTTATTACTCACCGAAAGTACTGAGAACGGTTATCACAATCGGGAACAACAGAAATTTTCGGCATTTTTACAGCTTGCATCCAGAAAATAGCGAAGAAGACCACAAAAAAAACTTCACTGATTCTAAAACTTCCGAGCGTTTATAAATGAATAAAACTAACGAAAACTACGGATATCACAAATGAAAGAAGAAACGCGTGAATAAAATAACAATTAGAAAACGAAAAGACTGCGGAAATCCCAAAATGAACTGGAAATTCGAAAGATACAAATTCGCCATTATTAAAAATTGACAGTTTGCAAAATCAACAAAATTCGGTTGCCATGGACACAATCTAACGCTTAATCCCCCACCCCACCCCCAGTTGAGCTGTCAAAACGTGGACCGCGATTTTTCTAGAGTACACCCGAAACGTCATCGAAAATAAAGTAGGAGCATAGATAAGTCAAAACGTTTACGCTTGCGCATCCGGAAGAGTTAACAAACGTCACGCGTCCACACCCAGCACCGACGCACGTTTCGATCGTCCCTCTCTCTCGCTCGCACGGGGAACGTAGATGACGTCAGAAACGACATCAACATCAACCGATTTGACCCGATCGGGTCAATTGTGCGACGCGCGTTCGCTCCCCGTCGTTTTCGACGACACACAGGGATCACGACGAAATCGCGGTCGGCGACGGAAAATCGCCAGTGAGAAAAAAGTGCGCCTCCGAAATCGGAATCTCCTGTCGCGACCTTTGAGTTCGCGGACGGCTGTCAAAATTGCGAAACGGATCCGGCTCGCCATGGAGGAGGAAGGGCGACAGATGATTTTGACACTTGACAGGGACGAAGACGGCGCCGCCCCCAAGGCCGGCGGTAGCGGCGACGCCGCCACCTCGAGCGGTAAGCGTTTTCCGGTTTCAAGTTGCGAATGACAGGTGACAGAGGCGGCCGCGCCGTTCCGAAGAATTTTTCCGTTATCGGTAAAGACGATTTCGTCCTAATCGCCGTGCGTTCACTTGTTTGTTTACTTTATGTTGACATTACATTGCATTTACCCACTGGATGTCCCCCTGTAGACCTATAGAAATGATGTAGTTTGTCCGTGTGTGTGTGTGAAAGATGATTATGTATTTTAAAATTTCTAAATTGTTTTTATTTACTCACTTTTCGTCGCTATGCGATAACGAGAGGTCGCGACATTCGTCTGTCACCAAAAATAAATAAAACTCTCAGAGAAGAAGACATTTTTCTTATCACTTTTCGCTCCTTTGAAGTGTATGAAACCCGTAATACTTCACCGTTTTGACAGTTGCATATATCGTTTTCACGTTTTCAAACCGAGCATCAAGCGAAATGATTATTTATTTAATTGCGGTTATAAATAAACGCGAAAAAGGTTATTCACTCAATCAGGGTCATTTTTCGTAAGGATGACGACAAAATGGCGGCCGGAATAATCGCTGGGGCAGACATTTTGGGAGACCCAATCAATCAAAAGTGTGTCGGCCCTCTACTACTTAAAGTCATCAACGCACACGTGATTTTCAACGACAAATAACATGTTCGATTATTTTGAAATTTCTACGTTTTCCTTTTTTTATGAACGACCGGGTTTATGCAGACAAAAAGTTACATTTACGGCCTTAGGAACGCTTCTATTTGTGTTTATTTATGTTATTGTTGTCGTGGTTACTTCCAATTTGTTTTCATTATTCAAATTTTTAAATCGATTGAATCAATGTTTGATAGTTTGACAATTCAAATGTCAAATGGATCATTTTCCGGTTTAATGCGCATGCGCTTCGGTACTCAAAAGTACTATTAGATACAGTTTCCTACCTTAACATGGTGAACGTTTTTTTTTTCAAAATGTGACCAACTTGTGTCATTTGCATGATAAAGTTTTGACATAATCATGTTTTCTAGACGACATCATCGCCCAATTGTATTCAATAACAATATCGCAGATGATTGGGTTATGAAATCCGTCATCTTGCCTTAGAAAAATTCCAATTAAAAACTATGTGTGTATTCAGGAGGAGACCGTATCCGGGTTCCCCTCTTTGTAGAGGTCTCTGAAAACGATAACCCTTCAATATTTATTATAATGGCCCGCCAATATAATTTATCATCGCACACTGTAACGAAACCTACACCTTTCTTGACCTCTCCATGTCACTTTTTTCTCGAAATAGACTACATACATTACTTTCATTCAGTGTAACGTATATTTTTACTAGAAAATCTTTGGAAACGAACTAGATTACGAGATCTCACTTATTCGTGGATTCTCTAACTTAGGTAAACTTACTCTCTTTTACCGCACTTATAAATATTTAGGAACGTGTAAAATACCCAATTTTTCTTAATGAAAAATTTTGACATGTTTACTCGGTTTACTCGGCGAGTTTTGATTTGAAACAAACATGTTTTCCATAAACATAATAATTATAATGCGTTGTCTTATCGGCATTTCTTTCATACATTAGAAAGTTTTCATTTAACTAAATACCAATTTTGTCGACTTGACATACCTTTATTCCGCATTACCTGACTTACGATTATTTGTTGACACTCGATCGTACTTACATATTTGACAGTTGAGTGGTAATTAAGAGAGTGGGTAAAGATGCAATCTCTCCATTAATGATACCCTACCGTTATACTTTTATTATTATTGTCGTGGTAAATATTTGCGGATATCTAATCTGGATAGGTAAACCTTGAAATGAGAGGGATAATATTGTATGTACTATTGTATTTTTAAGATTGCCAGATAAGAGATAATTTCTGTGCTCAGTCTTGGAAGAAAATAGCACAAACGTCAAAAACATCTTTCTGCTGACAGTAAAAGTGGTCCGAAATTTGCGAAAACTGTCAATTTTATAATGAATAAGTAAAAATGATGAGAAAGTAAATAAAACGTTCTACTCTTCATCGCATAAAAGTGCGAGCGACGTGAGGCCTACGTGGAGAAAACTTTTCCTAAACAAGAAACTTCAAAACGGTGTCATCTGTCAAAATATTATCAATTTTTGCGTCAAGCTATTCAAATTTCAAAGTAGGAAAAGGTGCCAGAAATGCAACAAATACTAGGAAAACCTTCGGTTTTCCAATAATTTATCAATATAACCTCTAAATAGGAGCAATATTTTTACTATAAATTATTTAAAAATTCTATTGATAGAAAAGTGCTAAACTAGAGAGGACTAACGCATTCTTCATGATTGTATCAGATCGGTGATTTAGAAGTGGCCGTTGGCAAGAGATGCGGATTTAAAAAATAGAACAGAATTTCTTCACATTTCATAAAAATAAGGTCGAAAAGTGTCAGAACGTCATTGGCAACGATCCACCCCGAATTCTGCGACAATTCGCTCACAATTAAAACACTGAAAAAAAACCAAGATTTCCCAAAAAAAAAGATGCAAACACGGAATCGATAATGAAAAAAGTGCAACGAAAAGAAAAAAACCAAAAAGGCTATCTCATATTATTCCCGTCTGTCCGGTCTATAAATAAAGGCACGTGCACAATAATAATAACGAGTCGAAAAACACGAAATCATCGGACTCATATTTGATTCCATTGAAACGAGCAGTAGCGCGTCTCGAACATACATAAATGAATTATCGGTTTACAGATATTTTAATTACGTAACGATAATGATTAAATCATTAGTATAATTGGCGCGTGTGATTTTGATTAGCAAAAAAGGTAAAAAACGGACCTCGACTACTCCACCACCGGTCAATCGACTTCTTTAATCCCACCAATTCAGACAAAACTGCATGAGCGTTCAATATTAAAAAAAAAAAATAAAAAATAAAAAATAAAAAATAAAAAATTTAATCTTCGTCTTTCACGATTGAGAGATGAGTTTCTGTCGATTTTTCTTGACGAAAAGAGGAGAGAGAGTGTCGGGTGCGATAAGGCGCCGAGATTCTCCTACATAAACAAATCTCCCACCCGAAAAACGCGCTTTCCCTCCACACGCGGCCGCGGACTGACGTAAGGCGGCATTAACGCGACGACGTCTCGGCGGAATCGACTCGAAAGTTCCTTTTCGCTTCGAAATCGCGAACGGGGTGCTGATTTTTTTTTCCGGGGGGCGAAATGGTCCGGGTGAACGTGCGCGAGCCGCCCAGGAAGCGGGCCAAGAGTGACATAAAGTGCCTTTTGGCGGCCGGCCGGAGCGATTACGGCCCGTCCTCCTACTGCTCCAATTCGCCGGGCGAAATCTCCATTTCGGACGATGGGGAGGTCGACGGCACCGACTATCTGCTCAGCAGCACCATCAAGCTGGACGAGAATTTCTTCCAAATTTTGGGTAAGACCACTGCCAGTGGGCTCGAACATTTTCGGTCGGTCTTTTCGCCTTCAAAATCGTCGCACCTTTTGTATTTTGAAGTTTTTTAGTGACTTGAGTTTTGTAAAACTGGCTTTTCACCCCGAAGTTGGCTGCTGTGTGGCTTTTCAAAACTTGGCTTAGCCATTTCTTCTGTCATATTTGACTAACGTTGGCTAAGCGAAAGTACCCAGTCCTTTGGTTCAGTGAAATTACTTCATCTCTGCTTTTTTGAAACTTAAATTTCGTTACAAATTTGCACCGAAACTTTTTCTCAAGATTTTCCGGATTTTTTTTCCTTGTTTTCCATTTTCCTTCAAAGTGCCTTTTCTTTTTATGCGTTACTGTGCTTGGTTTTATCAAGGATATTTCAAAATTACAAGAAATTAGTTTTTCCCGGCAAAGATATAAGTGACAATCGCGGTCAAAATCAATTTTTTTCGACGTTCAATATTGGTGACAGCTATTTACTTTATTTTGATTAATTTAGCATAAAAACCGTATGGAAAACCGAACAGCTTTAAAATTCGAGTTAGTTCCTCACTACAAGTTTTTATATGACAGTTAAATACCATGGTTACAATTATTACAACAATGAAAATCAACATATACAGGCTGTTTGATAAAAACTCCAGAACGCCACAGTTTCTTTGGTTGTGATCTGATTTCCAAAACCCATTAACAAAAAATGATTTATTTTTCATACACTACGAACAGAGCTTGTTACCTAATTTTTTCCCTCAACTTCTTTTTTTAACATTGGTAATTTAAAATTTTTAAGAATAAAGTACGATTACATCTAATTTAAAATTGAAGTATGTATTTTTCTCTTTACTATGGTATGTAGAAAGTGGTCATTTTTTCAATGTTTATCCAAGAAAACGCATAAAAAGTTTCGCCAGATTTGAATTAAATTTTAAGAAATGTCAGTTTCAGGAGTGCTTTGGATTCCACAGCAAACCTGAAAATGACGTTTTTTGTTTAATCCGACCAAATCTGGCGAATCATGTTTTACGTTTTTCTGATGATTATTAAAGAAAATCAACTTTTTTATTGACCGATGGTATAGAAAAAAATATCTACTTCAACTTTGAATTGGAAATAATCGCGTTTTATTATTAAAAAAGTTAAATTTACCAATGTTGAAAAAAGAAGTTGAGGGAAAAAATTTGGCGCCAAGACCTATTCGTAGAGCATGAAAAATAAATCATTTTTTGTTAATGGGTTTTTGAAATCGGATGACAACCAAAGAAACTGTGACGTTCTGGAGTTTTTATCAAACAGCCTGTACATATAATTGCCAGATAACTTTAATGGGAAGTTGAAAATATCGTTCTACAATGAAATGTGTCTTTCAAAAAGGGGCCCAAAGATCGGCTGTAGGACCGCCCCCTCCCAAATGTTGTCACTTGTGACGTAGTAAGTAATAGTCAATCTGGCAACAGCGCCGGGTTCATTGACAATTCGCTGTCAAAAGTTTGTTGTTTATTTGGATCAAAATTTGGATTTATTTCTTGTTTATTCTTATATGTCATTCTCCAAAATAAAGATGCGCCGATTTGGAGAGGCAAATTTAAGGAACTACTGTCGCATTAACTTTGTAAGCAGGATTTAACTCGAATTTTAGTGTTTTCCATGATTTTTTTTTAAATCCAAGTAAAATAAATAATTGGATGCGAATATGAATATGAAGTGCCAACAATGTTTGGATTTTGACAACGATTGTCACTTAAATCCTATTAAAAGCCCAACTTACAGCAAACTTCGGAGCAAAAAGCCGCTGTTACAAAGCAAAAGTCGCTAAAACTCTGCTAAAACTTCACAATCTAGTTCTCCTCACTACAAATAAAGTTGCGACGATTTTGGAAGAAATTTTCTCCAAAAAAATATGAGGTATCGAAAATTATCATCAATTTCACGTATTTTACTCCATTTCCCCGGTAAACAGTGGCGATAACCGTCATATTATTATTATCCTAGTAGGCATTATGGAGAAAGGTTGGGTTAAGGTTGCACCCATTGTCGCACTTGACCCCGGGCATTGTTCGTTATTCTTCTTTCTCGCCCCCTGTCGAATTTGAATACTTTTTCAGTTTCGTAATTACCACCGATAATCGTCGATTTTTTAACCGGCTCGACCGCTAATACCTATACAGACTTGTTTGCTATAGGTCGAGCGCTTTTTTCCACTTTTCTAGAAAGACTTGTAAACATTTTCGTGATTCGAGTGGTCGCAGAATCGTCGAGTCACGTCCTGGAGCGCATCGGAATCTTGAAATCCACGTTTTGTGGGAAATTTCGCGACGTCTGGCAACAGCGCACAGCTGCGCGGCCAATCACGAGCCAGGATTTCCCAGAAAGCGCATGCGGATCAGTCTCAAAATTCTATAATTTTCTTTGAAAAATGGATTTTTCTATCACCGAGTAGTTTGAATGCAACTACAGGTGGAATCTAGTTTAATCTCAGAGTTTTCGTTTATTGCTTTTAGCTGTCGATAAGACGCGATTACCTGCGTTATTAATAACCTCAAAATCTCTATGCTTGGGATAGGATCATTCTTGAGAAAAATAATCACTTGTTCGTTTCATAATAATACTACTCGTGTTGGATTTCTATCGATGCATGTTTTCGTACTGTACTGGAATATCTAGTTATTATTTTTCTCGAGTGGTGGTACTACCTTCGCCATTGTTTTCGAGAAACTCGAGTGTCATCCATAAATTCTTTTTCATTGTCTCGTAATAATAATTACATACGATCTTAATACTTTTGTGGGTATTTTTATAACAATGCAGATAAGGAGCCACAAGGTCTCACCGAATTACATATGCCAAAATGACTGTGATCCGACAAGTTTCACTGAGGCATTTTTCTGCTAGGAATTTTGAAATTTCAATAAACAAATATTCAAAGATTCGTTTCTAGATGATGTTTTTGAAAAATTGCACTTTCTGCATGCACGCCTCGACTTCGAATGATTATCACTGTATCGGAAATTGCATATCTACATCTGTGCTTACACGTGTCAATTTTGTTGATCTCGAATTCGACTTGAGATGCACGAGAATTTTATCTTACATCAATTGCTTATCGTCGTTCTGTACTTATGTAGGTTTTGTTTTATTTGTGGAACTATTTACAAATCGATGTTAAAGTGGTTGCATAATCTGGCAATCTCTGGCGAATCGAATGATCGAATAATAAGGCGCCACCTGGTGACAGAAACTTCAACTCGCGTGAATCGTAACGATTTTTTCGCATTTTAAGTTTTCAGGATTAAGTCGAAAGAATTTTCATTACATTGGCACAAAACTCACTTAGGGCTCAAAATGAACAAGATTCAGAACCGCTTTAAGAAGACGTGTTTATTTTTCTAACCTGAAAAACGAGTTTGACACTTGGAAAATGACAGGAGAAATGGCCATCCCAACTGTCAGATTACAGCAAATTTCGGGGTAAGAAGTCGTTGTTACAATAAAAAAACCGAGGGGTCGCTCACTGGTTACAATACTTGTACAAATGTCTGTACAATACCTGACAATACGTGACGATACATGACAATACTTGAAAATATTGCAGAAATTCACGATCCAGGAATAGCTCACGATACATAACGGTACCTTACGATACCTTACAATACCTTACAATACAATACAATACCTTACAATACCATATACAATACTCACAATACTTGTACAAAATTTGGCCAGTGAGCGACCCCTCGGAAAAAACTCACTAAAACCAAGTTACGACGGTTTTGAATATTAAGGGAAACCCATGACCGTGTGGCATGTCCACTACGTGATCCCACCGAGGCTCACTTTATCTCCAACGTGCAATTTGTTTAAATATCCAAAATATACATAATTATAACCAGTAATGTGTACATACACGAAAGAGAGAAAAACGAACAGTAGAAATTCATAATCGTCAAATACATTATTATTAAGAGAGATAAGAGAAGAAAAAACGTGTTTCGATCATTCAAAAACGGCGAATGACAGCTGTCAAATTAGTCATTACAGTTTCCTGCGATGATTAATACGCATCTCGTGTTATTAGATAAATTACAGGCGCATTTGTTAATTCGTGCGGTGACTTCCCATGACCCACTGCCACTAGGTCTCTATTCATTTCCATCACGACACATGAGTAAATTGTATATTTTTCGTTCGGGTTTAATTAGAATTTTGTGTAAAACCGGCCGAGCCGATTAGCAAATTCCCCATAAAAACCGATTGGAGACACAGACATAGAGAAGCGCGACTCGGGGACAATTTATTCACGTTTTATCTCGTAACCAAGGTTATTCGGTTACGTAATAAACAGTAACATTTTTCGAAAAGATTAAATAATACTTTTAGCAGGTAAAACCTGAATAAATATTTGTCCGAATTTGAATTCCCATCGCTTTTTGGTTACCGCGTGTCCACAGAAACCGATGTATACTAAAGCAATAACCACGGAAACGCGAATCAACAACAACAATCTCTCTTGACCATTTTGACAGTTCCGACGATCCGCATAATGATAATAATAGTGCTGCCTCTAAATGCCCATTTTGTTTTTGCCATAAATAAAAACGATCCATAGTTTTTATCGCGAGTGACTGTGTACTCAAGTTACTTTGTCGATAAAGTGGTTACCATAAAAATTTTCCTTTATAATTTCTATCAATTAATAACCATCAAGGTGACATCCTCCGAAAACAATTAAAAATCACCTCGTAGACGAAAACCACTCGATAGAATTAAACGACCTGAAAGTCATTCTCGGTGAAAAAAGTGGAAATCGTAAAAACGCACGCGAGACGTCACCCGTCCTAATGGCGGAAAATTATCGGCCTGCAGGAACCTGTAATGCGTCACCTGCCGTTTCGGCCGACAGGTGGCCACCACGCAAACTCCCGAACCTCACGTACTCAAAAAACCGATTAAATTCGGGAATTATAAAGACAGGGCTGTCAAAATAATCGACGGTCGGTGATCTGTCATAAAACGACGGAAAAAATTGAATGCGGGCGAGTTATTAATAGGTCGCCATGGTGAAGTATAGTGAGCGAGCGGAAAAGTGGGAACGACACACACACGCACACCACACACACACACACGAGCGGGCCTAACTTAACTCAAGTCGGCGTAGTGACTCGGCAGAATAGTTGCGTTTAGTTCAGTCGCACGTTTGACGCAAAACGCACGCCTCCTTCGAACGGAAAAAGTCGCGAACTGTCAAAAAAAAAAATAAGACGATCGACTGCTCCCGATAGAAACGTCAAAATTCCGCCGTTCTGTGACATGGTCGATCTGTGACCGAAATAATCGAGTGATCGTCAATTTTCAGTCAGAAACTGATATGGGATTGTATGAAGGTACGTACCGATTTTTATCAGATTTCGAGTTATCGTCGCCATGGCGACCGGAGATAATGATGCCGTTTTCGCGTTACCCGCCGTCATTTTTGTCGATAATTGCTATTACGAGGTGCAATCGACTTCAGGTTGCCAAGGACAAGGCCGCACAAGAAATCACACGATTACTACTTCTAATGGACGACGTAGACTTTTTCGAAAAACAAAACCCTCGAGTCCGTTGGCACGGTGACCGACACTTTTGTTGTGTCAGAAAAAAAACGAAGAAACCGTGTTGACATCTGTAACCATGGCGATAATGAGAGTGATCACTTGTCGAGAGGGATTCCTCCGAGTGCCATGGTTACATAACAACGGTTGCAAAGTTCGTTTATTTTCGCCGCGTTTTCGTCTATTTTAAACGCGTCGCTTAAGCGATTTTTCTCACATGAATAACTATTTTTTTTATGCCAGACAAACAAGTTTTCGAAATATCGAGTGACGTCATTTTCTTCGCAAGGAAAAATTTCTGGTTTTTTTTTTCGGGGGAATACCTTTAATTTGGCCATCTAGACATTTCGATCTCAATTTTGTTACGGACATGGAAAATATTCACGATAATAATTTCGATCGAACTTTGAACCGTGAAGTTGTACTCACGATTTTGAGTCATAAGGTGGTTTTCTGATCCAGTTATTGAACTTGGACCTGAAGATTTTATCAAAAAATCTTTTATTTTTATTACGAAACAATGGATTTGTAGGTGTGAACTTGGTCTTTGATCTCCACTATTACTACAGAACAAAAATCCCCTATTTGACAGTAGTTATCTGAGAAATTCTGAGAATTTGACAGGTCTGATGCAATATTTATCGAAAAAACTGTCATCCAAAGTGATATTTGCCCACTTAATCACTGCTTCTGTGTTAATTGATTAATCATATTTGTCCAATTGTTATTTATTTCGTTGATTTGCCTCCCCTCCAGGCGCCATCGAGAAGATACGTGTGACGTCACACCTTCCCCTGAAAATCCCACTGTTTGTGCATCGAAATAGACTGCAAAATGTGACGTCACGAACGGTCAAAATCCACAAATTCGTGACATCACTGACGGAATCGCCCCGTAATTAATTTCAACCATCTCGTTCAAGTATTCAAAGGAAAAATCCGTCAGAGATAATGATTATTATGGATATTCGTTCTCCGTCTCCGGTAGCATTCAAGAAATGCAAAATACGTTTCTCAAATTCGTTTTCAGTCGATGCATTTAGGTACATTCTTTTTTGTAGATCAGTGGTCGAATCCGGAAAACACATGCATTTCCATAACAACCGTCTGTTGACTGTCAATGGCCGAAATTCAAACTGTCAAAATAATGTCAATCTCCTCTGGTCGGAAAAAAACGATTATGATGGTTTTTCTTGCCCGATTTTCGTGCGGTTTTCACTGAAAAACGTCAACGCACGTCCGGGAACACGATTACACACTGCCCGCTTCCGATTTGATGCATTTTTACCTTGAACTCAACCAATTCATAGGATCGTATGCCAAAATGTGACGTTTCGTCAGTTTAAAATTTTGCTTTGTTTACTGGTCGCTATAGAAATGATACGCTCGTCCTGTTTGAAATTTCTCTCACGTCAGCTGGTGCGTGAACCAAAATTCACGTGAAAATGTCATTTTCGAGTTAATCGACAAAGACGAACAAAAGACGATTATTGTTGCGGTAAAAATCACGTATCGAGTCTGTGCCCGCTGCGATGAGCGCATAATAAAATCGAAAGATACGATAGTGACTCGATTGTTTTCGAAAGGGTGACCCGCGGTGTCAAGCCGGCTCGGCCTTCTTCTGTTCTCGTCGTCTTGGCGATAACGAAGAAACAAACGAGGGACCTCGACTCGAAAAAAGGTCACGCGAGGACGAGACTGAAACGCAGTAGACGACCCGACACCCTCCCCACCCCTTGCCTCCCCTCGCGCCGCCATGACACCAGATCTGTCACTTTCTCCGTTTTTCGATGGGTCTGTTTTTCGGGTCTTATCTCGGCCTATTTTTACCTTATCTCTGATGGAGGAACGATGCGATTCTGTCTGTGAAAATTTTGACAGTTCGATTGGTCTTGGTTGGCACTCCTGAATATCCTAGTAGTCTATTGTCTTTCCACGGGGTCTCGGGTCACCGGATCCGGTTCAGACAATCGAGAAATTCATTAATCAGGAATTCCATAAAAATTTGACTTCCTGTCATCATAATGAAAAAGGTGTCAACTAACTTTAAAAATATTTCTTACGTGCGCACACACGTGTCGCGTTTTAATAATATTAATAATTAGCGATAACGAGAGAGGAAGTTACGGTGACTATGGCGTGAATTAAAACGCAGTCATTTCCTTTCCCGAGTGTAGAAAATGCGTTCGTTGTTTTTCCAGTAATGTGCGAGATTAGAGAGGAGGCGGCTTTGAACGGTATTAAGGCGGGAATCGCGCCGGACAAAGTCCGATGAAACATGCCGAAGAATTCGAACTCGTAACGGAATTTCAAAACGTTCTACAGGGTGTCCCGTAATTCGCTGGCAATATTTCAATGACGTATTCCTTGATGAAAATGATGACGAAAACTTCCTATGGACCTATGTCCGATTTCTTATGATGACAGAGTTACAGGCCGTTAAAGATGAGGTATCGACAACAGTTTTTCCGAAATAACTTTGATACCATTATCTTTTCTGAGACGAGTCCTTAGGATATCAATGATGGTATAAGCATGCATAATTACCCTTAAATTGACAAAGCTACCTTGAAGGGAAACTGGTAATTGGAGGTCATCCAGATGTTGAAGTGGTGAATTTTTTATTTTCCTTTCCAGGAAAGTTTATTTTTCTTAGCGTAATACAAACCGTCATCATTTCTGAACAAATTAGGTATCTTGTAGTTTTTCGATTGGACACTCAGTTTAACAGGAAAATGCTAAAAACCGAGGGGGTGCAAATCAAAAGCAAGGGTCGTAAACCGTCAGAAATGTCTACGTTGCTTAGCATTCGATTTCCAGAACCAGTCATTACACTTGCCAACAGTCACTTTGTCTATCAAGCAACTGAACAATAATGTACTGACTGGTACTGAAAATCGAATGCTAAGCGACAAGAAAATTTCTGGCGGTTTACGACCCTTGCTTTTGGTTTGCACTCCCTCAGTTTTGAGCATTTTCCTGTTAAGCTGAGTGTCCAATCGAAAAATTACAAGATACCTAATTTGTTAAGAAATGATGACGGTTTGGATACCGCTAAGAAAAAAAAACATTCCTGGAGAGGAATTTAAAAAATTTATCACTTTAACATCTGGATGACCTCCAATTACCAGTTTCCCTTCAAGGTAGCTTTGTCAATTTAAGGGTAATTATGCATGCTTATACCATCATTGATATCCTCAGGACTCGTCTCAGAAAAGATAATGCTTTCAAAGTTATTTCGGAAAAACTGTTGTCGATACCTCATCTTTAACGGCCTGTAACTCCGTCATCCTTCTTTAAAAAAGTCATGTAAGATGTAATGTAATGTAAGAGTAAGGTGAGATTTTGCAAGTGCGCATGGTCGGTCTCTCAAGCCCCGCCTGATGAGATTGAGCGTCGTCGACCGTAGTGAATGTTTTTCTGGGTGCATAAATGTTTTGGCTGATTTCGATGATGATGCGGGCGCGTTTCCTTCTACTTCTAATCCCATCAGTTAGAAATAAAAAACATATTTTTAGGTTAGGGTTCAGTCCATTTCGTTATTCCGAAATTATTTTCCCTGTGAAAATATTGGTCTCATTGAAATTAAATCGAGAACTAATTAATAAAAATGAATACTTAGTTTTTCAGTCATATAATTACTTTGTTTTTGAGTGTCTATACAGTGTGTCCCACAATTCCACCGACGAACTTTAACCGTAAGAAAATATGACGATTTGACCGAGGATTTGACCTATTTCACTTAGGTAAATTTTTTCTGTGTGAGGAGGTCGACGGCTTCAAAGTTGAGGTAGTAAATATACGGTTTTTATTGAAGAAGTTCCGCACTACAAATCTGAATGGATAGTATTTTGTGACGATCTGAATACGGTTCAAGTTTGTTGGTGGAATTGGGGGACTCCCTGTATTTGTTTAAATTACAACATAACCTTTAAATATAATGTCTTTTTATTTTCGTCTGTAAAATTAATATGGCGCATAGACAAATATGCCGGGATATTATCCATTCAGTTTTGTAGTGCGGAACTAAATGGTGATTTGGTTTTGTTAGGTTTTGCCATGGTTTTGTAACTACAGTAGATATCGGATATAACGACGGCCTCGGGACCGACCAAAACCCGTCGTTATAGCCGATTGTCGTTATATGCGATTTTACTATTTTATGTGACCGAAAGATACCCTGTAAAACGTACTCATGGAACCTGTATAAAACACAGCATCTGACGAGTGATAGCCCAAGAATGTAGCTATTCAGGGATGCCAAGTTTTTTGGAATTACTCTTTCTGTTCAGGAGTTACGCGACTTTGAATTTCACTAAAAATTTAGGTGGGCCGATTTTTTTGCACGCAAGTGTATTTTCATTTTGTCCTCGATAGTAAAAGATTTACGTTTTTTCTTCTCGGCCATTATTCTTTTCGCAAACACTCAAATAAACCCCTAAATTTTCACACTGGTAGTTTCAAAATGCGCCAGAGATTATTCGTCTGTGATTCCCAGACTGGGATTCCCCCCGAAAAACGGCGAAACTGCGCATGCCCGTCGTTATAACCGATATAAAGCAGCTCGAAGTCGTCGTTATAAGCGATATGTCGTTATAAGCGATGTCGTAATAAGCGATAATTTTCTCTTAACATTTATATGGAAGTCAAACGGGACCTTGGATGTTGGTCGTTATAACCGATATGTCGTTATATCCGATGTCGTTACATTCGATATCTACTGTAAATCAATCGAAATAAAATAAACAGTAGGCTGTTGCCATAAAATATTGAACCTATGATAATGAACGTCAAGAAATTTTATATTTTGAGATCGATCGGGATTTCAGTTTTCCCAAAGTAATTTAAACCATCTTCAAATGGAAAAGACACAAGAAAGAAATAAAAGAAACGCACGTTGACTTAGAAATAGAAAATAGTGAATACTGCTCCAAAGGAGGGAGTAATCTTGAGAAAATGTTTCGGACTAAATTTTAACCAAATTAACGACTGAGAATTTGTGTCAGTGTATCAAATATTAAAGAAACAACAAACAACAACAACAACAACAATGAACTGATTACTTCCGAATAAATGAAAATTCAGCGTTATTTGAAACAGACAGAAAAACGGCTAACCTATTTTCAAAAGCCCGCATTGCTATTTCCATTATGCTAAAATTCGTGACAGAAAGGCTTGGTTTAGTATACTAAACCAAGACAGAAAGGTTGTGTTACAATGGCAAAATTACCAAAACGTCAAATTCTCCCCCGCACCACATAACTGAATGGATTGTGAATGGACTTTAGTTGATCGGTGAACGTGAAAATAGGGAAATTCGGAAACAGACACGTCAAATCTCGAACTCAAGGTATTATAAAGGCGGGTGATTCACATGTGAACAACTGGCAGCAACAATAACTTTGAATTAACGCGCGCGTAGCGCGCTTCAATGGTCTAGTTATAAGAAATCGGACATAGGTCCATAGGAAGATTTCGTCATCATTTTCATCAAGGAATACGTCATTAAAATATTGCCAACGAATTACGGGACACCCTGTATATTTACGTCGCTCATTATCGAACCACCTACAATGGGAAAAAAATTGGAGTGAAATGATTTCATTTTATGCGCCTATCGACAATAATGTCAACAATGTGACAGAAAGAGGCACGTGCTCGCTCTCGTTCTATTCTCCGTATTGTCTATGGTTGACGGAAAATGAGTTGCTGTCAAAAGTAGTGAAATTTTCATGTTTCATGTAGCTCGTTGAATTAAGAGTTGATAATGTATTTGACGTAATTTCGAGTAATGCCCAGTTTCAACCAGTTTTCTAGTTAGGGCTCGCCAAATGTCATTTTCTTGCTTTTCGAAGTTTCAATGTAAAAAATCTGTATAAAAACTAAAGTAGAAATGGTTATTTGTTCGCATATTGTTAAAATTTGAGTTATTAATCGAAAATTTGGGTTTTAAATACGAAAAAAGTGACGTCTACTAGCGGGACTTGATCAGGGTACCCCTACAAGATGGCGATTTATAAACATGAATTGGAGTACCCTGTAGGGGTAACAGGATCGCGTCCCACTAGAGGATGTCACTTTTTTCGTATTTCAAGCCCGAATTTCGCGATTTTTACATGAATTATGCTTACAAAATGTGCAAATAACCATTTTAACCACTGAATGATTAACCGAATAAAACGAACGAAAACTCCAAACATAAAAATTCGACAATTTTCGATATTGATAGTTCAAAAATCAACAAGATTCAGTTGTCATAGTAACGATGTGACGATTTCAACATTTCAGCCAACGTGACAAAGCTAAAAAGACCAAAAGAAGCAACTAGATAATCAGGATAAGTCATTTCTCCAATCGCAATCTGAGAATTACCCTGTTCTACATCCATACAATTTCTATGCAGGATAGAACATGATAATTTTCTGGTGACTCAACATTCTCAATAATTCGTATTTCTTCTAATTGATAACAAATTGAACCACGAATTTGACAAATTCTGCGGGATTGTGTCATCGTGCGGTGTAAAACGGTGGCGCTTTCGTAGTCGGTGCGGCGAGATTAGTGCGGCGAACGCTTTTTCATGAATGGAATCGGGCGAACTTTGTAATGTCCAAAAGTCCAATCCGGAACCTACCTCAAGGAAATTCCGACCAAACAGTGAATCGCCAAAGTCGAAAATTGAATAATCGCCGCCCGCACGTATTTTATTGTTTTCCGTGACATCTCGAATTATCTCGAATTCTAGATCCGTTATTTAAATGACGAATCGGTTTTTACTGAATGCGCCCGCATGATGATAATCTGGTAAATCAAGTCCTACATAACTATAAAACGAAAGAAGTTTTTTTGACACTTCATACGTCACTTCGAATCATAACTGTCATTACGGGTTTCGATGCCTGCTTTGATTGGCGGAAAAGGTGACGTTTCTGTCAAAATGAAACAATGTATTCTTGTCAAATTTCTTGATTTGATGTGTTGATGAAGGTGACCCCTAAATATGAATGAGTTTTGAGAATTTTCACATGGTCATCATTATGGATTCGTATTGTTGGTAAATTGTAGAGATGCCAACTGGAATTAACGTTTAATTCCTAGTTACTTTCTAGCTAGTTTCCATGACTACGATAATTTACTTTAGAAAAAAAAAATAGGAGAAAATTGTCCGTACTTAAGAAAATAATTACAAATTAAATGCAATTATCCGTCGTTCGTTACTTAATTTCCGTCGTCTTTTCGTTTTGTTTTCAGAACTTATTTTCGTTTTAAATCAGTCGAAGGTTTCGAATTAGCTCTATCTCCGTCCGACGAATTTATAATCGTACGGCGGTTAAAAATATGCGTATTTTTAAACCGTCAATTATTCATATCTCCATAAATAAATAAAATATTCGATTTTTTCCACGAGCGCCGATAGGTAAACGTATAATAGGTGTACGAGCCAGTTTTAAGAGTTAATTGCATAATTTATATTTTTTTCGAAGTCGTAATATTCGTCCTTGGGGCTATTTACCTTAATTAACGCGCGTCGTCCGGCCGGTTTTCTCTCTCCCTTCCCCCAATTCCGCTCTTGACATGTGAACGAGCCTCCATTTTCTCGTTTCACTTGTTATTCTTTAATCGCGAGAAAAACAAAGTCACAAATCGACAAAAGACAATTTCGACCAATCACCGTCACCTCTCGTTACCTCCCCTCAAGTCGCCATAACAACTTCCCCTCGTTTCCGACCGCCATCTTGAAAAACAAACGAAATCCGACCGGTACTATTTTCCACAAGTCAGCAAGTGTCATTTGCCCGACAACAAAATTTTCGAGAGAAAAAAATGAGAATTGCAAATATTTTCCCTCTTTCATTGTCATTCAGAATTATTTGCGCCCGATAAACAAGGATGACAGTATAATTTAAAACAATCGAAATGGCAAGATGGCCGATCTAAAACATCTTGATTAATTCCATTAATAGCCACAATAAATAAGCGGCACTTCATAATGGCTAATAGTTGATTCAGAACGAGTTTTTCTGCCAAAACGAAACGAAAAAAAGATCGGTAAAGAGGAAAACTACCTCAATGCCACGACGGACGATGATAATAATCGCCCAAAACTGTCGAAAACGTATTTTTTTTCTTAAAATGAAAATACTCAAAGGACTGAACGATTTATGGGCAAAAGTGTTTTTCGGTGGATTCGTCTGGAATTTTGAAATTTTGTGGTTCGTTCGATTTCGAGCCGATAATGCTGTAGGCGAAATTTCGAAAAATGCCCAGTTTTCGAGTTAGGGCCCGCCAAACGTAATTTTTTTCTTAAAATTCAAGTTTCTATGCAAATAGGGGTATAAACTGCCGAAAAAATGGTTATTTGTACATTTTATAAGTATAATCCATGTGAAAATCGCGGAAATTCGGGCTTGAAATACGAAAAAAGTAACATCCTCTAGTGGGACGCGATCCTGTTACCCCTACAGGGTACTCCAATTCATGTTTATAAATCGCCATCTTGTAGGGGTACCCTGTTCAAGTCCCGCTAGTAGACGTCACTTTTTTCGTATTTAAAACCCAAATTTTCGAATAATAACTCAAATTTCAACCATAATGCGGACAAATAACCATTTCGACTTCAGTTTTTATCCAGATTTCTTACATTGAAACTTCAAAAAGCAAAAAAATGAAATTTGGCGAACCCCAAACTCGAAACGAAATGTTCTCAAAATTACCAAAATCAATTTCCTTCCTTTTTCGACAGATTCAACCATGATAATGGCTAATAGTTGATTCAGAACGAGTTTTTCTGCCAAAACGAAACGAAAAAAGATCGGTAAAGAGGAAAACTACCTCAATGCCACGACGGACGATAATAATAATCGCCCGAAACTGTCGAAAGATCGCAATCGCTCTATTGAAGACCAAACAAACAACCGCCTTATCTATCAGAAAAGCCCTGAGTGGATTTTAATACCGCACATTTCGCGATAAGAAAAACGGCATAATCGAATCCGATTTGTGGAAATCGATAAGAGCGCAAAATTTTCGGTGCGATCGCTCAGTCAGACGTCATCATGTCTTTTGACCGCTCGTCTTTCGTTCCAGCAGACACGGAAATGACAATGGCGGCGAACAACAACGGCGCGCTGAACGTCACCCTGGGCAACAACAACAACAACGGCGCCGGCGTCGCCATGAGCCAGCACTGCGCCATCTGCGGGGACCGCGCCACCGGGAAACACTACGGCGCCGCCTCCTGCGACGGGTGCAAGGGGTTCTTCAGGAGGTCCGTCCGGAAAAACCATCTGTACACGTGCAGGTACGTCACGACCTCCCCTCCGGCGGCCATGTTTGATCCCGGTGACGTCACGACCTCCCCTCCAGCGGCCATGTTCCATTCCGGTGACGTCACGACCTCCCCTCGCGCGGCCATGTTTGATTCCAGTGACGTCACTACCTCCCCTCCGTTCGCCATTCTTCCTGATGACGTTTCAGCGTCCAGTGGTTCTTCACCGGAGAATTATCTTGTTCTATACCACATTGAGATTCCATGGAGATGGAACAAGATGATTCTCGCTTTTGCGATTTATGGAGTTATTATGTTATATCACGAATTCGTTTCGTTCGATAAGAAAGAGCATTCACGATTATCGGAGACAAATATAAATGCGTTACTCACTGATGGAGCGAATAAAAACATTCGAACAATAATTATGACTGATGATTTTCAATTGTCGGTCGTTATTATCGCCATCAATTCGTCGCTGAATAAATTCTATCGGAGTCGTCTCCGTTTTTAGTTTTTCGATTCGGAAATAGGCGATTTTCAAGGTGCGGACGAAAATACCCAAAGGACTCTGAACGATTTACGGGCAAAAGTGTTTTTCGGTGGATTCGTCTGGAATTTTGATATTTTGTGGCTCGTTCGATTCCGAGCCGATAATGCTGTAGGCGAAATTTCTAAAAATGCCCAGTTTTCGAGTTAGGGCCCTCCAAACGTAATTTTTTTCTTAAAATTCAAGTTTCTATGCAAATAAGGGTATAAACCGCCGAAAAAATGGTTATTTGTACACTTTGTAAGCATAATTCATGTAAAAATCGCGAAATTCGGGCTTGAAATACGAAAAAAGTGACATCCTCTAGTGGGACGCGATCCTATTACCCCTACAGGGTACTCCAATTTATGTTTATAAATCGCCATCTTGTAGGGGTACCCTGTTCAAGTCCCGCTAGTAGACATCACTTTTTTCGTATTTAAAACCAAAATTTCTGAATAATAACTCAAATTTTAACCATAATGCGGACAAATAACCATTTCTAGTTCAGTTTTCATCCAGATTTCTTACACTAAAACTTCAAAAACCAAAAAAACGACATTTGGCGAGCCCAAACTCAGAACGAAATGACCTAAAAATTATCAAAATCAATTTCCTTCTTTTTTTGACAGATTCAGCCGGAACTGCATCGTCGATAAGGACAAGCGGAACCAATGTCGGTATTGCAGGTTGCGAAAGTGCTTCAAAGCCGGCATGAAAAAGGAGGCGGTGCAGAACGAGCGGGACAGGATCAGCTGTCGGCGGCCCAGCTACGAGGAGAACAACCAGCACAACGGCCTTTCTGTCACGTCCCTCCTGAACGCCGAAATGCTCTCGCGACAAGTGGGCGCCGCCCTGGAAGTGAGTCTCTCCCTTCGAACGTCACCGTGACGACCGTTTTGTTATTCTCGTTTCCATAGCAAATGGGGCCCACACCTGTCAACGATTACGACCTCTCCAACAAGCAACTGGCCAGCATCAATGACGTCTGCGACTCGATGAAACAGCAGCTCCTCATCCTGGTCGAGTGGGCCAAGTACATTCCCGCGTTCACGGAACTGCAGCTGGACGATCAGGTGAGTCAAGTTGGCACCCCTTCCGGCCAGCTGTCAATGTCATAGGAGAACTGTCACTTTTGACAGTTCGAATAAATAACGAGATTATCGGCTTATCTGCCGCAGGAAGTGGATTTAGCCATGATAATTTAGTTTTGTTAGGTTTTGTCCTGGTTTTGTCACTAAATCAATCAAAATCATATCTGCAATTGGGTCCGAAGAAGGACGAGAAATGGAATTTTGGCATTTGTCACAATTGTGACAATTGTGAAAGTTATTATTATGACAGCTGTCATTTGATGTTTGGGGATTTTGATTTTTTCTCGTTTCGCAGGTGGCACTCCTGCGGGCGCACGCCGGCGAGCACCTCCTGTTGGGGTTGGCCAGGCGCTCGATGCACTTGAAAGACATTCTTTTGTTGGGAAACAACTGCATAATAACAAAACACAGTCCAGGTTAGTGCGCGATCGGGATTGCTCAACGCGGTGGAATCACGAATGTGACCTTCGTCGACAAAAAACACCAATAAAAATTAGAGAAATTATCATTAATCGGTTCATTACCTATAAACCGAACAAGTGTCCACCTTGACTCGATCGGCCCATTATAATATCCCGTCATCATTGAACGTAATTATTATTATTCATACCTAAAACCTGATCGGGATCGACGTGTACACGTGCGACACGGCCAATTAGTCCCCAGTAATTAATTCGAGTGCAGAATTTTCCGCAATTTCGATTCGGGCGCCATTTTGATTCCACCCGGTAGCCGAGATCTTTCTGTGACATTGTCAAGTTGGCAACACTGAGAAACCATGTCATCAACATGAGAAAAAAGAAGAGTTGTTTACTGTTTAAATTGGGGTTGCCATGGTTTCCGAGACTTATTTATGCGTCAGGACCATAGACAAGGCTAGTGAACAGAACGGACTCGGCCCATTTATTACGTCAGCATGTTCGTACATTTACATTTTGCATTCGTCTTTGTTTTTAGTTGGTAAATAGTCTCATCTTGTTCTAATCTCTCTCTTTCATTTTTTACATGATAGTTTTTTTTATTATTAACGAGGTTTTGGGTGCTTTTCCTTCTTCCGCCCCCCACCCACCTCCCGAAAACTGTTAACAAAACGAAACTCCTCCATCTAGCAGGTCGCAATGATTATTTTTGTGGGGTTTTTTGAGAATGTACGAACATGGAGACTTGCCAGTAATCTGGGACAATGTCCGAATGCAGTGGTGATGTTGACAGAGTCGCGAGTCAGCCCGGACCTGGACATTTCCAGGGTCGGCACCAGGATCATGGACGAACTGGTCAAGCCGATGACGGAGGTGCAAGTCGACGACACGGAGTTCGCCTGCCTCAAGGCCATCGTCTTCTTCGACCCGAGTGAGTCAAAAGTTGACCATTTCAGAGGAACCGCATGTGTCATTGGTCAGAAAGCTAGATTTGACAATTTTCGAAAATTGTCTATTGGTTTCAAAATGTAGACTACTTTTCAAGTACTACATCTGTAATTTGACAATATGTCGGAAAAATATATTGGACCGAAAAATTAGTAGTAATTTCTGATATCGTGGCCTCAGAATTTCTTATAAATTGGTCAATACATTCTAAAGTTGCAGGATTTTGAAGTTGCCACATGTATTATTTGTCAAAACATTGAAAATATTGACCACTTTTTAAGAGGTTCATATGTCATTCGAAGTACTGTATTTGTCAAACAAAATTGTAATTTTTCTATGATCAGCCTGAGAAAACATTGTTAAAAATATTGACAATTTCTCAAGTACCTCACATGTAAATGTCAAAAAAGTACCAATTCTGTAAATTTTGGAAATACTCCATCGTTATCTGTCAAAATATTGATAATTTTTGAATAAAATATATAAAAACCTTGTTGTTTTGACAGATGCCAAGGGTCTGAGCGAATCGGGTCGCATCAAGAACCTGCGGTACCAAATCCAGATCAACCTGGAGGACTACATAAGCGACCGCCAATATGACAGCAGGGGTCGCTTCGGCGAGCTACTTTTGACACTTCCCGCCCTCCAGTCGATCACGTGGCAGATGATCGAGCAGATCCAGTTCGCCAAACTGTTCGGAGTGGCGCACATCGACAGTCTCCTGCAGGAAATGTTACTGGGAGGTGAGCGCGAAACGACCACCACTTTTTCCCCGATGACATTTTTCACATTTTACGCCTCTCTGTGATTAAAATCGTATGAATTAATGATGCCATTTTTAATTGTTATTTATCAGTCGACCACCGCACGCCACGATTAATACGACATTGCATAATTACGCTAATTACTAATCAATTAAGGTCACGGTGGAAATTTATCGCCATTTTTGAAGGAAAAAATATTGTGCGCTTTTCATGTCGGTTTCTTATGATTCATGTCTAACCTCTCATTGTGGATGCGGCGGGTTTGGTATCACTGGGTTACCCTAAAAAGTCAAGTTGGCAACACTGATTTGACACAAAAGAAAAGGGACGAAAACATGGAAGTTTTGCTTCCTAAAACAAAAGTCTTAGGCCCACTCTGTTCATTTTTTATTACCCTCTGAATGTGACACTTTGTTAATTACTGAAATCAGAATAGTCACATTCGAAGGTTCCCCTAAAAAGTCAAGTTGGCAACACTGATTGGATACAAAAGAAAAGGAACGAAAACATGGAAGTTTTGCTTCCTTAACAAAAGTGTATTTAGGCCCACTCTGTTCATTTTTTATTACCCTCTGAATGTGACACTTTATTAATTACTGAAATCAGAATAGTCACATTCAAAGGTTTGGTATCACTAGTTTACCCTAAAATGTCAAGTTGGCAACACTGATTGGATACAAAAGAAAAGGAACGAAAACATGGAAGTTTTGCTTTCTAAAACAAAAGTCTATTTAAACCCACTCTGTTCATTTTTGATTTACCCTTTGAATGTGACACTTTATTAATTACCACAATCAGAATAGTCACATTCAAACTTCCAAGTAGCTAATGGGAGGATAATCAGGTGAGAAAATGAGGTGAAAGATCAAGCCCATGAAAATACATTTTGACTACTGCTGATTTAAATCCAAAAATAGTTTGAAAAAAACATTGTCATATTTGAAAAAATAACGAGTTGATCTAAATTTGATAAATATGTTTTCATCTAAAAAGACACTGCTTTCAATTTTTCATTTAAAAATACATACACTGCTTTCAATTTGAAGAAGTTATTCAAAATAACTTTTTGGAACTACTAGAAAACAGTAAAAGACTGTTTTTTCTCTGAAAAATATTGCTTTGAATTAGAAAAAAATGATTTAAATCCAAAAATAGTTTGAAAAAACATTGTCATGTTTGAAAAAAACGAGTTGATCTAAATTTGTAAAATATGTTTTCATTTAAAAAGACACTGCTTTCAAAATAACTTTTTGAAACTACTGGAAAATAGTAAAAAACAGTTTTTTGTCTGAAAAATATTGGTTTGAATTAGAAAAAGATGACAACTCTAATTCGAAAAAAAAAATTCTACGGATATACTGTTAGAATTGGCGTTTCAACATTCCTGACAGCTGTCATATTTCGCGTAAAATGCCTTCAGCGCTTAAAAACATTTTATTTGTTTTATTTGCAACAACAAAAACATCAATGACAGTGCGTAAAATAACTTGCCAATAAATACCTAATTTCAACCCATTTTGATAAAACCTATGGATATTCCTGTTAAAAGTGATTCTTTCGTTCATCCTAATAAAAAACTAAAAAAGACACTTTTTAGACCATGAATCGAAAATAACTATGTATTCACTTTGTTAACTTTCAATGAACTGAGAAAAAAATCATAGAAATGTAACACTGCAACACTGATTCAAGTCAGATAAACTGTCAAGACTGTCAAGAAATCCAAGTTGACAGCCACTGGTTCAAACCCGAAAAAAGAACCCTGTAATTTCAAAAAAATAGTAATTTGAATAATCCGGGCGCCACAGTGATACCAACAACCGCTTTTTCCGTTCGTTTGGTGCGATTTTACTGACAGGGGATCGGAAAAAAAAATGTGGGCCCGTGCGGGCGCCCTCCAGTCGCCGACGTCTAGAATGCAACTAAGTAAAATTCAGAGTCGATTCTAGGCGCCAGCATCGAGGCGAACCCGGCCCTGATGACGGCCAACGGCGGCGGCAACGGCAACATGGCGCAAACGACGGCAACGCCGCCGGCGCCCACCAACTACCAGAGCACCAGCGACTCGGCCGACAGCCCGGTGACGTCGCCCGCCACCACCCAATGCAGCAGTCCCACCGACCACCTCATCAACGGCAACGTCGCCAGCCCGCCGCTGCACCAGGCGGCAACGCCGCAATCCGCCGGCAACGTCATCATCATGCGCGACATGACCACCATCGACGAGAACGCCTACATGGCCTTCAAGCAGGAGCCCATGCAGGAGGTCGAACCGCACGCCTTTTGATTTTTCGAAAAAAAAAATCGAAAATTTTTATTTTATTTTTTTATTTTTCGAAATTTCGGAAATTACTGTCCACGAGGTTCGAGTGTGCTTAAAAGCAGGCTGTGAAATCGAGTCTACACATGTAACATTTAGATAGGATTACGATGCTACACTTGCCAGTAGAGATATTTTTGACAGAAAAGACGTATTTGCTCAATTTTTACCCATCTATGAGGGATCGAACGATGTGCCTTGACGAGATTTAATATTTAAATTTTCAACGGTGACAGCTGTCAAATCGATCGCCATTTTCGATTAACTATAAAACAAAAGTCTACCAAAAACCGATCAAATGTCATTAAAGGTTTTATTCGACGTGAAGTTACACGTCGTATAGTCGTAATAATAATTATAATAATTATTTAAGAGTTGTATGTTATTTTTTCTACCGTTTGTTTGGATGATTGTTTACGGTAACCGAGTCGTTGTCATCACACACACACGATCGTTACCTAGTTAGCTATACATATCTATTGTTATTTCAATATTATTTACTAGATTAGTAGGTGTTTGTAAGATTCTATTTAAAGAAAAAAAATATTTTATATCTTGTCGAGTCGGTAAGGATTTGTGACAGGTGTCATTTATTAAGGGGGGTCGTGGTCGGAGTAGGAAATTAGCCAAATAATAATCATAAGTCGAAATCCTGATCGCTTGATGATTCTAGTTATTGTTTTTTTGTTGACTTTGTATATAATCACAATGGCAGGGAGATTTTCCATTGGATTGGATGCCATTTCAATGCAAAATTGACGATTTTCTAATATTTTAGGTGAATTTTTCCTTTCTAAAGGCTGGAGGTGGCAATATTATGTTTCTTTTATCTTTATAATTATTATTATCGAAAATAAATTTATTATAAAAAAATATATCGTTTCTTATTTTAATCCTACCTCGCATGGTATTCTCTGCGAAGTCCTCTAAATCAAATCGGTGGACTCTTCGACTCGTTTTCGCTTTTTGTGGTTCACCACCATGTTGGCCGGTTCGATTTTGGCCGAGGAGTTCATCAACCAAGTGTTGAGTTTCGTTCGGGATTCGTTACCGACAGAAAAAATTGTCCTCTCGAGTTTATCCAGTTTCTGCTGTACCATGGGGTCGGAAATCGTGTTGTCTGCCAAATCCATCAAAAGACGAAATCTGAATTTAAATGTCTAAGAACCGGTAATTTTCAGTAATGAAAAAATAGGTATTTCATAATATGAGACACCTACATCTACGAGTACTTCCGAAACTTCGCCTCTGGGGTCAAAGTGTTTCGCGTAGCTCCCCACTTCGTAAAAGTACAAGTTGAATTTGTGCAAGTCGACAGCACAAGGGTCGGCTTTCAAGATCTCCCGGTAGGCCTCTTTGTAATATTTCGGTAGATCGGGACTGATTATCGTTTGACGACGATTGGAAATGTCCAAAGCCAGCCATAAAGGTAACTCCAGGGCGGTTCCAGCTTTCAAATCCCTGTCTTCGCTTGCCGAATTCAATTTACCTGCGAAATCGCCGGTGTAAACAGAAATTCGAAAAAAAGTGAGGTTAGAAATCTTTTCTTACCCATTTTAGGCACTAAATGGAGGAATTTACACGGAATGCGTTCTTGAGTCGCCAGAATATCATCTATTGAGTAATAGTTTGGTGAATAAGCCGGTAAAAGCGACATTTTTCACTAAAATTGGCGGCTTTTCTACTTTTCACAAAATATTCTGGAACTTTACAGTTTTTAGGTTGGTACTCTTGAAGTTGACAGATTTCTCACTAGAAATCCATAGAACGATATACAAATAGACGAACATTTTCACTAATGTACAAAATTCCAAGGCTTGAAAATAAGTAAATAAAAATGAGGTCGGCATTAACTTTATTGTAACATTTATTAAATGAGTGTTACAAATTAATAAACAAACAAAAAATGCTTATGACAGACGAGGTGGAATAAAAATTATAAACTTTCGCTCTTATTGTTGTACACAAGTCGACGCACTATTGACCTAATCTAAAAGAAAATCCTCCCTTGAAAGGCCCATAGCATCAAAGCTACCGACCCGCAAGAAAAAATCCAACATTATTTAAGACGAGAAAGTCGAAATGAATTCAGTTACGAGTTTCTTCAACGCCGCATCCGTCTCGTCGGTGATTTTACCTTCTTTTGCGATACTCGTCAAGATACCTTGGTGGCTAGTCCTGAAACACAGAAATCAATAAGCCCACTCAAACAGAAAACCCAAAAATAAACGTACTTGATGTGTTGAGAGAACTCCTTTTCGAAAACGGTGATTTTGGCGGGATCGACTTTATCGAGATGCCCCCTGACGCCGCAGTAGATGATCGCCACCTGCTCCTCGATCGCCATCGGCACGTACTGCCCCTGCTTCAACAGCTCCGTCAGACGAACACCGCGATTCAGCAGCTGCTGAGTGGCCGCGTCCAAATCCGAACCGAACTGGGCGAAAGCGGCCACCTCTCGGTACTGCGCCAGCTCGAGCTTCATCGAGCCGGCCACCTGCTTCATGGCCTTGGTCTGCGCGGCGGAGCCGACGCGCGACACCGACAGGCCGACGTTGATGGCCGGACGGATGCCCTTGTAGAAGAGCTCCGTCTCCAAGAAGATCTGGCCGTCCGTGATCGAGATCACGTTCGTCGGGATGTAGGCGGACACGTCGCCGGCCTGCGTCTCGATCACGGGCAGCGCCGTCAGCGAACCCCCTCCGTGCGCGTCCGACATCTTGGCGGCGCGCTCCAACAGACGCGAATGCAGGTAGAAGACGTCACCGGGATAAGCCTCACGACCGGGCGGACGACGCAGCAACAGCGACATCTATTGACAGAACCACCAATCAGCAAAAACGAGAAAACTGCCCTGACAGCTGTCAAAAATTTGATTTGACGGATGACGATAATTCGAAATTTCGGCTCACTTGACGGTAGGCGACGGCCTGTTTGGACAGATCGTCGTAGATGATCAGGGCGTGCTTGCCGCTGTCCCTGAAGAATTCGCCCATGGCGCAGCCCGAGTACGGGGCCAAGTATTGCAAGGGGGCGGCGTCGGAAGCGGTCGCCGAAACGATGATCGTGTAGTTGATGGCGCCGGTGTCTGTCAGACGTTTCAAGATCTGGGCCACCGTCGAACGCTTCTGACCGATGGCGACGTAGATGCAGTACAACTTCTTCTTCTCGTCGTCGGCGTCGTTGAAGCGCTTCTGGTTGATGATGGTATCAATAGCCAGGGCGGTTTTACTACAAAAACGAAGAAAAAAGACCATTAAACGTCAATGTAATTAAGGGAAGTTCATAATTCAGTTATTTCCGCCATTTTAAGATTTGACTTGACAGCAACAAGGATAGCCTGCGCGATGACGTGAGTAAGAGAGAGATAGACGAACTAAGTCAGCCGAAAGGATCGGAATATCCGAACGAAGCTGTCATATAAACTTCAAATAAATTCAAATGTGCATAGATGCTCCTGAAAAATCCCAAAAAAGGGGCGAAATGTCGATTTTTACCCGGTCTGACGATCGCCGATGATCAGCTCGCGCTGTCCACGGCCGATGGGCACCAGAGAGTCGACGGCCTTGATCCCGGTCTGCATGGGCTCCCGGACGGAGATCCTGGGGATGATGCCGGGGGCCTTGATGCCGACCCTGAAGCGCTGCTTGGTGTTGAGGGGGCCCTTGCCGTCGATGGCGTTGCCCAGGGCGTCCACGACGCGCCCCAAAAGCTGCTCGCCCACGGGGACGTCGACGATGGCTCCGGTACGTTTCACGATGTCTCCCTCCTTGATGTACCTGTCGTTACCGAAGACGACCACGCCGACGTTGTCGGGCTCCAAATTCAAGGCCATGCCCTACAAATTACGCGAGTTTTAAAACGGGGGGATTTTGGGGAAAAGTGGGGTTATGGGCACCTTCAATCCGGAGGAGAACTCCACCATCTCGTCGGCCTGGATGTTCTTGAGGCCGTAGACGCGGGCGATACCATCACCGATGCTCAACACGCGACCGGTCTCGTCCAAATCGGCCTTGGGGGCGGAACCCAAGATGCGCTCCTCGAGGATCGAGGAGATTTCGGCCCCACGATTCGGGGTGGAAATGTGAAGTTTACGGGCTGCGACCGAGGCGGCTGGGAATGCTACTCCTGCAACCTACACAAGAACACCGAATCAAAATTCCATTTATTTCTGTAATCAAGTGAAGGGAGACTCGGGTTGGATAATTTGTAGGTCTATTACATAACACCGAAATTTGCAAAAATGTCGAAAATCGACGCGACTTTTGCGATTTCGGCCTCAGATCGTCCCATTATACAGGTGAATTGCGAGATCTGTTGGGGTTTTATTGGGTATTTCAGGTGATTTTCGAGTTTTCTCGAGTGATTATGTCATGTCAGGGACCGTGCGGTAACCGGGTGCAAAAGTCTATCTCTTGGTTTTCGGGGGGATTGGGGTGAATTGGGATGGGGGCTCACCTGGGAGACTTTGTTGGGGAGGCTCCTCGCCACGGAGGCAGCCACACGAGCGGATAGTAAAGACATTTTTCCCAGCACTGATTTAAAATGGAGACGTGAACCTGCCTGCGGAAAACTTGTCCCAGAATGCCGCGGGGTGCGGGGCGGAAACGTCAATGTGACAACAGCGCCTCAAAAATGGCGGCCTCCTTGAAAATTATCGGAGAAACCCACAGAAAAACCTGAAAAACTACAGGATTTGGTCACATTTCCGAATTGAATATCATGCAAAAATGATTTGTGACGTTAAAATTGCAGAAATTTCTTGGCCATCATTTTAAATTATGGAGCCATCTTCGGCTTCCTCAGACCATTGTATTTTATCTCTGTTTGTCATGAATTATCGGCATGAGTCTTTCTCTTTTTAACTAGATTAAAATTATCAGCGGCGCTACGATATTTACGAACACACTCGACGAAGTGTAAAGTGTCAAATGGCGGCAAATTTGAATTAAGAAAAATGGAAGCAAGCAGGAAAGATACAAGTGAATTAATTTATTCTGTAATAATAAAGACAAAAAAAGGTAGAAAAAAGTTACGATGAAGACGCCTTCGCCTGTTCCTTCTTCAGAGCTTCGGCTTCGGCCTCCTTCTTCTCATAGGCGGCAATGAGCGTCTCGACTTCCTTACTCGACAAGATACGAATCACCGTCTTGTTATCGACGCGAGTCAAAGTGGCCATTTCGACTTTCTCTGATGTCAGTTTGGTCATGTCCAGTGTTTTTATCAAGACTTTGATGGCCAAGTTCTTGGCGTCATCCAGGGTGGTTTCGCCTTCTTTGTATTCTTGCTTTAAACTGGAAATTGCGGCCTAAAAGAGAAATTTCCATAGACAAAAGTCACTCAGTATCTAGAATAATCTTACCGCGCTATTGTTTCCTATACAAGTGGCCTTCCATCCACTGTAGTTGCCACTCGGATCCGACTGGTACAACTGATAGCCGTAATGTTTATCCCATCCCATGTACAAAATGGAGACGCCGAAAGGCCGCTTGCCTCCGTATTGAGTGTAAGCCTGCTTCACGTCACACAACCAAGAGACCAATTGCTCACAAGGAATCGACTCTCCGTACTGGAAGAGGTAACGTTGACCCAAAAGACGTAACTCGTTTGTCAGGACGTTAGCATCTGAGGTTATACCCGCAACGCTGCAAACCATATCTCTGAAACGATCATTCAAAGTTAATTTTCAGTCAATTATACGAGAAAATCGTTTAGTTTACTCGTTGAGTTTGTAAATCTTTTCTGATGTGAAAACCTCATCGAGGAGTTTATTCGTGTTACGTCTCTCGGCGGCTAAGAGGATACCGTCGTTGGCCAGAATCCCTAAACAGGTGCCTGCGTGACTGATGGCCTCCATGGCGTATTCGACTTGGTAAAGTCGCCCTGAAATATGAAAAGAGCAAATTATAAAAAAAAAACATTTTCAGATAAAAAGATATAGTTTACCTTCCGGCGAGAATATCGTCGTTCTTGTATCATATCGGCGAGCCTAAAACATTGAAAGTGTGTTGAAAATTCCTTAAAAAGTCTCTAGAGAGGAGATGACTGGCATTATCAACCGTAAACCTAACCTCAAATTTATTAAGAGTTGAATTTTGAGGAAAATTGAGTCGAAACTTAGATCACAAGGACTGAAGGTGGACTATTAGGGGCTGTTAATGTGAAGACTTACCATTTTGATGTGTTTTTCAGATTAAATTCTCTGTATTGGACGAATGATAAGCAAAACACCGCAACAAACGTCAACAAATGTCAGCACAAATGGTGTTCATCGAGTACTTGCAAGTATTTATGATTAAAGAGAGACAAACTGAGAGTGGTAATGTGAGTAGAAAAGAGATAAAGACATTTTTTCCATTTCCAGTTTGGCCTTTATGAACGGTGCTCAAAATGACAAGGTTTGTGAAATTGGAAGTGTTGCCAACTTGTACATTCGACAGTCTAATTATTATGGATTTTAGCTAAAAAACGTATTAAAATCAATGTTATGAGTTTGTTAATGATTTTATAGGAGAATGATTATTAAAACCTGGAATCAAACTGAAAGTTTGCGAAAATCATCAACATGCGTTTTCCTTTAGTGATTTTGAGGCTGAAAGGTTGGTAGTACTTTTTGAGAAAATATGGCGGATTTTTCCCTCAATTTCGAAATGTCTTGATTTCCAGACTAATTTCTGGTGTTTTCGGTCGGTTTTCGGTCGAATTATGGGCCGTTTTCGGGATTTTCGTTCGAAATTTCGAACGTGGCGCCCTGTGGCGGACGGAAACACGGCTTGGCGCGTGCGCGACGGACGTGCGCCCTCCATGGGAGACATTAAATGCGCACAGTACCGGTTTTCGCCGTGTGTCCGACTCACATTTTCGCAAGTGTGTTTTCTGCCGTTCGCACGGAACATATTCGACTCGAATGTGGCAAAGTCTGTGTGAAATTTCCCGAAAAAGCAGCAGCACGCCCGTCGCCGACCGTCTGACCACCTGAGCCATCATCGAAAAGGTACGAAACGGCCGTCCTTTGTCCCCGAAAGCCGGAACGGTGTTTATCCGGGAACGGTGTGCGGGCCCGCCGATACACGTGGACGGGTCGCGCCGCGGCCGCCTGTCCGCCCGCGGAACCCACCGGGGGCCCCCGCGAGCGGGCCAACGACCCGCCGCGACCCCGCGGGCCCGGCCCGCCTGCGCCGCCCCGCCACGAGGGACGAATTCGGGCCATTTTGCCCGCCGCGACTTCCACGAGCGACATTTTTACAGTTAGACCTCCTCGCCGTTCCGAGACGAGAGTCGTTCGCGCGAACGAGGCCCCGGGGGCACGGGCCGGTTTTTTATAACCTCTTTCGGCCGTCCTCGCGTCGCCCGGCCCGAGACCGCCGATCGGAAGCGACCTCTCGTTTCTCGAGAGGGCCCCCCGACCTTTTGGTGACTTTTAAGTTTTCGAGGAAAGCGAAAAATCCCTAGAAATCAAATCGAACACGAAAGCCGCTTATCTAGTCCTCCACTTTAACTCGATTATTACATTATTATACAACCAGTTTACGTTGCACGGTCGTCTGTTTGATCCGATCGATAGCGCCGTAGATCACCTGTCTAATTACGACAGTGGCGTAGGTGAGGGGGCCGAAAAGTCGCGAATTGGTGGGTGACGTCGGTTTCATTCATGCGTTCGTTGCCGCGTCGGCGGCCGCCATTCATGAGCGAAAGCTTCGGGTGCGCGCGTGGCTCTCGACTGTGATTGGGCCGCTTTCGAAAATCGACGAATCAGGGGCGCGCGTTACGGAGCGCGGATGCGAGCGGAATGCACGAAAGCTCTTCCGAACGATTAGATTCAGGTTAACGAATGGCTTTATTTATTTATGTATGCAAGTTGGTCATTGTAGCGGAACGTAAATCTCATTATTTTACCTCGTTTTCTCGTCGATTCGTGTGCGAACCGACGATCGTATCTCGATCTGTTAGTTCTGTGAGCGCGTTCAAGAATTTCTAATGTTTGTACCTAGGTCTGTGGGAACACTGGGAACGAACTTCAGAATCGAGGTCAGAGTACAATGCGATAGATTAGATTTTGGAATACAAGTTTTTAATTATCGAGACACGATTTTGTGTACTTTCAACTTGAGAATTTCAAAGTTTCTTTCTCGAAAGGTCGAAAGCCGTAAAGTTGAATATGACGTTCATGACATTCATGTGCGAAAACGTTAAAATCGCCATTTTGTTTGGAATTTGGGAGTCGCTTCCCATAGAATTAGAAAAGGAAAATAGATTTCCACTTTCCACAGTTTCTTATTCATCTTCATGTTTGGAAAAAACGTGTCGAAACTGTCAAATTTAACTCTGAATTCGAATTCGGACGGTGTGGTTTACAATTTATTCATGTTATTTTTGTAATTCGATCATTTCAAAAAGCCATTTTGGTTTTGTTTGGCATTTAGGAGCCAGTTCCCATAGAACTAGAAAAAGGAAAATAGATTACCATTTTTTAGTGGATTCGAGAGTTTCTAATTTTTCTTCAAATTCAGAAAAACGTTTAAAACTGTCAGATTCAACTCCCAATTCGATTTTGGACGGAATTATTTGCATTACATATGTAATTTTTGGAATTGGGAGTTTTGAAATCGCCATTTTGTTTGGAATTTCCCATAAAATTAGCAAACGAAAATCAATCACATTTTTTGACAGTTTCTGGTTTTTCTTCATTTTTGGGAAAATGGGAAATATCAAATTTAGTTTTGAATACGAGTTTGGACGTTTTGGGTATGCCATTTTTTTAATTCGAGGATTTCAAACCGCCATTTTGTTTGTAATTCAAGAGTTTCCATAGAACTAGAAAAAAATAGATTACCATTATTGACTGGATTCGACAGTTTCTGATTTTTCTTCAAATTCAGAAAAATGTATAAAAACGGTCAGATTTAACTCCCCATTCGATTTTGGGCGGAATTATTTGCATTAGATAGTAATTTTTGGAATTCAAACATTTAAAGTCGTCATTTTGTTTGGGATTTCCAATAAAATTAGTTTCTGGTTTGTTTTTTCTTCATTATTTTGGAAAAATGGGTCGAGACTGTCAAGTTATTCAACTCTGCATTCGAGTTTGGACGTTTTGCGTATGTCATTTTTTAAATTCGAGGATTTCAAATCGCCATTTTGTTTGGAATTCAGGAGCTCCCATAGAACTAGAAAACGAAAATAGATAACCATTTTTGAGTGGATTCTACAGTAAGTTTCTACTTTTTCTTCAAATTCACAAAAATGTTCACAGAAAAATGGTCAGATTCAACTCCCAATTCGATTTTGGACGGAATTATTTGCATTAGATATGTAATTTTTGAAATTCAAAGATTTAAAATCGCCATTTTGTTTAGGATTTCCCATAAAATTGGATTCTGGTCTGCTTTTTCTTCATTATTTTGGAAAAAATGGGTCGAGACTGTCAAAATTAACTCTGCATTCCAGTTTGGACGTTTTGCGTATGTCATTTTTTTAAATCGCCATTTTGTTTAGAATTCAGGAGCTCCCATAGAACTAGAAAACGAAAATAGATAACCATTTTTGAGTGAATTCTACAGTAAGTTTCTACTTTTTCTTCAAATTCACAAAAATGTACACAGAAAAATGGTCAGATTCAACTCCCAATTCGATTTTGGACGGAATTATTTGCATTAGATATGTAATTTTTGAAATTCAAAGATTTAAAATCGCCATTTTGTTTAGGATTTCCCATAAAATTGGGTTCTGGTCTGCTTTTTCTTCATTATTTTGGAAAAAATGGGTCGAGACTGTCAAAATTAACTCTGCATTCCAGTTTGGACGTTTTGCGTATGTCATTTTTTTAAATCGCCATTTTGTTTAGAATTCAGGAGCTCCCATAGAACTAGAAAACGAAAATAGATAACCATTTTTGAGTGAATTCTACAGTAAGTTTCTACTTTTTCTTCAAATTCACAAAAATGTACACAGAAAAATGGTCAGATTCAACTCCCAATTCGATTTTGGACGGAATTATTTGCATTAGATATGTAATTTTTCAAATTCAAAGATTTAAAATCGCCATTTTGTTTAGGATTTCCCATAAAATTGGATTCTGGTCTGCTTTTTCTTCATTATTTTGGAAAAAATGGGTCGAGACTGTCAAAATTAACTCTGCATTCCAGTTTGGACGTTTTGCGTATGTCATTTTTTTAAATCGCCATTTTGTTTAGAATTCAGGAGCTCCCATAGAACTAGAAAACGAAAATAGATAACCATTTTTGAGTGAATTCTACAGTAAGTTTCTACTTTTTCTTCAAATTCACAAAAATGTACACAGAAAAATGGTCAGATTCAACTCCCAATTCGATTTTGGACGGAATTATTTGCATTAGATATGTAATTTTTAGGATTTTCCATAAAATTAGTTTCTGGTCTGCTTTTTCTTCATTATTTTGCAAAAATGGGTCGAGACTGTCAAATTTAAGTCTGCATTCGAGTTTGGACGTTTTGCATATGTCATTTTTTAAAATCGCCATTTTGTTTGAAATTCAGGAGTTCCCATAGAACTAGAAAACGAAAATAGATAACCATTTTTGAGTGGATTCAACTTTTTCTTTATGTCGGAACAAAATGTGTCGAAACTGTCAGTCGCATAGAGTTATAATCAACCAGATAGATGGTCATTGCGTCGTTTCGAGTCTAATGAAGGTGTTTTCGTTGTGTGTTCCAGGCAGCACAGGCACAATGAGTTCCGGAAGCATATGCTACAAGTGCAACCAGCCGGGGCACTTCGCGCGCGAGTGCTCGCAGCCGGGCGGCCGCGACGGCGGCGGTCGCGGCGGCGGCGGCGGCGGCTACAACCGGAGCCGCGAGAAGTGCCACAAGTGCAACAAGATCGGGCACTACGCGCGCGACTGCAAGGAGGACTCGGCGCGCTGCTACCGCTGCTACGGCGAGGGCCACTTCGCGAAAGACTGCCTCCAGAGTCCGGACATGCCGTCCTGCTACAACTGCCGGAAGCCGGGGCACATCGCGCGCAGCTGCCCGGAGGCGGGCGGCATCTCGAACGAGACGTGCCACAACTGCCAGCGGCCCGGCCACATCTCCCGGAACTGCCCGGAGAACGCCAAGATCTGCTACTTGTGCCACAAGCCCGGCCACCTGAAGCGCGACTGCCAGGAGAGCGGCGGCGACTACAGGAAGTAGCGGCGCCCCGAATTTATTATTATTATTATCAATAATATTATTATCGAAGGAAAAACACGCGCCCCCGACCTGTTTTTTTATTTGTTGTATTTTATATATATACGTTATGAAATTGTCTGTTTCTCTCGATTAGCATCGTCGGAGACGCATTGTTAAAACGACGTTTCCTATCTCTGATCATTATTTATAATATTTTCCCCCTTTTTCCCCCCTCGCATTTTTATTATCGTGGTAGTAGAACTATTTTCCTTTCCTTTTTTATTATTCTAATTATAATATATATTTTGTAAAATTTTTCGAGGGAAAAATCGATTCAGTTGTATGGTAGATTCCGTTCTTTTTTCTTGTGTAATAAGAGAGGTTATGAATAAGGCACTGTTGGGTTTGTTTGTCACTTTTACTACTGGTATGAAAAAAAAAGACCTTTTTATTATTCTTTATATATAAATACTAATGATTATAGAAAGAGGTAACAAAATCTGGAAGACGTGTATAATAACATAATAATTAATAGACATAAAAATGGAAAAACTAAATAAAAACCATCCGCGCCAGAAATTATTGAAGTTTACAATAAAAACAAAAAGTTATGATGTAATTAATTAAAGCAGGAACGAGACTTATTATATCGAGCGTCATGAGGCTATTTTACTAATTGTTATTTACTATATGCTTACCTTAATTATTATTATTTTTTTGAACGTTAAAGAGAAATACGACGGTTTCCTTCTTGCGGAAACGTCTTATCGAGGAGAAATTTGTAACGAGAAAGGGAGGTTGAGCCTCGAGTTTTTTAAGAAAATGAAATACCCACATACACACATCCAAAATTGTTCAGTGATATTAACGGAGTGAAACAGTTTTCAAAATTGTAACTGCAATTTTTATGGAAATAAAATACTTTAAAGCGCCCCCATCCGAATTCTCATTTCAAAATCCTTCCCAAAATGAACCACAACCGAATGGTTGGTCAATCGAATTGGCCCGTTCTATGATTTTCATGTCTATGGTCAGGGCATAGCAGGGCCTATGGTGCTAGGTTCTAAACCAAACTAAAATCAAAGTAAACGAAATAACTGACGGCTTTTCAGTCCAATTCTGGGTCTAAATAATGAAAATTCTAGTTGTATTAGTTCATTTGGCCTCGAAATCCTTCATAATTGTGTTTTTCAAGTTGCAATTACATCTCATGTCAAAGTTGACATTGATGACGCTTCTAAAACCATAGACTTTTAAATGAAGAATTGATTACCGGTTTGAAAAAAAAAAATGAAGTGGAATTATAATTTGTATAAATTTATTGTTAATTTATTACAAATGAAACGTAATTGTACACTATATCAATCAATCTGATACTCCATTTACAATATTTACACTGTATTAAAATATAAGATTGCTCTCGGAGCAGACATCTCATAATGTCATCATCTCCATGATAAAAATCGGTAAGCGAACTGTAATACCGACCCGCGACTAAGAAATGTCACAATAACAATCGAAAATAACTCTTAATAAATATCACACACTTTCGCCGAAACATAAAAAAATCATCAATTAATCATAAAATAAAAATGAGGTCGTATTAGTTGAAATTATCAATAATCAATCAATAATGAAAACGACAAAGAATATAATATTATAGCAGTATATACATAATCGATCAGTAAAGTGGTCGAGACTAACTGGGTCAACCCTACCGAAAAATATTTCATCTTCAAAATCTATATAAATATTAAATGTATCACATACAGTACTTAGGTATGTCTGTTCAAGAAATGACAGATACGGTTATCGATCGATGACGTCTGATGGCACGTTCGGTTGTCACTTGACCGCTATGACGGAGACTGCACCAAATTCCCTAGAAAAATCACCACAAAAATCACCAAAAACACCAGAAAAAAAAAACGGAAATACGTACGCTCTTTCTCGTATCTCCTGCAGGCCTCCTCCCTTTCCACCGTATCGAAATACCACAAAGTGATTGCGTAGCGCGTTTTGTAAGCCGGCTGCACCTCGTGGGGGTTCCGCCTGTCTGACCAGAAAAACAACAGTCTATCGAAGAGGGGGGCGATATCCGCCACCTGCAAATCGATGAAATTAATAGAAAATCCTCCCTTAAAAACGCGATAATCACTTTATCCCCCAGCCACCCCTCCGGGAATATCCGCAAGAGGCCGCCGCTCTCCTTGACCTCCCAGTTCGGGTTGAGGTAGTAAATGGCGGTGATGCAGCGCCCGTCCCTGTTCGGGTTGTCCACGTGTTTGACGTAATGGGAGCCCAGCCCCGGGTAGCACGCCACCATCGCCTGGAAAACGTCAAAGTTGAATATTTTCTGATTGACGTCACCGGTCGTTATTTGCGCATTTTCTGTTATTAATAACGTCTGAACGTATTTGCACGAATTATCAAGGCTGACGCACTGTGACAATGTGTGCACGGTAGATAGGGAATTCCATGAATAATATGAAATATTTAACTAGCTATCGGCGGAATGCGACAATCTCATTTATCGATTCAGCAAATTTAATTAATTATGAGAAAAATCCTCTGTGGAAAAACCCAAGTTATTTTTTGACACCTGTCATATGTCAAATTAAAGTGTTTCGATTTCCATAGAGTGGCTGTTTGCTAGAAGGTCAAGTGAAAAATTATTAAACTTCATCGATTTTTCCGAGAATTATTTTCAAACCGATATTTATGCATTTACTTGGAAAAGTAATCATTTCATAGCAAACCGCAACATAATTGAATTAAGCGGTAATGTAAACACGTGCTTACGAAAATCGACCTTTAATTGCTTACGAGCCGCCATTCAAAAGTGACAAAACGATTATTAATTATTACCTACCGGAAAATAACGTTTTTACTGAAAAAGCGATAAAACGGAATTTATTATCAATTCAAGAATTCGCCACAAACACCTTTTTTATCTCGAAAAGGGTACTCGAAATTGGCGTCGATTTTTATCATTCGCACACACCTACCCACTATAGGTAATAGAAAAAATAATAATAATATAAGTTGGCAAAAAAACAAAATAGGCAAGTAACATAATGACACTAATGACAGTACGGAAACTATTGGAGACCGATATAAATTTTATCAAAACCAAACAAAATGTAGAACGGTAAACCCCATTAAACAGCCATCGACCTTTTAATAAAAGAAAGCCAAATATCACGAAAAAATACGTGCAGAAAAACACGGAAGCGTCTATCTGTCAAAATTTATGCGAATCTGTCAAAAAACAAAGTGACATGACATTTACCATTGTGACTTGACAGGAAAAACGTAGACGGGATACGGGAGGAAAAAACGTAATTTCCCAAAATTCCCACACCAAATTGAGCCACAAGATTACCACAGGTGACATAATCGGTATTACCACCTAATGACTTTCAGACGCCACATTTACCTTAACGACCGCATCCATTATTATTGTTGCGAGATTCTTTTCCGTTTCGAAATATCAACAAAACCCGATTTCGGGCGAAAAAAGTGAGAATCGCGTGAAAAAAGCCAACATTTTGCGTACGTGACCATCATCATGCCAGCGGCACGTCCGCGTCGCACCCGGACAAAGACAGAACGCCTCGGTAAAACGACGGGTGCGAGAGAGACGACCCGACCGCACGTGTACGCGGAAACCGTGACGACCCAAACAGAAATTTGTTTACAAACAGAATCGTCACCCAGCAACCCTTAAACAACCAAACAAAACCGGAATGACGTTTGCGACAAAATGGCTCACTTTCGTCCGTCCGTTGATCGCGTACTGCCCGAGCTTGCCGTTGTTCAGCATCTTGTTGGCCCTCATCACGACCGCGTCCACCTGCCCGATCAGCGTCCCGATGTTCGTGCAGTACGTCTCGCGCCCGTCGATCCAGCAGATCTGGTCCCCTCGGATCGTCTTCGGATTCGCCTTGTTGTGCCCTTTGGTCGAGACGAGCTGCCCGTCCCGAAAGACGCCTCGATCGTGCATCTGCAGCACCTCTTGAAGCACCGCCTTGCCCCGCTCCTCCCCCAAAAACCCGTCAACCAGACAGACCCCGTAAGCGTCCATGTCCCGGACGACGTTCCGGCAAATCGCGTCGATCCCGTTCGGGTCCATCTGAGGTTGGTACCGCTGTCGGAAGGACACTTCGGTGAAGTCCTTGAAGTTGGGTTTGCGCGGGTGGACGATGTTCTCGCCGCTTATCGGCATGGCGCTCGAGGCCGGTCGGATCGCCTTCTCGGTGCTGGTCCTGGGGGCGAGCGTCAGCGACTCGGCGCTGCAGCTCAGGATCTCCGTCTCCGAGCTGCCCCGGTCCGGTAAAAGGGGCCGGTTTCGGTCGGGGGGCTCCGATTCGGGCGGACGTTTGCACTGGAGCCTGTGTCGGGCCCAGTCGAGTCTCTGGTGGTCCTTGGAGCAGTAGTGGATCGACTTGCAGCGGGCGCAGCGCAGCAGGTTCACCGTACATCCGCACACACCGCAGGCGACTCGCGAACTCATCTCGACGGGGCGGCGCGGCGCGGGCCGCGGCCAGTGTTCGCCTCTCAACCGTGCGTGCACTTTTCTGGTGAGTCCGGCCGACGTCCGGCCGCCATGTTTGTTTTCATTTGACGTTTCGGCGGTGGGTGGGCATTCCCGGCGGCAGATGGCGGCACTGCGGGGACGCGTCCGTAAGAAATCAGTCCGTCTTTGTCTCGCACACGCCAACGTGGGTATCGTCTCTCTCGCTTTTCGACAACTGGATTGCTTTTTATGAACGTTCCTACAAGGTGTTGAGGAAAACCTCGGGAAAACTCCAATTTCACGATAGTTTCGAGGTGAATCGCCGATTTTCCACATGAAACGGATCAGGATATACAAATCGCCTGACCTGCTCTGTGTTCTAACCTAAAAATTCTTCATAGGTAACTGAAAATGAAAAATCGAACTAATTCAATTCCCAATCAAATATTAAGGCCTCACCCGTATTTCGGCAACATTCACGGTTTCATGTAGGTCTTTTTGAGTAAAATTCCCAATATTTCCATAGATTTTCGATAAATTCGCCGATTTAAAAGGTAAACTGACGTAAAGATAGCAACTGTCAAAACTACCTTCTGTCATTTTCGCTAACCATAGCTACGTTCATAAATGTACTGTTTTCACTACTAAAAAGAGATGCACTTATGAGACAGACGTATACTAGAAAAGAACACAGTTTTCTTCATAGACAACGCGTTGGTGCTCTTATAAACACACCCATGCGTCTTCCCCTTGCCAATTCAAATAAATAAAATGAGCTCGCCCAACGGCTCTTTGTTATTGTGATGTCAAAACCCAAAAGAAGTGGTTTGAATCTTGAATCGGTCTTATTATCAAATTATCAATTTCTCACAAAGTTTAAGAAGATTTTCGATGTGTGTCTGCTTGACTGTTCTCCGTGTATCTGTATGAACTAATAAGCGCGTGGAGATCGAAACTGGAAAGATGTTTATAAAGTCGGTAATCCTAGACGGTTTCAAGTCGTACGGCCAACGTACCGAGATCAACGGGTTCGATGATAAATTCACCGCAATCACCGGCCTGAACGGCACCGGGAAGTCCAACATCCTCGACGCAATCTGCTTCGTGCTGGGCATTTCGAATTTGACCGATGCAAGTGCCCCAATTTCAACCGATAAATGAAACCGTCCTAATCTCGCCGTTTTCAGGTGCGAGCCAACAGTTTGCAGGAGTTGATCTACAAGTGCGGCCAAAGCGGCGTCAACAAGGCCACCGTTTCCATACTGTTCGATAACAGGAACCCGGAGCAATGTCCACCGGGGTTCGAGAACATCGACGAGATCATCATAACTAGGCAGATCGTCATCGGCGGGAAAAATAAGTACATGATTAATGGCACCACCGTGCAGAATAAGAAAATCCAAGACCTGTTCTGTTCGGTGCAATTGAACATCAATAATCCCCACTTTTTGATCATGCAAGGGAAGATCACCAAAGTTTTGAACATGAAACCGGCAGAAGTAAATCTGGTGCCTTTCCTGATATTATTAGACTAATTGACGCTTTTTCAGATATTGGCGATGATCGAAGAAGCAGCAGGGACGAAAATGTACGAAGTGAAGAAACAGGCGACTCAAAAGCTGATAGACAAAAAAGATGCGAGATTATCTGAAATGGAATTGGTAAGTTTTGTCCAGTTTGGTCATTTTACAAATTTTTTCATTTATATGGAAATTATGAAAGTGGTACACTGAAATTATTACAATAATTTAATTTCAAGATCATAACTGAAGAGTTGTACCCTACAATTAAAAAACTCAGGGAAGAACGCGAAAAGTATGTAAAATTTAAAGAGATGGAACGGGATCTCGGATACAACATCGGAATTTACAAAGCGTTTGAATATTTGAGAACGCAAAAGGCCACTGAAACAGCGAAAAACGCTCTGGACAAAGCGAACAACGAACTCGCCGATATTAAAGCGAAAATTGCGGAGAATAAAGACAAAATCAAAAGAATCGTTGAGGAAATTGAAGAATTTCGCAAAAAAAACAAATCTGTGAGACTCGATCAATCATTACCTGAACCCAACTAATGAAAAATAATCGTTTTAGGAAGAAAGCCCCCTTCTGAAGAAATTGCAGACCGATTTGAAAGAAGAGGAAAAAATCGAAGCAAAGAGCAACTCCAAAATTCAATCACTCAAGAATGACATTTCCATTGAGGAGACCAACAAGAAACGAGAAACTGAGGTAAACATTTCACCAAACCTGAGCATGAAAACCGACTTCATTTGTAATAAAAACCAGTTTTATTGGTAATTGATCCATATTTATCGTTTAGATGCTTCAAATTGCAATTTTTTAATTTTTCAACAGTTTAAATGTTTTCGTTTTTATAAAAATTTATGTTGGCACTTTGTCAGGTGAAAATTATCTGGTTCTATCTCGATAAAACTTCAAAGTCGGATAGAACAAGATAATTCTTATGTGACAGCTTGTCAACAAAATTTATTATGACAACTGTCAATTCACTTTTTTTTTCTGTATTTACGAATTTTCTTCGGAGTTTTCGCAAGAAATATCGGTGTTAAATTGTTGTCATCATGAAAATAGAGTACAAAACTCACAGAGTAGTCGAGTGGGATGATATAATCATCAAAATTGCTCAAAATACGCCACTTTCCCGTCTGATTCTTGTCCGGTAACGCGCTCATAACCTCAAAAACGGTATCAACAATCAAATTGACTGGAATCTTCAATTCTAGGCGCTGGAAGAGGACCGATCGGCGTTGGCGTCAAAAGAGGCGCAACAGCAGGCGATGCGCGCCCAGTTCGAGGCCCTCCAGGCGAACGAGTCGCGCCTGGTCGAGGCGATGACGGCCGCCCGCCGCCAGTACGAGGCGCTCCTGGTGGGCGTCGAGATCAACGACGAGGGCGAAACGGAGTCCCTGCTCGAGCAGCTGATGAACGCCAAGAGGGCGCTGTCCGAGACGCAGGCGGCCCGCGAGCGGGCGCAGATGCAGCTCGAGCACGGCAGGGGGCGGCTCGAGGCGGCCGAGGGCAAGGCGGGGGCGGACGCGGCCGATTACCAGCGCGACGAGGGGGCGCTGCGGTCGTTGGAGAAGGAGGCGGCCGGGTTGCGGGGCCAATTGGAGAGAGTCGGCTTCTCGAAAGAGAGGTGGGACGAGATGGGGGCGCAAAAGGGGGCGCTGGAGGCGAGGGTGCGGCCGCTGCGCGGGCAGGTCGAGGGGTTCGAGGCGAGCAAGCCGTACGCCAGTTTTAGGTATCGGGATCCCGAGACGAATTTCGATCGGAGGAGTGTCCATGGGCCTGCGTGTAGGCTGTTCAAGGTGAAGGATCCCAAGGCTAATGTGGCGCTGGAGACGGCCGCCGGGGGACGGGTGAGGAGACGGTTTAGAGTTATTGACAGTTATAGGCGATTTTTTTTGTTTTTTTTTGACATTTTGACAGATATAAGACAAAATATTTTGACATTCCAAGAAATATTTGTTTTACAACTTTCCTGTCATTTGAAAATTTCTATTACTTATACGTTTTCTTCTGTTTTTATTTGAAATTCCACATTTTTATCACATTTACATTTAACAAAAAATGTCAAAAAATGTAAAACATTCACAATAAATTTTCGCAGCTCTACAACGTCATAGTGGATTCGAATACGGTCTCGAAAAAACTACTGGAACGTGGAAACCTGCGAATGAGAACGACATTCATCCCTTTGAGCCAAATCCGGGCCCACAAAATCAGCGACAGCGTCGTCAGGACCGCCCAAGACTTGGTAACGAAATATGACTGTCAAAAACTTTCAGTTTTATTTTTAGACTTGTTTGTAATTTCAATTTGTAATACAAGATTTTTCGCATTTTCAGGTCGGTAGGGAAAACGTCCAGCTGGCCCTGTCGCACATCACCTACGACAACCACCTGCAACCGGCCATGGAGTACATTTTCGGCTCGACTTTCATCTGCAGCGACTTGAACGTCGCGAGGAAGATCGCGTTCCACGAGAAAATCCGCGCGAAATGCGTCACCCTCGATGGAGACGTCGTGGAGCCCGCGGGCACCCTGTCCGGGGGCGCCGCCAAAAAGGGCGCCTCGGTTTTGCAGCAGATCGCCGATGTGAAAGCGATCGAAGTCAGTGTTTAGCTAAATTACAGTTTTCTCCATTACCGACTCACGGTCACAGCTCTCCGCACTACACTTATCGCCGGTAGCTTTCGAAAAATCGCTCGAATTGAAGTTTTCACCTCGGATTTGCGTGATTTTCGTATCGATTACAGTTTTCTTCATTACCGGTATCAGTTCACAGCTCTCCGCATTACTCGCATTGCCGGTCGGATTCAAGAAGACACTCAATTTGAAGTTTTTCCCTCGGATTTACGTGTTTTTTTTCTATTGGTTACAGTATTCTTCATTACCGACTTACGGTCACAGCTCTCCGCACTCTTTGTATTGTCAATCGAGTTCGAAAAAAACATTGAAATCGAAGTTTTTTTACCCCGGATTTACGTATTTTTTCTAACGATTACAGTTTTCTTCTTTACCGACATCAGTTCACAGCTCTCCGCATTACTCGTATTGCCGGTCGGATTCAAGAAGACACTCAATTTGAAGTTTTTCCCTCGGATTTACGTTTTTTTTTTCTATTGATTACGGTATTCTTCATTACCGACTTACGGTCACAGCTCTCCGCATTCTTTGTATTGTCAATCGAGTTCGAAAAAACACTGAAATCGAAGTTTTTTCCCCGGATTTGCGTGTTTTATTTTTATCGATTACAGTTTCCTTCATTACCGACTTACGGTCACAGTTCTCCGCATCATTCGTACTGCCGGTCGGATTCAAGAAAACACTCCAATTCAAGTTTTTCCCCGGATTTACGTGTTTTTTTCTATCGATTACAGTTTTCTTCATTACCGACATCAATTCACAACTCTCCGCATTTCTCGTATTGCCGGTCGGATTCAAGAAAACACTCAATTTAAAGTTTTTCCATCGGATCTACATGTTTTTTTCTATCGATTACAGTATTCTTCATTACCGACTTACGGTCACAGCTCTCCGCATTCTTCGTATTGTCAATCGAGTTCGAAAAAACACTGAAATCGAAGTTTTTCCCCCGGATTTGCGTGTTTTTCTTATCTATTACAGTTTTCTTCATTGCCGACTTACGATCGCAGCTCTCCGCGTCACTTGTATTGCCGGTCGCTATTGAAAAATTGCCCAAACTGAAGTTTTTTCTCCGTATTTGAGTGTTTTTTCCATCGATTACAGTTTCCTGTATTACCGATTCTCGGTTTCAGAACGAGCTCGCTCAAAGCGAAAGGGAATTGGACCGCATCGACGAGGAAATGGAGAGGATGCGCCAATCTCGAGAACATCACAACACTTTGAAGCAAAAGTTCGAGTTGAAATCGCACGAAATACAACAAATTAAGCTCCGAATGCAGCAAAGCAGTCATCACATGCAAATGGAGGAAATCAAAGGGTTGAGATCTCAAATAGGTGGGTCTTTCGACGCTTTTGCAATATTTTCACAGTTACTTACCGTTTTCCTTCAGAGGAATTGGTGGAGAAAATCAAAACGTGTGATGATAACCTCAAAAAGTTCGATAAAAAAGTCAAGGAGCTCGAATTCAAATCGAAAAACGATTCCCAGGCGCAACGCGAGCAAGCACTGAAGGAGGCCGAAGCCAGAATGAACAAAACCAAGTCGGATTACGATAAATCCCAAAAGGAGTGGACGAAGATCAAAACCGATAACGATACGATCGCGGTGGAAATCGAGGAATTGCAGAAAAGCATCAAGAACACTCTGGAGCAAATCGAATCGATCGATAAAACGATCGGTACGATTCATGAGCAGTTGGGAGAGAGCGAGGGCGCTTTGAGCGAGCTGAAGGTGACTTTCGTGGACCCAAGATGGCCGACCGGTAGTTGAACGATTGAATTTTTTTCTAGGTCAAAATAGATGGGATTCGGGGCGAAGTCCAGAAGGAACTGGACAAAATCGCTGCGAAAAATCAGGACGTTCAGGCGAAACTGAATCTCAAAGATGAACTGTCGGCCGAAATATCGGAACTCGAGCTGAAATTGATCCAGATGGGGCACGACATGAAGCAGTTGAAGGACGATTACAGGAATCTCAGTGCCAAATACTCCGACTGCGAGAAAAAATTCAAGAAGAACGATGAGTTTTTCGAGGCGGCTTTGAAATTGGACGAAAAGAGCGGGAAACAGTTGGAAAAGGTCATCAGACAATCCAGGGACACCATCGACCGATTCGGGCGAAGCGTCAACGCGAAAGCGCAAAGTATGCTGAACCAGGAAGAGGCCCAGGTATTGAAAGCCCAAAATCTCACCAACTTTTGTAACTAAGAACCAGATCTAGTGACTTTTGCTTTGTGAAACCGGCTTTGAACTGTCATTCATACTTCTCGGACCAATTGAATCATCTCATTTGTCTAACGCTCTACGATTGGTCGGTATGAATGGACTGTCAAAACAGAATCATAGAAGCATTGAAATGCTTGCAAATTGAAGGAGTAATTTCGTCTCTTTCCCCATTTCAGTATAATGCCACTAGAAAGAAGCAACGTTTGGTCGAAAACGACAAGAAGAAATTGTTGGCCGTCATGGCGAATTGTGACAGTCAAAAACAAAAAACTCTGACGTTGGCGTTCACTCAAATCTCGAAAGACTTCGGCTCGATCTTCGGGATGCTTTTGCCCGGCGCGAACGCGAAGCTGAGCACGCCTAGGGGCCAAACCATCTTGCAAGGGATCGAGGTGAGCCCGTTTCGGGGTTGACAGATGATCTGTCATCGTTGACAGATGATCTGTCATTCTTGACAGATGATCTGTCATTCTTGACAGATGATCTGTCATTTTTGACACTGTTTCATTTTGGTTTTTTGACAGATCAAAGTTTGTTTGGGCGACGTGTGGAAGGAGAATTTGACGGAGTTGAGTGGCGGTCAACGTTCTCTGGCCGCGCTGTCGCTCATCTTGAGCATGCTGCTGTTCAAACCGGCGCCGCTTTACATCCTGGATGAGGTCGATGCGGCCTTGGATTTGTCGCACACCCAAAACATCGGAAATATGCTCAAAACTCACTTCAAGAAGTCACAGGTTGGTGGATTTTATTTTATAGTGTTTTTCCCGATTTTGACAGCTGTCATTTCGTTTCAGTTTATAATCGTCTCGTTGAAAGACGGGATGTTCAACAACGCCAACGTTTTGTTCCGGACCAAGTTCGTGGATGGAGTTTCTGCAGTTTCTAGGAACGTGAACAAATTCTAATGATAATTTTTTATTTGTCCAATCTCAGTTTTCTAACAATTCTTAAGTTACCTTATTATTAGTAGTAAGAATAAGATTGGGTAAATGCGGTAAATGTCATGCTGTCCTGGAAATGATTCTCAAAATGTTTCAATATTTTCGATTTCCAGATAGATTTATGGCAGTTTACTATGCGTCTAATCGCGTTTTCCAGTTCCATGCAATTGCGGTTTAAAAATTGTAGAATATTTGTAACGATTTTTCCAAAAGCCTTATCCTCTGTATAATTTTCGCAACACTCTGATAGTTTCGCTAATATTTTTTTCAGTATTTCTTCCTCACATGAATTATTCAATAAATTTTCTATGATTTGTAATTGAATTTCGTCTATTTTCCCCAAGTCGTTCACATAATCTTTAAGAATTTCTGATTTGAAATTGTTAAAGTGCTTCACATATTGCAGAATACTCAGATTCGGTCTTTGTATTATTTCATTTACAATTTCGTTCTTCAAATCTAGGGGATTTCTGTTGATGTAGTTGTCAACTAAATTCCCTAAATTGTCCCAAAATCCGCTTTTTAATGTTGGCAATAACAAATATTTCAAGTAAAATAAGTTGGCATTACTGGTTACACTGAATTCATTTTGAATACACAATCCAAGATTATAAACTTCTTCAACATTCAGATTTTTTATCAAGATGTTGAACATTTGTTCAAGATTTTCTACATTACTCTGTTGACTCTTCAAATCGTTTATAACATTGTCGCTTATTATTTGATGAGTTTCCAAATTCTCTTTAATTGCTGAAGCTAAATCGTTGATGTTATTGAATTCTCCCACTAGGTTACTCAATTCAATCTGGTATTCTTCATCAGAATGCATCGAAGTTTGAGTTTCCACTTTCTTATCCGAAACACTGATTTTTGAAGTATTTTTGGGATCGAGTTCTTCATCACTTTCTATTAAGCTGATTACGGGGATTTCGTTCGCCTTTCGCTCTAATTCTTCATCCTGAGAATAAAATTATTTGTCAAGTATTTTGAAAACAAAAAATAAGAAAAGTTTACCATTGGAATAATTTTGCTCCATATTTTGTGCTTATTTAAATCACAAAATTTATTGACTTCCTTCTGTTCATTAGCCACTTTCATAAATTCAAGCAAATCTTTTTCTAATTCAGATTTAAATTTAAATTCCATTTTTGAAAATTTTAACCTCACTTTCCATCAACACTTGAAAGTTTAAAACCATTGACTAATGAAAAAAAAGAAGAATCAGAAGAACATGAGATTCTTACAGATTTTAGGAAGATTCAATTTAGTTTCTTTTTCTTGAAAATTGGAGTAGTAGATTCATTACAAGTGGTGTGGTCTTTCTGCCAATTTTCCTTTTCATAAACAGAGTGAGAGTGACAGTTTTATAATTTTCTTTGTGAAACGTACGATCTATTCTCTCTTTGTCAATGATTTCAAAAATCAAGCACTTGATTGAAGTTAGCTAACTTCACTCAAGTCTTGTCAAAATAGTAAACATAACCTCAGAAATTCATTTCGATGGCAGACGACACGATTTTCGAGCTTTTACACTCAGAACTAGTGAATTATGTCCTCGAACGTAACAAAGACGGCAAGGTAATTGTATAAAAAATAACCACTTTTGAAATAACTGAAAAATCGTTTTTTCAGGAAGAAAACTTATCCAACATCGAGTACATCGGTTTCTCCACTGGCTACAGGATGATCGAAAGGTACAATTTAGTTTTAAACTTTATCGAAAGAATCGACGTAGTACTTGAGCAATTTTAGATTGACAAAAGAAATGCCACGTTTCAAAGACGAACTCGATACAATGAAATTCATTTGCACCGACTTTTGGCTAGCTCTGTATAAAAAACAGATCGATAATTTACGAACGAACCACCAAGGCGTTTACGTGCTGCAAGATAACGGGTTCAGATTTCTCACGAAACTATCGAACGGAAAACAGTACCTCGAAGTAGCCCCCAGGTAACGGGAAACCCACAGAAAGTATAGCTCGTCCATAAAATAACGATTTGTTCTTACTTAGATACGTTGCGTTCACTTGCGGGGTGATCAGAGGCAGTTTAGCCAATTTGGGAATCGCCTGTCTGATAAAAGCCGAAGTTCAGAACATGCCCTCGTGTAAATTCCACATAGAAGTGCAAAGGACTTGAGCAATTTAAATATTAAGACATTTATTATTATTAGTATCATTATTATTAGTCTGAAAACATGATTAAAACCATAAATTTTATTTAAATTTAGCAACACTTAGCCAAATTTGGATCATTATTTGAAATAAAAGAAAGCACATCAACTGCCGTGATTAATCCCAGAGGTTTATCGATAACAGCTGATCCAGTTTCTGTAAAAAACAAACGATTTTATCTATAAAATAACGAAAAACCCAATAGAACTCACTTAAATGATCCACAACAACCACGAAAGCTTCTTTCTCTAAAATCCTCGAAACCAGCCCGAGGTTATCACTTTTACCGACTGTCGGAAAGACGGGAATCGAAGCTTTCGAAATAGTTTCCCCACTTTGCAGACCGCCGGAAACAATTGCACTTAGTAAACTCTGCATAGTAACGCAGGACAAAATTCCCCTAGAAAAAAAAAACGAAATAAAAAAACAACCCTAGGTGAACAAAATCGTCAGAACCGACCCATTTTTATCCACCACCGGCAACTGGTCGATCCCTTGCTTCTTCATCAACTGCAGCGCCCTCTCGCAAGTCGTGGTCGAAGTGGCCGAAGTCAACGGCTGCAACTGGAAGTTGGCGACCACTTCATCCCACCACCTGTCAAAAACAGTAACTTTTCATTCTCAAAGTTGGCAACAAACGAGTTACCGACCAATGTTTGTTGACGTTGACGGCCGGTAATAAACGCCTCGCCTCCATCCACTGATCCGACACGAACTTCGTGATGTAGTTCCGGATGCTGTCCGGAAGGACGACCACCGCCTTCTGGCCGGGCTTCAAATCGCGCAGCGCCTTTAGGGCCCCCGCCACTGCCGCGCCACTGCTGCCACCTTAAAAATTAAAAATACAGTTTCCTGTAATTTCGCTAAATATCGATTTTGACAAGCCAAATTACCGCACAAGAGGCCCTCCTCTTTGATCAGCCGCCTAGCCATGTTCAGCGACTCCTTGTCGTTGACTTTGACCCAGTGATCGACGACTTTTCGGTCGATCGCCGTCGGTATGAAGTCGTAGCCGATCCCTTCGACCTCGTAGAAAGTGACGTCGCTCTTATTGAGTTCTTCCGGTTGGGCCAAAATGGAGCCGACCGGGTCGACGCCCACTATGACGGTCGCCGGGCTGATTTCCTTCATTTTCTTGCCGATTCCGGTGATGGTGCCGCCCGTGCCCGCGCCGATAATCTGGGGATTTTGCGTAAAAATCTGCGATACCGACTACGAAATCCGCGGCCATTTTTATTGAAAACTACACTCATGTACATTCATTTTTCTGGACAGGTCTGTGGTCGAACCCGGAAAACAGATGCGTCTCCATGACGACCGTCCGTTGAATGTTGGAAAAATTCAAAATGGCCGAAATTCAAAGTGTTAAAATATAATGTAAATCCGCTCACATTGTCAGATTTTCATGCGGTTTTCACTGATAAACGTCCGGTTAGACGCCACTCACAAGCCGCTCCAGTTTTGGTACGTTTTTTAGCTCGAAATCAACTATTTTTACGGGTTTTCTTTAGCCGTTTTTGTTTACCTAATTTTAAATGTTTTTCTTGACCTATTTTCATGAAATTTCCACCGAAAACATCAAAGCCCTTCCGAAATCAATATAACACACTATCCACTTCCGATTTGAGGCGTTTTTCACATCAAATTAAACGAATTTATAGGATCGTATGTCAAAATATGATATTTCGGCCATTTAAAATTTTACTTTGTTTACTGGTCGCTATGGAAATGTTTGTTGCCAACTTTAAAGATTCTCTCGACGTCAAAATAATTGTTTTCCAATCTGAAAGTTTCCTCATATCCTAGGCATTAAAAATAGGAGAAGAAAACTGCCATATTGCGAATAAACTTACCAAAACGTCGATTTTGCCGTCGCAGTGGTGGAAAATCTCCTCGGCCGTCGTGTCGTAATGCGCTATGGGGTTGCCAGGGTTACTGTACTGCAACAAATCGGTAATGCCAACTTGAAGGAATCAAATAGGCTAAAAATGACAGAGCCCGTACTTGGTCCAAAATGATCGAGTTGGCGATCTCGTTGCGCAGCCGATGGCAGACGCCGAACTGGCCGTCGGGGTCGCCCGAGGCGGCGTTGATGGGCGTCCGGATGACCTCGGCCCCTAGCGCCCGTAAAACGTCGACTTTTTCGTTCGACATCTTTTCCGAGATGACGATTATGCATCGGTAACCTGCGGCAACGGTCGTAAACAACCCTGTCATCTCTCTCGTGCTGTCAAATTTGTGTACCTTTGACGGCGGCGCCCAGGGCGAGGCCTATGCCGGTGTTGCCCGAGGTCGGTTCGATTATCGTGTAGCCCGGCTTCAGCAGGCCGCAGTTTTCGGCGTCCTCGATCATGCGGATGCCGATGCGGTCCTTGATCGAGCCGCCCGGGTTGAAAAATTCGCATTTCGCATCTGTAAACAAAAACGATCAAACATCTGACGGTAGATTCTTCAACCAATCAGCGGGTGCGTACGGCTTTTGCCACCAATGATTGAGCTGAAAATTATGACAGTTAAGATTAATTTGGCTACATTATTTTGTTTGAAGTAATCTAGTCGATTGAAGAAGTTCTGTACACACTTATAAGGTCACGGATGACTTTCAATAAATGTATTTTTAACCAATCATTTCAATATTTATTTTGGTATTGGTAAACTCAGAATGAAATAAAAATTACACAATAGTAATGAAATTATTACGTTTATGACCTCTAAAATGAAATGCTGCTAAATCAAGGAAATAACTTTATGACATTTTTGTTATTGATTATGTAATTGCCATAGAAACAGAAGGCAAAATGACATCCGGAATTTGACAGCCTTTGACAAGTAACATTGTTATTATTCTTTATCAGTCAAGTTGCGACACAATCAACACTTTTATAGAGTGCTTTGATGATAATTTTAAGCACTTACATACAATACATAGCGATAATATGCACGTAATGTGTCATATATGATATAAGTGTTGGTCAATGATGGGATTACTCAACTACTTATTCACCTAGCTGATCTTGAGATCCTATAAGGTTAAAATAATTATCACATAATCGTGAATATGCAAATAAAATCTATCTAACAGAGATCCGGATCTATTGTGGATTCAATTTATCAATTTTTTTTATCTTTATGTACAGATATTCATTTATTTATTCAAATCAAAGAAAATCTAGGAAACTGCATAAACAAGAGATAAAAATGTTGTTCCAGACTTTTTAAAATTGGATATGTCTATCGCAGATTTGTGATCTCTATTACGAGTTGGGTATGCTATTCCTATTACTCATGCCAGACTTCCAGATTATTCACAAATTGACCAATTGAATGTCTTCATTTCAAAAATTCAAAGTATCTATGACCTTCTATTTAGACATATCGTTCTATGGAATGTGTACCCCGGCGGCGTTATAAACAGGGACATTTGCTATGATTTATGCTACTTCTATGGGAGATCTCATAACATAACAATTTAAAAATAAGTCTAAATCCGAACGGGAGCCATGGAGCCATGAAATCGTGTAAATACTCACAAACTTCGCCTAGAATTCCGGCAGATTTCGGAATTTTATTGAGCCGCACCAGTGGAGTATTCCCCACGGCTTTGGTGATATCCGGAAGGATTTTATCTTTATGCAGGGTTTTCCTGAAACACCCAAACTTCAGGAAACCTGGAGGAAACTGAATGAAAACGGCTCACCAATCGACTTTGGAATGAGGCGACGTGTTGGGGTCTGCCCCCAGATGCCACGTGCACTTGGGCTTCTGGTCGGGGATCCCGTGGTTGTGGTTGAGGGGGCTCACGTACTTCAGGCCCTTCCCGGCCACCCCGTTCTCGCTCGCGGCAGAAGACTCGGCCATTTTCAACCCGGAAATGCACCAATAAGCACCCGCGACCTCCAAAAACGCACAGAAACCGAACGGAACACCCACGGATGCCTAGAAAAGCCGAGAAACGGACGCAAAGACCGGTAACAATAACAGAGAGAGGAGGGGGTGATTGACCGGCACGCTCGAAAAAGAGCGAGGACGGGAAATTGGCTGTCTATTTTTACGACGCGACCGGACCCAAGTCTGTGGTCGCCGATTTAAATGCGGTAATATCGACCCACGGAACGCACAGTGTGTAGAAGACCGCGTGGAAACACCGACTGGATCGAGAAATCCCGCACTCCTATTTAAATAAATCAGATCGGTTCGGTTCTAGCGCAATCTGCGGCGATAAAAAAATCTCGAAAGGGTCAAACAAACAAAAATTTCACATCATTACGTCAAATGTCAAACGTTTTTATTGTTTTTTTTTCGGTCACTACCATAGAATTACATAAAGTGGATGAGGGTTTGGACGGCCATGTAGCCGGTAATGAAGTAACCTGCGGCCCAGGACAGGGCGCGGGCCGGTTGGGGGATGACGAAAACGGCGTAAACGAACGTGTGGACGATCCTGGCGGCCGTGTACACTCTGAATAATAGCGTGGCCCACGCCACTGCCGGATTCGTGAGGATGTAGGCGAACGCGATGACGAAAAACAGAGTGATGTTCTCCAGGTCGTTCAGATGGGCCCTGAAATGACGATACCACAGAGTTGTAAACAAAAATAGATGACTTGATAGTCACGAAAATAACTTGAATTGTTTACCTTCGGACTCTCTCGACGTTATCGTCGACTCGCGGTTTCACCTTCAGAGAGACGCCGTCTTCCGGATTGGCGAATGCCTGAAAAATATGAAAATTGGGCGTTAATTTGGTATGTTTCTTAAAGTTGGGTTAGGTTTTCGGCGAAACTTTTTCGTGTTTTCTTCACCTTTTTCGCGAATCTTTGTCTGCCGGTCAAAACTGACATGAGCATCATTTTGAGGACTAAAATCGACACGTAGAAAAAATAAACCCCAAAAAGCGGGTTGCTTAGGTCTAAAGTCGCCATTTTACACTTCTTCCCGTGATGACTGCCGGATTTAAACTGGTTTTACTAACGAATGATAACTGATTACATTGAAAATATGGACCCACGGACTGAACCCTATTATTTACAACGTGATTACAACTGATGATAACGAAGGAAACGTGAAATTATAGGGAGTGGCTTGGAAATTGTAAAGTCATCACTGTTTTCAATTTATCGTTTTTAATTCACATTTTTAGTAAAAATCGTGCATTCGTTAACGTGAAAATGTACGGTAAACAGCTAAAATTATAATAAAAACGTAATTTCTCGATAAACAACGTGCTCCTTTGGAAAGTCGCGATTCAAGTTCTATCGCTAGATTCATTTCTGTGTTTCTTGTAGATTCGGTGAAATTTTTGACAGTTTCCGCCATTTTGCTTTTCTTCGAAAAAATTACGGTGGTGGTCTTGAATGTCACAATTTCATTTTCGGTCGTTTCATTTACGAACACATTCAGCGGAAACCACGAACTGATGTTGACATTCTTTAGAAATAGTTTGTTTTCACTCGATAAAGTAAAATTTTCACTTTGGATTTCCACCAAACTACTCAAAACGATCAGCAAATAAACCGAAAAAATTCGTAATGACATTTCGTTAATAACTAACGTCAAGATTTGAGATGCCAAAGCCTACTTACCGACCATCTCAAACGCTCTATTGAGGTGTACAATCCCAGCGCTAACATTTTCAAAACCAAAATCGATGTAGTGTAAAGATAGCACTTGAAAATTGGATTTTCCAACGAAATTAACGTTTCCATTGTGAGGATTAACGAATCTCTTTGCACTAAACGGAATAAAAGTGCAGGTGCGCAAAATGCATTTATTTTTATTATTTTTTTATCATTGGAGTTTACCTTGTGCTAAATGACTGAAAAATAATTATCAAAAATGCGACTTACCTTATTTTTGAACCTCTGCGAAGCCGTCAATACCGACATCAACAGCATTTTTATGACCAAAATGGAAACGTAGAAAAAATAGGTAGACAATAGAGGGTTTTCCAATAAATTAGCATCGGGTTTGGCCATTTTTCCGTCGCAATATTACACAATTGATCAATTAATTAACGAATGCACGCGTGCCACACACGAATGAAAGATTGACGATGTCGAAGACTGTTATAAAAATAGAAATAAACCGACTCTCTAATCGGTACTTTTAGTAACGAAGTAAGTACTACAAGTCATCATCGTATTTGACGTTCTGTTTATTGTGATAACCATTATCAAGGACCATGGCGACTTTTTCAATGCTAGCCTTGAACCTTGTGATTGAAAATAGAATCACCAGGATCACCTTCGTGCTTCATAACCTTGGGCGTACGCCACTGGCGAAAAAAGGTGCGGTTGGTTGGATGTATAATTGGTTGCCTACCTCACAATCGAACCCCGAATAAAATTTGAATTTTTATTCGCAAAACTTTCTAATGATGTTTTTTCCCTTATTTCTATTATTTACAGGCATTTTCAGTGATTTTTCTGTCAAAATAAGTAAGTTAAAGCGTGAATTCCGGTGTGCGCGCACTGGTATCCGGTCACTGCGAACCCGATGGCCCATAAAGTCGCCCTAGTCGGTTGCGGGAAAATCACGATCGTGTAGACGAAAGTGTGCAAATATCTGGCAACCGTAAAGACGATCAATTGCAAAGAGTAGAACCAGAGGGCCGGTTTCGTCCACAAATATCCCAGAGATATGACGAAAAACATCAAAATGTTTTCCAAATCGTTGCGGTGTGCCCTGAAATTTCGATAATTGCGAAATTCGATAATAAGCAGTTTTCTTTAATACCTTCGTATCCGTTCTATCATCTCGTTTAAGGCCACTTCTCCTTTCATCCATTTGGCATCTTCTTCACTTATAAAAATCTGATTATTAGAATGAATTTGTATTACTTTCAATTTCGGTTTTTGGGGATTTTCGTATTTTCTGCACTTACTTTGGTGCTGAACCTGTTGAATATCGTGAGTAATGTCACGGCCATCATTTTCAAAATCAGTACACTGGTGCATATCAAGTAAACGCAAAATGTAGGATTTTCCAACGTTAAAATGATGTCCGGTGGAAATGTGTATACAGAAAGTGTCGAATTTTCCATCTTGGCACGACTTTCACCTGGTGCACTCTTCGATTAAATGGCCACTTTCGGTTTTATCCGTTACATCATGGCTGAATATTATCAAACTTTTACGTTTTTCATTGGGAGAATACGCGAATAATACCCAATAAGAAACTGGTTTTTGACGGTCAATCGCATATACCTACCTGCTATATGATAAGTGTAATTCCTGCACCCAATTAAAATGTTATAGACGACCTCATCAACAATAAATAATCGGGAAATTAATTCAAGTCCTCGCGATACATGTTTTCTTTTAATTTTCAAGGTTTAGACATAATTTTTATTGAAGGGGTGAAATACATTATTCACAAAATATTCGTATAGTTTCAACTTATTGTTTCGAATAGGCCTTTCTCACCCTATTCGAATATCTAAATACAGTATTGTATACTCTACTCTATTTACAAAATATACAAAAATAAATTGAGCTTCATCCTTTTAATATAAAAATACACAATCTTGAGGAATGCATGCACTACTCACATCTAAAAACGAAAAACCATTCGATGTCCATATCCCGTTATTACGTCCCGTAACGCAAACGTAAACATAAGCGTAAACGTACCGCAACGCGAACGTAAACATAAACGCAAACGTAAACATAAACGCAAACGTAACCATAAACGTAAACATGAACGCAAGCGTAACGAAAACGCGCGCTCGCATACGTAAACGTATGCCCCAACGTAACTTTACGCGTAAGCGTAACGGATGTCACCGTAAGTTTCACGAAAATGGAACGATTTTTCGATTTCGTCTCTCTTTAGGAATCGTTGAATCACAGCCATTTCTTATTACTTTTCTCCTCGAAGACGAAACGTCGCTTCTAGACGAAAGCGTCGTCCATATTTGAATTTTTGACAGTTTGACATTGCCCGTTCGAGCGCGCCAACAGAGGGAGCGGGTGGGAATTCGTCGAACTCATCGAAATCGTGTACCTCCTCGCCGTTTTCTTGCAAATGCCGCACCTGAAACAAATCCAAAAGATGAATATCGAAAAAAAAAAAATTGTACCTAGTGAAAAAAAAAGTCACAGAAACTTCAATATCTTCAAAATGGCGACGGTTATTCTCCATAATAGTTACCTCGAGAGCAAGACGAAAAAGTCCTTGCGGTACTGCGCCGTCATGATGGCGTACAGGTACGGATTGGCGCACGAGTTGATCGGGTAGAAAAAGACCAACAAAATCTTGGATTTCGTAACCCCAATCAAAGGAAATCCGGCGAGCGCCGTGATGCTAAAGAACGAAATCGGCGCCCAAGTCGCGAAATCCGTGAAAATCAGCAGCGCCATCTTTTTCGCGATCGTCATTTCTCCCCGCGTCGACGAGTGCCTGGTTTCGTACCCCAAACTCAGATAAATCTGGGCGTAACAGAAGACGATCAAGGCGAAAGCGATCCCGTTCACCACGATGATGGAGAAGAGGTAGGCCCGATCGGCCACCCGGTTCACCTCCATCGGCAGACAGATGCTGGAAAACGCCATAAAACGTCAAAAAAAATTGACATGAGAAACGTCAAAATATTTTGACAGGAGAAACGTCAAGCGATTTTGACGGGAGAAACGCCAAAATGAAAATGTGAGGTTAGGATCTTGTTTACCTGGTGCTGCTGTAGTTGCTGACGCCCAAAAGGGGCAGCGCCGCCACCAGGATCGAGTAGATCCAGCCGGCCAGCATGGTTTTGGCGGCGGCGCCGATGCGCAGCCGTTTCGCCAGGTGCATGGCGTACGTGATGGCGAACCATCGCTCGATGGTGACCACGGTCAGGGTGAAAATTGACAGGTGGCTGGCGAAGACTGTCAGGAAGCCCGCCACTTTGCAGCCCAAACCTGGAACGATTAACATATTCGAGTTGAAATTATGTTTATTTTATTTTCTAAAGGTCTGCTTTGTGCTGTGAAACTACAAAGGATTCGCCTGATTGAAATTTCAGTTGATTGCTAATTAACGGAGCGTGTTCTTTGGGTAAATTGAAGTCTAGCTATATAGATGATCAGTTTTTTTTTGTCAAAAAACGACATTTTGAAAAGGATGTAAAGGATCGTCGATTTTTGAGATCATTCAAAGATTAAAATTTCGCAACCTAATAATCCAAAGCTTGAAAATCTAATTTACCAGTAAAAAAAATTTATGTTTCGTTTTTTAGGAGTTTTAGGAATTCCTCGGGTATTCTCAGGAATTCTTTGGGTATCTTTGAGGATTCTTTGAGTGTTGGGAATTGTTTGGGTACTCTCAGGTTTTTTTTTTAGGATTTCTTGTTTTTTTTTTGTGGTATTCCTAGAAATTCGTTGGGTATTGTCGGATATTCTCAGAATCTCTTTAGGTATTTTCAGGAATTCTTGGGATTTTTTTGGGGTATTCCTAGAAATTAGTTGTGTATTTTCGGATATTCTCAGAATCTCTTTAGGTATTTTCAGGCATTCTTGATTTTTTTGGGTATTCTCAATAATTATTTGGAGATTCCAGTGATTTTTTTTTTGTTTCCTCAGTAATTCTGTGGATATTTTCGGGTATTCTTTGAAATTCGTGAAGTATTTTTGGGAATTCTCGATCATTCTTAGGAATTCTTCGGGTATTTTCGGAGATTCTCTGCGTATTTTCGAGAATTCTTTGAGTTTTGGGTAGTTTCGGGAATTCTTGGGGTATTCCTAGAAATTAGTTGTGTATTTTCGGATATTCTCAGAATCTCTTTAGGTATTTTCAGGAATTCTTGGGATTTTTTTGGGTATTCTCAGGAATTCTTTGAGTATTCCTGCGAATCCTTAGAAATTCTCGGATATTCTTAAGAATTCGTTGATAATTCTTGGGAATTCTTGGGAATTCTTTGAGTATTCTCAGGAATTTTTTGGGCAATCTCAGGTATTCTTTGGATATTCTCAGGAATTTTCGGATATTTTCGGGTATTTTCGTGGATTCTTGAGATTTATTTGGGTATTCTTAGTAATCCTTGGGAATTCTCGGGTAATTTGAAGAATTCTGTGGTAACTCTTGGGTATTCTGAGGAATTCTTCAGGTATTCTCGTGAATTCTTGGGATTTTTTTTTTTGGGTATTCTCAGGAATTTGTTGGGGATTTTCGGGTATTCTGACGATTTTTTTAGGTATTCTCGGGAATTCTTTCGGTATCCCCGTGAACTCTTCTGGTTTTCTCAGGAATTCCGTGGATATTTTCGGGTATTCTTTGAAATTCTTGGAATATTCTTGGGAATTCTCGAGTATTCTCAGGATTTCTTTGGGTATTTTCGGGGTATTCTCAGGAAGTCTTCAAGTATCCTTGGAAATTCGTTGAGTATCGTTAGGAATTCTCGAGTAATCTGATGAATTCTGTGGTAATTCTCAGGTATTCTCAGGAATTCTTTGAGTATTCCTAAGAACTCTTGGGAATTCTCGGGTAATCTGAAGAATTCTGTGGTAATCCTTGGGTATTCTCAGGAGTTCTTTGAGAATTCTTGGAAATTCTCGGGTATTCTCAGGAATTCTTTGAGTATTCCTAGTGTCTGTTGGGAATTCTCGGGTAATCGGAAGAAAACTGTTGTAATTCTTGAGTATTCCCAGAAATTCTTTGAGTATTCTTGGGAATTGTCGGGTATTCTCAGGAATTTTTGGTTATTCTTGGGTATTCATAGGACTTCTTCAAGTGTTCTTAGGAATTCTTGAGAATGCTTGGGTATTCTTGGATATAGTTTCAAGAATTCTTTGAGTATTCTTGGGAATTCTCGGACATTCTCAAGAATTAATTGGTAATTCTTGGGTATTCTTATGAATTCTTCGAATATTATCGGGATTTTTTTTGGATAATCTCAGGTATTCTTTGAGTATTCTTAGGGATTCTTCGAGTATTCTCGTGGATTCTTGAGATTTTTTTGGATATTCTTAGGAATTCTTGGAAATTCTCGGGTAATCTGAAGAATTCTGTGGTAATTCTTGGGTATTCTGAGGAATCCTTGGTATTTTTTCGGGTATTTTCAGGAATTTGTTGGGTATTTTCGGGTATTCTGAGGAATTTTTTCTTGTATTCTCAGGAATTCTTTCGGGATTCCCGTGAACTTTTGGATTTTCTCAGGAATTCCGTGGATACTTTCAGATATTCTTTGAAATTCTTGGAATATTCTTGGGAATTCTCGAGTATTCTCAGGAATTCTTTGAGTATTGTTAGAAATTCTTGGGTAATCTGAAGAATTCTGTGGTAATTCTTGGGTATTCTCAGAAATTCTGTGAGTATTCTTGAGATTTCTCGGGTATTCTCAGGAATTTTTGGTTATTCTCGGGTATTCATAGAAATTCTTCAAGTGTTCTTAGGAATTCTAAGGAATGCTCGGGTATTCTTGGGTATAGTCTCAAGAATTCATTTAGTATTCTTGGGAATTCTAAGACATTCTTAAGAATTAATTGGTAATTCTTGTGTATTCTTAGGAATTCTTCGAATATTATCGGGATTTTTTCGGGTATTCTCGGGAATTCTTGGATATTCTCAGGAATCCTTCGAGTAATCTCGGGAATTTTCGGATATTTCCCTCCACTGACCGTATTGCCAATCGAACGCCGAATTGAAGTAAGACCCGACCGAGTGCAGATCCATACTCGCGATCAGCAGCAGATACAACCCCATGCAGAAATCGGCAAAGGCCAAATTGCACATCAGAAACCGCGACACCGTCAACTCTCCCCCGCTGAACGTCACCACGACCATCACCGCCAAATTACCGACCACCGCCAGCACCACCACGAACCAGACGGAGACCCTCAACCACGCCGAGCCCATGATGTCCTCGCACGGGTTCAGCGCGTTCGGCTCGGGCGAGCACTTGACAGAGGGCGCGCGCGTCGCCAGCCGCCCGCAGAACGCGGTCACGTTGCTGTGCTTGCCGACCTCGGCCGAGCTGGCCGAGAACGTGCCGAAGTCGTCGTCGGAGATCGGCGGCGGCTTCGCCTCCTCTCGGCCGATGATCGTGCCCGAGGAGATCGGGAGGAGGTGGGAGTGGTCGGTGCTGTTGGCAGGGTGACCGCGCGCGTGCTCGAGACTGGGGCTGAAGTCTTTGGGGGGCGAGGGGCGCTCTCCGATCCGTCTGTAATGGCCGACACTAAAAAAAAAAAATAAGGAAATTATTGTAACTTTCTAGTGAGAGGAACTGATTGGGGATTTGAGAGTTTGTTAGGTTTTGTCAGGGTTTTGTTACTAGATTAATAAAAATAATATGAATAGTTGGCTGTTGTCAAAAACTTCGAAAAATTTTTGATTTTGACATTGGTTGTCAATCAAATCCTTGCATCAAAATAAACTAATTTTTAATAATTTTCAAATATCCTTCAGGCACCTTGTGGGAGAGTATTACCGGAAAATCTTGTGAAAAACTTTCGGTAGACGAAATTTGAATTTTTAATTGTGAAAATTCAAAGTTATTCAAAAATGACAGAAAAATGACAAACTTTTAAAAGCCCAACTTACAGTGCCCAACTCACAGCAAACTACAGGATAAAAAAGTCACATGACAGTTGGTTCATAGAGGTGATTTGGGGTAAAAAAGGCGAAATATCGAACCGAGTCGATTAAAAGAAGTAAAGATGTGTCATTTTGAGAAGTCCATGACAAAAATTTACTCTTGATAAAAATTCATTTTTGCTTTCCAAGTCCTAGATCAGTTTTTGCTTTGACTCTAATTGTGACAGTTCGGTTGTATTTTTTATTCGACCTTTAACACTGCCTTTAATGCAAAATTTGAAATTTCAGTAAGGGCAAATTTTTCTTTTTAGTCTTTAGCCTATTATGTGTAATTTTTCATTTTTCCACTGTGACATTTCATAGAAAAGACCGACTTTTCATTCAATGACAAATATTATGGCGTAATATCTTTGGGCGTAATATTTCAGTTGGCTTTGAATTGGGGATAGAAAAGTCAAAAGAAGAATAAGTGTCAAAACAAGTTCATAGAAGTAATGACAAAGATAGAATTTCTTGAATAATTGGATTCAAAGACAATAAGTGCATTATAATTAGGTATTTATGATCGTAAAATTTGGAACCACACAATGTCTTATCAAATTCATATGTAGAAGCAAAATAATTGGCGATTAAACTTTTTTTTTCTTCACATTTCGAAAAACACGGAGCGATCGAATAAATTTGACATAAGGGGAGGCAATGACTCTCTCTACCCTTTGAGTAGTTTTCAGATGAGACAGAATGATAGACATATCCTCCCATTATGTCACATTTATTCGATTGCACCGTATTTAGTGCTCCTGTGGCCAATTTTCGAAAAAATTAACACAGTTTAGGCAGACATAGTTGAATCATACGCATCAGATGCGTGAATGTCATTTTTTGATGTAATTTTTAGTTCCACAGACATCCGCATTGCAATTCCCAGTCGGGTTAAACTTTCTCTATTACGGATGTTCCAAAACTGTATCTACATAATAAACAAGGATAATATAATCAAAACTCCGAGTAAAAAACTTTAAATAAATGTATTATGTCAGGTAATCTTATTAAAAACGCATTACTCGTTATCCTCCATTAAAAAAAACAGCGCCCCCAACGCGAACAATGAAATTCAAACGTCAAATTTGACAGCACCCTCCAGAATTATCCTGTCCTATCTCCATACGATTCCAACGTATGATAAAGCAAAATAATTCTGCAAGGAACAATCAAAATTTTTAATAAACGGAAAAGGATGGAGAGTGCTTACTCGTTGGCGAAGCCTCCTTGGTCGACTTCCCGTTTCCGCCTCGTCGTCGGCGGCTGTCCTGTATCGAAAACGGGCCCCCCCTCCTGATTATTATTGCAGGCCCTCCTGATCTTCTCGGCGTACTGGGCGTGCCTCTCGGGATTGTGCTGTTCGGGATACTTGAAGGCGCAACAATGGAACGGATGCGTCAACGTCGCCACCTTTAAACTCTGCCCGGGGACGACAAAGAAATGAATAACGGCGATGGAGAAATTTCCCGTAGGATTTCGGGTCTATACACTATTGGCCATCACTCGATTCGGCAAATAAACTCACCTCGAGATCGTAAATGCTCGGAATTACTTTCATCGATGGGGTTTTTTCTATGCGGAGGGTCTCGACTTCTTGCAGCCCGACGGCCGGCAGGCTCTCTATAGAAGTCATCGACAAGTCTCTGGAGAATTTCGTTAATTTCAAATACCGGATTCGATTTGTGATCGTGTCAGTCCAAAACTTACAATTCTCTCAAACTTTCCAGGCCTAGGAAAGCTTTCTTCTCTAATCTAGTCAGTCTTTTATTCCCTTTGAGGTTCCTTTAAAGAGAAATTAATCAAGTATTATTAGTATCTGTGTTAGTATTAATTATGGGATTATGGTATTAATAATGATCAGCCGCAGCGAAGGGGTTTGGTACCGCTGAAAATTCTCCATCTTGAAAAAGGGCGCGAAATTCAAATATGACATGACATGCCACAAAATACTAACGTTTTTTTTAATTATTTGACTGAGAAGATGACTGTGAAGCACATTATTGAGTTTGCGAATTGTTGTTCATGGAAAAGTTTGCATAAATTACAAGTCCTTATCAAATTTCATAATGTTTCATGTTTTTTCCCTTTGACGTTTTCCGTAAGTTTTGAAAATTCTATAAATAATTCATTATTTGGCGATTAATTGGTGAGTTTGTCATTCTTCTTACATTCGAATAAATCCAAGAAACGGTTTTCTTTCTCACCCAGATTTAAATTAATGTTTCTCTGATGCAAGTCTTCAAGATTAGTAAAAAGTGAGGTTAGAACAATTTCGAACGAGTCTATGGCTTTGCGATGACGGTTCGTTGGAATAATGGTCCGTAAGGGATAATCTGACAATCAGCTGATCGCCTGGCGTCTGTCATCAGAGTATACAAGCAGTGTTCAGAAATTTTGTATCGGATTTTCTCCACATTCGCTCTTCTTCTGTTACAGGTCTTTATATGGCATTTTTCATACATGTCGTTACGGGCATTGACAGTTATTATTTCTCACCCGATACCAGTTTGCTTCTGCATGACAAAGAAATAAAATTTTTTTAGCTACTTTGTATACTTTAATGACAGACGCCAAGCGATCAGCTGATTGTCAGATTATCCCTTACGGACCATTATTCCAACGATCCGTCATCGCAAAGCCATAGACTCTTTCGAACTGCGCATTTTTCTCGAGAAAACACCAAAACCGGTAAAAACCACTAAAACCCAAACTCACCGAACGGTTTAACCACTATTTTACTCTTTTATGTATAATTTCGCCACATTTTCCCAAGTTTCGTTCAAAATTGAATGAAAACCATCCTCATGCGCACCTTTGACAGTTGCCTCAGTGGCTCTCAACAAGTTTTCCTACTTGCGCAGTAGACGACGAATTCAACGTCGGAAAAATGTAACCATCTCAATTATTATCAAATTAATCCACGAAACGATTAAAGAAAAAGGCCATCATTGAGCTGATAACAGTTACGACCTCTGTGGTACGCAGGGTGCTTTCCATTTCGTGTCGTTCCTCGTTAGAGAGCCCCCATAATGACCCGCAACAAAATAATCAACTCCCGTAATTCAATCAGAGTGTCGGTTCGTCCAAATTAAGATAAAATCTCGTTCGGGGAATTAAAGTCATCCTCGTCTCCTCGTCTTGGGAGAACGGGTGACCACTTTTGAATTATTCAGCACACAAAGGCGAGGCCAGGGGTGGAGGATGATGGGAATTGACGAAAAATACACCCGAGAGACACCTCTTTTTTCGAGAGCCTCTCTTCCATAATACACTTTTTCACCCTTGACACTTTGGCCTCTTTTTTTCTGGGGTGAATGATGGAGGAGTAAAGTGGCAGGCGTCGTCATCCAGGTAACGGCGAAAGAGTGTAGTTTTACACAGAGTGCTCGTAAATCAGAAAATTATATCTAGATGAACTTTCTGCTTATTTGTAATACAGCGAATCGTGTGGTAAAAATGGCGGAGGTTGAATCCATAATTTTGACATCTCGCGAAAATTATCAAAGGAATCGCAGTTACCGGGTCCTGTCATTCCTGTCATTTTGCAGACACATCCTCATCCAGTTCAGCGGGTGAAATTGTAATTAAGAGAACCAATAGATACGTCTATAGACTCAAATGCACATGTACAATGCAAATTTACACTTCAACACGTGGGAATTATATCCGCATTATTATGTAGTAGATAAAACACCTATACAGGGTGTTACAGAACACAGTGCAGATATCTTTTGGACCTTCCTCCCTTACTCAAAATAAATTTTAAAAATCATATAAGCACTTAGCACCCTGCTGTCGGTTTTTAAAGGGTTTGCGGAATTTATTTTCTTATTTTGACGAAGGGATGATTCCAATCAACATTCTACACTTTCTTGTGGAACAGGTTGTATGCATTTTATGGATATACTAGGTTATTAGGTCGTATAGTAGATAGAGTCGAAGTTATATGCGACAAATCCATGTATCACCTGTATATTAGTTATATTACATAGCTGCCATTATAGGGGTTTATTACAACACGCTTGAATTCTGAAGGATTTCTCATAAGTTTAGTGTGCGTATATGCACATAATACATATGATGCAGGTGCATTTTTATGCATTTGTTCAATTTATAAATAATTTATGTACTTGAAATGCCCTCTGCAATTTTCAAGAATCAAATAATTCAAATCCAACATTGTTCACCTCAATTCATTCACCTAAAAATTCCCGTGCGCCATGATATTATAGTATTTCTGGATGAAAAACTGCCAAATTCTCGACCATTTTTAAACTTCTCATAGTTGAAAATATGAACTGAAAACTCGTAAAATTCCAATTTTTCTACTTACAATTTTGCAATTTGGGACCCGTTGAAAGCAAAATCTTCAACCACTGTGATCTCGTTGTAATTCAGAGTTCTATAATAGGATAATACAAAAAAATCATTTCATTATCTCTGTATAGGTATGGCGCATACTTACACTTGTTCGGCTTTAATTTTCACCGCATTTCCTCCGAGTTTTTCGATTTTATTCAAATCCAAATCTCTGGAACAAAAACAAGAAAAAGAATTCTTTATCTATTTCAGTTTTATTAGATTTTTATACGTTATAGGGAAAATTCTATAAAGCGAGTTCGAGGAAATTTCCGAGTCAGAGGTTGAGTGGCTTGAACTTTCCTCGCGCTTTTGCTGTATGTCATTCTCAACACAACTCACCCTCGAAGAACATTATTATAAGTTCACTAAAAAAAAGGACCTTGCACATCATTGGTCGGCGCACTGATAGGCTCGTAGTAATTGGTGGAAATTTCGATTTCAAACTGGGGATACTCAAGTATAAGCAGATATGTCGTATCATACCTAAATTTCAATAGTGTCTTAATGGCAGAGATCAAAGGAGTATTAGAAGACACATTAGCAGACAAATAATGGGAAATGTCGTTGAATGCAAAGTTCTGCGCAAACTAATTACCTGATAATCAAACTAAAGCCAGAATAACCCCGCTAAACCCAATGCAATAGATTAACATATCGTCAATGTTCTGCTGTAATTGGCCGTTACCGATAATTCTCCCTTAAGACCACAGAGTAGGTCAGTTTTGTATACCCAGAGGGGAAGGTAGGGGCGAATTTTCGTCCGTGGTGGGGGGAAGTAAGTTCGAGTTGGGCAATATAGATGGCACTTTCGGACGCAGAAATGAAAAATGTTGCCGAGCAATCGTTTTAAGAGCCGGAAACGTCGTACCTGTTCGCCGCCCACGCAATCTTGGAATCATCACTTTCCCCATGATACTCATAAAATGAAAAATATACAAAAATGTTCCTAATGAAACATTTTTGGTATAAATTCATTTTAAAAATGTATCAGAATTAACACCAACAACGATTAAAGAGCTAATTTATTTCCTAGCATAATAATACTCGAAAACTACAGTAATAAACAATGCTACACAACATAAATCACAATTGAAATGCACGTGAAAATTTACAAAAAAAACTCCGACGACATTGTTCCAATGCCACGACATTTTCTGATGTTGATCAGGGGGCTATTCCTGAATTTACAATTCATATTTTAATTGTAAATACTGCGCACATGAATTAAATGAACGCTTAGAGTAGGACTAGCTGATGACATAAACGAATTTTGTTGAGAATTTCATCAATCATTAGCGGAGATAATGACGATATCAAAAAATACTTGTGACGTCATCAATTTTGAATTAAGCGTCTCAAGAGTGCCAGGAGCCCCAGAAAAATTAAAAAAAAATATGCACCGATCAAGTGAATATAGTGAATTTGCAGAAAATGCTTTAAAAAAAGTCGTGGAAGGCCCCATTGTAAAGTTGCGCGTTCATTTGATTCATGTGCGCAGTATTTACAATTACAATGAATTGTGAATTCAGGAATAGGCCCCTGATGGTGTTCTGGCACACATCTATTCAAATTCCTGTAGAATCCATTTTCATTATTCTAATCTTCAACTCAGCCAAAATTATTCCTCAATTGGACTGCTCGTCTTCAGTTTGTGGGCCGGTTTTGAAACGATGAGTGTGAATTTGTCTGGATAATGAGAATTATCATCCAGTAACTGAAATGTAAAAACAACAACTGAGGTAATTAGAAAAGTGTACGACAGAAGTCGAACAGATTTTCATACCATCATCACGGGTCACGGGGGTATCGGTTTTTCATCATTCTACCGACCCGATTCTATTATGGACAACCATTTTCGCATAATTCCTTGTGCCATCAATACATTAACGCATGTCTTTTGAAGATGTCTCACAATTGTAGTATGTTGGAGCTTTAATGAGATTTTCGCGGTTTTTTCAAAGTAAGTAGTAGCTTTCCGCCTACAGTAGATAATTATTGAAATCCGTTGCAAATACGAAGATTTCTGTTGCAGAACTAGCCATTTATGTGCGCGTTCATCGCATCCAGCCACAATTTATGTCTGGAGTCTGGAAGAAAAGTTCTTTCAATAACAAAATAGCAGATACACAATAAGTTTGAAGTAATTAGCATTTTTTTTACCTTGTCTTCTTTTTGGTGATAAATAATACAATGATAATGTTGAATCCGAGGTTGAATCCATCAGCCGGACATAAACCACACACTATGCACACTTTATGTGGTATTTTTCAAACTTTTCCAACAAAAACACAAAATATATTCCAAGAAAATATCGAATACTGGCAGAAAGTCATACAGTTTATCGAACCTTATGTCATAAATTAAAAAAATCAATTGGAATCACTTAGCAACGTGAACGTATAATTTAATTTCCGTTTCCGGTTTGGTATAAAGTGCCATCTCATTTGCCCAACTCGAACTAAAAATCATCAGCCTACTATGTGCGGATCGATTTTTTGGGGAAGCTGCCACCGTGTGCTTAAGACTGATGCACCAAAAGACGAATTTCGTATGTCATAATTCATATTATTAATATTTTACGTACACTGCGTTGTACAGTAGCCTTATTAATTTCAATTTAAAACTTTTGGACACAAATATTTCGTTTTTTACCAGTCTCTTGTGCATGCAGACTACATAACTTAATTAAGTAAATGTTGGAATTCTACCAGACGCCACCATTTTGTCCCCGAATATTTACGACATTCTGAAGAGACACTGGCAATGAATAATGGGGTATTATAAGATGCGAAAGAAACGACGAATAAAAACCAAGAGTAATAAAAATGGTGATTGAACTGGATTTAATGGAGGTTTTATTAATATCGTCGATTTAGTGGCCACTATTAATTTATTTCATTCCGTTATTTCGCAGAGCCTCCGTATATTTTATAAAGCACCTATAATACGTTTATTACGTTTTGTGTTATAAAGGATGAGACGTGTTATTACTGGCACGAGAATTTCATATTTCTGTAGGTATCGAATTGTTCACCTTTTTGCGCATCTTGTGAGAAATTTTAATATAAGTCATACGCATTATACGAAACTTACAAAGATACATAAAAGTTACAGATTATTTCTCTTCTCACTTATACATATCAACGAAAATTGCAAAAATAGATTTCCAAACGTTCGATTTGACATTTTTCGGTCGGAATGACACCATAACTCCTATTTTTTCACATTTGAACTCTCGGTAACCTCGATTTACACTGCGTAGTGGCTGATATAAAATAGTGACGTAAAAATTCCTTATTTATGACCGGAAGCGCTTTTCGTCCAAAGATGAATCAAGTCGAGAGAGATTAACTTTTATGAAAGTTTGAGCTATTATTATGTTGAATTTTCGTTGAAAAATTTCAACAAGAAACAAGTTTCCCTCAGTTTCTGAAGAAAACCGGGGAGGTTTACCCTCCTTTCGCATTTCATTAGACAACGAAAACTCTTCAACTTTCCCCCTGTAGACTTTTTGACAGATCGAATCGACCTTCATGTTTCTTTCCCACAGAACAAACAGTTAGTGGACCAATAGAATGCGACCCCCATTTACGCACTGAGAAAGAACTGTCAGATTTGACAGAGATACGAAAAACTTACAGGAGATGTATGACGTTTTCCTGCGGCAATTGGGAGAGATCGGGCATTTCGCACAGGCCCGTCTGCACTATCCTCCTGCGAAAAGAAACGAAAACGATAAAACCAAGACAAATCCCCATGCACCGATATAAAAAAAAAAATGGGGAAATCGAGCCGGGTCGAAGATGGCCATCAAAAAGATTCAAAATGGCGTCCGGCACGCAATTCGAAAAGTGGCAAAGAAAAACGTCGATCGAGGAAAATAAACGGAAAAGCGGGAAAACGGATACCTATATGGTGTGGAAATCGATTTCGCACAGGTCAAGCGGAGTAAACGTTAAGTGACTTGCATGACGCCATAACTGTCAAATCTGTTGCAATAAAATTCGTGATGGACTCATCCATTTTGAAATTTGAATATTCCGATTCAGCGCCGGCTGGATATAAATGCCGCATGTTACGACGTCGTGCCCTATTTGCTTTTCATTGCTATGGCGATCGCCGTCATTTGTTCGTGGACTTACGATTTCAAACAGAACGAAATCACACAAAATTAAAGAAAAGAGGAGACATTCATCTCGTAACACGTTTATAGGTAAACAATAAAAATGTCAAAGTGACAGTTTCGAGTGCGCCATCTTGCCTCATTTTGATATCTCGCGTGTACGTTATGATGATTGCTCGATGCACTTGGTTAAAGTGACGTAATAAACTGGAAAGTTCCGGAATTATACTCACAACGAGTAGAATTTGGTGGAGGTGACGCCTGTCAATAATCCGTGAAGGAATTTCAGCTGAGGAGCGTGCGAAATGTACCTGAAAATTATCGTGTTCGTTTTTATCGACTTTCATGTGTCACTTTTGAAACTCACAGGGTTCGTAAATTTGGCATGTCGGCGAACGCACCCTCCTCGATCACCCTCAAAAACGGCAAATTCCCCAGGGTCCTGCCGGAAAGAAACCTCTCGATTATTATACGAGAATTAACGAAAATGACGAAAACTTTTCCGCAACTTCTACGCCGTCAGCTGTCAATTTTTAAATTTGACGGTATCCACAACACATCACCTAGCAACCACCAAACAAGATGGTTTCTTTGCCGTAAACAAGAACCACAGAACACTACACTATGGAGAAACCGGTACAGGGTGTCCCTGTCGTCACTTACACGTCTCTCAGGGTGTCCTTGTAGGTCCTCAGGGCGTCCCTAGAGACGACCTCGATGTCACTATCGATAATTGTCAGTTTATTGAGAGTGTCTCTGAGGTCGGTCGGTACGTGCAAAAGTTCCTTACCGTGACATCTGCACTCGATCTCAACGAAACCGTCATTCTCCGTCACGTTGTAACAATCACACGGGAATTTAACCGTCACTCCGTCTTTATTATCGTCATGCCTGCCGTCGACTTTCGACACGAACGTCGTCTCCGTCCCGCCTTGGCCCGCCACCGTCGTTATTGCAGGCGACATTATTACCGACACGGTGACGGTTGTCGTGACGATTGCGAAAATGGCCGACGTCGTGGGGAACGTACCCGTTCGGCGCATCGTCTGGAGCCTGCAACAAGAGCATAATTATTGAATAAGCTTGAATAAGCTCAATATTGAATATTAATAATAATTTGACGTTTCTCATTTTGTGAAAAATTCCTTCACGTTTTATCGGATGTGTTCATAAAACCACTACTAAGTGGTGAGAACTTCTGTCTTTGTCACGCATACGTCACGCTTCATAAGTGTATCTCTTTTTACGGTTACGGCACAGGGTTATGCCAAATCCGTGCGATAAATTCGCTAAAAATAATACGTCAAGTGGAGCGGGTCGGCCTTTTAGTCCGGTTAAGTAACCTTCTCGTCGCATGTCGGTTCAGTTATTTCCGTTGATATTTGTTCAAATAATTTCGATGATTATCAGATCACGTGAAGTCTATATTTAGACGCCTTGGTTCAATAATACCCACTTATACGGGGATTCGACGTTCTTTGCTCGAGGAAAACATCTCTTTGAAGCCGAGACCCACGTCGCTTGAACTTTCTCTCTCGATTGGAATCGACCTGTCAAAAATGTTCGTTTGTCGAGAGAGCCGGTTCGGAACGTGAATCACGTGCGGCCAATCACGGGACCGGAAAGCTGCGCTCGACCAATCGCCGCGTTCTGCGCATGCGCACGGGCTTATCGAGCGCCGTGGTGCGCTCGGGTTACCGGTGGAGAACGCCGACTTGTCAGTGTCTTCTTCGGGGGTAAAGGTGGGGTTGCGGTCGTAAATTTCCGAGATTCCCCCGGCGACCCGACAGTGATTATCCTGGTAACGTAATAAAAGTGGATCATCCGCCGCGGCTCTCGGCTGCCGCTTTTCCGCCGTTCCGTTCAATTATCGTCATATTTATTTAGATATCTCGGCGGTCTGTAGGTATAAGTAGTTAAGGCATATTGCAGTTCTAGTGGGTAGGTAGGTGTTTCTTTTCCAGGAAGAAGTCTTTCTGGTCTTATTCGCAACGGTGACATTTTTATTATAAAATAAAAACAAAAATTTGGTACTAGGAAAACATCCGCAGGTTATACCGGCTGCGACTCTGCGAGGCAATTCAATTACCAGATATTTAATTGAATGAACATCTCTTATTATTATGGGTCGATAATCTTTCGTATACGGGATGTCCCTAGGCAAGGGGATTACATTTCATCCGAGATCGTTTCCTCAGATTACCTATGTAAAAATAATATTTTTTGCGCTTATAAGGTTTCGAGTTTATGACGATTCGGGCTTATGCGTTTTCGGGCTCATGAACTTTCACCATTTGTTTTTGTTTTTTTTTTTCTTGAAAATACGCATTTTCCGGAGATTTGCTCAGAAATATTTTTAAATTGTGATGACAGTTTTATTACCTGCACGATATAGTACATTTGGGTGAAGTTTTAGGCGTTTACAGGTATTTTCGCAGGTTTTTCTTTCTGGAAAAGTGGGGTGCTAACATTAACGCCTTTTAAGAGGCAAAAGAAGGTTTAGTGTTGAACGAAAAGTGAAAAAAAGATCCTCCCCGGCAGGGAATCGAACCCTGGTCTCCCGCGTGACAGGCGGGGATACTGACCACTATACTACCGAGGATTCATGTCTATAGTAGCAAATAAACACGTTCAAATAGTATACACAAGTGGCAAATTTGATTTGGAGCTTTTTCATGAAAATTTCAAGATTTTTTGTATGTAATCGAGGGCTGTACCACCAAAATTAACTAATTGACAGAAGGCCACTCGAAATACTAATTCATTGTAGTCAAATACTGTAAATAAAGTGTTGTCGAATGGCGAATCCAATCTATTACAAAATAAATAATGTTAACATCATTATTAACCGGGAGTCATAGATAAAATAATAAATGTGGATCACGAGTTTTTGATTACTCTGATAGATAAATCGGATTAGGTAATATTAAGAGCTATAGGTACTTATTGTTAAACACATAAACAAATCATTAATTTGTACATTCTGAGAGCGTATTTCAAAATTCAATGGATAAGCCGACTCATTATTGAAGATTTCCGATAAGAGGGCTTATATTTTTTACAGGAAAACAGAAAATTGGCGCCACTTTTTTATTTTTCCTCACATTTTCAAAATCGATTATTGCCTATAATGACGTGTAACATACATACCGTAGAGAAATTGGATTTTAATTAGGCCTTTTTCCGCGTGGGCGATGGTGATGAGATGCCTAAATAAATTAATGAAGATGGGTGCGTTTTCCTATAGCTTATACAGCGCCGATAACAATCACCCCGTGTGTACTAATAATAATTACCCTCCTGTACGATAATTTGACGCCGATGATTCTCTCTTTCAACGTATTTTTTCTGTGTGAAATCGTCGTCAGATTGGTGCACAGTTAGTTAGGCACATTGGTGTTTTTTCAATTTTTTAGTACGTCTACACTAATTGAAGCAATTATCTATTTAAGTTCGCCTCTAGTGTTTTTTTGTGAGAAAACTTCCATTACCGGTCATAATGACATACTAAAACACCACCGGAGTGTAAATATTTAAAGAAACCATTTAAATACGCCGGATAAATGGCGAAAAGGATTCGATAACGCTATTTTTGCTTCGGCATATTGGACTCACAGAATGTTTAAAAATCACAATTTCGACATTTTCGAACCACCCCAGATCCTACACTAACCGAAACAAAAATTGGACTTCATTTCTATGGACCAATATCGTATTTGATTGCAGGCACGTACAGGTAAACTGCTTAACACACAACTATTTTATCTGATTGTTGCATTTGAAGATGGTGTTGTTTACTCCAAGTATTTTTGTTGATTTAAGTGGCTCGACACTAACTTTAACGCTCTCAATTTTAATCAATTCATTTTCTTTTGTATCGGCCTATTTTTTTCTATAACCCTATTGCCATCAACGTCATCATCAATCAACGCCGGAGACTTTAAGAAATTATTGAATTAAATGAACGAGAATTTTGACAGATGCGCTTTCAATTATTTATTATTTTGTTATTTATGGCCGGCGCGCTGATGTAAGTTACAGTTGCCATGGCGCCCGAACTGATTCAAACTTATTAATTAACGAAATTAATCAATCACGGAATATTTTGCGAAGGGATTCCCACAATATTGCCTCCACTTGACAGATGAATTCCGTGATTAATTTCGATTGTTTTATTATTAATAAAGCCATGGCAATAACGAAACAATTGTTGACTGAATTGAATATTCGTGCGTCTCTTTTTTCATTTTTAGGTGACATTTGCATACCTGATGACCCGACTCCTTTTAAACTCTAGAATGTCCACGAAACAATAATATTTTCAATGGTTATTTTTTTCTTAATAGCCGAGCGAGTGTAGTACACGATGTTTTAATACAATAAAAGGTCATCGCATTAATTCGAATTGGTACCGTACGGTTATTAGTCTTGTAAAAATTACGAAATTGTCGTACTTACTTATTTATATTTGGATTAAAAATGGGCCAGAAGCCAAAAATCTCATTTTCGTTACTTATGACCACCGATAAATACATGCAATTCTTTTCCTACCTGATTTTCGTATTATTTTCTAGTTGTTGTGTTCAGAGCGGCCGATGCACGATCATCACCCGCGATTATTTGTCCGTTTATTGACGACGCTAATTCGCGGTTCGGTTTCAGTTCAGAGAGGATGCGCTTCGAGCGCCGACTAAATCGCGACGAATTCGGCGTCGCGCTTTTATGAGGCCGAAACGAGCGCGGCGCCTGGCATTTGGGCCCATCCGCCTAGAAAATTACGGCCGAACCGAATTTCTGATTCGATCAAAATTCAAATTAAACCCCCGTCTTCATTGCGTGAAGCGTACGGTGTCCGTTTCGATTAAAATGCCGGTTCCTTATCGAAATCTGGAAGAAAGTTCTCACCACGTGACGTCACATACGTCAATTGAACCGCGCGTTCAACATTGAAAGAATCTCCCGGCGAGTTGAGAGACTTGAATTGACTCAAACTAATGGAAATTTCGAATATGGGAAAGTGCATCTCCCTAGATGACGGTGCCAATAGAGGATTCCATGGATTTTTTCAAACAATCATCAGGGGCCTTATGCTTTTTTTGTAAGTAGTTCACTTTTGGGGCACTGGTTTCTGGTTTCGTATTGATAGGTATTTTAGTGTTGTCAAGTTTGTGAGTTGGTAGTACAAACACCCCGTAAAAATGTCATTTTTCAATTATCTGTCAGTTCCGTTTGAGGTCTTGAAGTGGGCAGACAGACGTGTCCGTGCCGCGCTCGCCTCTTTGACACGCGGTTTGAGTAAATCCTTTCCCATCCCAGTCATCGCGAATTGTCGACGGTTCTCATCTTTTCTCCTATCTTTTCCAGACCTCCCCTAGACTTTCTTCGTCTGTATTTCCTGTTCTTCTTTCCTTACTGACGAGTAATTTTATCGCCATCCTTCACGCCGGTAACCAGGCCGGATGTACCCGGATGGTACGGGGTGTGCATCGCAAATCAGTATAAAAAGTTATTTATGTATTGTGTTATTGATTACGCGTAATAGTACGTGGAGTATTCTTCCTCCACTCCGTTGCGGCGGCGGAGGTCCTGGTGGCCTCCCTCCGCGAATCTGCCCATAATTAGAGCATTAGCGACTAGAAGGCATTTAAACAAACAAGAAGAAGAAGAAGAAGAGACAATTATCTGTCACCTGTCGAATTGGCATCAATTTTGCTCAAAAATCCAATAATTTTCCTTTTTAAAAGGAGATTTGGATTGATTTCCCCTAGTACGAGTGTTTTCCGACCCCGTACAATGTCCAAAGAAGAGCCGAGTAAGAAATCAAGTAATTATCAACTTATTATTCAACTGATTACGTCGTGTTTACAAAATATGTAAATATTATTCTTTTCGCAGAAGGGGCTAAACCCAAAAATAAGCCCCAAGTTGAGGCCCCACTTCAAGAAATCGGTGGAGAAGCCAGTGGGTTGACTTCCATTGACTCCCTGAAAAAATTCTTGGCCGAAAAACTTCACATTTCTGATGATAAAGAGGAAGAACCCAAAGTCAAGGTTCATTATCATTCTCGAACGTCCACAAAGCACAGTTCTAATAAAAAATTCAAGGTTTTAGATGAAAACACGGTGGACGGTGTCGTGAAGTACATAAATGACAAGAAGTGCAAAAACATCATAACTCTGGCAGGGGCAGGAATTTCCACTTGTAATAAAACCAGATTACGGTTTCCTTTCTTTCTATGAATTCAGAAACGTTTTCCAGCTGCCGGCATTCCGGATTTTCGTTCACCTGGGAGCGGGCTCTACCACAATCTGGAAAAATACAAGTTGCCGCATCCCCACGCGATTTTCGAGTTGGACTTTTTCCACAGAAACCCGAAACCGTTTTTCGTACTCGCCAGAGAGCTGTACCCTGGTAGTTTCACCCCGACAATCAGCCACTACTTCATCCGGTTGTTATCCGAGAAGGGGATACTATTGAGGCACTACTCCCAAAATATCGACACTCTCGAAAGGGTGGCGGGGATTCCGGGCGAAAAACTCGTAGAAGCACATGGGACGTTCTACACGGGGCATTGTTTGAAATGCAGAAAAGAGTATAACCTAGAATGGATGAAAGGTATCAGTGTTACCAACTTGAGATTGCGAAAATCACCATGTTTCTCGTTCTGCCAACAGAAATTATTTTCAAAGATGAAATCCCCACGTGCAAATGCGGGGGCATAGTGAAACCGGACATCGTTTTCTTCGGGGAAACTATGCCGGATAAATTTTACACTTTAACGGAAAGCGACTTCGAGAAATGCGACCTTTTGATAGTTCTCGGCTCCTCCCTGGTGGTTCAACCATTCGCGTCTTTAGTTGACAGGTAATTTGTTGAGGTGGCGTTACAGAGTTCTGTAATTTATGATTTTGCAAGTTGACAGTGTAGAAATTTGTTACTTGCAATTTTTCGTCGGTAATGCAGAAATCTGTAATTCGAAATATTCGTGTCGGCATTGGAGAAACCTGCAAATTCTGACGTTTTCAGGGTGAGCGAAACCTGTCCTCGGCTTCTGATAAACCGCGAAAAAGCGGGGGATCGAAGTGGGCTGATGGCGATGTTGGGGATGGGGGGCGGCATGGATTTTGACAGCAAAAACAACACCAGAGACGTCGCCTGGCTCGGGAACTGCGACGAGGGGTGCCAACTGTTGGCCGAGAAACTCGGCTGGGGGGTAAGTCATAAAAAAAACACCAAAAACCCTAAAAACCTAAATGTCAAACTTGTTTAGGAGGAGCTGTCAAAATTGAGAGAGGAAGCGGTGAAGAAACTCGAAAATTCCAACACGAAAGAGGAAGAACCCAAAGTCAAGGTTCATTATCATTCTCGAACGTCCACAAAGCACAATTCTAATCAAAAATTCAAGGTTTTAGATGAAAACACGGTGGACGGTGTCGTGAAGTACATAAATGACAAGAAGTGCAAAAACATCATAATTCTGGCAGGGGCAGGAATTTCCACTTGTAATAAAACCAGATTACGGTTTCCTTTCTTTCTATGAATTCAGAAACGTTTTCCAGCTGCCGGCATTCCGGATTTTCGTTCACCTGGGAGCGGGCTCTACCACAATCTGAAAAAATACAAGTTGCCGCATCCCCACGCGATTTTCGAGTTGGACTTTTTCCACAGAAACCCGAAACCGTTTTTCGTACTCGCCAGAGAGCTGTACCCTGGTAGTTTCACCCCGACAATCAGCCACTACTTCATCCGGTTGTTATCCGAGAAGGGGATACTATTGAGGCACTACTCCCAAAATATCGACACTCTCGAAAGGGTGGCGGGGATTCCGGGCGAAAAACTCGTAGAAGCACATGGGACGTTCTACACGGGGCATTGTTTGAAATGCAGAAAAGAGTATAACCTGGAATGGATGAAAGGTATCAGTGTTACCAACTCAACATTGCGAAATTCACCATGTTTTTCATTCTGCCAACAGAAATTATTTTCAAAGATGAAATCCCCACGTGCAAATGCGGGGGCATAGTGAAACCGGACATCGTTTTCTTCGGGGAAACTCTGCCGGATAAATTTTACACTTTAACGGAAAGCGACTTCGAGAAATGCGACCTTTTGATAGTTCTCGGCTCCTCCCTGGTGGTTCAACCATTCGCGTCTTTAGTTGACAGGTAATTTGTTGAGGTGACGTTACAGAGTTCTGTAATTTGTGATTTTGCAAGTTGACAGTGTAGAACTTTGTTACTTGCAATTTTTCGTCGGTAATGCAGAAATCTGTAATTTGAAATATTCGTGTCGGCATTGGAGAAACCTGCAAATTCTGACGTTTTCAGGGTGAGCGAAACCTGTCCTCGGCTTCTGATAAACCGCGAAAAAGCGGGGGATCGAAGTGGGCTGATGGCGATGTTGGGGATGGGGGGCGGCATGGATTTTGACAGCAAAAACAACACCAGAGACGTCGCCTGGCTCGGGAACTGCGACGAGGGGTGCCAACTGTTAGCCGAGAAACTCGGCTGGGGGGTAAGTCATAAAAAAAACACCAAAAACCCTAAAAACCTAAATGTCAAACTTGTCTAGGAGGAGCTGTCAAAATTGAGAGAGGAAGCGGTGAAGAAACTTGAAAATTCCAACACGAAAGAGGATAAAAAATCGAAAAAGGCCGACGCAAAGAAGCAATAGATTTTAACCGTTATCTCAAATTCGTTTTTATTCATGACTCAACAGATTTATGTTTAATTAGTAGCAAAAAACGCTAATTTAAGTTATAATAAATTCGTACTTATATGCTATTCAGTAACTCCTGCCGAAGAGGGTGTAAAACTTGGGTTTGTTCTTGCAATCCGGATGGATGCACCTGTCGGTGGCTCGGATCGGTTCCGGCTGCTCCAGGGGGATGCAGAGCGACTTCGCCCCCATAGAGGGCGCCCCCGCGTCGGCCTCGGCGTCATCTCGCGTACTGTCCGCTTTGATCCTGTCCTCGCAAATCGTCTCGCCGCAAAACGGCGCCAGGATGATGTTTTTCGCGTCCAAGTTGGCGCCGAACTTGCTCCAATCGGTCAGCCGGATCGTGTGGCTCGTCAAATCGTTGGTAGCCCTGGAATTTATCATCGAAATGAAGAAAAGGTCACAAAACGTTCAGAAATTAAGAGAAATACGAAAAATATCACATTAATCTTAGGGCACGCGGTCGTTGAAGTGAGTTAAAAAGAATGAGCGTATCATTTCCATAGCGACCAGTAAACAACGTAAAATTTTAAATGGCCGAAGTGTCACATTTTGACAGAGTATCTTATAAATTCGCTCAATTGAAGATGGATAGTGTGTAATCGTTTACCTAGACGTGCTCCAATGTTTTTCAGTGAAAATCGCATAAAAATCATTAACCAGTGTTTATTTTATGTGAACTGCATTAACCATTTAAATTTTTTCTGACATTCAACAGGCGGTCGCTATGGAAATGCTTATGTTTTCCGGATTTTATCACTGACCTATATACCCGAAATAGAATGTAAATGTTTTGATACTCACTTTGACAGCAGATTTTCTTGAATTTTCTCCAGCAAATCCTTTAAGTTGGCAATGGCTCCCTGCCGAGGGATCACGATTTTCTCCCCGGTATCTCTCCTAACCGCCACCAACTGGTTCTTCTCGATATCCTTGGGCCCCAATTCCACGCGGATCGGGACACCCTAAAATCCGCCATTTTGTTTAGTTTTTGAAATAATTCAAGTTGGCGACACTGACTTTCAGTTCCCAGTGGTTGAATTTCCACCCGGGCGAGTAATTGGAGCGGTAATCGCCTTTGACTTTCACCCCGGCCGATTTCAATTCCTGCTCCAAGGAATCGCAGGACTTCTGCAACTTATTCCGGCCCTCCTCGTTCAAATTGGCGGTAATACCACAGGGCACCAACACGATTTGGACACTCGCTACCCTAGGCGGCAGCACCAGTCCCTGATTGTCCGCGTGGATCATTATCATGACACCTGTCAAATGTCAAAATAGTCGTAAAATCAGCTGGTTTTGACATTTCCGAGTGTTTTACCGATGGTTCTGGTCGTGATTCCCCAGGAATTCTGCCAGACGTACTTCTTTTCTTGCGTGTCGGGATCCTCGTAGATTATGTCGAACATTTTCGAAAAGTTCTGACCCAAATGGTGAGAGGTGGCGCCCTGGATCGCCCGACCGCTGGCCGAAACAAACGCCTCGACTGTCAAAGTGTAGTCGCCCCCCGCGAACTTCTCTTTTTCGGTCTTGCGCCCTTTGACCACCGGGATGGCCAAAAGGTCCGTGTAGATGCCCGCGTATAAATCTGTGAAAATGATCGAAAGTTGTAAAAAATGACAGCTGTCAAAATTGAGACATGACAGCTGTCAAAATTGACACTTGACAGTTGTCAAAATTGACACTTGACAGCTGTCAAAATCGATCCAGATGTGCGGAAACTCGCCTAGGATGGTCTTGACTTCGGTGTCCGCCTCCTCTTTGAGGGCGTAGGCGGTGTGGCCCTCTTGCCACAGAAATTCCCTGGTTCTCAAAAATGGCTGCGGATGTTTAAATTCCCATCTCTGTAAAAAAAATCACTAGATTGAAAATCTGGGGATTTTTTCGTCTCAAAGTTGGTGACAGTTGGTGGTACTTACCACGACGTTGTTCCATTGGTTCAATTTGATCGGTAAATCGCGATAAGACTGGATCCATTTCGCGTACGCCGGATACATGACAGTTTCCGATGTCGGTCTTACTGCTATCGGTTCCGCCATTTCCGAATCGCCCGATTTGGTCACCCAAGCCACCTGCGACATGACATAACGGTGAAATAGAATGACAGCTGTCAAAAAGTCCGGTTTACTTCGGGTGCGAAGTCGGCTATGTGCGTTTTCTCTTTTTCCAGGACGCTCCTCGAGACGAAAATCGGGAAATAGCAATTTTGCACCCCCAGTTTCTTGATTTCCGCATCGAACCAATCCCTGATCGCCTCCCACACGGCGAACGACCAAGGCCGGAAAATGTAGCAACCGGAAACGTCGTAGTACTCGATCATTTCGCCTTTCGTGATCACCTGCGAGTACCAATCGGAAAGGTTCTCCTCTTTCTTGGCCTCCAGGCCCAGGCGGGTCTGCTTCTTCAACGCGCCGTCATCGACCTGTCAAATGTCAGAAATTGACACCTGTCAAAAATGGAAATAGTAAAAAACATACGTCCGCGGGTTTTTTCTCTTTGACGACAGGTGGCGCCTTTTTCTGAGCCTGTTTGGTTTCTTTCGGTTCGTTACCGGCAGGCTTGCCACCCCCAGGCGCCGGAAAATCTTCGCCCGTCACAGTTTTGTATTCCGCCTTCAACGACAGAAGCGTTTTGACAGCTGCTTCGACTTCCTCCTGCGAATAAAACATCTGTCAAATTCTGTAAATGTCCGAAACGTCAAAACTGACCTTTGGGGCTTTACTGGATTTGAGGGAACGCACTAAGTCGCCTTGCTTGGTCACTTTGGCAACGAGTTGGTCTTTCGGTGAGCTTGCATCACCCGAAGGTGCCGATTTAGGTGGTTCGGCTTTAATATTCGGAGTCCAATCTTTACCGGTCGCCATTTTGAAGTCCGCTTTCAATTGTAGAAGGATTTTCACTTCTTTTTCTATCACGTCTTTCGCCGCTTTCTCTGTCGGAAATTCCACAATAATAGTTAGTATTTGACGGATTTGTCAAAATAATATAATTCACCTGCTTTTAGTTTCCTTATGTTGTCGCCTTGTTTCGCAATTTCTTCCAAGATTTCGTTATCACTTTTAGCGGTACTCTGCGATTTGGTGACGGGTTTTTGAGGAGCAGTAGCTTGAGTACCAGGTTTCCAATCTTTTCCAGTCAAACTTTTGAACTGGGTTTTCAAATCCAATAAAACCTTAACCTCGGCCTCGATTTTCGCCTTTTCGGCTTTTTCGGCCTTCAATTTTCGAATTTTGTCACCCTGATCGGTGATTTTCGCATCCAAATCGTCTTCAGACGGCCTCGATAAAGATGGCGCCGATTCGACAACTGAAGGGGACGGGGCACAACCCGGTTTCCAGTCGACACCTGTCAAACTTTTGTAATCGGATTTCAAAGCGAGCAAAATTTTGACAGCCGCCTCCACTTCCGGTTTCGGGGCCTTTTGGGACTTCAAGGTGCGGACCAGGTCACCCTGGACCACTATTTTCGCATTGAAATCGTCTCCGGATGGCGACGAAAAAGATGGCGCCGATTCGACAGTTGAAGGAGGGGAAGATTGGACAGCAGGGGAGGGGGTACAACCCGGCTTCCAGTCGACACCTGTCAAACTTTTATAATCGGATTTCAGAGCGAGCAAAATTTTGACAGCCGCCTCCACTTCCGGTTTCGCGGCCTTCTGGGACTTTAAAGAGCGAATCAGGTCACCCTGAGTCACTATTTCGTCATTGACAGACTGGGGCGACTTGGATGAACTGGCCTGTTTCACCTAAAAGAGAAATAGAAAATTAAAACTTGAATTAAGACTTGATGTGAGCGTTAAAAATGTCGAATACTCGTCTCACCTCTTTGACAGGTGACTTGGTGTCTTTTTTGACAGCTGTCACTTTTTTGACAGCTGTCACATTATTGACAGGTGCTTGCCCGATGCTGTTCATCGGGTTTTCCTTGGTGTGTCCGTCGGGAACGAAGAACAGAATGACGGATTGCTCTTTTCCCGAGTACAAACTGGCGGGCGCGTAGGCGACGTCGACTTTGAAGAAACCGCGACGTTGCAGTTGGATTATGTCGCCTTTCTTCAAGTTTCTCAGTTCCGGATCGCCCAACATCTGCACCTCTTTCTGAAAAACGACAGAAAAATCACCAAACTTGACGGCGAAAAAGTCACCAAATCCACGAAAAGTTACTAAAACTGACAGAAAAGTAACTGAATCTGTCAAAAGTTATTAAAACTGTCAGAAAAAGTCAACTGACCCTGGTTTCGTGCCCTATGAACTGTTTGAAGTCTTCGTCCTTGCCCAAAAGCGGCTTGCTGATGATGTGGTCGAAATAGACGCACCAAGTCGGCGTGAATTTCGCGCTTTCTGTCAAAGCCAACCAGGTCAACTTCAGAGTCTTCTTGTAGTCTTTGTTCTCCAAATTGGGTTCGGCCTGGATCTCCTTAATCAACCCATTTTCCCTACAAGTAAAAAAAAACCGTTGAAGAAAATAAAAAAATTACAGTAGATTCCTGTATTACCGGCAGATTTTCTTGACGAGCAGGTTCCCCCAGTTGATGAAAGTGGCGTTCTCGCCCTCCTTCAGCGCTTCAGCGTCTACCCGATCGATCAGGACCTTAGGGCCGACCCAGACGCCCTTCGAGCCGATTTCGGAGTTTTTTGGGTGTTTGGGCACTTCTAGGCACTCCTCTTTCGCCCCACTCACGGTCACCAAAACCGGATTTTCGAAATCCAGGGCCGTGAATCTGGGGGCGATCGGGTCGATCACTTTTTTGTTGAAGGCCCAGATTTTGTCCCATTCCATGAAAACGACGGATCTGCTCGATCCTTGGGCGATTATGAACTCTTTCAAACCTTGGACGGTCATTCCGCGTCGCAGGACGCCGCGGACGGTCGGCATTCGGGGGTCGTCCCTAAGAAAAATCAAAATATAATAAAATGAAGTCAACAAAAAAATAATAATTTTGAAAAAAAAAACGTGGAAAAACGTGTATAAAAATATCGAAATCACATGAATTTTAGCACACGCGGACGTTGACGTGAGTAAAAAAGAACGAGAGGATCATTTCCATAGCAACCAGTAAACAAAGTAAAATTTTAAATGGCCGAAATGTCACATTTTTACATACTTATAAATTCGTTTAATTGGAGGTGAAAAATGCGTCAAATCGGAAACGGATAGTGTCTAATTGTCTCGCCGAACGTGTCCCAATGTTTTTCAGTGGAAACCGTATAAAAATCCGACAAGAAAAACGTAGAAAAATCGGTAAACAAAAATAAGCAAAGAAAACATGTAAAAATAGTTCATTTTGAGCCGAATAACGCAACGAAACGAAACTGGAGCAGATTATGTGTACTCTAATGTGTACGTGTCGCCGGACGTGCCCCACTGTTTTCACTTTTCAGTGAAACCGCATGAAAATCCGACAAGAAAAACGATCATAATCGTTCATTCCTAGGTATCTGTCATTTTATTTTGACACTTTCAATTGCGGCCATTTAAATTTTTCTGACATTAAACAGGCGGTCGTTATGGAAACGCGTGTTTTTTTTAATTTAACCACTGACCTATACACCAAAATGATTGTATTGATAAAAATTAACTTAATGGATAAAAATACTAACCACCCATCAACTAGGCCCTCCTGCACGAACCAAGTCAATTTTCTTTTACTCAGGACCGTATTGGTCATAGACAAGCGCGAATATTCCCAAATGTGCGGTTTCCTCAATCCCAGGGCGTCGATGAACCAGAAGAACTGAGGATCCCGATCGTGGTACTCCATCGTCCTCAGAACGTGCGTGACCCCCTCGATCGAATCGACGATCGGACAGGCGAAATCGTAAGTCGGATAGACCCTGCACAACAAACGACAATCAGACGTCAAAGTGACAGTTATCGGCCATGTTGTTTCCATTACTTGTACTGATTTCCGGTCCTCGGGTGGGTCTCGTTCTTGCACCTGTAAATCGTGGGATCCCTCAAGCACCCGTTTGGCGATTGCATGTCGATTTTCGCCCTGACGCAGCACTTTTGACCCGTAGCCGAGCCTTTGATCATCTCATCCCAGAGTTTTTTATTTTGTTCGTAAGCTATAAATCGAAAAACCGATCATATTTAGATTTTAGCGCCGTTTTCGTCGATTTTTCCTCACAATTTTGGCGATTCTTCGACTCGACCTTCTGCTCGCGCTCGTTTTTCATCGTTTCCGGGTCGGTGTCATCGACGTACGCTTTCCCTTCTTTCAGCAGTTTCTCGCAGAGGCCCAACATCAGGTCGAAGTACTGGGAAGTGTGGGTGAACATGTCCGGCTTAATTTCCAGCATTTCCACGTCCTCCAGGATGACTTTTTCGAATTCGGCGTTTTCCTTGGCCGGGTTCGTGTCATCGAAACGCATTATCAATTTCCCTTGGAAAGCGTCCTGGTAATACTGGTTCAACAGAGCGGCCTTCGCGTGACCGATATGCAAATAGCTGAAAAGTGGACAGTTATGTCATTATTCGTGATCCTAAGGACGCCATTTTGAGTATTTTGACACATCTGTCAGCTGTCAAATGCGGTGCTCACCCTGACGCTTCCGGCGGGAATCTCACAACGACTTTCCCCATTTCGGCACCGGGTAACTCGACGAATTTCCCTTCACGTGCCCGATTACCAGCCGAGGTTTTCTCGACCGATTGCCTTCCGGAACCGGCCGATTGGGCACCCCATCTCGATTTGACGTCTTCCGGCAGACTCGCCACGGTTTTCAGTACGTAAGGTTGCGATTTTATGAAATTGAACCACCTGGAAACGTTCACCAAAGCTGATTTTTTATCACCGGAAAACTTATTCCACAATTGAGAATCTGGAATGATGATTCATTATCGGCAATTCGATTGGGTTTTACTTAATTATTACTGTATAGGGTGGCGAAAACCGCTAAATCGGCGATGGTGAGACGGCGGCATGCCAGATAAGTGACGGGGCCTAAGGCCTTGTTCAAAACTTCGATTCCGGTTCGGAATTCCGACTGTTGGGTCAGTTGGCCGAAACTCAAGCTCAGCCAACCGTCGACTTCGGTCTTTTCGATCGCGTTCGCTCCGTAGAGTTCGCTTTCGGCCAAGAGGCGCGCCAACAGTCTCAACAGGTCGTTGTCGTTTTCGCACTGGATTTTCGTGCCGGGGCTGATTTCCAGGGCGGTCTCTTCGCCCCACGCGATTTCGATGCCGGCTTTCTTGTGCGCTTTCAGGTACTCGGCGGCTATGAGCCCACCTAAAAATAAAACGGGGTTTTATTTTTAATACACTCCTGTGATCCGAAAAAGAAGAGGGCAATTTTTAACCTAAAAGTGGGCCGGTTTTGTTGCACTCCAACTTCATTTCTGCACTAATGGAAGTCGTATTTTGATCGTGTCTATCGGTTTTTTCTTCGATAGTGATATTTTCACTCAAAATTGTGCAATATTGAAGAAATTACGCCCGCCACATGTCCACCTCAAAACAGCCGGCAATGAGTCAATGACAGATGATGACAGAGATGACGTTTTGCGAAAAAGGTACTCCAACGCGGAATCTGATCTCTTATAATTTTCTGATTGGTGGTCGGAAAATAATCCGTCATCCGATTGGTTAAATTACCACCTAAGTATGAAATCAAATTGCGGAGTAGATCTTTTGACGTTTGTCCAGCAGTGTTACCAACTTTCAGTTTGATTTGTCAAAAACGTGTGAGAGGTGTGGAAATTGCGGATTAATGGACATTTTTCCAGTTTTTTCAAGAAAATTGTGTGAAAATGTCGACAATAACCACAAATGAAAGCAACCCGGCCGCCCTGAAACTACTAGTGGCCGGTAATTTAGCGAAGAAGAAAATCCAAGTGAAAATTGTGAATCCAGCCGGTGAGTTCCTCATTTTCTAGGGACCGCATGGGTTTCCCCAATTTTTTCCAAGGATAACATTCGTAAAATATGTCACAGATAAGGACTTGGAACTGCCCAGACATCTGCCGTACTTGGAAACGGGAGCAGATTCGGTAATCTTCATCCCGAACGCTGCCGTCTGGTATTTGCTACCTCCGAACGAAAAATCTGAGACTGCCGCTTCGAAAATTGGGGAATGGTGCGATTGGGAAGCCACCGTACTCGCCCCGAGTTTGACGCAACTCTTGGGAGGCTCTAGCAAAAATGACAAAACGAAAAATTGCGTTGCGTCATCTTTAAAGAAATTAAATAACGCTTTATCCACGGGAAATTTAATCGAGGTCAGCATTTTTCACCACTTTCGATATTACTATCATTGTTATTACAGACAGTGCGTCGAAAAATAATTAACTTTTTTAAGGTTGGCAGCGATTTGACAGCGTGTCATGTTTCCATATGGTCCCTACTTTACCCACTCTATAAAGAGAGCGCACTCTGTAAGGAGTATCTGGAGGAAAACCCAAACGTTATCAACTGGATGAAAACGTTAGAAGAAAAACCGGAGTTTAAAGTAGTGAAATAATTTCTCAATTCATGTAAATAATTCTGGGGATTTTCAGGACGCAGTATCGAAACTCAAAATGGCGCCTGGGGTGCAATCGTATCAGTCACTTTTGACAGGCGCCAAATATTTATCAGGTGTACCAACTGCGGCGTCTCCTTCGAACGAGTCACTAAATCTGTCACCGCAACACCAACCGGAAGTCATAACTCGAGAAGAACTAGAAGCCGCCGAAAAGGCCTGGGGAAATACCAAAGTCCCTAAACTGAATCGCCTTTCAAACCCAGTGTATAAATGACTTGTGTCAAGTTTGGTGATAAAATCTAGTGATCGGTTTGGTTTTAGGTTACCGAAACAGAACCAAAAGAACATTTTGATAACCTCGGCGCTCCCTTACGTCAACAACGTGCCGCATTTGGGCAACATCATCGGCTGCGTGCTCTCGTCGGACGTTTTCGCCCGATTCTGCCGCATCTGCAACCGCAACACCTTATTCATAGGGGGCACTGACGAATACGGAACCGCCACCGAGACCAAAGCGCTCGAGGAGAACATGAGCTGTCGGGCGATCTGCGACAAGTACTTCGCGATCCACGACGACATCTACAAGTGGTTCAACATCAGCTTCGACTATTTCGGCCGCACGTCCGCGCCCGAACAGACAGAGTACTGCCTTACCGACCCTCTGACGGTTCGTAGTAATGACGATTTTTCTCGACAGGCTGTGCCAGGCGATGTTCTTGACGCTGAACGACAACGGCTTCATGTTCACCGAGCGCGTCGAGCAGTTGCACTGCGAAAAGTGCGACCGTTTCCTGGCCGACCGGTTCGTCGAGGGCGGCTGCCCGCATCCGGGCTGCACGTACGAGGACGCCCGCGGCGACCAGTGCGACGGCTGCGGCAAGCTGGTGAACGCGACCGACCTGAGGGACCCCCGGTGCAAGGTGTGCAGCGCCACGCCGAAACTGAAGACGTCCAGCCAGTTTTTCCTCGATTTGCCCAAAGTAAGCCGTGTGGGAATCCGTGATTCGCGTTTTTCGTCGAAGATTACGTTAATCTGCAATTTTTGTTACCGGCAATTACAGGGACCTGTAATTTTTGTTACCGACATTCACCGAAATCTGTCATTTTTGTTACCAGCACCCATTGAAATCCACCGCCGATACTGATGTGCGAAAGTCTGAGATTTTTGTTACCGACAATTACGGGAACCTGTAATTTTTGTTACCAACATTTGTCAACATCTGTAATTTTTGTTACCGGCACTCATTGCAATCCACCGCCGATATTTATATGCGAAAGTCGGAGATTTTTTGCTACCGACAGTTACGGGAACCTGTAATTTTTGTTACCGACATTTGCCAAAATCTGTAATTTTTGTTCCCGGTACTCATTACAATCCACCGCCGATACTGATTTGCGAAATTCGGAGATTTATTGTTACCGACAATTACGGAAACCTGTAATTTTTGTTACCGACATTTGCCAAAATGTATAGTTTTTGTTCCCGGCACTCATTGCAATTCACCGCCGATACTGATATGCGAAAGTCGGAGACTTTTTGTTACCGACAATTACAGAATTCCGTAATTTTCGTTACCGACATCTACAAGTTTATCTGCAATTTTCGCTGCCGACGCTTATCGCAGTCCACTATTGAGATTAATTCCCAGAAATCTGTAATTTTTTGTTACCGGCATCTACTATAATCTGTGATTTTCATTGCCGACACTCCTCGCAGTCCACAAGCGACACTAATTTGCAGAAATCTATAATTTTCTTGTTACCGACAATTACATGAATCCGAAACTTTTGTTACCGACACCACAATAATCTGTGATTCTCGTTACCAACACTCATCGCAGTTCACTACAGACACTAATTTGCAGAAATCTGTAATTTTTTGTTACCGACAATCACAGAAATTTGAAATTTTTCCTACTGGTATCCACAATAAACAATAATCTGGAATTTTTGTTACCGACGCTCATTAAAATCCACCCGCAACAGTAGTTAGCGGAAATCTGTAATTTATGTGACCGACAATTACAGGAATCCGTTATTTTTGTTACCGACATCCACAAGATTCTGTAATTTTCATTGCCGACACTCATCATATTCCACCACCGACACCAATTCGCGGATTTTTCGTTACTGACATTTACAGGAATCTGTAATTTTTGTTCCTGACATCCACAATATTGTGTAATTCTTGTTCCCGACACTAATTCAACTTCACCGTCGACACTAATTTGCGGGAATCTGTCATTTTTATTACCGACAATTACAGAAACCTGTAATTTTCTAACCGACTTTTCGTGATTTCGACAGTTAGAGCCGCTGCTCCTCCACTGGATGAAGCTGTCGGCGCCCGGCTGGTCGAACAACGCGCAGGTGATTGGGAAGGCCTGGCTGCGGGAGGGTCTGAAACCCCGCTGCATCACCAGGGACCTGAAATGGGGCGTCCCGGTCCCCCTCAAGGATTTCTCGAGCAAGGTGTTCTACGTGTGGTTCGACGCCCCCATCGGTTACATGTCGATCTCGAAAGCCTACACGAAAGAGTGGGAGAAATGGTGGCGCCCTCAAGCGGACACCGAGGTCACCCTGTACCAGTTCATGGCCAAGGACAACGTGCCCTTCCATTCCGTCATGTTCCCGGCCACGTTGCTGGGGGCCAACCGCGGTTACGTCACCGTCAGTCACATCATGGCCACCGGTGAGCATTTTGACAGCTGTCAGTTGTCATCTGTCAGTTGTCAATGTCATCTGTCATTCTGTGACGTTTTTCAGAGTATTTGAACTACGAAGACGGGAAGTTCTCGAAGAGTCGAGGTGTGGGCGTTTTCGGCAACGACGCGCGCGACACCGGCATCCCTAGTGACGTTTGGCGGTTCTACCTTTTGTACCTGAGGCCTGAATCGCAAGACTCGAGTTTCAGTTGGGCCGATTTGGCCACGAAAAACAATTCCGAGTTGCTGAACAACCTGGGGAATTTCATCAACAGGTCGGTATTGCAGGTTTCTGTTTGCTGCGTCTACAATTTTCGTTTGACAGGGCGTTGATGTTCGCCAAGAACAATTTCGACAGGACCGTGCCCGAAATGAGACTGCTCAAAGAGGATTACCAACTATTGGTTTTGTGTACGCGTGAATTGAGATCGTATATCGCCTGTCTGGAGAAATCGAAATTGCGCGACGGGATACGTCACATCCTGTCAATTTCCAGGCACGGTAATCAATATATGCAATCGAATCAACCGTGGGTTCTCTTAAAAGGCAGCGCAGAAGACAAGTGAGCATCAGTTTTGACAGTACTTCGACAGGTCTCATAATTTCTTTCTCGTAGGATTCGTGCCGGTACCGTCATTGCAGTTTCCTGTAATATCGCGTGCCTTTTGGGGATTCTACTTCATCCGTACTTACCGGAGACCAGTGACAAGTTGAAGAAACAACTGAACGCTCCCGATATTGCACTGATACCTGAGTGAGTAGTGAATGACAACAACTGTCACTTTTATGACGTATCATTTCGTTGTTTCTTCAGAAATCCAGTGATTGGTCAATTGTTACCGAGTGGGCATAAATTAGGTGAACCCTCTCCGCTTTTTGCCAAATTGGAGCCGGCAACTGTCGAAGAGCTCAAGAAGAAATTCACGGGTAAACAAGGCGAAAATGGCGGCCAATCTAAAGTTGGCACCACTTCCCTTGGTGGAAGTCTTGATGTCAAAACTCTCGAGTCCGAATTAGCCAAACAGGTATTTTGGTCCATTTTTCTGGTTTGTTTTGTTTAATCTGTCATATCATCTGTCAAAGGCCGATAAAGTGAGGGCGCTGAAGTCGAGCGGTGTCGATAAGAAGTTGTGGCAGCCGGAAGTGACGATTCTGTTGCACCTGAAGAAGAAACTGGAGGAGGCCCAGAAGTTACCTGTCATTAACAACTGTCAAAATGGCGGTGACGTTTCGAATGTCGATTTGAAAAGTATCGAAGATCTGATCGCACAGCAGGGCACTTTAGTACGTAAATTGAAGGAAGGCGGCGCCGAGAAATCGCAATGGCAACCGGAAGTCGCCAAGTTACTGGAATTGAAAAACAAATTGGCGAGTTTGACAGGTGCGCCGGTCGGTGGTGCCAACCAAAAAGGTAAAAAATCTAAAAAGTAACTAGGTTTTCACTAATTACGGGTTTATTTCTAAATTTAATTGGTGGTTTTATATTATGTAATTCTTAAATTTTTAATTAGTCTAAATTATTACGATTTTCGCAGTCAGTATTTATAAATTAACTTATTTTCGAGTGAGTAATGCATAATTACCCACTACGGTACTATTTATTAATAATTATCGAATTATTATACAATCCTAAGATTATAAATCTGTCAAATAAAGACATGCCGGTAATGCCGATCCCGTCTTTTCATCCGCCCAACATTCTCATTAGTGTCGCCATAGTTTTACTACTAAACGGACACAACGCGTACAGTTTCCTGCATTTCGAGGGATCTTCAGCTTGTTCGCCATATTCTAACGCTTCCAATAGTTGAGAATTGGCCGAATTCGCTCTATCATCATCGGCTGATGCTCTAGAAAAACGTCAAAAAGTGTCTAATTTGATCAAATTTTCAATTCGTCCTAACCTGGTCAGTTTCAAAATGGTTCTCTCTGTCAAATCCAAGTCTGTCATTTCTTGTGACGCCAGTTGACAGACGAAACTTCGGGCGCAACTTGCCGGGTCTCTCGACAGCACCAATTCCCAGTTGATTTTCGGTTCGTTCTGGGGAATCGACCGTTTTCCGAAATATTTTCCGCCATTGTTGTTTTGAATTCTGTTGTAATCCTGGGCCAGAGTGTGGATCATCCACAGGCCTGCCAACCCCAGTCCGCCCAGGATTATCAATTTGATGAAGCCGTGGGCTTTAGTCACGTTCATTACCAACCCCAGGATGAGGAAAATCCGGAACAAGTAATCCATCTGTCAACACAATTATCGATTGGTTGTCAAAATTAGGTACCTACTTTACCGACTTTGGTTGTTTCCGAACTGCGGACGCACCGAATCACTGCGAATGAATGAGCACAAGTTCTGGGCGAATTTATAAACTTGGTACTAACCGGTCTGGTTAAGGGAGGGATGGGGAAAGCAGTGAAAGTGTTTTCTTTTGCTGTCAAGAAAGCTATGGTAGCCGTTAGTCGAGAATCGTCATTAAGATCTGTCAATTTTACGTCAAAAATTTTAATAAAATCAGTAATTACGTCAATTTTCATATTTTTATGATATTATTTAGCAAGTAGGACGAGTTTCACATGACTTAATCTTTTTATCACATCTGTAATAAAGTGCAAGTACTTGTTCATGACTTTTATGTAAAATTTCCTTGTAATGTTGCCTTTTATGGAAACCGGTTGTCGTCGTGATCTGAAAGAAAGCGAATTCGGATTTCTCTCTATTCACTTTTTTTTCAAATTCCTCATGAGTGAAATTATTTCGCTCAATGTGATAACAAATTTATTTTGATAAAAACAGTAATGATAACAATCGACTAATTAAATTAGTTACCGTAACAACCAAACGACTAAACCTAGTGCGCACTCGTGTTTAAAATTTTATCATAAGTTGGTAACCTTGTACTTGGTTGAGTTGTAAAAAGGGCAGTGTGTAAATACTTGTCGAAAATTGCACTTTTGTTTTGTCGTTACTTCAATTCTAGAATTTTCTGTTTCATGTACATTTCTAATTGCGAATAATCGAGTAAAGTGTTCCGTACGAATTCGTGTAAAATCTGCGGCCATTTTTTATCCAAAATCCTCAGTTTGTCGACCGAATTGCTCATCTCCTCCAGTAATTGAGAAATGTGCGATTTCGCCCTCTGTTTGAAAACCGCATCCTCCTAAAAATCGAAAATAGATAAATTTTTGATTACAGAAAACTGTAATTTAGTCACCTGACAACCTGTCACTTTCTTATACTGCAAAGCCTCTTTACTGACGACACTCCTCAGTTCTGGATCGGCACTAATCAGCCATTTTTTAGCGTTCTGTTCCGAAATTCCATGGCGCACATCTAACCTCAATCTCACCAATAAAGGCTGCAGCAAAACGTCAGGCAGAGACCACAAAACCAAATCGCTGAGACTCTGATATTCATCGTTGGCTTTTTTAACGTCATCCTCACTAATCTAAACGTAAACATCAAAATTACGTCAAAAATTTGAAGAGGAAAATCTCACCTTTCTGTCATTAATGACGTTTAAGCCCCAATGTGACAGCCGATAGATGGCGTAACTCTCCCAATTTTTCCGACAGATCGGATTGCCCTCGCTGTCGATAAAAATCGAACTCAAACCTTGAACTTCGGCGAGGGCATTGAGTTGACCCAAAGTCTGGATGTTGGTCTCCTTGAAAACGAAATGTTCGACATTGGGAAAACGCGATTTCAGCTTGTTCAAGATGGCGGCGATCCCGTTGAAATTGACGTAATTGAATTTGACAGTCGTCACGTCGTTCGCCTTGGCGGAATTCCACGACCTGTCGATAAAACGGAGCGCGCACTGACCGTAGACGTTCAAATGTCGCCCGCAAATCTCGATCAAGTAGTCGCCGCCCTGCTCCCGGTCTTTGCCGCCATTATCGTCGTGCGTTTGTTTTTTCTTGGCGGTCTGCGCCCTCGTCTGCCATTTTGAGGACACGGTTCTCGCATTCACCGCACTTTTGACAGTCCTAGGCAACTTCCCTCCCAGTGGAGGATTTTTAACAGAACTGTCACTACCGGACCCTAAAGTAGTGATAGGCGTGGAGATTTCTGCATTACCCACATCGATGGCGGCGGTAATTTCCGCCGGTCCTACAGGTTTCTTCTCACTAAAACTGGTGGTTTTGGTGATTTCTGGGGTTTTTACCTCCTCTCGGTTGGTATCCTCGCTAGAACTTGACGCGGATGACGACGACGTCATCGGTGACGTGGATCTGTCATTTTCGCTACCCAAAGAACTGACGGAACTGTCGAAATTCGGGCCGATGCTCGACAAACTCCCCGACAATTTGACAGCGCCGTCGGATTTCTCCATTTTCTTTATGATAGGCACCAAAATCGGTGGTAACTTTATGAATTCGCTGTTGGCGGTACTGCTGGATGACGTGTGCGAATTGTCGGTGTCCTGCGAATTCGTCCTGGCCGACAGTTTCCTGTTGACCAGTCGAGGCACTCGGCTTTTCGGCCGGAAATTCCCGAATGAGGTCAAAATCAGGTCCGAGTCGGAACTGAACTTGAGCGGGGTCTTCGAGGGCTGCGTTTTGACAGTCAGACATCTGGTTTGAGATCTGAGCAGCTCCCAGTTGGTGCGGGCGTTCGATATGATCTCTTCGCGTCTGACGTTCAGGCAAACGTCACTTGTCAAATCCATGAAGGCCGAATTTGACGTTTCTTTGTTGCGTCGCCACGCCATCGCCGCCTTTCTGACCTGATCCGTCACCTGCATCGCGTTCAATTTTGACAGCTGGGGCAAATACGACACGAGGAACGACACGCAGTCGCCTTCGAGGAAAACCGGGTTGCTGTCGATGGCGACCTCTTTCAGGTTACTCGACTTGGCCAGGCTGCTCACGTCTTCGACACTGAAAATGACAGCTGTCAAATGATCACGTACTGCGTTTATCCGACATACCTTTGAAGGTCGTTGTTGCTGATGAATAATTTTGTCAAATTCGGAGTCTCGCCGAATCCTAGTAATTTTCTGATTCGATTTCGTCTCAAATTCAGTTCTTGTAACGAAATTAATCCTTGAAAATCGGTGGTACCGATGGAGCGGATTTGGTTACCGGCCAAGTTCAGCACTTTCAAATCTGTCAAATTCGACAGGCCTGTGACGTGATTAATTTGGTTACCATGGAGATCGAGGACTTCAATTTTTTTCAACAAATTCAAACCCTCGATTTTCTTCAATCTGTCAAAAAATTAAACAAATTTAACAGAAGATCAAGTCATTGAATCTCCTAATTTACCGATTTTTACCCACTAAAAGCACCCGGAGGTTATCTAAAGAATCCAAACAAGTCAAATGTTCCAGTTGGTTATCGTAGATGTCCAGAAATACCAAGCAAGGGAAGTTCTGGGTCTTCAGCCCGTCTAAATTGCTGACTAAATTGTGTTGAAGGGAGAGCAATCTTAACCTCATTTCGCCGTCGATTACGGGGAACGAAGTGAGGCCCCTCCGATCGAGACTGATTCGGTCCGGCTGGGAGTCTCTCTCGGATTGATTTCTCGTGATGTGGACAGTGCCGTCCGGGCGAGTCTCCACGTTCGCATAATCGCATGATTTGCTTGCACTTGTCGCAGGATTCAGCAGGGTGCTGTGGCTCCGTCTGTACAGTTTCCTCTTGTCGTCGGGCGGGAGCGCCGACTCGATCGTCAGGAAGGCTTCAGATCGTTCCCCATCGTCTTTGTCGGTGCTTTTCGACTGCTTCTGCAAACGCAGGGGCCTCTTTCGTTCCTGATTCACATCGATATCGTTGTTTATTCAGGAATTTTTAGGCGGTTTTCTTGCGACTTACCACAGTTGTAGCGTTACTGCTATTTGGCATTTAAATTCCATCGGTTTAAAGTATCATCTCGACGATGGGTTAGGGTTTTCGGGGAGGAATTTATGGGAAAGATTCGAAATAAGGTCAATGTGAGGGTGAACACCACAAGTGGGAAATTTGTTGTTTATTTTGACAGAACACTACGTTCGGCGGAATATTCGTTGAGGGGAAGTTTCAGTGGTCACCAAACGGAAAGTATAAATGTCAAATGTCAGTAATGTAGTTTTCTGTAATCGGAAAAATGCAGGAAATCAAGAAAATAGAAATGAACTGAGAAAAAAACCTGCTAAGTCATGTAAAAAATTGGGTGGATATGCCGTAGAGATGCTTGGTTTCGAAGTAATACCACCAGAACTGCACAAAAAAACTTTAATTCGAAAATGGTAAAACAGATTTCTATAATTTAATTTGACGGTAAAGTGTTAGTGTTTTTGAAAAACCCACACTGCCGAAAAACTGAACATTTGAACTATAAAACGTAACTAACTAACCTAATAATAATATAATAAAAAATTTAAGCGGACTCTTGAGTATCATTAACTTCATCGACACTCATATTTTCAACTGGCTCATCAATTTTGAGTTCCCCCTCCTCAACCTTCACATCCTCATCGGCCTCAACCTGGACATCATTAAAATCGTTCTCGTTATCCCCGGAAGTGGAAGTAAGAGGATTCGAATCTTCCGTTTTTATAACGTCGGGCGATTCGTCCTTATTTTCCGAAAATTCCAAACTCGACTCCTCGAAAAGCATCGAAGGCAACGTCTTCTGGGGCAACTCGGGCTTGTAATCGATCAATTCGGTTTTCACGTTGGCAGAAGTCGATAAATCACCCTGATCCATCAGGATATTTTCGACGTTCTCCAGCGAATCCTCGAAATCGCTCTCGGAATTCTTCTACAAAAACAGACGCCATTTTAATTTCAACGGTCACCATAACGACCACCAAATGTTTATAACAGAAGCCATTTCGGTGGTCCCCATGTCAACCACCGGATGTTTATAAATAAAACAAAACGAAAACCAAAATGGCTTACCCGTATTTGGGTGTAGGATTTGATCGCGGGCATTTCCGTGTGCAAAAGGCAGCAGGAATCGTCGAAAATCGCCTCCATGGGGGTGGCGCACTCGACCTCCCCCAAAACTTTCCCGCACCTCCCGAACAGGACTTGATTCGGGTCCTCCAAGATGTGCTTCCGACAGTGCCTGGCCAAAGGTAGGGTCCTCTCCCCGCACTTGACGCCCCCTTCGGTGAAGGCGCATTTCGAGTAGCCCCCCGACTTGGACGCGCCCATCCCGTCGGTGATTTTGGCCCTCTGGTCGTGCAGGCGCTTGTTCAAAATCGCCTCGTCCCCGTGAGTCTTGTGGTACTTGCCGAGCGCCTTCAGTTTCTTGTAGAGCCGCTGCTCCTTCGGACTGTCCCGGATCTGCCCGTAGATGTTGCAGCACGTCTCCTTTTCCCGCTTCAAACTGTGGTAATATTTGCGCTTTTTCTCCTTGAAGACGTGCTGCAGATGCCGGTACTGCTCGATATAAAGCGACTGCAATTTTATCAATTTATCCCGGGCTATCGAAGTGATCTCTTCCGCTGTATAGACATTAGCGTGCCTGAAAAAGCGCCCAAATTACGTTAAAATCGTCACTGGATGAAATAATTGAGGTTAGGTTACTTCAGGAGGTCTTCTTGGTCGGAATCGACGCTTTCGTTGTCGGAACTGTCCATCTGCGGGTCGTGCCAGACCGTGGAATAAGTGGAAGGCTCGACGTCGCTGTCGGATTCGCTGCACAGATCCAGGATGTTGTTGCAGGCCGAATTGTTCAAAGTTACGGCGTCGATTTCTCCTGAAATACCGAAATCGATCAAAATTCTCGACGTTGGTTGCGGTCTCACTGAAAGGGTCGAGGCTTTTCGTGGCTTTCAGTTCGCTCGGATCCTCCGACAGGTTCTTGTCGAGGTCGTCCGAGTGGCAGGTGCTCGAGGAGACCGTCCGGTTCCTCGGTTTCCTCACGTGGTGCGCCAACGAGTACAGCAGCACTTCCGCCGACTGGGGAGGCGGGCATCTCGCGTTCTGGCGCGTTTTGGTCAGGGCGGTCTTGACGGCGTGTTCTTTGCAGTATCTAGAAACGGACGAAACTGTGAATAGATTGAGAGTTGTGGTTGAAAGTCTCACCCGAAATCCTTTTTCTCGATTCGGGGGGCCGCCAGTTGGCACCGCTTCCCGCTGTTAGTAAAGACGTACGAGCACTGTTTGTAGGGCGCGTTTTTGTCTTGCAGAATGTGCTTGAGGCAATATTTGTACCCGTCCAGAGTCAACTGAGTGCATTCGTAGGGCTGATACGTGCATTGCTTCTTACCGCGCAATTCCAATTCCAATTGGGCCTTTAAAGCGGCAGCGTCTTTATCGTTGGACGTGCTCGCCGGTGGTTTTATTTTCATTTTGTTATCAGTCTGCATCTTCTTTCTAGGGCTTCAAAAATTTCAGGGTTAATTGACGTTCCAGAAAACAAATGTCGCTAGGCGGAATACCCATCATACCCATGTTACGGAAACCGCGTTCGGCCGAAGTCACAGTGGCTCTCAACCAGTGGTATGAATCGTTAACGTTGATTGTACAAACGACCATCGGACGGACTTATACTGACTTAAACTAATAATTAGACCGTATGACAGTCTAATAGTAATTTCCCTTCGAAAATTGTACCGGAAAAAGTTGAATTACGTCCTGTATGAGTGGACAGAAACTTTCTTCGAGAAACGAATTGTGGCGGGCCTTTTAGAATTTGACAGGTACCAGCCGACCAATGGCGTGCGCCGCTTTCGCGAACCGGAAGTGGTCACTCGTCCGCCATATTGTTATTAGTCGTTTCAGCGTTTGTTGTGTTTGGTGGTAATTAAATCGGTAAAAGGACGGTTTTCAAAGTGTTGTGATAAAAAATCGTGCGATTTGCGGGTCGCTTTGGCGTTTTCTCGTGCGGGTTTCGAGAAATCCGCGGTCGGGGCCAGTGCTCGGTTTGAATCTCGTGGTTGGTCGGCCATCGCTGTGTGAAACAACATCAAGTCCGACAACGTTTGTGTATGTACGTTAAAATCTACCTCGCACAAGTTAAAAACGGTTAAATGAACGTTAAACTGACGCCCGAATACGACCGCAATTAGTTGATTTAGTTGAATGCACGGCGAGGTTTACCTGTGAACTGTAATTCGGACAGGGAGCGAGAGGAAGGACCATCAGGCCGATCGCAGTGACTTGTAGGAAATCCCGAGTCGCACAGTGACGCAACGTCGGGTCCCGAAAGTGCGCCCCTTACAAAAACGAGATAGAAAGACGCAGGGAGACGATGCCTTTAGATTCCGTCTGCTGAGCCCGCCGGTTATCGTGAGCTGAATTGGTTTGTAAATGTTTAGCAAATGAGCCGGATTATCGCGTACGCCACCAGCCCCTCGACTAGCGACACCCGCATAATTGCGCCAAACGCGATTTCTCGTGTCCGGTGCGGCGGTAAATGGCTAACAATAACGGCAACGATAGATGGTATTTCACGAAAGACCAACTGGACGCGACGCCGTCGAGAAAATGCGGCTACAATAATTACAAGGAACTGTCCTATCGACAACAGACGGCCAATTTCATCCAGGACATGGGACAGAGGCTCAAAGTGTATCCTTGAATGCGTCCAGGGGGCGAAAGCGCCCCCCGCCGTGCGTATTCGACCCTTAAAAAGCGGCCGGGATGCGTGAAAACCGTAGAAATCGCTCGATTCGAGGTCATGACATGTCAAACGTCACGCGGCGCCATGTTTTTTCTCTCTTTCTAGGAAAGAACGTGACGTAGGTAGACTTTATCCCCACCACACGCACGTGTATTCTCGTTCATTGATTGACGTCACTAGAAACGTCAAAATGACTCACACGTGCGCTACAATAACAAAAATAACCGAATTGATTTTTCAGGTTTCTCTTTATTTTTCAGACGATTTAATTTCGATATTTTTTTTGTTATAGGTTTCGTCAATTTTTATTGATTATTCCTTTTTTTTATTGAGAAAGCCAAAGGGCTAAAATCATATCATTTTGTTTTGTTGGAAAGGAAGAAGGACAAAAGAATTGTAAAAAAATACAAAATAAAAACGATTTATTGAAAAAATACGACGTGTTATCTTATTCTGAAGAGCTTTTTCATAGTAAATCTCTGTCATTTTTGAGTTTCGATTCGATTTTTTACATTTTTGTTTCTATTACCCGCAATAACACGGCAAATGGCCCGTTTACCTGTATAAATCCGCTCTATTCTTAGTGGTCCTGTGTGTAAACCCGGTTAAATTAAGCAAAATCAATCCATCCGTCGTTATTTGAACGGATTAAGGAAAATTAACGTCATGCATGCTTTTTCAACATATTGAAGAAATGTTGAATCGCTAATTCTTATTTTAGAAGTAGAGTATTTCATTTAACTTTAAATAATATCTGGCAAAAAATTAATTTTTCAACCAACAAACTTTTTTGCAACTAAAATGAAATCTGACGATTTGCCCGAAAATGTTGACAAATAGTTTAAACAGAATTCTGCTTTTCCGGTCTGACCGGAACTTAGACTGTGACAATTCGGATTAAGGAAATAATAAAAGAGTCACATTCAATTTATAATCTAGAAAATACTGCATTATGGCGCTCGTGACATTTTTCGACAATGTTCCTCGTTTGACAGCGTACCGTTTTCTAAGGGTTGATGCGTGCTTGTTCCCATAATTTTATTTGACATTTGTGTTTTGTTTTTTTTTGTTTTGTGGTATTTCCTTGACAAATTCGCTAGATCTCAATTATGCATCAACACGGCGATCGTCTACATGCACCGTTTCTACGTTTTCCACTCGTTCACGAACTTCCCCTGGCACCAGATGGCGGCGGCGGCCCTCTTCCTAGCCGCCAAAGTCGAGGAGCAGCCCCGCAAACTGGAATACGTAATCAGGGTGGCCAACATGTGTCGCAACAGCAAAGACACCAACATCGACGTCAACTCTGAAAGGTTCGTTTCGTTTTTCACTGGCGAACTCGAATATCCGGTACTGAAATCGACGCAACTTTGTAGTGAGGAAGCAGATTTTCAAGATTCATCAATTTTTCTGTGTAAAAGCGGCTTTTTTTACCCTGAAGTTTGCCGCGAGTTGTTTTTTTTTTAAGTCAAGTCACCCATTTCTTCTGTCATTTTTTGTTTATAAACGTTCAATTAGATGACTTCATTTCTGTGCTTTCTGCTTTATTAAGACTCAAATCCCGTTGAAAATTTTCACCGGATCTTTCTCACAAGAGTTTCCGGAAAGCTCCGTTTTCTTTATTTTCTACTCCCCTATCCGGAAAACGTGCATTTCCATAACGACCGCCTGTTGAACGTCAGAAAATTGTAAATGGCTGAAATTCAAAATGTCAAATATACCCCGGAACCCGGAACGAACGATTATCATTGTTTTTCGTGTCGGATTTTCATACAATTTTCACTGAAAACATTGGGGCACGTCCGGGGACACGTTACATACAATCCGTTCCAGTTTTGTTGCGTTTTTCGTCTCAAAATCAACTATTGTTACATGTTTTCTTCACCCGTATTTGTTTACCGTATTTTCAACGTTTTTTTTGTCCGATTTTCACCCGGCTTTCGCTGAAAAACATCGGGGCACGTCCGGCGACTCGATTACGCACTATCCGCTTCCGATTTGATGCATTTTCACCTCCAATTGAACGAATTTATATGATTGTATTTCAAAATGTGACATTTCCGCCATTTAAATTATCACTCTGTTTACCGGTCGCTATGGAAATGATACGCTCGTTCTTTTTAAAACCACGGCGAAAAACCTAACGACACCAAAATTCCTCACTACAAAGTCAATCAGTAAGTGACGTATGTAAGTGACGTTTTGTGTGACCGATAAAAAAGGTACCTGGCCCAATCGCAAGACCTCGTCTTCAACGAGAACGTCCTGCTGCAAACTCTCGGCTTCGACGTCGCCATCGACCACCCGCACACCCACGTCGTCCGCTGCTGTCACTTAGTCAAAGCCAGCAAGGACCTAGCCCAGAGTTCGTACTTTCTGGCCAGCAACAGGTACCGCATCCGTCATTACCTGTCAAAAGTGACGTTTATGACGTTCGTGTTTTTTCGCAGCTTGCATCTGACCACAATGTGCCTCCAATACAAGCCGACGGTAGTGGCGTGTTTTTGTATACATTTAGCGTGTAAGTGGTCCAGCTGGGAGATCCCGCTGTCCAAGGAGAAGAAGGAGTGGTTCCTGTACGTCGACCCGACCGTCACCGCCGAACTGCTCCAGCAGCTGACCGAGGAGTTCCTGAGCATCTTCGAGAGTTGCCCCTCGAGACTGAAGGAGAAGATCATGGCGATCGGCGACATCGGCATGCACAACGCACCCAACACCATCGTCAATTCGCCATTCGTGAGTCACCCGCCGAACCGAATTTTTGACAGATTTTTGACGTTCGTCCCGTTCGATTTTCCAGGATACCGACCCCAAGAAGATTCTACCTCCGGAGGGCAAGGACGCGCACTCGCACAGGTCCGCGCACGACGGCAAATCAGGTAAACGCCTGTCGAAAATGACATCTGTCATAATTTTTCTCGTATAAACAGATGTCAAGTATTCCATATTCTTCTGAACTGAGTAGTAGGCCCTCTCGAATGTTGGCAACTCGGATTCTTGACTCTTTCCTTCTAAATGACAGCTGACAAATTTTTTATCATAAATTACAGTTTTCTGTTTTTTTTGACCGATTTTAAATGTCGTTTCGCTTGCAGGGGACGACCTCCACAAGCACAGGTCGGGCAGGCCGCACGAGTCGGGCGGCTCGAGCGGGCAGCAGCAGAAGGAGCGCGAGTACCGGGAGAAACGCGAACGGGAAAAGATGGCGGCCGCCCAGCACGGACTCAAACCGGTGCCGTCCCAGACGAAGCCGCCGGCCGGCGCCCACGGCCACCACCGCTCGACGGGGGCGCCCCCTGTCGACCCCAAGGCCAAGCAGCACGCGCGCCCTCTACCGGCGGCGCCCGGAAATGGCGGCACGACCGGAAACGTCAACCGGACGGAACCGCGCGACATTTTACGGGAGGCCACCCGCGACTCCCCCTTCGGAATCGCCACCAAAGACCCTCCAGGCGTCGAGACGACCCCGAAAGACCCCAAATCGGTCAAAGGGGACGCGCACGGCCACAATAACGGAGATAAACAGAGCGGTCGGTCCGGCTGCAAAATGGCGGCGAAACACGAGCAGGGCCGGAGGCACGACGACAAACCCTTCGCGCGCCCCCCTTCGAATAACAACGTTAAGGTCAAGTCGCCCTTCGAGCACGTCAAGCAGGTCGCGAGGCCCGCGCAGGCGCCCGCGCGGAACCAAAATGGCGGCGCGTACGAGTCGCTGCCTGCCGCGCCGGCCGAGATCAAGGAGGAAAAGAGGGGGAGCCTGTTCTCGCCCGAAAAGAGCCCCCACCAGGCGGGCAGGAGGGCGCGGAACTCGTCGACCGGTTCCGAGCCCGAGTTGCGCCCCGTCCTGAAAAAGATCGACCAGGTCGAGGGTTTCGAGAACCTGATGCGCGACGCCTCCATAGGTATCAACAAACTCCACCTAGTGCCCGACATAATCGCTCCCATTGCAGATGACAAGGGCAAGGCCGACGAGCCGGTAACGGCGGCCGCCGCCTTACCGACCTACTCGAAAGAGATGCGCCCGCCCGACATCATCCCGCCCCTCTGTCCCGACCCGAACGACGGACCGGCGTCGGCCGCGCAACCGGCGGTCGTCAACGGGCGCGAGACCGACCCCGCCCTCATCAGCAGCCTCCTCAAGGAGGCGCCGACCGTCCCCCACCTGTTGCCGGTCGGTAACGACGGCAACCACCACCACCACAAAAACAAGAAGAAAAACAAGGAGAAGCACAAGCACAAAGACAAGTCGCGCGACGACAAAGAGAAAAAGAAGAAACACAAAGACAAGGACCGGGAGAAACGGAAACACACCAAACAAGATGGCGCCGAAGGCACCGGTAACCTAGGCAACACCGAACCGATCAAGATCACGATAATGAAGGACAAGATCCAGTCGGTGCCGAATCCTCTGAAGATCAAGATCCAGAAAACGAAGGAGATCAAGGAAGAGGTGGCGCCACCTGTCGGCTTGAAAATCAAAATCCCCAAAGACAAGATCGGTAATGCAGGCGCCGGCGTTGCCAACTCTACCAGTTCGCGGAAACGGGAGAGGGATCGAGGGTCGCTGCCGTCTCCTAGCGACGGGCCGCCTCCTGTCAAACTGTCGCGTTCCGGCCACAACAACTCGGTCGGGAAACAAAATGGCCGCCACTCGACCATGACGTCGTCGTCGTCCGGCTACGCGACAAACAAGGTGAGTTCTTATCAGACTAAGATGGCGCCCGCGGTTAGGTCGTATCAGCAACAGCAGCAGCAACAGCAGCAGCAGCAGCAGCAACAGATGGCGCAGCTGTACCAGCAGCAAAATTCGCTGTACTTTTACGGGGCGGGGCAGAATCTCGGGGGGGCGCACCACCAGGGCTACATGTATCCGGGGGAGGGGGCGGCTCAGATGTACTACTATCAGAATCCGGCCCCTTTCATGTACCCGAGCGAGATGTACCACGCGCCGCCTCCGCCCCCCGGTCACCTGGCGCAACAGGGGCAACAGGTGGCCGGGGGTGGGGGTGGAGGGGCGCCCCCTCTGCCGGTGGACGCGCCCCCCGACATACCGCCCCCGCCGCCTCCGGAGTGAAGTTATTTATTTACTTAGTCAAATTATTAGGAAATTATTATCGAAAGAAAAAAAAAAACGAAACGAAACGCTGTGATTACTATTCCGTATCCAAGGTTACGGATTGTTGAACGTCAATGTCGCAAATTATGACAGGGACGGTTTTTGCCAGTACTGTACGGTATCGATGTCGTTTGATGACAGGCAGTGACAACAAAAAAAAAAAATTGAAAAATTTATAAATTGTGACTTTTTATAAACTTAGGAAGGAAAAAATATATTGTTTTATTTTAGTCAAAACCGTACCAACCTCGATCGGTATCCGTTTTTGGTACTCTATTTTTTAGTTTGTTGTTAATTTTTATACTTTTGTGCATAATAATAATTTAAATAACGATCGTTAATACTATACTGTTTATTTTATTTTTGAACTGTTGTAGTTTCTAATCGTAGTTTATCTCCCCTCGCCCCCCTTTTGATTATTGTGTAATTTTTAGTAGATTTTTTTAGTTGTTAAGCACACTCTCTTAAAATTAAAGTCTCAAAACACGCTCTTTTTTTATTTTTGTCTAGGAGTTAGTTAGTAATTGATTGCTAAAGGAATCAAGTCACTCTTGCTTATTCTTTCTCATTTTTGTTTTGTTTTTGTGCTTGATGATGGTCATAATTGCATGTCCCACATTTCTCTACACTCATTGACAGTTTGTTGACAGGTGTCATTTCCCTTCTTGCATGTCTCTTAATCCACTTTTCCGTACTAAAATTTCGATTTGAAGCAGTCGCTTTTTTCTTTTTTTACAGTGTTTTTTTTTTCCTATTTTGTTTCGAAAAATGTTCGTGTCGAATGGATGCGTGTGGATTTTTGTTGTTTGATTATGGTAATTTGGTGCTTTGCAGGTGACACAACTGGGTGATGGCGATGCGTCCGTGCATAGGTTGGCCGAATCTAAGTATATCAACAAGAATTCGTCATAACTTTTTTTTTATTTGGCATTTTAAAAAACACGAACTTTCTTACGATTAAATTAAACAAAAACTATAAAAAAAGATCTCGATTTTCATTTTTTCCATCACTATGGATACACACTATGATAGTAATTAAGCTGGTGTACATAAATAATACATACCTACGTCGCCGTTTTTATTGAGATGAGAGGAGGTCGAGCGGTCGCCATTTTGATTCCTTATTTTCCTTTTGTAAATACATACCTACTACCTAGATACATAATTTAGAATTTGTTTTTCTTTGATATGATGATGATGATGATTATGATGTCATAATTTTTTTATTCGACTTGAAAAAGAAATCGAAGTGTGGTAGCCAACCTGAAAACGCCCTAAATATGATAATATGATAAATTTATGAAAGATCTAATAATTATTATTGTAATTGATGGCTGATTGCAATATTTATCAATAACTTAACTACCTACACACTGTTGTTTCTGTTATTATTATTCTTATTATTATTCCTTAAATTATTTTGTAATACTTTTTATTATACATAATAATGATCGAGTGATTTTGTTATAAAATTGAAATAAAAATTGTGAAAAACCAACTTTTTTTCATTTATTGTAACTACATATTATTTTTGCAGTCGAGCCATTTTCTTTGATATGGTTTTTTTGAGGTGAAAACTTGATTTATACGAAATTGACTTAGATAGTGCCAACTTTGAAAAGAGCTTATCATTTTTGTACATATGGAATCATCTCATTTCAGTTACTAAAAACTCGCATTTTCATTTACCTAGGTACTTATTGATGGGGCTTATTGATTAACCAATTTTGGACTTCTGGTTATTTACTGATCGTGTTACCATGATAACCGCTATATTTAAATAATTGAGTGTGGCTTTTTCATCAGTGACTTGATTATTGCTTTTTTGCTGTAATAAAGGAAGACTTGAGTGAAGGAGTCGAAAGTTTTCGTTGTTAGATCCAATAGACTGAAATCCGTTTGAAATTTTAATGAGATGTGTTTGGATCTAAATCGACCTACCTATTTAATATTGAACATAATATTGTAAAATACATTACCGACCTTGTTACATAAGAATAACGAATTATCGCATAACAACTATTATCTACCTAATTATACATTTATGTTTATGTATACTTACCTACTACAATAAACAAATGTACAATATGTTTAGGGTAAACACATTGTATATAAAATACCTACTTTTACGATTATGTATTGTTATTTATTTATAATTTTTCATGTTTTAAATACCATTGTGTATTTCTCAATATAACCATTGTTACTAAAATTAATTATTCGATATTTCCTTTTTCCAAGGTAAAATTTCTCAAAGTCCTATAGTGACGATGACGATGTATAGAACATTAAGAACATTGAAAAATAATAAGACAATTAGTGTATCAACAACTTTAACTTATAATTAAATTGGATAAATTATTAGAAAAACATTGTTCATGAGTATATATTTCTAAAAAAATATTACATTATTAGACTTTTTACCACCTAAGGAAGAAAATGAAATAATCAAGGAAACAAGTGAACATTTCAATACTTATTTCTTTTAACAATAAAAAGTGCATTATTATTGTAAATATGTATCTAAAATAATCAGTAAATTATGTAAACTGTAATTAGCTTTGTCTTGATGATGAAAAGAAAAAAAAAACATGGATTTTATTATAAATAATCACTCACTTTATATTAAAACACTTATTTTCCCGTTTCATGGGATCAGATTGCGCGCTAAAAGCTCCTGATTTGTGATGATATATTTTTAAACCAATCCAGCAATTTCAATAAACTGCTTGGCGTGCATCTCAATAGCTTGACACGGGATTCATTAAGTCTAATTAGCTTTTTGTATGAAATCGTAGATTTATTTTGGATTGTTATCAAAAAGCAGATCTTTCTACTGATTTATTTTTTATTAATAAGAAATAAACAATACATATTTAATTTTTTATTAAAACACTTGTTTAATTTGAATGATCGTTGAAAATATTGATTTTGGCATTCCGGTCTTTCCGTACCAATTCGAAAATCCCATTGGTCCGCCTTGGCTTTCAAGGCATACGATTGGTGGAAAGTTCAAAATTAACAATAGTTCCGAAAATTTGGACACTTTTTGAAATTATCTACCCGTTTGTCTCAATGTCAACAATAATAAAGTTTTCCAAAACTGCCAAACACTATTCATTTCTTTCCCGATGTAAAAGGCCGACCTATTTTATCATGTTTATTCAGTAGATAAGCAATCTATCGAGTGCAGTTTCACTCTATTCTGTGGAAAATTTTGACATCTGACAGTATTTTGACGTGTGACGTTGACGTGTTTTTCCCGATTTTAGGTTAGGTGATTGCAAAATTTGCTAAAAACCATGAAATTCTGTGCAAATAACTAGAGAAATTCAAAACATTCCGTAACAAACGTAAGCGCTCATTACAACTTTATCAAACACTTGAAAAAAAATCATATTTTAGGTATTCGCAATGGGTACGTCGGTGAGTAAAAATTTAGAACTGTCCTCAAACGATTATCTGCTGAAATTCGTGAGCAATCAAAAGATAACACCGAACGATCCGTTCTGGAATCGGTTGGTGGCTTTCAACTTGACAGCCCCCACGACGAGGTAACCACTGACAATTTTATCGGAGGCCTCGATTTAACATTCGGGATTTTCAGCAACGATCAACTGGCTTTGGAGTCCAGGATCGAGCAATTATGTCAAAGCTTACTTAAGAACAACTTAACGACTGGCAATTTCGGTTCCTTACTAGAAATCTTCATATCCAGGTCTTCGGAATTGCAAACGGCAACCAATACGGATGCGTAAGCTCTCAACTTTCGTAACCTGATAAAATCTAATCAGACCGTTCAATTTCCAGGAGTTTATTCACGTGGCAATTGTACAATATCTTGTTCATCATTCGATGTATTTTGAAATTCCTTATCGAAACCGTGACCGAGGAGCAATTAATCGAGCAGATCGAGTTCGGAACGAACGGGGGCGCCCGACTGGAGACGTTCGTCGGCACTCTGGTCGGAATCCTGGTCGACGTGCCCGTCAACGACAACACGTACGGCATCCATCTTGAATCCGTCACCGCCATTTTGGTTCTGTTGAGCGTGCAACTCGGCCATTCGGGACGCAAATCAGATCAGAGCAACATTTACCGACTGATAATGCGGGGGCGACACGTCATCAACGCGCCGGTACTGGTCAAGTGTCTTTTAGGGAATTTCATCGAGCAGAAGAAACCGCCGGTCGGTAATAGCGGACACAGCCTCGTTTTGGGTAACCCGAAAAATCCCTAAATCGAATCTGGGGTTTTTCATTTTTTGACGTTCTAGGGTTGGCGGCGGAATTGTGGTCGATGTTGACGTTTAGCAGGTCTAGCGACGACACTTTGACGGAAAACGAAAGGACGGATTACCAAAAAACGCCACTGGCCACTCAAAGTCTCCTACTGACTCTAGTTCTGGTCCACCACTGGACGACTAAAAATAATCCTTACAGGATCAGTCTATTTTCCTGCATGAACAACGAAGGTGATTACGATTTTGACAGCTGTCAGTTTTGACAGATGTCAGTTTTGACAGGTGTCAAATTATTTGACGTTTCCTTGCAGACAATAGTCCACAGCTGCCCACCAAAACCCCGACCCTTTTCAAAGTCGACTACAGCGCGTTGTATGCGACGATTTGTAAAAAAGCGACCGGAGATGCCACGACTCTCCTTTTGTATTTGCTCTTACACAGAAACGATTCTTTCAAGAAATATTTACTGAACCGTTTGGATTTGGATCAGTTGGTAACACTTTTTGGCCAACTTGACGCTGAAAAAGTTACTAAATCTAGTGGTTTTTACAGATTATTCCGATTTTGAAAACTTTGTACAACGCGCCCAACAGTAATTCGCATCACATCTACATGTCCTTGATAATCCTGCTGATTCTGAGCGAGGACGATTCTTTTAACAAATCTATCCACGAAACTGTGAGTATTTTGACAGATTTTCTATGACAGCTGTCAAAAATTTCAAGTTTTTTTCTAGAAATTGCGAAATATCGTTTGGTACACCGAAAGGACTTTGACAGAAGTGTCATTGGGGGGGCTTTTGGTCCTCGTTATCATCCGGACCGTCCAGTACAACATGTTGAAAATGAGAGACAAGTATCTGCACACGAACTGTCTGGCGGCGCTGGCCAACATGTCCGCCCAATTCAGGGACTTGCACCCTTACGTCAGTCAGCGGTTGGTGTCCCTGTTCGAGACTCTGGCGAGGCGCTATCAGAAGTTGGCGGTGAAATTGTCGAACGGCACTGGGGACAAATCCGAACTGTCGATCAACGTGTCACAAGATGGCGCCAGCGAAGACGTGGAACAGGATGTGACAGTTCTGGAGGAAGTGCTGAGGATGGTCTTGGAGATCCTGAATTCGTGTCTCTCGAACCAACTGGTCAACAATCCGAACTTGGTTTACACGCTGCTTTACAACAAGACGATTTTCGAGCATTTCAAAGATAACGTGGCTTTTCAAGATATCATTCACAATATCGAGGTGATCATTTCGTATTTCTCGTCGATATTGAACGATAAAACGCAGCACAATGAAGTGGACGCCACTCAAGTGCTCGGAGTCATCCAACAAGGTGCCAAACAATGGCCCAAGGAAAAACTGAAGGTGGGGATAAGAAATGAAACAAGTTTCGGGATCTGTGACGTTTCGTACTGTTTTTTACAGAAATTTCCCGATTTGAAATTCAAGTATGTGGAAGAAGATCAACCCGAAGAGTTCTTCATTCCGTACGTTTGGAGTTTAGTCAGTCAACAGTCGATACTTCACTGGACTAGTGATAACACTCAGCTTCTAACGGCGGTTTGTTAATAAATTTTTAAATTATTTAACCCTGTAATTATCATTTCTAATAATTAAAGTCATGAGTTATTGTACCTATGCCGTTATGAATCATTCATAGTTTTGTAACATTTAGGATAAAATATATGATATATTTGTTTACAAAACTCAATCGTACTTTAAAGAGGCATTTGGCAGTATCCCAACGGCATTTGAGTGCCGGTGGTACTGCAGGCGTACTCCAGAGTGCCCGCACAGTTACCTTTATGCCGTTACCTTTATTATTTAAATATAAAACAAGGATGTCTTGAAGGATGCGGTCAAGAACCCGGGAAACGCCGGTAGGTACAGGGCTTTCACTAATGCCAGGTCCCCACGTGACCATTAGTTAGGCAACTTGTTATACATATTTATGTTTTACTAGTATATTATGGATCCATAACGAACTCGAAAACAAGTACGTTATGGGGTATATAATACCCTAGGGCATTAAAGAAATTGTTGGTACTAACAGGTGTTTTCATTCTTTATTGACATTAAAACTACAGGTGTTTTTATTCTTTTTTGACATTAAAATTACAATTCTGAAACGTTCAATTTGTGGATGAAAAAGTTCTAGTAAAACATAAAGCTTTGTATGTACCACGGGCATTACTTGATGTCTATGCCCTCGGGCGACTTACTAGCCTTCGGGCCGGAGGCCCTCAGGCTGTGTAAACCGGTCGCCCTCGGAGGGCATAAACATCTAAGTAATACCCTTAATACATAAATAACTATTAGGGATATGGGTAGTTTTTGTGTTGCTTTTAGTAATATTTGTGTCAAAGTCACCAGTGGCGTCATTTTTCGAATATTTCGATAATTTGTCAGTGTCAGTCAGACGGAAGATTTTGAGTGGCTTTAAGTCTTGCACCATTGAAAAACTGCAGCAACACTTGATTGCTCAAAAACCACCAGTGTTCTTCAGTTTAAATGGTTTGATTTGGCTGTTTCCGATTTTATTTGTCAGAGGAACTTATTAAAACATTATAGTTCACGGAATCTGCTTGTTACGCCAATGATGTAAAGGTACATTTACAACCAATTCCAATTCGGATTCCGATTGCGAATTGCATGTTTGACAGTGGGCTTTTTCGTGTATTCATTCACAACGCCCAATCTGAATTCGGCACGCTCCGTGTTTCAATTCGAATTGGAGTGCATGTTTGCAGATCGCAAACTTTCAATTCGAATTGCGACACAAATGACAAAGTTTGACAGATCCGACGAAATGGTGTTTATGGTTGTTTGCAGTCGTTCTCTTAAAAATAACGTCCAAAATTGTGAATAGCGTGAATACAAACTGGTAGGAAAATTGTAGTAACGGATTCCTCTAGTTAACTCATTCGTATTAATTCCAGTCGTAACAATGCATTTGAATGTTCGAGCCAAAGCAATCTTGCTTGGCAGTTTGGCCTGTTTAGCAACAATCTCCTTCTTATCGAGCAGACGGACTATTGAAAAACCCAAGAAAGCTAGAAGAAAACGTCGTTTTTGGGTCCATCCAATTTTACAACAACATCGATTGAAAATTCCCAACTTTTATCATTTTTCCATGACAACACTAGAAATCGCTAGACCCGAAATTCGAATATAAATTTTTATTGTAAATGGTGGCCACTCCTCATTTGAAGTTATAACCACACTTTGCAATCCGATTTAGAAGTGTGCCGGAATCGGATTGGTTGTAAATGTACCTTAAGTTGGGTTGCATACTTTCGGTAGGTCACGTGGGGACCGGACTTAAACGAAAACCCTGTATATCAGATAGATAGAAAAAAACCCGAGAGAAAAGCACTTATGAAACAAGAGGGAGTGGATTATGGATGAGGATCCATTCAGTATATCCGTTGAAACGTATTGATGAATGAAATCGAATGAAATGCCCAAAAATTTGCGGATGTCTAATCTGTGAACTCGAAGGGAGCCCCTTTGGGCTTCCGTTCCAAACTGGAATGAGTGGAATGTGGCAGCGAGCGAGTAATCGACCAAACTGCAGCCCTACACATGCAACCATGGATATATTCAACAACTTCAGCCACATTCATTCTTCTTTATCACGACCTTCTCTCTACTTCACGGCGCTCGAATTTAGCGGTGGTCAATGTACAAACTTAGTCCATGGAGAGGGAGGCGATTGAGGCGATCCCCTCCATGACCCCCTCTCCACGGAAGACAAAAAATTACTTTTCAAAAGAAGGAGAGAAGGAGTGAGGAGCATAGCGGTGCATAACGCTCCTACAGTCTGCATTCTGTGAACATTTTCGATTTCATCTCAACTCAAGTAAGTAACTACCCTCATATCTACCTATCAACTATTTACTTATAAGGTTGTTTCTAATAACGAAACATGTGTAATATTAAGAAGTTCGTTGTAAGTTAGCCGGTAGGGCGCGCTGTGTAAATGTTTCCATCCGAGTCCCCGTAGTTATAAAAGAGTACCGCTTTCTAAATGTCGGGGGCCATATAAAGTAAAGTTCTAATCTTCGACAGTGACCCGATGTCCGACAGGTACGTTGTTCGCTATAAGCAAAATATGTGAATGAATGTGGGCCATGTGGGCGATCACTTCATTACATATGTATTTCACCTTCCAAATCCATAACTAGGGGAATCCCACCGAGCACCGAGCGGTCGTTGAATTTCGCATATCAACGGCCGAGTTCGATTGAACAAGTGCTCCCGGTTGTTAGACCATGGAGTGGGGGTATGATACCAAGACAAGATATGTTTATGTTCCTGTATAGTACGACAAACCTTTGTTTTGCTTCATTGTCCACGGGACCCAAGTCGCAGACCCAGAAATACATAGCACCTATGATAACACCGAACATCCCAATCTTTTGTCCCAAATCTGTAATCTGTCAATTTTGTTGAGAGCGCTTCAAACCGGATCAAACGGTTTTGACCAAAGAGATTATATTTATTAATATCTCTTTGGTCTTAACCGTTTTCGTTCGTGACGTCATTACTTGATCAGATCAGCAAAATGCAACGCTTCAAACCACAACCACTGCCACAACGCAGCGGGTTCAAAACGCTGAATGTCAAAAAAACGCCACAAGAAACTCTCACGCGCACCACGCACCACTTTTATGAGCGGTGTGACGTCACTTGGAACTGAACTCTGGGAATCCCCCATGCCAGGGCACGGTCGCCCTGGCATTAGGGGTGGGCGATATTAGTAAATGGGTATCAAAGTTTGATAACCAAACCATATCAATATTTATCGATATATCAAAACTTGATAATTATCAAAGTATCTAAGGGCCAACTGCACCGCTTTAACTTTTAAACCTTGACTACCATTGTTGACAACAATTGTTGCTGAGGTTTAAGTTCCACTTAAATTTCAAGTGAAAGCGGTGCTATAACTATTAGCGGTGCAGTTGGCCCTTAAAGTATCAAAATATCGAAATATCAAAATATCAAAATAGCAAAATGTGAACTCGCAAAATATCAAAATATCAAAATATCCAAAAAACGATAAGTATGGTGAGTGGTAGGTATTCTAGTTCAGTTCCCAATACGTACAATAGGTAAACTAGTCGCAAAGATTTAAGATTATCTCCACTAGTCGTAACTTTGTAGTGAGGAACTAGATTTTGAAGTTTTAGTAACTTTTGCTCTGTAACACTGACTTTTTACCCTGAAGTTTGCTGTGAGTTGGGCTTTTAAAAGTTGGGTTAGTTATTTTTTCGGTCATTTTTGAATAACTTTGAATTTTCACCTATACGAATGTATCCAGTCCTTTGATCAATGAAATAACTTCATCTTTATATTTTTCTGTTTGCTTCAAGTTCAAATTCCGTTAAAACATTTCTCCTCAACTTTTTCTCAACATTTACCGGAAAAACTATGCCACAATTAAGTGCCTGTAACTTAATTTTTTCATTATTTTTTACTTCCCTGTAGCAGTGATGTGCCTTTTCTTCAATTGTGTTGTTTTACCCTTATATCAAGGGTATTTGAAAATTATTAGAAATTAGTTCGTTTTGGCAAGGATTTAAATGACAATCCTTGTCAAACATAGACAACCTCTTGTCAAATTTTAAATTTTTGTGAAGTTTTATATTTTTGCCAATAGCCAACTACTTAACCTATTCATTTTATTTTGATTAATTTTAAATTTAGTAACCAAACAATGACAAAACCTAACAACTCTAAATTCCTAGTTAGTTCCTCATTACAAAGCTTATCTGCTAATACGGGACCTGAGATTTTTTAGGACTAAGGGCCAACCTGCACCGTTTTCACTCGAGAGTGTGCTTAAAAGTTAAAGCGGAGCTTAAGCCTTGACTACGATTGTAAAGACCAACTGCACCGCTTCAGCTTAAAAAATTAAGCTAGGCTTAAACCATGGCAACAATTGTTGTCAACAATCGTAGTCATGGTTTAAGCCCAGCTTAAATTTCAAAGCGAAAGCGGTGCAGTTGGCCCTTAACGACAATTGTTGCACTTGAATTTTAAGTAAAAACGGTGCAGTCGGCCCTAAATGTGAAAATTGCAGGATACTCAAAATGCGAATTCTGTCACGAAACTCGGCATTTAGGCCCAAAATTTGATTCAGAACAACATCGAATAAAACTTTTCGATATTTTGATCGCGAACCAAGATATTGAAAAAACCCAGTAGGCAGAGTTTAGAATTTTTGATGAGGTGTATAACCCCAATAGATGCCCCTCGTGCGAAGAGCTGGACTGTAGAAAAATTCAACCAATAAGGCCCGGACTTTTCACCTCTAGTTATCCTCCTGTCAGCTAACTGGAACCTTAGACTGTGACAGTTCTGGTTAAAATGAATCATAAAGGGTCACATTCAAAGTTCCAGTTAGCTAACCGGCGGTTTAACCAGAGGTGAAAAGACCGGACCCAAGTCCCATTTTCATCTTCCAGGATCATGTCTGACGACGACGCGGAAAGGTGGTTCGAAGAGGCACAAAACGCCCAAAAACGGTACTATCTCGCGTTCGCGGGTCGCCAATGGGACGAATACGACAAGGCCGACGAGGACCTGCTGCGCGTGAAAATCTGCTACTCGCTATTCGGCCCGCCGACCGACCGCAACGCCGACCGGATGTGCGACCTCGAGGCCACGTACACGGCCGAGCAGCGTCAGCGGGCCGACAAGATCCGGGCGCAGATCCGGCGCGTGCACGACAAGAGCGGGTCGCGCGAGCGACTGGCCGTCGGCATCGTGTTCGTCGACTGCAAACGGGGCGCGGACGAGTTCCGCGTGCCCGTGTTCCGGGTGCGAACGGGCCCCGGGAACACGACGTCGTGCCGTTTCGTCGACACCCAGAACAGGACGTACGAGAGCTGGGCCGACTGGCTCGAGCACAACACCCTGCCCCCTCTGGTCTACTGCTACCCCAAGCACGGGTTCTACTCGTGCAGCCCGTGGTGGTGCGAGCACGCTTTCGACGAGGACGATACGCCGGCCCTGGATGCGGGCGTGTCGCCGGCCGGTAGGGGGAGGGCGGTGGCGTGCCGGGCGCTCGACGTGGCGGCGTCGGTGGGCGCGTTCGCCGCCGCCGGGGTCGCGATCGCGGCCATGTTCACGCCGCTGGGGCCGCTGGTGGTGGGCGCGTCCGCGCTGTCCGGCGGGGCGTCGGCCGTTTGGGGCACCGGCCGCGGCGCCCGGCGCCTGTACGACAAGAAGAGGCACGGCGAGGAGATGGCCGACCTGGAGACGGCGATGCTGTCGCTGTCCATACTGGCGGCGCCCCTGCACGTCGTGGCGGCCACCACGAACGCGGCGATAAAGGCGGGCGCCCGCGCCGGACGCATATTCAGGTAAAGTCGAGACGGTAAAGTAGTCTCAACCGTCCTAACCAACTCTGTAGTGATGGTGTCGATGGTGAGGAACTACATTTTGAAATTTTAGTGACATTTGATTTGTAACACTGACTAAACGTAGCCCTGCTTCAGGTGCAGGTTCTCCACTCAAAATGAAGACTTTTGTCCAAAAAGTGTTAGGTCGAAAGTGTCTGTACGCAAAGTTACAGAGCCTCAAAGTTGAATACTTCAAACGATTTTTTGGTCAATGTTCAGAATTTATCGAGAATTTTTTAACGCGATTTTCCAGGAAGTCAGAGCTATTGAGGTGTCACATTGTGACATAATTCATTTTCCCGGGGGCGAAGTGCAAGCCCCTCTTTACGGGGGCCCGTGAGACATTTTCAATTAGAAGTTTTTCACCCGCTGAAAATTTGGTATTTCATTTGGTGATTTAGATTCGAGAATCAATTCTCTCGAAAAAAGGGCCACTTAGTTGAAGACGCTAAGATTAACCGTTCACGAGTTATAGGCGATTTTATCGATGACTTCGGCGAGCAAAAATTGTAAAATTTTCGAAATTTCATAGTAGGCGATGAAGTTCAGTAGTTGATATGCCGCGTCAAAGTGACGGTTTTCTTTGTCAAAATATTCAGTGGAAACAAATTAGGTGAAAAGTCCTCAAAAAAGAATTATTCTCCCAAAAAAAGATGAGACTCTTGAAATGACAATTGTGTTTATGATGTTTATTAATTTAATTGTGAAGCATAACAAACATGTAACAGTAAGAAATACAAATAAAAATAATCGTTTCATTGAGACATCGTTTTCGAAAACTTCTCTACAAAATGCATGTTTACTGCAATGAAGAAATGGGTAATGTGCACCGTTGTGCACGTCATGTATGAGACACACTTTGAGGATTTTGTGCTGAAGTGGTCAGAATTTCCAAGCTTTATCTCCGTCCGATTTTTCCGGTAAAATTTTGCCTATGATATCTTGAAAAATTTGAAAGACACATCCACTTATTCGACAATTGTTTTATTCACTACGGAAGGTGGATTTGCCAGACCTGGTATTCTTAATCTGCATAATTCATTCGCATTTTCATGATGATCAAAATCTTCACGTTTATTTGTGAAAACAAAACATCGGCAACAATTTTCTGGAATCGTGTGGATGAGAACAGCTGGAAAGTACTCATTCTGAACTTTTTCTAGAAGAATTATCACTTTTTAACGGATTTTTCACTTAACTTGATATGCGGAATTTTTTTGACAAAGAAAACCGTCACTTTGACGGGACATATCAACTACTGAACTTCATCGCCTGCTATGAAATTTCGAAAAATTTACAATTTTTGGTCGCCGAAGTCATCGATAAAATCGCCTATAACTCGTGAACGGTTCATCTTAGCGACTTCAACTAAGTGGCCCTTTCTTCGAGAGAATTGATTCTTGAATCTAAATCACCAATTGAAATACCAAATTTTCAGAGGGTGAAAAACTTCTAATGGAAAATGTCTCACGGGTCCCCGTAAAGAGGGACTGGCACTTCGCCCCCGGGAATATGAATTATGTCACAATGTGACACCTCAATAGCGCTGACTTCCTGGAAAATCGCGTTAAAAAATATTCGATAGTTTCTGAACATTGACCAAAAAATCGTTTGAACTACTCAACTTTGAGGCTCTGTAACTTTGCGTACAGACACTTTCGACCTAACACTTTTTGGACAAAAAGTCTTCATTTTGAGTGGAGAACCTGCACCTGAAGCAGGGCTACGTTTTTCTGAATCACCTTGTAGAGATGAAGTTAGGATTGGATACGTTCGAATAGGTGAAAATTCAAAGTTATTCAAAAATGACAGAAAAAATAACTAACCCAACTTTTAAAAGCCCAACTCACAGCAAACTTCAGGGTAAAAAGTCAGTGTTACGGAGCAAAAGTTACTAAAACTTCAAAATCTAGTTACTCAGAGGACACGTTTTGTAACAAATAAATTGAAATTTTACTTACTGCGCCCCAATTATCGGCGTATATATTCCCTAATCGCCTATTTATTGAATTTTAATTTATTTCTTGTGTGTACCTTCCAGCGCGACCACCAGGACGTTGGTGACGATCCTGAACACCACCACCCTGACGGTCGACTCTGCGATGCTGGTCGTCGGCATCGTGAACCTCGTCGACAAGCGCCGGAACGGGGAAGACAAGCCGCTGGATTACGTCCAATTCTCGATCAGCCTCTTCTTCTTCACCCACACCCTGATCCAACCGAAGACCGCCAGCGGGATAATCAAGAGGGCCCAGCGGACCCACTTCCGGGAGTACCAGAACGGCATCGACGACGCCGACGCCAAGCGGGCCTTCGACAAGTTCATCAGCGACAACAACAAAGACATGCGATCGGGGGCGAAAGTCTGCAAGACCATCAACAGGATAAACGATCCGGAGGCCTTCTTCAGGACCGCCCACCAAGAGGGCGCCGATATCACGTTGGGAGGAAAATCGGGGAAAACCGTTTTCATAAACGGCGAAGTCCGGATAAATCCCAACAGGTACGATATACCGGAGAGTACAAAGAATGACAGGTCTCACCAATGTTGGAACATGGTATTTTCTTTCCAAGATAAACTGATCATCACGTGACCTGAGTTGCTGAGCAAAATTTGATTGAAAAGCATTGATAACCATTGACTATAATGACAGGTATTTGTCAGGTACTTTGGGGGTCACGTGATGGCCAGTTTATCTTGGAAGGAGTATAATACAGGGTTTTCATTTAAGTCCGGTCCCCACGTGACCTACCGAAAGTGTACAACCCAACTTACATCATTGGCGTAACAAGCAGATTCCGTGAACTACGTATTGTTAGATCTCATTTGAAATATTTGAATTTGGCGCTTGATTTGAGATTGACACATCAGAACAGTGGTACCACACTCGGTTGACTCTGGCGTGAGCAGAATACGGTGCGCGGTGCGACTGTGCGAGCGCTTCAGAAATCATCCGGCTGTCATGGTTACCAGTTGATAAAAAGTACTGATTACCGCTAAGATTTGAAAACAGCAATTAGTTTCTAACATCAGGTGTGGGGTTCACGTGTAGTTTTGTGTGTTTTTTTGAATTAGCAACGGTTTCTGTGGCTCAGAATCCTGCTCAAACACCTGGTCCAGAAATCGTGGATGGCCAGTGTTTGGCTATTAAAAATAGGTGGCTACAAAGCCGAATTTGGTTGGTCGGACAAGGAAACCGTGAGTAGAGTTGGCCCCTTTTTATTGAAATCCGAGTTGGCTTACCTCGTGGTGGGCTACTGAAAAAACGTGGGTAGATTTCAAAGGACATTTTTCTGTCTTTCCCCCAAATAAAGAAAAAACTTAAGGAAACTTTTAACGGTCAAATCGGTTCGAGCAAATTGGTTCGATAGTGACCTAATCGAAATAAGCGCACATTCTATCGATGATAACGCTGTATCTGATCTCATTTTTATCGAATTATGTGAAACCTTCCCTTGAAAATCCAGTGACTGTCGGTAAAAAAAAAAAGAATTGTTTCCCGAAAACAAACCTCTTCATCGCAGAGGGCCCCTTCGACGTCATCGCGCACTTGCTTTTCTTGTGGTGAATTAGGTCACATTTCTCGAGAGTGTGTGACCTCAAAGCGTAAATATGGCGAGCCGCCGCCAAAGGGAGTAAGGGAATCCGATATTATTTTATGTAGATACTGCAAGAAGCCGGGCCATCAGATTGAAGATTGTTTTCGCCGTAAAAATAAACAGGAGCGGTCGGAGTCATCACCATCACGTTTGCCTCCTGATAAAATTAACAAAGAAAAAAAAAAACAACTGGTAAATTTTAATTCTTGCCCATCAGGCGATGGTACTTGTACTTTGAAAACATTGCCAGTATCAATTTCTGGATGTTACCTCAACTGTCTTATTGATACCGGCTCCACGTGTTCTTTGATCACCAATTTATTGGTAGATAAATGATAAATTGAAACTAACAGTATGGATTGAAGGTACCACATGTAGGTAACTTCTTTTTGTCACGAAAGCCCTATTGGTGGAGTTTCCCGGAATTAAATTGGAACTCGATTTTGTTATTGTGCCGTATAAACAATCAAGCTACGATGAGATAAAAATGTTTTAAGAATCATTCCTAAAGCTTTGTGTAATTCAGTCTTTACAAATTCTGATATCATCGTCTGAATATCGGAAACACTCTGAAATGGCATGAGAGTTCACCAAATCCCAATTAATCAAGATACAATCGCTTAAACGGGATTCATGACACCGTAAGGACAGTTTGAATATCTAAGAATGTCGATTGTTTTGGCAAATGCGCCTGCTGTTTTTCAAAGAGCGATTAATACAACTCTAGGAAATTTGAACTACGATTGTGCAGTAGTATATTTGGATGACATCCTAAGACCTTCTGTGTCGGTAACAGAGAGACTTAAACGCCTTGAATTAGTATTGGCACTCCTCGCAAAGCGGAATTGTCAGTTACTCTCCGGAAATGTTGATTTGTTATGAATACGATACTTCATTAGAACGCGAAATATCTGCCGATAGTATCCAGCCTGGTCAACGTCAAGTTAAAGTGACTTGAAATAACGTTCCCTGCCATTGGACTTCGGAATGTGAAAATGCAATGCCGATTTACAACAGAGCAGAAGCCCTAGTTGGCAATTTTTATCCGAATGGTCAGCCATTTCATACAATCGATGTCGATTACCTAACATCTCGAAAGATTCGAAATTTGGTTTTGTCATAGTCTATGCATTTTCAAAATTTGGTCTCCAAGCTGCCCTCACCACCGAAGAAAACAGAGGTTTTCCAAATTTCTTGAACGTCTTTGAAACCCCCGGAACACTGACTCATGATGCTGTAACAAATGTTAGTCCGAAAATACTCAATACTTATATTTGGGCATTGAAGTACACGTACAACCCCCAGCGTACATCGCTCCACTTGTTAAGAAAAACGATATATGAGAACTACTAAATTGCTGCGAATCGAATCCAACAAAATCACAGAATGGCCGAACGAATTGTGGGAAATTCAGTTGGTTGTACATACATACCATTAACCAAAAGATAACCAGATTGCCGTTGTTAGATCTGATCAGATTCGTTGATGATCTATTTTGAGCAAGGCTGTTTGCTAAATTACACCTCTGACCCATCGTAAATACGTGCAACGAGCAGTATTTCCATCGTGTCATGAGGGTTTGTTGAGATATTTTGCTAATTACTCCTCTGACCCATCGTAAATACGTGCAGTGGGCAGTATTTCCATCGTGTCGTGAGTAATTTGATTTGAAATTTGTTGTGCCGTGTTAGATTGATTAGTTTTCAAAGACCCATCGTAAATACGTGCATATTGCAGTATTTCCATCGTGTCTTGAAGAACTATTGTCAGAGACCCATCGTAAATACGTGCTTATTGCAGTATTTCCATCGTGTCTTGGAACATTTTCATTTCTTTTTGAGACCCATCGTAAATACGTGCGTTGAGCAGTATTTCCATCGTGTCATGAGAATTCTTGAAAATGTTTTGATAATTACTCCATTGACCCATCGCAAATACGTGCAGTGAGCAGTATTTCCATCGTGTCATGGGTCATTTGTTCAAGAAAACGTGAGTCAAAAGTTGACCTTGTGCTCGTGGCAGTCATTGCATTCTGAGTTATACGGATTTGTGTCGTTATGCCGTCACTGAACTCTTGTGATCTCTTTTGAATTAACGCCGTCCCTGAACTCTTTGAGTTATACGGATTTGAATTGTGTTCTTGTTGGTGTAATTTGAAGTTTGAGTAATGCGTACTCATTTCTTGTAGTTCCCGATGACGCCTCAGAGATCGTTATGATAAAGGCAACTGCAAATTCAGAATCAACAACCTCTATCCTGAAATTTTGTACAACTGAATAAACTTGTTAAGTCGTATTTGGTTCCGAAATGATTGAGCATTCCGAGAGCGGAATGATGTCAGTCTGGCCGTGTTAGATCTCATTTGAAATATTTGAATTTGGCGCTTGATTTGAGATTGACACATCAGAACAGTGGTACCACACTCGGTTGACTCTGGCGTGAGCAGAATACGGTGCGCGGTGCGACTGTGCGAGCGCTTCAGAAATCATCCGGCTGTCATGGTTACCAGTTGATAAAAAGTACTGATTACCGCTAAGATTTGAAAACAGCAATTAGTTTCTAACAGTATAAAGTCACCAGCTCTGACACAAATATTACTAAAACCAACCCAAAAAGTACCCATATGCCTAAATATGTATAACAAGTTGCCTAACTAATGGTCACGTGGGGATCTGGCATTAATGAAAGCCCTGTACTTGTAAAAAAGGGGTAAATAATGAATATTATTTACCTTGGTAGATAATATTTGCTGTCAACGGTGTCAACTCAGTGGCGCGCGTCTTCTCGAGCATGTAGAATGTTGAACCAAAAAGAGAATTCATCTTCTAGTAGTGAATAAAATAGTATATTAACCGCGGTAGAGATTGCTATTATTATTGTGTCGCGGCCCATATATGATTTTGTCGCTTGGCAATAATAGCAAACTTCTCTTTCTTGAATCTGGCTCTGTATATCAGAGTGATATAAGTAAAATGGAGAATTTGTCCGTAGATTTAATCAGCTTCCGAAAGAGACTGGGAAACTTCTTATGGATGCGACGAAGCAATACAAAGAGGGCCTCATCAGTAAAGAGGATTTCAATAACAAAGTTGCAGATATCAAACAAAGGGAACGTATAGCTTTCGAAAACCATCGCAAAGAGACGTATCGAAAAACGGCGGATGCGTTGGGTGTAAAAGAAAATGAGTTGAAAGATTACAAAGTGAATAATAAGAAAATATTCGAGAATATGAAACCGGACGACATCGATCGATTGGGTAGGGTATTAGGAGGTCCCGCCAAGAATTACGATCCCGATATGTTGAAGGCCGCTTTGAGTATTTCATCCGATTTGAAATGTGAAAATGTGCACGACTTCTTGGCTATCGTCGAAATCATAGCGACAGAATGCGCAGGTAGCTACGAAAATTATTTCGTCAGCCTATACAGAGTTTTACGTTTTCATTCTGTTCCAGGCAAAACTGAAGCACAAAGGAAAATATTTTTGGCAAACCTTTGCAACGATCCTAAAACAAAAACTGAATTCTTGGGAAATATTCAAGCCGATACTGAGAAAGTAAAGGGAACCCAACACACCTATAATAGTGATTTACAAGCTGTTAACCATCACCGAAAACATGGTGCTACCACCACGGTGAACTGTTACTTAGACGAAACCCCAAAGGATGTGTTCCAAGAGAAATATCTTATCAAGGACGTCTATAGCCAGGTGACCACACATTTTGTTTGCAATTTATTTTCAGCAAAAGTACTTACATACAATAAGTAATACAAAAATGTTTTTCACACACAGGATGGATCATATAGAGTGCAAACATACGCAAACCCAGATGGTTACATAATTGGTGTGCAGACACTTGGCCCTGATGGAACGAGAAAAACACTCACAGTGTTTCAAAACAAGAAGTTCTTCGATCACTGGAACCAACGTCTGCCGCAATATCAGGAACAATTGGCGCACAGCCGTGCTCAGTACGACATGACTCCTCCCCAGTTGAAAACGTTCATGGAGGAAGTTTTGGGTCAACTTACACTTCACTTGGGAGTTGCTAGTGTTGAAGTCGACATTTTCAAAGGAGGCGATCGGTTCTCTTTGGAAGAGTTTCTTAGGAATGGCCAAGATGACAGTGATTCTATCGCAAAGCTGAAACTTATGGCTGAAACTTTAGCTGCCGTAGGTGCCTAGCTCAATATAAAAATCAGCTATTATTGTTAGTTTCCTAGGCTTTGTATAATCCCATACAGTTTTAATATACTGACATAATGTAATATATCTAAATGATCATAATGCTTTTTTTTAAATAAATGTTCAATTTACAACAGTTTTATTCGAGGTTTTATTGGCATACGCGCCTGTGGCAGAACGCTTGTTCCGAAACATCAGAGTGACAGCGTTGTTTGGAACTATGGTGACAGCTTGACCTCCCTCGTTAAAACCCGGTTTCACGTTTCTACGTCAAAAACGTCTACGTTTCACTTCCAGTTCCAGTATAAAATTCCCTGGTGAAAGAAAATACCGAATTTCCACTAAACGAGTTGCCCATGTCTTATTGGACAATGTACGCCACTGGTTAAATCTGTCAGGTGTCAGTTGGATGTTGGATGTCATCTGTCAAAAGGGTGTCATTGTGGTGACAAGCCGATTTTCCAAAAAATCCAGAAAATAACAAGTTTCCGTTGAATTTACAGTAAAAATGACTGAAATTGCCAGTGATTTCGCCCTCGGTGGCCCGAATGACTGGATGGAGGCCGCTCACAGCACTGGGGTACGATTAGACTCGAAATAATCAATTTTAAAATTTTTCTAGGTTATGTTTTAATGACTTGTCTTTTCGCAGACTTCGATTATGGCTGCAGAATTCGACGGGGGCGTCGTAATCGGGGCCGATTCCCGCACAACCACTGGGTAACGTCACCCCTCTTACTTGAGATTTCAAAAATTCCAATCGGAGCCTTCGTTTCAGGGCTTACATCGCCAATCGAGTCACCGATAAGTTGACGAAAGTGACCGATCACATTTACTGTTGCCGTTCCGGCTCCGCTGCGGACACCCAGGCTATCTCGGATATAGTTGCCTACCATTTGAGCTTTCACGCGTAAGTTCCATGAGAAAATTCGGTGATAATTTTGAAAATTCCGGATAAATAAATTCTAGAATGGAGCTCGGCGAAGAACCTCTTGTCGAAACCGGTGCTGCAGTTTTCCGTGAACTCTGCTACAACTACCGCGACTCTCTGATGGCCGGGATTTTGGTGGCCGGGTGGGATAAACGCAGAGGCGGACAAGTTTACTCCGTTCCGATCGGAGGGATGTGCGTCCGACAACAAGTGTCGATCGGCGGATCCGGTTCCAGTTACGTTTACGGCTACGTTGACGCCAACTACAAACCCGGAATGGCTAAAGAAGATTGCGTTAAATTTATCACAAACAGTGCGCTATTTTAACGACTTCACGTCTGGAGATTTATTGATTTACTTTTCGTAATTTTCAGCTTTGGCATTGGCTATGTCCCGTGATGGTTCGTCTGGTGGTGTCGTCCGTTTAGGAATTATCACTAAGGATGGAATGGAGCGTAGAGTCGTTTTGGGGGATAAATTGCCCAAATTTTACGACGATTAGTTTAGTTTCTCATCATTTACTATAAAATTTGATTTTGAATAAGGTGTTTAACGGAATAAATACATTTTTTAAATGAAGTGGTCATTATTTTAATTATTTTGCATTATAGGAACCTGTAATACAAAAAGTCACCTTAGGCATGGCATGTCCGGAGGCGTAACTTTAACCACTTTCTCTAGTTTTGATTAAAAAGAGACAGCTCAATAGGAATTTTCGTGTGTTAGAGAGAGATAATCAGTGCCGTGAAGTTGCCTCCTTTCATAATTCGAATGACATTTCATCATCCGGTTTTCGAATCTACTTTAGTAAATTTCTCGATAAAAACGCGATTTTGAGGGAATTTTCAGCCACGATTTTAAGTAGCCACCCCCAGTAGTCATTAATACGAGGTTAGTCGGCGAATTTCGCTTATTTTAGGCCGTCTAAAAGTGTCCACGTTTCGGCAGCATAACCTCACTTTTCCATATTCCAGGTCGAAATGCCGTTGTCGTGCCGTTTCTACCGCGAAAAGTACCCCGAGGTGGAGGACGTGGTGATGGTGAACGTGCGGGCGATCGCCGAGATGGGCGCGTACGTCCACCTGCTGGAATACAACAACATCGAGGGGATGATCCTGCTGTCCGAGCTGTCTCGGAGACGTATCCGCTCCATAAACAAACTGATCCGGGTCGGCAAGACCGAGCCGGTCGTCGTGATCCGCGTGGACAAGGAGAAGGGCTACATAGATCTGTCGAAGCGTCGTGTGAGCGCCGAGGACGTCGAAAAGTGCACCGAACGGTTCGCCAAGGCGAAAGCGGTCAACTCGATCCTGCGGCACGTGGCCGAACTCTTGAAATACGAGAACGACGAGCAGCTCGAGGAGCTCTACCACAAAACCGCCTGGTATTTCGAGGACAAGTACAAGAAGACCAAGGCGAGCGCTTACGATTTCTTCAAACAAGCCGTCGCGTAATAATCAACCACGACTCACGGAAATGAGATTGGGATTAATCGACTTTGCCTTTTTAGTGAGCCGAGTATATTGGCCGAGTGCGAATTAGACGAGAGGACTAAGGAAGTATTACTTAATAACATTAAGAGGAAATTGACGTCTCAAGCTGTCAAAATTCGGGCCGACATCGAGTGCGCCTGTTACGGTTACGAAGGTATCGATGCTGTCAAGACGGCTTTGAAATCCGGTTTGGCGCTCTCCACCGAGGAATTGCCGATTAAAATCAACTTGATAGCACCTCCACTTTACGGTAATCACTTATCGATTGTCATTGGATTTGTGTCAATCGGTTTTTAATGGTTTTCAGTAATGACAACTTCTACACCTGAGAAACAAGATGGTTTGAAGATTTTAAACGACGCTATCGATAAGATCAAAATCACTATTACGGATTTAGGGGGCGTTTTTAATGTGCAAATGGCTGTAAGACTGTCAAATATTTCAATAGAACAAATTTCTATTAATAAATTTTTAGCCTAAAGTTGTCACCGCCACCGATGAAGCCGAATTGGTGCGGCAAATGGAAAGGGCCGAGCTCGAAAATGCCGAAGTCGCTGGCGATGACGACGAAGAAGAACAAGACGAGGGTCAGGTTTACAGTGAAGGCGAAGAGGGCGAGGGTGATGGAGGTGACGCCTCAGAAAAGGAGGATTAATAAGAGCATATTTTTATCCTTGAATTATAATAATTATTATAAGTGATTTACAAATAATTTATTTGTAAGGGATTTTGAGATTTCTTTCCAAGACAAATCGGCCTCTGTATATCTGTACGTTTTTATATTCGAGTTATGATTCGTAATTTTAATCCAATAAAACACCATAAAGGCGAACAACTCATCTCAAAAACGTAACATCGATTGATTACATTTTTAATTTTTATATTTTTGCATATCACAAATATTTTGTGTTCAAGAAGGCTGCGGATGCGCACAAGGCGGGAAAATGATGTTGACAGGTGTCAATTGATGGAAGTGTCTAAAGTATCGTCAGAAAACGCTTTCCAAATTAAAATTTTCCGCAGATTGAGTTTTCACTTGAAACTAAATGCTGATAGGTGTGGTTTAATTTATTTTGGAACCATTTAAACGACCTAATCGGCCCACTAAAATGCTATAGGCCTTAATACAAAAACGTTGCTGAAAAGCATACGCGATAAATAGAGTTTACTGTACAGTGAATATACAGTGCGACCCTTGGCGTTAGGGCAGTAAAAGCAAAAAGAAGTTGCGCACCCATGCATACCGAAAACCGAAAATAATGCAATGCAAAATGGCCGCCGTGTTGTGTTGCGGGACGCCGACGCATTAGCCACATCCACACGTACCAACAAATAGAAAAAGCGAAACAAACGAACTACTTCGATAGTAGAAAATCTGCGTCGCCCGAGCAACGTAATTAAACAATCGCAGTAAAAAACACACAAAAGTGAAACAACCCGAAAACCCCGAAAAGTTTCAATTCGTCGTGCGGAAAATCCGGAAGAGAAGCGCCCGGAATTGACGGTAGCGTCGGTCCCGGAAAAGCGGTGTGCACACGATCCAATCGGCCAGCCGTTTGATCGCGCCGGACGGCCCGCCCGGCCCGTCCACCAGCCATCTGGCCGATTATGCAATGCGTGTGACTTCTTATTGGACATTTCCAGTAGACGCGGTTTATGTCAGTTATTATTAAGATGTCCGGCGAGGGTGATACGGCGAAAAGCCCACCTCTGGAGGTAAGCGACCGCCCCCGCATGACCTCGAAAAGGGCCCCCTCGTCGGGGCGGCGGCGGGAGACCGCTCTCCGCCGCCGCCCGGCGCCTTTCCCTCCGCCGGCCGTGTTTTCCCCGTCGGATCCAACATGGCGCGTGTTGTTGTGGTCCGAAAAAGCGGGAAAGCGAAATTTACATAAAAGTCCGCCGGTTTTCAGGCCAAAGAGAAGAGCGACGAGGCCCCGCCGAACGCCAAGGAGAGCCCCAAGCCGGTCGAGAACAACGCCACCCCGCCCCGGGACGACAAGAAGAACGATGCGAAAGCCGAAAGCCCCGAAAAAGTCGCCGAGAAGCCCAAACCGGAGAACGACAAAGCCGAGGAGAAACCTAAGCCGAAAGTAGACGAGCCGGCCGACGAGTCCGCCGACGATAAAAAGGGGGAGGAGAGCGCCGACACGAAGGACTCGGCCAAAGAGACGGAGGAGAGCGAGGACGGCAGCGAAAAGGACGACCCGAAAGTGCCCCTGCTCGACCAGCCCCTCGAGAAGTCCGGCAAGAGGGACCGCAAGAACGTGCAGCGCTTCAGCGAGGAGCCCGCGGTCGCGCCCGCGGCCGAGCCGAAAGAGAACGCCAAAGCCGAGGCCAACGGGAGCGGCTGCTCGTTGAGCGGCATCCCTCGGGTGGACGCCTGCATTTCGCGCTTCAAAAACGACGACATGAAGTTGCTGCACCGCCTGCTCTACGACACGCCCGGCAAGAACCCGACCATCAAGAAGAACGTCCGGAAATTCAACGGGTTCCCCTTCAAAAAGGACTCGGACGAGTACAACAAGAAGTTAGCCGCGGTCCACAAATGTGAGGTTAAGCACCTGAAGAGCATCTGCGAGATGCTCGACCTGCAGAAGACGGGCGTCAAGGACGAAATCGTGGAGCGCATCATGGAGTTCCTGCTCGAGCCGAAAGACTCGGGTAAGGCGGTGACCGGCGCCGGGGGGCGTCCGAAGAGGACGGCAGCTGTCAGGGCGAACAACAGAGGTGCCAACCTAAATTTTTCCGCCGCTAAAGTCACTAAATCGCGTTTTTTTAGGTTATTCCTCTCACGATAACTATTCGAGCGACGAGAGGCACAGCGGGCGTTCGTCGCGCGACAAGGGGCGCCGCGCCAACCTGAAGGAGGACAGTTCGAGCCATTCCGACGAGGATTTCGAGCCTTCCGACGACGAGGAAGAGGACAAGCCCCGTGTGACCAAACGCAGATCGGTTCGGAGTAAAAACTACGAGTCGGACGAGGACGAGGACGTCAGCGACGTCGAGAGCCCCTCTTCCGACGACAGTGATGTAATTTCCGTGCTCGGGTTTGGTTTTTCGCGATTTTCTAGTTCGGTTTGGGCAGTTTCAGGAGGAGCCGAAGAGCAAGCGCAAGTCCGTCACCCCCAAAGTCAACAACAAAAGTCCGAGGGGCAGGGGGACGGGCAGGAGGGGGCGCCCGCCCGCGTCCGCCGCCAAGAAGAACACGCGGGGGAGGAAACGCAACAAGGAGACCTCCGAGGAGGAGGAGGAGGAGAGCGACCAGAAGGAGGAGGAGGGGAGCAGCTCCGAGGACGAGCCCCTGGTCAAAAAGGCGAAGACTGCCGAGCCCCCCACCGTGAGTGTCGCTTTTGACATCCGTCAACCGGATTTTGACGTCTGTCAACCAGTTTTTGACGTCTGTCATAATTTTTCAGGATGACCAGATTAAGTCCTACGTGAAGGAGATTCTGGATGGGGCGAACTTGGAGCAAATCACGATGAAAACCGTCTGCCAGCAGGTCTACGCCCACTATCCCGATTTCGATCTCGCACACAAAAAGGATTTCATAAAAACAACTGTCAAATCGGTGAGTGTCTGTCAAAATGTCGTCATTTTCGTTTGTTGATGTTCTTTTTAATTGTTCCAGCTTATATCGACGTGAATATTGAAGAAAGGTGTAAAATAAAATTTAAAGATGCAACCTTGGATTGTATGGTGGAGTACAAAGTTTGTATTTGGTTCTTATCTACTACACTTTTAAACGCATTTTATCAATTTTAATAACTGCTACTAAATAATGTTTAAGAAGATTTAAAATTAGTTGTAACTTTTCTGTGGGAGGAGAGTGTAATTATAATTCGTAATCGGATTCTTTTATTTCCTTGGGGATTTCGATTGCGATCTGTGTTATCTTTAATTATTATTGTATAATATTCCATGAGATGATTAAATATGAGGTCACTATACTACTTATTGCATTATATTTGATTACGATTACCTTTTAGAAGAGAAGAAAAAAAATTGAGAAGAAAATGATAGTATTTATGTGTTGACTATGCTGAATGATTATCTTTGATACCTAGGCACCTTTTATTAGAGTATTTGATTTAAAAATTATTCAACTATTGTTTTATGTTTATCTACAGAAATAAAATTGTTGAGTGCCGTTTTCAGTTTTTATTTATTATTTTATTCGCTATTTTTATTGGAGCGTTGTGTTTGATATTTGATAGACGAATTGTACTTGTAAAAAAACTAATTATGTGTACTCTATGAGGTTCTGAGAGAATTTTCACCTGCATTTCATAAAATTGACGAATTTGACTTTTTTATTTCTGAGATGGGAATTCCGGTGTTTTCAAACTTTTTGTGATAATTCTCGTAAAATCTCAACTTATTTCATCCGGACAAATTGTAAAAAGATCTATTTTCCTATGGCTCCTGGTTGAAACGAATTGGATTTTATTTTCGATTCGGATTTATAACAAGTGGAAATACAGAGATCCTAGATTTTTATTGTTTCCAGAGTTGCTTTATTGTCTTATTACTATCAAAATGTCTATGCTGGTAGCTGTAGATGGTTAAAAAGCTGTAGTAATTTTAAAAAATACAATTTTTGCTACATAAAGGAAGTTTATTGTACATCCATTAGAAAATACTTGAGGAAGAGTTTTTTCAGCTCTGATTTTTAGCTAGCACGGTTATATTCTAATAGAAAGAAAATTTAACTGGAAAATGAAAAATATTGAAAAAGCCGAGAAAGAATCCAAAATTAGCGTCCTAGCGCCGCCATTTGTAAAACAACCAGTGCAGCCAACTGATATGTGCGAAGAAAATAAATTCCCCTAGTCCCTTTTTCACCACGTTTCGTTGACAGAAGACTTCTGGTTCAGCGCTGATCAGTTTTCCAACGATTAACTCGACCAGAAAGACCCGAAAACAATGGTAAGCGATCTTAAAACTTCATCCTTAGGAACCCACTGAAAAACCTACGAAAATCGCTCAATCCCGACCCGAAAAGTTGAATTTTGCGTAAAGTGAGGTTATGTTCGTACATGCGTTTTTCAAAACTTTGACCGATTCCAGGCGTCCGTCAAAGAAGTAAATCCCGATAAGCCGGCGCAGGACACCGCGCCAATCCACCACATCCGTATCACCCTCACTTCGAGAAACGTGCGCTCTCTGGAGAAAGTCTGCTCGGATTTGATCGACGCCGCCAAGAAGCAGAAACTGAAGGTCAAAGGACCCGTGCGTATGCCCACCAAGATCTTACGCATCACCACCCGCAAGACGCCGTGCGGTGAAGGTTCCAAAACGTGGGACCGATTCCAGATGAGGATCCACAAGAGGGTCATCGATTTGCACTCTCCCTCGGAAATCGTCAAGCAGATCACCTCGATCAACATCGAACCCGGCGTAGAGGTCGAAGTCACCATTGCTGACGCTTAAGCTAAGCCCAACTGATACGATATAATTTTATATCCCGAATTTAATAAAACGGACAAAACTTGAACATTTTCGTTTATTTTGTTGTTGGCAATGGACTGCTGACATCTGTCAGTTGCCAAAAATCTCGATTTGCTGAATATTCGCGAAATTGAGGATGATTAGTCATAGAAATCGTTGGGAATTGTAATTATTTCCAATTATTAGTTGCATGGGCGTGTCGTATCTGTCTATGATATGAAGTCGGTAAAGTAGTGCTATGTATACGAAATGACGTAATATTTTAAATGTTTGTCGGCCATTTTGAATTCCTACACTGAAAGCGGCCTCCGCCTCGAAAAGCAGTTCCGGCTGAAAATCGATAAATTCTCTGAAATTTCCGTTTCCTCCGCGGAAAATACGGGGAGAGGGCGCCACGGCACCCCCTCGATCCTCCCGTGCCGCCGGAAACAGGGGCAGAAGCTCGCCAGTTTCCGCGGAACGTGACGGGACCGAGGCGCCCATTTGCAGGTTAGAGTTGTGTCGTGTCGTTTCGAGCGTAGCAAAGCGCTTTTCCTGCACGGCCGAAGCAAAGCCCAGTTGTTGTTTATGGTGTGGCCCATCCCAGTTCGCTGTGAATGTGTTTGCCGTTTCCATAACAATTTCCTTTATTAAAATTTAATGGATAACATCTGTTGCTGATAAGGTGAGTGCCCCGGGTCCCCGGGAAGACGTTTCTCACGAATTCGGGTCGAGATCGGCCGCTTTTCACCCGCATTTCGGGCGATGCCCACTTGGCCTCTATAGCGAGCCGCACCGCCACACGGAACGGCCTCTCGCCCGATTCACGGAAAACCGGGATGGACCCGTTCTTAGAGGTCTTATCAATAAACAAACTTGCGTTTCGTAAACACAATTAACAGTTATTTGCCTAGGAATTTCTCAAAACAGCGAGAAAAAGCCGGGAACGCCTCAATTTGTTATGTTAAAGTCGGAGATTACTTATTTTTAGTGATTCGTAATTTGTTGTACGATTTAAATAATTGCGTTACTATAGTTGCAGAATAATAACAATCCGAGATAACAGAAATCCTCTGTTTAGTATCCATGGTAACCCTGTTTTTTATAAATAGAAAATTTCTGCTTTAATATTTAGCCACTCGAAAGCTTTAAAAACCTAATTTTAAGCTTCTGATGCGTCATTTATAAATAATGCTATAAATAGTCGAGAATTCTGCAATATTTTAATGTAATTGGAATGGGTTTCGTGTGCATTATCATAATATCATTAGTCTACTCGTTAATTGTTTAGTCTTATTTGAATTTGTTGGGTTGGTATGATGGTGACCCAGACCTGACCCACACTCTGCGAGGATGCTTGTCTGATGCACTCCTCATATGCAACACACCTTTACCGTCCTACCTTTGATGCCTGTATGGATTTTAATTAAAATCTAAACCTGTTTTAGGTTTTCAAAAAAACCGCCCATGCCTACTGCGCTCGTCGCTGTATGAATTTATGTGGAAATTCTCGAGTATTTCTGCTCTTGAGCTGAAAAACCGGATGCGATCTCGATCTCTCGACAGAAATTCGCTCGTTTAAAGGTCTGGGATTCGTGAGATGTTTTCATAGAAATGTCGATGATCTCATGTGGGCTGTTTTCACTCATTTCTCGGAGACGAATTTTGGCCTTATCACTTCTTGTGCTCTTTTCTGCACACGTATAATCCGTAATGAGAATTTGAGATAAGATGTTGTCATCGGCAGAACACGAGGTTATGACTTTCTCACTGTTATGATGTCATGATGCGGTTTAAGATCTAGGTGGCGATTTTATTAATAATCCAATTTACTGCATAAGTCTAATTCTACAGTTGGTATTACCGATTTCCAGTCTGAAAATTACAGAAACCTGTAACCGTGCCATTTTGACGTTTATAGAAATTTCCAGTCTTTTGTTTTATCTGGAAGTCTGAAATTCTTCGGCATATTTGTCACTGGCCACATGATAATGATAATAGGTGATCTGAAATTGTCATGGGGCCACTTGTCGAGCAATTGTCGTATATTTAGTCGTATGACCTCATAACCCTTCTTCGTTTAAAAAGATGATTGCCGAGCAACGGCGATCCTCAGATTTTTATTAATTCAAAAAGAGACAGTCGAAATCCGTTCGCCTATAAAAATATGACAGCCGTAACAAATTTTTTGCTAATGACATCGTCATCATTATTCAAAGAGGTAGAGAAGTACGGAGATACGCCCAGGTGCCCTCGAGGGGTCGAATTCGTTGTTTTTTTACAGTTTCCTGCTTCGCTTTGGAGTCGAACCACTAAACTAAAGTCGATTTAAATTAAAAATCATATTTAGAAAAAACTGTTTCGGTTACGCTCACGTTTTTAAACAATTTATCTGGAACGTCAAATTCATCTCCACGGTAACGCGACAAATGAAATGAAGCGGCCTTGCGAAGCGATAGAAGAAGAATTTTCGTTACTCTCAGTTGGTATCCAATTTGGGTCGAAACATAAGACAGTCAGTTTTCGCAACCAATCATGGGAAGATGCACTTTCTTGCAACCAATGGAATCATTCTGCAGATAACTGTATTTTCCTTTTCGATATTGTACAACTGGTAGAGCCGTTGGAATGCGCATCTCTTTTGCTAACAATTTCAAATGACATAACGCTTAATTTTACAATAACAAGGTCGACATTACAATCGACATAATTATGTATTTACTCAGAGCATCGGAGTCACGTATTAGAATAACTGTCATCGAAGAATTTACCACATATTCCACCCTTTTAAAACCGATGTAGGTATTTCACTTTTTATCGGAAAAAATTCATAGAGATAGTTTCCAAACCGCACCTTCCCTTTATCATTTCCATGACTATTTCCGTCTCTCTTGCGATAGAACCCAACCGGGAACTGTCAATGGACGAGAGTGAGATGGCGACAGTTTGGCGTGGCGTGTAATAATAGTGGGTGACTAAACACCTGTAGAATAGACCTCTCTTTATGACGGCGCCCGGTAAAGAGCTCTGAGGTCATCGACCATGACGTCCGTCACCTGTGCCAACCCACATTTCATGAAAAATTCATGGAGAAAAGCGGAACCCTGGGGACTTTTAATTCCCCCAAAATTCCAGAATTTCGCGTCATCGTTCCCCGGTCGACACGGCGGAAGGAAGCGGTCGGTTAATTTTTTCCTCAAGTGTCATCATGTTTATTAATGGTAACCACGGCAACGGGCTTGTTTTAGTGTCTTGTTTTGCTCTCCAGATGATTTCCGATCTATTTCTGGTTGCTGGGGTCCACAAAATCGCGCGGAAATAGGTCAAGTGACATTTTACGCTCAATAAAAGCTGGAAGAAACACGAGTAGTTGATTTACTCCAATTAGAACGACTGATACCTAGCGTTCGACTGTTTTAAAGTGTCAACTGTCATTTATTTGGACAAATTCAGGCGTTGGTCCAAGTGATCGGTTAAAAATTTTGTGGACTAGAATTATAGTTACATGAAATGATTTTATTAGTTAAAAGGGCATCTCAGTCGATAAGATCGCAGACTTGTGGCGACATCTCGGATCCCTTTATTACCGTCAGCCGCGTCACGCAACCTAGCGTGTTTTTGTTGATTTTATTACTATTTTAAGCGCGCCCATCGAGCGCCGTATGCAAATATCCGACTCGAAAACCCGTTCGAACGCGCACGTCAATTCGATTTGGTGATTTTCGGTTCGTTTCCAGGATAGAAAAGGCGAAAATGCCTGGCGAAAAGAAAATGGCGGTCGACAGCGAATCGTCGCCTGCCAAAAAGACGTCCACCCTGGGCCGGAGCAGCGGCAGCACCCTCGCTCAAGTCACCATGCTCGACGGCAACGTCCTGGAAGTCGAAATCGAGGTAAACCGCAGTTTTCTACATTACCGACTCTCAATTGAACGCCATCTTCCGGTTTCCAGCGCAAAGCGAAAGGCAAGGAGCTGCTGGATAAAGTCTGCGAATCGATCAATCTCATCGAAAAGGACTATTTCGGGCTGGTGTACCCGGACAGGCACGACCCCCGGAACTGGCTGGACCTCGACAAGAGGATCACCAAGTTCCTGAAAGGTGGGCGACGAAATTGACAGTTTTTGACGTATTTTTGACGTTTGACAGTTTTTTGACGTTTGACAGATTTTTGACGTTTGACAGTTTTTTGACGTTTGCCGGTTTTTTTGACAGTGGAGCCGTGGCGCTTCAGTTTCGAGGTGAAGTTCTACCCGCCCGATCCGGCCCAGCTGCAGGAGGACATCACCCGCTACCAGTTATGCCTGCAGATACGGAACGACATCCTGAACAACCGTCTGCCCTGTTCGTTGGTCACGCACGCCCTGCTCGGCTCGTACCTGGTCCAGTCCGAGCTGGGCGACTACGATCCGGACGCTATGGGACGTAACTACCTCAAGGATTTCAAATTCGCCCCGAACCAGACTCAGGATCTCGTCGATAAGGTCGTCGAGCTGCACCGGACGCACAAGTGAGTCCCGTTTTCGAATCGCGTTTGACTTGACAGTCGACAGTTGGCATTTGTGTTCAAAATGGCGGATCGGTCGCTGTCTTGTTAAGTTTTGAGGTTTTTTCTAGTTTTTGACATTCTGTTTTTACGTTGAATCGATTGAGACATTGAGAGATTCAATCGGTTTCTATTTTGAATGATTGTGATTATCCATAGCCCTGGATTATCCCAACGGACTCTATACTACAAGTAGAAGTGAAATTTTATCAAAAACTTGAAGCCGGAATTCGACAGCTCCCAGATTGTCATTTGGTTGTTATGGTGACAATTTTGTTTTGATTGTTGATTTGCAAAATTTGAAAATTTTCGTGGTTTTTAATGTGTTTACAGACTTTCACGGCGATTTCTGATGTTTTTCTAAAAAAATTTGACTCGATTTTAGATTTACAACATGTTGCAAATGTGTTTCAGTACTCGGTATGTGAAAATTGGTCATTTTCAACGCCGCTAATCATTTTCTCCCGTAAGTTCAAATTCACAACATAAATTATTGGTTTTCTAGACGATTTTAGGTCTAGAACACCTCCAATCAATACCCAAATTATCATTTGTAAGAATTCATTCAATTTCCACATCGCTAAATTATGTTTCCGTAGAATTTTTCAAAGAGGTAACCTTACTTTGACCAAACTTCATCAGCTAAATTTCACTTCCAGTGGTAAGTCGTTTTTTGGCGTTCATTCAGTTTCAAAACACTGCGATCTCATTGGTTGTGGGGTGACCTGTTTTAAACCACGGCCAATGAGAGCGCAGTATAGAGTTCCATGGATTATCCCGGCGTTTGATAGATTTTTGACAGTTATTTTGACATTCGGTCGCTTTTCTCCCCCGGTTTTGACGCTTTTGATTCTTTTTGCAGGGGGCAGACTCCCGCCGAGGCGGAGCTCCACTACCTCGAGAACGCGAAGAAGTTGGCAATGTACGGAGTGGATTTGCACCCGGCCAAAGACTCGGAAGGCGTCGACATCATGCTGGGCGTCTGCGCCTCCGGCCTGCTGGTCTACCGCGACCGTCTGCGCATCAACCGCTTCGCCTGGCCGAAAATCCTCAAGATCAGCTACAAACGGAACAATTTCTACATCAAGATCCGCCCCGGCGAGTTCGAGCAGTTCGAGTCGACCATCGGATTCAAGCTGGCCAACCACAGGGCGGCCAAGAAACTGTGGAAGACCTGCGTCGAACATCACACTTTCTTCAGGTCCGTTTCTGCTCTTTTTCCCACTCGATTTTAGTACCGTAACCGCACTTTTCGGAACATAACCTCACTTTTCGGGACATAACCTCACTTTTCGCTTTCGGTGCAGGTTGATGTCGCCGGAAGGTCACCAGAAGTCCTCCCTGTTCCCCAAGTTGGGCTCGAAGTTCAGGTACTCGGGTCGGACTCATTACGAGACGAAAAAGACGCCGATCGAACGACCCGCGCCCCAATTCGAACGCTCCCTGACCGGGAAGCGGCTAACTTCACGCAGCATGGATCGTGAGTGCCAACTTTCCGGCTTTAAAGTCCCTGAATTACTAAACGTCACTTTTGACAGCTCTCGGGGGCGCCCATCCGGAAGACGACTACAACGAGGCCAACAAGAGGCACACGATGTCGCATCCGCCCGAACACATCCCGGACATCGAGAGTCCGGCCAAGGTGAAGTCGCCCAAGGATAAGAAGGAGAAAAAAGAAAAGGTGAGTCGTTTTCAGGGATTTTTTCCGCGTTTTTTTCAAGTTGGTAATGATTGTAAAGTGACAGTCGTCTCTGCTGTCGAAAATGTGACGTTCTCATGAGTGTGTGACGTTTAGCTGGCTCGGACGGGCAGCGGAGGCGCCTCGATTAGTTCCGGAAGTTCGGCAGAGGGAGTTTACGAGGCCGAGAAGAACGAGAAGGTGTTTCACATGAATATTTCAACTCTGTTACGGAATTTATTCTTTCGACCGCGTTGTTGAAGGTGATCGCAAGGTGAAACCTGTCAATTTCGCCCATGATCTGTCAAAATTTCACCCATGATCTGTCATAATTTGACAGGTTTTCGAGTGCGATCATCGTTCATATTTCTAGCAGTGTTTTTGGTACGCTCTATTTCGTTGTGTCAGTATATTATTTTAGAAACGTGAGCTCTGGATGGATTTTCTGTTTTCCTTCGCTTTGATTTCGTACGTTCGGCCTTTGCTTCGTTTTGTTTTTGACGGTGTTCGTCATTCGAAAACGGTTTGACGTTTCGATTACCGGAAGTGACGGAAGGACGAAGCTTTTGTCTTTGCTTATTTCTTAAAATATTTCCCCCTATGTGAATTGAATCGTTAATTCGTTTTGTCGACTTCAGAAGCCGATCGGAGGCGTGGCAGTGCTGCCAACCGGTAGTCTTTTCGGCAAGAAAAAAGAAAAAGAAGACAAGGATAAGGAGAATCGCGATGGCAACGCCCCGGAGCAGAACGGCACCGAACAGGACGTCAGTTCGGGGGGCGAAAACGACACCCTGCCCAAGGACAAGAAAGACAAGGAGAAATCCAAGGTGAGCACGAAATCGATGACGTTACTTGACGTTTCAAAAACTGGGGGACTAACCGTCACTGTCAAAATTATTATAGGTTATGTTTTTGAATCCAGAAAATACAGAGGAAAACCTCAAAACCTCAACTAATTCTCAATCCATTGAACGATTAAACGACTAATACGAACGAACACTAGGGACAGCTTGAATGAAACCAAAAATTCGAAGCATAAATATCAATTAGGAAACGAAAAGACTGAGAAAATCACAAGAAAAACCCTAAGCTCGAAAAATTTTCAAGTTGACAGTTCAATCAACAAGACTCGGTTGTCATGGTTACCCTCTGATGTTTGTTCCCCCAGTTGAGGAATCAACCACGAGTTTGTACTCTAGTTGGTACGCCTGAAACGTCATTTCACGAAATTTCAATGACAGTATTAGCGACGAAACTCCCTAGATTTGGTGTAGAACTATCATTTTAGTGCCCCCGTTGTAAAAACCGATGTTAGTGGAATGTTGCTCAGTACGTTTCGATTTGACAGCTGTCAAAGCTAGTTTTGACAGTTGCTGTCAGACGAATAGTTTTGACCGCCGCCTCATCGATTTACATGCATGGTAATTTTTTTATTAATTTGTGCATGTTTTTCCCGCCCCTTCGGCGTTTCGTTCCCCGCAGAGTCCCGGTTTCCTGTTCGGTAAAAAAGGCGACAAATCCCCGAAGGAGAAAAAGGAGAAGGTGGCCTTGGCCGCCAAGGAGCCCCAAGAAAAGGGCGGCCCACCAGTCGGCTCACCTCAGTTGCCCGGCTACACCAAGGAGTACGATTACGACGATCAGGCGCCCAGCAGCCCCAAAAAACCGTTCACCCCGATCGGGTTCAAGTACGAACCGCAATCGGGCGCCACCGGAACATCCCCGAAAACCCCCGAGGAGCAGCAATCTCCCTCGGCCAAACGGGCCACCGGATTGGCCTTCAATTACGCCCCAGGCGACCAAGATAAACTGAAAAAGGCGCCCCAATTTAAAGATCCTAAAGACGACACCGCCGCTTTTTTGGCGGGAGAACAGTACGAACACGAAGCGCCCTCTATCAGTCTGGTCGGCGTTCCGGGCGAACGAAAGAAGCGCACTCGAACTGTCAAATTGTTGGTGGTTACCGGGAAAAAAGACCCGAAGACTGGGCGCATAGACTCGGAACAGGCGACAGTCGACGTGTGTGAAGCCACTTTGAATGTAGATACCAACCTTATCGACTCGAAGTACGGTCTGATCGATCTGTCAAACGGAACTGTCATAATCACCGATCCTGTCAACGGGCAAAAGGAGGTCGTTCAAGGTTATAACAATTTGGAGACGAAACAGATAATTATCACGTCTGGTGCGGTTATAGACCCGAAAACTGGTAAAAAGGACGCGACTTTAGGGCAGATAATTTCGTTCGTTTTGGCCGATACGTCATCTAGCCCTAGCCCGCTCGTTTTGGACCCGAAAAAACGACCGATCAAGGTGAATGTAATCACTGGTAAAAACCTGGAGGGGCGTGTTGATCCAGAAAACGCGTTTTTGGAGGTTATCGATGCTGTTCTCGACCCTACCACCGGTCACGTGCAGACAAAGTACGGTCTGATCGATCCGGACCAATCGAAATTGATCTCGACCGACCCGAAGAGCGTCAGGGATTTGACGTTCGATAAAAATCAAGGTGGTTACGTTTTGAAAGATGGCGTCGTCGATCCCAGGACTGGGAAAAGTGACAGCTCGTTGGCGCAGATGTTCGTCCCTCATAAGGACGATTGTTTGGTGGTCGTCCCGGTTACCTCAGTGGTTGCTAGGATAGACCCGAAAACTGGCCAACTCGATCCGAATGAAGCCGTCAAAGAATCCACGAATGCTTGGATCGATCCTAAAAACGGTTTAATCGTTACGGTTTATGGGGCGATCGATTTGAAGGATCCGTTCAAGGCGAAGATTTCGAGTTACAATCCGAAAACCGGGAAAATCGATCAATATCCGGTCCAGATCGATTCGGAGGATAAAGTTATTATTTTATCCGGGGTTAAGAACCCGAAAACTGGGCAAATCGATAAGGATTTCAGTCAGATTTTGCACATAGGCAAGGAGAACGTGCCCGAGGTGAAAGTGTTGAGCGTTTGCGGTAAAACCGATAAGAAATGGTTGGATCCGAAATCGCTTTCACCTATTGAGGAAACTCTTGGTCTTTTCGACCCGGAAACCCCGAAAATCGTGACGAAATACGGGAACTTCAACCCGGCGACCGACGTTTTGACGTATTACGACCCGAAAACCGGCAAAACTGAGCGCGTCCAAGGGGTGAGAGACCCCACGACCGGGGAGGTGCTCTTCAAGGGGTTGATCAACCCGAAAACGAAGAAAAACGACTCGAATTTCGGCCGTTCGGTCAAGATCGAGACCGGGAACGCGTACGTCAACCCGGAGGCTTACGAGCAGCCGATCGCCGGCGAGACCCGAGCGAGACCGAAGCGAAAGTTCGTGAAAATCATGGTGATCACGTGCGCCAGAGACCCGAAAAGCGGCCATTTCGATTTGGAGGACGGCAATGTCAAACAGACGGTCGGGATTTTGACAGCCAGCGGCACCATAGACTGCGAGGAGGGCCAACTCGACCCGGTCAAGGGCACTCTGACAGTCCGCGACCCGCAGGGTAAACAGGAAACTGTAAGAGGGAAAATCGACCCGGTCACCGGCCAGTTGCAGTTTACCGGGCACGTCAAAGATCGTAGCGGTAAAGTCGACCCTAATGTGGCGCAAGTTTTCACGATTTCCGGTGTCAAAGACGCCATTACTCCACCGTCTACTGTTTTGCCTAAGTCATATCCGGTTCCTAAAAAGCGGGTGGTCAAGATTTTGGTCATCACCAGTCGTAAAGACCCGAAAACTGGTAAAATCGATCCGGAAAAAGGACAGATCGAGAGTTTGACGGCCACTGTAGATCCCGTTACCGGCATTATCGACACGAAGTACGGGCGAATCGACCCTGTCAATTTGAAGATAGTTCAGAAAGATCCGAAAACCGGAAAGGCGACGGTGACACCTGTCAAAATCGACGAAACTTCCGGTCAGATTTACGTCAACGACAACATAATCGACTCGAAAACGGGTAAAGTCGACCCGAATCTCACCCAAGTGATCAACGTCGTCAACCCGAACGTGCCTCACGTCAGAGTGGAGACGGGACTTGTCAAAAAAGACGCGGCCGGTAATTTGACGGAACCTCTGGGCGATAAAGACTGGAGTACCGCACGATTGGACCCGAACACCGGCGAATTGGTCACTAAAGTCGGTACTATCGACTTGATCGAGAAGCGAGTGACGTTCAAAGACCCGAAAACTGGGGTGGTGAGCGAAAACCCGGTTCGTGTCGATAATGCAGATACCGTCATTATCGACGCGGACGTCATTAACCCGACGACGAAGAAAATCGACCCGAATTTGGCCCGAACTGTCGCGGTCGAGGGTGAACTGGACCCGGATCTGGTCGTGACCTCTTATCTCGTCCGGATCGACCCGAAAAAGGGCACCGTTGAAAAATTGGGGGCCGGGGCGACCGAGCCGGCCCTGTACGACCCCGCCACCGATAAGGTGCACACTAAATGGGGCCTGTACGACCCTGTAGAGCAGACTTTGGTCGGTTCCGATCCGAAAACCGGAAAAACGGACACCAGGAGGGGGCAGATCGAGCCGACCGGCGGCCATCTTGTTTTCCGGGGTGGTTACGTCAATCCGGCGACCGGGAAATTCGACAAGGACTTGGGGCGCGTTTTCGATCTCCAAATTGTCGAAGTTAAGGTAGACCCGGTTACGGAACAACAACCGACGGGTAAAAAATTGACAGGTGTCACTTTGACGGGTACGTCACCTGTCAAAACTGTGGAAACCGTGACGAAAACCGCGGCGCCGGTGGTCAAACCGCCGGTTTTGACACCTGTCAAACCGCCGGTTTTGACACCTGTCAAGCCGCCTGTCATCACGACCACGCCTCCCAAGCCGGTAACCACGGTGACGCCGGCGAAGTCGCCCGATTCGGACGCGAAGTTGGTGCCGAAGCACCGAGTGGTCAAGATTATGGTTATTACATCTCGAAAAGACCCGAAAACTGGAATTGTCGATATAGAAAATGGTACTGTCGAACAAACGAGCGGGATCGTGGATCCTGTCAGCGGATTGGTCGAAACCAAGTACGGTAAACTCGATCCTAAATCGGGCGATCTCGTGACCGGTCGGGGTGACGTCATTTCCGGTAAAGTCGACCCGAATACTGGTCACGTGACCGTCAATGGCGGCCCTGTTGTAGATCCGAAAACCGGAAAACTCGACGCTAATTTGGGGCAAGTTTTCTCGATCGTGGGGTTGAAGCAGGCGCAGGATCCTCAGAATGCGCCTCTGGTGCCGAAAAAGCGGATCATAAAGATCACTGTAATAACGACGAAAATCGATCCGAAAACGGGGAAGGCGGATCCGGAAAAGGGGCAAATCGAGCACTCTACGGCGCTTTTGAACCCGGAAACTGGGCTGATCGAGTCGAAATACGGCCTTATCGACCCGAAAAGCGGAAAGGTCATCGTTAATGACCCGAAGAGTGGTAAAGTCGATTCGAAAAACGCCCAAATCGATGAGGCGACCGGGCAGATCGTTTTGAGTGGGGTTATCGACCCGAAAACCGGGAAATTAGACCAAAATCTCGGTCAAATCATAAGTATAGCAGGTCAAAATGACCCCGCTATTGAAATAATTACAATTACCGCGAAAAAAGACCCGATCACTGGGGAAATTGATCCGAAAACCGGGCAAATGGAGAGCTCGAAAGCGAAAAAGAACGCCGCCACTGGGGTAATTTCGACGAAATACGGCGCTATCGACCTCCGCATGAAGAAGATCGTGCGCGTGGATCCGAAAACGCGAAAATCCGACACCAGGCCGATCCGGGTCGATAAAGAAGGCAACATCATCATCACCGAAGGCGTCAAAGACCCGAAAACCGACTCGATCGACCCGAATCTGACGCAGATCATAAAAGTGGGCGCCGAAATCGAGCCGGAAGTGCAAATCGTGACGTTCGTCGGTAAAGTAGACGGCAAAAAGAACACGGTCGATACGAAAAACGCGAGCCCCGAACTGACACAAGGTCTCTACAATCCGGCGACGCATAAAGTCGACACCAAGTACGGCCAAATCGATCCGGTCAAAGGCACTCTGACGTACGTCAATCCGAAATCGGGCGGTCAGGAGATCAGGCAAGGGGTGGTCGATCCGGCAACCGGGCAGATCTTGTTCAAGGGCGGTTACGTCAATCCCAAGACCGGTAAGGCAGATCCCTACTTCGGTCGCGTCGTCAGTATCATAGTTACCGATCCGAATGTCGACGATCAAGGGGAGATTTCGGCGAAATCCAAGGAGAATGTCAAAATCGACCCGAAAACTAACCAAGTTTGGGTTTTGGATCACCGTAATAATGTCACCAATCAAGACGTTTACTCGACCGGTCACGTCGATCCGGTTACCGGTTACATAGTTACGGTTTACGGGACGCTCGATCCGAAAACTGGTAACGTGGCGAAAGTCACGAAAGTCGACCCTAATGCTGTCAAAATCTACCCGGAAACGCAGCAAATTTTCACGGAAACCGGGGAAAAGGATGAGACGGGCGCTCCGATTTTCGCTGCGAGTGAAATCGATAAAAGCACCGGGAAAATTTATACGAAATACGGGAAAGTCGACCCGAAAACCGGGAAGTTCGTGATAATTCGGGTTTATTTGGTGACGGAAACGGCCGAACCTGGTGCTCCTTTGAAGGAGATCGACCCGAAAGATTGCAATTTTGATGAAAACACGGGGAGGATCACGGAGGTTATACGTCAAACCGTTTACGTTTACACCATGATCGACCCTAAGACTGGGAAAACGGTGCAACTGGACCCTAACGACCCTAGGGTGAAAAGTTCGGCGACTAAAGTGTCGCAATTGCTGACGCTTTCGGGCGAAATCGACCCGGTGACCGGGAAAATCCACACCGAGTGGGGCCGAATCGACCCGGAAACGCTCGACATCGACCCGAAGACGGCCCGACGCGACCCGGTCACGGGCGAACTCATCTTGAACTGGGCCCAGATCGTTCCCAGTCATTTCCCCGATTTGAAAGACACGAAAATCAAGGTGAAAAAGTACGGGGATGGAGGAGACTCGAATGCTTCTAGTGACGACGATCTGGAGGCTTACGGGACGGACGATCTGCACGACGTGGCGAACTTGTCGGTAAGGAAGGGCGCTTCTAAACCGGCGAGCACGCCGGTCATCGTCAAGACGACCACCAAGCAGGTCGTGACCAAGGACAAGGACGGGGTGACGCAGAATATCGAGGAGAGGGTGGAGGATGGACGTACGGGGGAGGTGACCGTTTCCACTCAAGTCAATAAGGTGAGGGGTCGTTTTTTTTTGACGGTCGTTTATTTTTATTTTTTTGACAGTTGGTTTAAGTCGCTTTTTTTTCGCTGTGGCGGTGATAGTAATTTTTGTACTCTTTTTCTCTATTGCAGTTACATGCAATCGCGGTTTTTTTGTTTCTGTTTACGGTTTTCGTTTCGGTTCTCGTCACTTTCGTCGAGTAGATTCGAAATTCCTGCCGAAATAATGTGATAATTTTATGATAAACTGTCAGTATTATGTCATTTTTTTGTTTTGACAACTTATTAATTGGGTCACGAAAGTGCGTTCGTCTATGCGGTTCTTTTAACTTTTTTGGAACGCAACAAAGACAGACTGCGCGATTAAGTGAGGAAGAGAGAGATGAACATAGGGGGTGTGTTCGCCTGTTCAAATATTCTTCTCTTACTCCCGTTTTCATAATCGAATTTGAGTTCATTTTACTACAAATGAAGTTTAGAATGTGATAAGTGAAAGAGTTGATTTGTCACATTCTCATGTAACTTTTAATACTTTTATTAAAGTAGACTTCGATTATGAAATCGGGGGTTAAAGGCCAAAAACACCGCTCTCACTTGAAATTTAAGTGGAACTTAAACCTTAGCAACAATTGTTTTTACCAATCGTAGTCAAGGCTTAAGTTCCGCTTAACTTTTAAGTGAAAGCGGTGCAGTTGGCCCTAAAGGCTGGTTTATCAAAGACGCTGTCGCTGTTGCTGTCGCAGTCGGTGTGACGCTGTGAACTCAGGAAACGCAACTTGGGTTTATGAAAAGTCGCAGTTAAGCGGCTCGCGGGAAAAAGTTAGGTTAGGTTTTGCCTGTCACTCCATTTGTTGTCGCAGGTTGCGCCTCCAAACAAAGGCAGTTTATGTTTAATGGTTGAGTGCGGAAGTGTGAGAGCTATGAAAAGCAACGGTGGTACCTAAAATGGACCAAGTATTAGCTGCAGCAGCGCTACTTCTTCTGTTAGCAAAACGACGTCAAAGAGAATCAGTGAAAACTTGTCAGTAGGTATTACAGGGGATACATGTAAAGGCCCCCCCTAAGCTATAACTTACTTTTAAATTTCATCTCTACCGCGATTCGGTGCCAAATTTTCTTTTTCAAGTCTCCACGCTTGTAGCTCCCAGAACGTTTGTTGTACAGCATTGGATTTTCCTGTACGAGACGTATAAACTTCACTTCTGTGGCGTGATCCATCTCTCAGAAGCGAACACACTCCAAATAATGTGTTAACACAGCACAAAATAATAAGAAATCGGAAAACAATCGAGCACGAATTCAAAACATCTCAATTTTAAGGTTAGCTTGCTGTCATTTCGACGTCACCTGTCAGAAGTAGTTCAAATAGACCGGTCTAGTGCGCCTGCGCGACCTTGCCGGATCTCTGCCGCAACGCTGAGATTGAATTCAACTGAACTCGGCGTTTAAGATCCGGCAAGATCCGTGTTTGGTAAACCGTTGTGTGCACATCCCTGAAGTAGAACTGGGCGGACTGCGACTGCGACTGCGACAGCGGCTTTGATAAACCAGCCTTAAGAGTCGATTGTCCCATTGTCACTTAAAATTTAAACCGAGCTTAAACCTTGACAACGTTTGTTGACTACAATTGTAGTTAAGGTTTAAGCTCGGTCTTACATTTCAAGTGTCAATGGTGCAATCATGCCTAAGGGCCAACTGCACCGCTTTCACTTAAAAGTTAAAGCGGAGCTTAAACCTTGACTACGATTGTTAACAACAATTGTTGCTAAGGTTAAGGTTCCACTTAAATTTTAAGTAAAAGCGGTGCAGTTGGCCCTAAGTCTACTTTATTTCAAGTGAGATGAGAATGTGAAAAATCAACCCTTGCATTTTTCACAGTCTAAACTTTTTCTAAAGTGCCTTCAAGTTCCATTATGGAAACGGGGGTAATCAAAGAAAAAATTCTTGAAACGGAAAAAAGACTTGTTGCATTGTACAAAAAAAACAAGTGACAAAAAGAGCTGAAATCATTTAACCTTTAATTAAATACACAAACAGGTAAATTCCATTCACTTGAGACAAAACTTTTGGAGTCCTTATTAAAACTACGATGAAAAATTGATTATTTTTTTTGACATTTGTCAACAGTATGGTGGTCGCCACGGTTACCAACTAACAGTTTGTTTATTGTTATTCAGTTTTGTACGTTAAATCAATAGTAACGGTTAACCTAACTGTAACTAAACAAAGACAGACTGTTGGATAACTTGAGTAAGAGAGAGAGAGAGAAAATAAATTGCCGAACATTACAAAAAAAAATGGCGTTTATTTAGGATTTTATTCTTGTCGTTATCACCGACACATCCACACGCGCATTCATTGATTCGACCCGGTCGTGCCGAACTGTCAAAAATTCGTTATTTCGCTTTATTTGATTTTTTATGGTTTTATGTTTTTGTTTTCTCCTTTTTCGTTTGTCAATTTTCCGTCGAAAACTAAAGGCGGACGTTGCCACCGACGACGGTAAATCACCGTTCGTGACCGCCCGAGCAGTCACGACCCGCACGGCGACCACGCACGAGGACCTCGGCACGAACGCCCGCACGCAACAGCTGGAAGAGAAAACGGTGGCGCACTCTATGACGTCGAGCGCGACCAGACAGGAACAGCGCACTGTCACGCAGGAAGTTAAAACGACCAGTACGGTGGTCAGCGGAGATCAGGTTATTATTTTGACATTATTATACCGTCGATTTCGTTTTTTTTTTTTCAATTCATTTCGAGTTTTCGACATATTTCGTTCTTAAAACTACTAAAAAAAAATCGCAAATCGAATCGAGTGTGACGCCATCGACAATTCTGTTCGACCGATCATAATCTGTCATATCGCACTCGTTTATTATTATTTTTTTTTTTATTTTTTTTTTAATAATAACGTTTTTATTTTTCCTAACCTCATTCTCTTCTTGCATGGACGCTTCATTTGACATTTTTAGTTGGGCAGACGAGATAGCATTAGCTCGACTAGTTCAGGTGATTCGGGCACACCCATCGATCCCCCGGACGATCCGAATCATCCGTATTACCAGAGCGCCATCTACAAGGTAGGCTATGACGTCACTTAATCCATTTGACAGCTGTGCGAAAGAGCGCCGCATTACTTGTGACAGCGTAAGTGTAGATGCATTTTTGACATTTCGTGTGTAAATTGTGTGTGTGTGTGTGCGCCAGTAAGTACCTTTATAGAGGATAGAGAGTAGTGCTTGACGTTTCGTATTCGACATCTCTCTCCGTCATCATATCGAATCACGATTTTCGTTCATCGTGCTCCCTGTTTTACCGGCCGACCGATCTGCAGTTTTGAGACGTTCCTTTCTCGTTCTTTGTAGGATCTTCCGGAGGGGATCGTGCAGACCGAAAGCGTCGTGTACAGCGGCGACCCCACCATCCATCATACTCATACGTCAACCACTGACGTTCCGGTTGTCGCGACCGAGGCGCGCAAGGTCAACTTGACGTCGGACGACGGCACGTACAGCGCGACCGGCGAAATCGTCAGCTCGCAGACCATCAGCTCGAAAACCAGGACCGTCGAGACCATCACGGTACGTTTTTGACATTTGACACATTACATTTGATACATTACATTTGATACATGACACGGCATTCAATACACGACATTGGTACATGACATTGATACATGGCACTCGATACATGCCATTACATTGATACATGACACTCAATACATGATACTCGATACATGACATTTGATACATCACATGACATTCGATACATGACATTGATACATGACACTCGATACATGACATGCCATTCGATACATGACATGCCATTCGATACATGACACTCGATACATGATACTCGATACATGACATTTGATACATCACATGACATTCGATACCTGACATTGATACATGACACTCGATACATGGACATTTGACGGTTGCTATTTATTTTGACGTTTCCGCAGTACAAGACCGAGCGCGACGGGGTAGTGGAGACTCGCGTGGAGCAGAAGATCACGATCCAGTCCGACGGCGATCCGATAGATCACGATCGCGCCCTGGCCGAGGCGATCCAGGAGGCGACCGCCATGAATCCGGATATGACAGTGGAGAAAATCGAGATTCAGCAACAACCGGGCCAGCAGTAATCTGTAATACCGACTTTTTTTTTGTTGATGAAATCTAATTCAAAAGCAAACAGCTTGGCTTTTTACTATCCATTGATGGTAATTGAAAACATTAGAGTAAAGCTGGCCTTTTGTGTGTATTATATTATTATGATTTTTAAGGATAATTTTAATTTTAAGCTTGATTTTTATCGTCACTCACAATAACGATTAATTATGATTATTATTATTCACACAGATTTTTTTATTTTTTATTACTCTTAAGTCACTTTATGTATTTATATTATGATAAGTAGGCTTGGTGTACGGTCTCACTCTATTTTTCTTCCATTTCGTTTCTATAGCAATAAGCGTAACTACTATTGTATAACTGATGAAAGTGCTTTCGGTCTCTCTATTTTTTTCTAATCGATTTTTGTGGAGAAAGTAAATCTCGTGAGTTTTGAGAAATGTGTTCAAAAAAAATATATGAAAATTTAAAGAAACGTATTTAGATAGCGCCATCACATTCCATACTCGTGTACTGTTACTGTACATCGGTATTGTGCATACTAATGTATTTGTTGTGTATTTAGAAATTTTATGTATTGTTTTCAACACGCAAGCTCTATCTATCTTATAAATAAATGAATATTAAATCAAGATTGAAAATAATAAAAAAAATGTATTTAATGATTAAGGGACCCAAAAAATATTCTGTCAAAATGATAATATGTCGTTCACCATTCACATAGTCCCTCTTGGAGTTTTTCGTATTTTTTTATTTGTCTTTTCGTTTGAAATCCGAGTTGGGAACTTTTGCCTTGCATCGATGTAATATTTCGTCATTTTCGTGGTTTTACTAAGTGGACAGCTTGAATTTTTGACTATACTCGAACTAATAGAAGATGGATAATAACAAAAAAGGACTTTATAAGGACTTTAGTTTTAGTATTTTTATAATACATTATTATACATAAAATTTTTAAAAGTATGTAATAATGAAATTATTATGATCATTTGGTATTATAATTGTGTACTATTATAATTATTTCAATAATATTAATGTATTCAGTTTAGGACAAAAAGGATAAGAAACGGTCCGTACTCTTTGTACCTAATAGAAATAATTTTCGAATAATTTGAGGTTAAGTTGTACTTTGATAAAGTATTTTCCGTTGATAACGCGACAGATTACGGACCGTCAATAATAAGAGTATACAATTCGCTTGTTTTCAGTTCATATTAATAATCCGTTCATTTTCAATTGCAGCTTAAGCTTATACAGATATTTACAGTTGTTTTTACGTATAATTGTTTTAGATTTTTTATTTAATTAATAAATATGTTTTAAAAATTACCCAAATATAATTCACTTACCTTTTCCCGGAGTCGTTCCGGAACCGTCCGGAGTTTTTTGGACTCCCCTCTTCACACTAAAGTAGACCTTGAATAAAGTCAAGTTGAGGGTTCAGTTTCTTTATTATTTGTTACAAATAAAATCCATTGGCAGTATAAAGGCACAATCATTTACAAAATAGGATGCGAGTTAATGACGAAACGCGAATTCAGTTAGTTGGTCTCTCATTAGATATTTCACAGACATAACAAAAAAAAAACAAGAATCAGAAAATATTATCAAGTTATTCGTATTCCGTTCCTGTTTCGTATCAACCATCTAAATTTTTGTACTAGCACGATTCCTTCTTATCACTTTATTGCACTCGTTTCCCCGGGTTACGGTCGCCCGAAACGGCAGTTCCCTGTAATATCGGCTTATCGAAACGTCAGCACCGTACTCCCTATCGATTCGGGCGACTGGATATGATTGAGCGCCATTTCGACGTCCTGAGGATGGAAGACCTTGTCTACGACCGTCTGCAGTTTGCCGCTTTCCACCAAATCGGCCACCTCGTCCAGAGTGACGTAACACATGTGAGCCTCATCGAAATCGTTCAAGGACAGACCTGTCAATTTCTAAAAAAAAAACAAGACACCTGTCACCTGTCAAAAATCCAACAGAACACTCACCTCCAGCAGATATTTCGTACGTAAAAAGAACCCTATGACTACCCCACCCAGAAAACCGTAAGAATCGGAAGCTCGCTTTTGCGGGAGCGTGGAAACAATGACGCCCTCGTCGCATTTGACACAATTCCTCAACTGTCTAAACGTCAAACCCGTCTCCCTGGTTACGATGATGCTGTCGAATGTTTCCTTCAATTCGACCTCTTTCAGGAACGCCGTCAGTTCTTCTTGCGGTATTCCTGTACTTTTGCCGTCCGAGCTGTCATTTAATTTGACAGGTTCGGGGTTGACGACTATTTCTGAAGCCCCTAAAGCTTTGGCGACCGGGACGGCCCTCTTGAAACAAGTGGCGGTGACGTTGGCGCCCCACCGTTTCAAAATTTGAATCAAGACGGATCCGACAGGCGTGCAACCTCCCACGATTAAAACCCTAGAAACGTCAAAATTACTACCAACTTGACGGATGTTCGGTGACTGCACCTTTTCGATTTGGCGGTTTCTCGGGTGATTTCCGCGTCTTTTACCGCGTTTAGGGCCAAACTGGCCGCATACGGAAGACTGCAGGCGCCTTCGTAACCGACGTTTTTCGGTTTTTTGCCCACGCGATTTTCGTGGACGGAAAAGGTTTGACAGAAAGTGCCGTCGGCCCAAAAGGGGACCGCCAACCAAACTTCGTCGCCGATTTCCAGTCTTCTGACGTTCGAGCCGACATCGGTCACGATCCCGGTGCAGTCTCGACCCAGAGTGACAGGAAATTCGCTCCTAGCATCCTACGACAACCCAAAATTAACGAAAAACCTAACCAAGATGGCGGATTTACGTTGTAAAGTCGCCTGAGGATCCGGCGCAAAGTTCGTCCGTACCCTTCGCATATTCGAGCGTCTATCGCGTGCACCGACGCCGCCTTGACGTCGATTATGACCTCGTCATCCGAGCAATTGGTGGGGGCCCGAGCAGTCTCGACAACTGTCGCCGACTTTAAACGAAAAAATCCCCAGTCACACCGGACGTCACTTTTTGACAGATCGAGTACTCACTTCGGCTCCCAGAAAACTCGTGCACTGTACGGCCTGCATGTAATGAATGACCGACGACCTCTTGCGCACCGACAGCGTGATTATCACGCCCGCTATGCTGCCGCAGATGAATCCGGCGCACAGAAAGTAGACGTCCCTTTTCGTCCCTTGAAAATGTCGTATCTAAATTACGGGGAACTGCATGACCGACTCTGATTTTTACGTACATTTTCGCCAGAAAATCATAACTAGATTGTTGAGGATCCTCCCCGGGTCGCAATAGTACACCAACCGTTCTTCCAGCCGATATCCGACACTCAATAAGTAGTGCCACAGTTCTCGGACGTTGTGTTTCGTCTGGACGGCGTAATGGCTGTTCCATACATGCAGAGCCGCCGATTTGCTCTGTTCCGAGTACTGGTGGAGTAATTCTTTACTCTTGGACGAGGCCAAACTCATTTGAACCTGAAATTGGCTCGGTTTCGATACGAAATCACTTTCGGGGTGTCGGCGGTACTCACTTGTAAGTTCTCGAGCTTCTGGCCACTTCGGAAGAGCACTTCGTCCATTTTAAAGCTAATTTGTACGTGTTTTCTTCCAGATTTTCATGGTAAAATAACAAAATGTAGGATCTAGTTATGTAACCTGTGGAAAACACCAAAAATAGATAAGTTTTTCAATTTTTTTTGTTTGATTTATTTTAGGAAGAAAATTAGGAAATGTCGGTGTTTACGTACCGTGAAAGTGGTAAAGATCCGAAAATAAAACGAAAATTAATGATGTGCCATTTTTGACAAGGTTACTGGATAATTTTGACAGAAATGACGCATTTGAACTACCGTCATAGACCTTGTTCCAATAGATCGATAAATTGGTAGCAAAATAAACACATTCTGTAATCTTATAAACCTAATTTCTGGAATCATAGCTAATGGATTGATGCCCAACCTATCACATTCACAGATTTTCGTTATTCGTTCCTCGTCGTTGACCGAATAATAATAAATTGGGTGGTCTATTTGCTATCTGCGGTTAGTCATTCTATGGTTGCTGACAGTGGAGTAGTTCAAATGCGTTCGCGATTTTCCGGCCGCCTTCGTGAGTGGAAAAACTGCAAGCCACCACCGCACAAAAAGTGCTAAATTTTGACAGAACTGTTTGTTGTTTGCAATAATCGGCCCTAGTCCCCTTTCGAAAAGACTGAAAACGTGAGTAGGCCCCGTCCGCCCGGCCGGGGGCCCCGCGCGACCGAATCGCCGGGCGATCGATCTAACCTTGATTAAAATTTGCAGCCTTCGAACACTACGAAAATGAGCGAAATCGGCGAGGAGAAGGCGGCCGAGCGCGTCTACGGGGGCTGCGAGGGGCCCGACGCGATGTACGTCAAGCTGGTGTCGTCCGATGGACACGAGTTCATCGTCAAAAGGGAGCACGCCCTCACCTCGGGCACCATCAAGGCGATGCTGAGCGGCCCCGGACAGTTCGCCGAGAACGAAGCCAACGAAGTCAACTTCAGGGAAATACCGTGAGTTTTCCTTCTTTAAGAAAAATTTTCGAAAAACATCTGCAAAATTTGACAGAACTGTCAATAAAACGTCAGTAACGTCACTTGGTTTGGTTGGTGTTGCCAACTGCAAGAAATTGAAAGGTCGTTTCTCGTTCTAGGTCTCACGTACTGCAAAAGGTTTGCATGTATTTCACATATAAAGTGCGTTACACCAACAGTTCGACGGAAATTCCGGAATTCCCGATCGCTCCCGAAATCGCTTTGGAGTTACTAATGGCGGCCAACTTTTTAGACTGTTAAGGAAAAATGGAAGAAAAGCCTCTAAAACTAATTTTTGTCTATTACTATTATTACTCTTACCAATTTAAAAAACCATTTTTATTTTTGATTGTTATTTAATTTTCTCTTCCCGTCTCATTCTCTCAGAACTAATTAATTTTATAATTTAATTAAGTTTTAATATCACTTAATTATTAATAATAATGATTATTATAATAATGACTTATGATTGTGATAAATCTTGTACAGTCTTGTATTTTTTGAGTGTAGTGTATTATCTGGATTGATTTAGTCGGTTACAGATTTTTTTTTGTCAAGTTTAAGACACTGCAGCTTATTCTTGGGGTTTGATAACGATTGGAAATAAAACGTAGATTACTTTCTGTACATTTATTGAGTTGTTTTTGTCATGCTATTTATGTAGAAACAATTTTTTCACATTATCATCATCATGTTTATCGTAACTTCACCGCGGAAAGTACTCATTTTTTACATTCTTACTAAAAATTGTATTATCACAGAATAAGTGAACACCACTCTCGCCTACTTACAAACTAAAACAAAAAAAAAACACCCGTAGAAATTATAAATTACATAATCGTAATAGGTACCAAACTTAAAATGTTTGTTAGATAAAATTCGGCATTTTTCAAGTTGGTTGTACATATTATTCGACTTATTTAGAAAAAAAAAAACAAAGTAAAATGGAAGCTTTTTTTAATACTATTTCACTCATTATTTTTCCTCCACTTTCCTTTCGTTTTTTTAGAACATTTACAAAGTATAAAACCACTATTAGTTTTAAATTCCCATCACAGTCTTATTTAAAAAAGTGTTATTTTTTCCCAATTGAACATTTTCGACAGATGACGTATTTGATAAATTTTTGGTCCAATCAGACTCACAAACTTGACGCGATAAAAAAATGTAAAGATCCGGTTTTAGAAACACAAATGATCGAAATCGTCCTCGATGAACCTGTGCTACCTAAAGGCGTTGACGACGTCCGTGAGCGAGTCGACGCCCCTCGACAGCTTCTTGCGCTCCTGCTCCGTCAAAAACAGGGTCGAGTGCAGCTCCCTTTGCCGCCTCTCCAGATATTTAACCTCGAACTGCTTCATGATCACCTCCTCCTTCATCGACGTGCACCTTTTCGACAGCGCCTCGATCTCCAACTCCCTTTCTGTCAAAAAAAAGAACTGTCACTCCATCTGTCAAAATATCAGAGACCGAACGAACCTTTAGAATACTTTTGATAGGCCTCCATGACTTCGGCCACGCCCGGCCAAGCGAACTTGCCTCTATCACAATCGTCCTCGACTTTGACATCCGAATTTAAGTTGGCACCACTGCTATTATTCCCACCTGTCGTTATGATATTGAGACTTTTCCCTTGCGGATGCTCGACCAAAACCATAGTCAGAGGTAAATAATTGAACTCGACATTTTTGTTGTTAGCAACGGTGCCAACCGAAGAAAGCGAATTGACATCCTCCTGTTTGATGCAGGCGAGTTGTTGCTGGAGTTGCAACTGCTGTTGCTGATGATGGTACTGGTGAACTATCGGTATTTTGAACGACAGGTCCGCGTAACTGTGGTTACTTGGGTGCTTGTCGAGTAGGCCGTTCGGTTTCAGTTTGGTCACGGCCTTGTGCTTGACGTAGGCCTTCATCGTGTATTTCGTCAGCGCCGACTCGCAGTTCCTCTTGGTCCGCTCGGCGACGATCTTCATCCAGGCGCTCTCCAGTTCTGTCAAAAACGAACATTTGGTAAAAATTTGACAGATAAGTGACGGGAGAAAAATGGCGGATCTTACCGTGCCTGACCTGTCCCGGGACGGTTTTCAGTCCGAGCACCTGTAGGAAACTGCTCTTCATCTGGTAATCGGGCAGACTGTTGAGGACCGCGGGCGACTGCAAAGGCACTGGTAGATTTAGGGGCGCTATCGATTTGCCCTCGTCCTGCTCGTCGACGGTCGAGGGGCTCCAAGTGGGCGTCCATTTGCGACGTTCCAGTTTGGCCAATTCGACGGCTAAAACAAAAAGACACCAAGTTTATATGAGGATTTTCGATTTTGCATTTCACACTATTTCACTATTATAAGCGAGGAGCATCCCTACCAATTTAACGAACACGAAGGTGCAACAAGGAGAATAAAAAGGAGATATTCGCGATTATGGTTAAACAAAATGGCCCCCCCACGTGCGGCGATTTTTGTTGATATTGCCTAGCAACCAATTTGTTGATACCGGTTGCTAGGGAGTATCAACAAAAATCGCAATTTTTGTTTATATTGCCTAGCTACTAATTTGTGGATTGCCTAGCTACTAATATCAACGAAAATCGCAATTTTTGTTTATATTGCCTAGCTACTAATTTATTGATACCTGTTGCTAGGGAATATCAACAAAAATCGCAATTTTTGTTTATATTGCCCAGCTACTAATTTGTTGATACCGGTTGCTAGGGAAAATCAACAAAAACTGCAATTTTTGTTTATATTGCCTAGCTACTAATTTGTTGATACCGGTTGCTAGGGAAAATCAACAAAAACTGCAATTTTTGTTGATATTGCCTAGCAACCAATTTGTTGATACCGGTTGCTAGGGAGTATCAACAAAAATCGCAATTTTTGTTTATATTGCCTAGCAACTAATTTGTTGATACCGGTTGCTAGGGAAAATCAACAAAAACTGCAATTTTTGTTGATATTGCCTAGCAACCAATTTGTTGATACCGGTTGCTAGGGAGTATCAACAAAAATCGCAATTTTTGTTTATATTGCCTAGCAACTAATTTGTTGATACCGGTTCCTAGGGAAAATCAACAAAAATCGCAATTTTTGTTTATATTGCCTAGCTACTAATTTGTGGATTGCCTAGCTACTAATATCAACGAAAATCGCAATTTTTGTTTATATTGCCTAGCTACTAATTTATTGATACCTGTTGCTAGGGAATATCAACAAAAATCGCAATTTTTGTTTATATTGCCCAGCTACTAATTTGTTGATACCGGTTGCTAGGGAAAATCAACAAAAACTGCAATTTTTGTTTATATTGCCTAGCTACTAATTTGTTGATACCGGTTGCTAGGGAATATCAACAAAAATCGCAATTTTTGTTTATATTGTCTAGCTACTAATCTATTGATACCTGTTGCTAGGGAATATCAACAAAAATCGCAATTTTTGTTTATATTGGCTCTCTACTAATTTGTTGATACCGGTTGCTAGGGAAAATCAACAAAAATCGCAATTTTTGTTTATGTTGCCTAGCTATTAATTTGTTGATACCGGTTCCTAGGGAAAATCAACAAAAATCGCAATTTTTGTTTATATTGTCTAGCTACTAATTTATTGATACCTGTTGCTAGGGAATATCAACAAAAATCGCAATTCTTGTTTATATTGGCTCTCTACTATATTGTTGATACCGGTTGCTAGGGAAAATCAACAAAAATCGCAATTTTTGTTTATATTGCCTAGCTACTAATTTGTTGATTGCCTAGCTACTAATTTGTTTATACCGGTTGCTAAGGAATATCAACAAGAATCGCAATTTTTGTTTATATTTGCCTAGCTACTAATTTGTTGATACCGGTTGCTAGGGAATATCAACAAAAATCGCAATTTTTGTTGATATTGCCTTGCAACTAATCTGTTGACACCGGTTGCTAGGCAATATCAACAAAAATCGCCGCATTCGGGCGGCCATGTTGCTTAGCCATAATCGACAATTTTCTACAGCAAAAAATACTCACAATTTTTTTCCGTGTGCGTGGTAAGTCCGAAAATCTGCAAGAACTCGACCTTGTCCCTCTTGAAGTCGGGCGCGAGCGGCGGCCCCGATCTGATCCACATGTCGAAATCGCCGCCGCCGCCCGAATCGCTCGGATCGCAATCGGAACTCGACATCGAACTCGAACTCGAATTGTCCGAGTAGCCGAACACCGAAAGCCCGAAATCGGACGCCGATCGCGCCCCCTTGTCGGCGGACGGGCCCCTGACTTTCTGACAGCAACCGTCCGGCCCGGCGCGCCTGTGACGTCTCAACTTCCGCCGCATGGTCGCCACGTCGATCTTACTCAATTTCGGACGTTTCGACGGGGGCGGAGCCCCCTGGTAACTGTTCCAGTTCGGTATATTCAAAACCGTAAACGGAGCATCCGCCATTTTGATTTCGTCTCTCTTGTCGTTATCACTGTTATAACAATTGTTATTATTGAAGCTGTCAAGTTTGGGTATGTCAAAGATTTCCGCCGCCTTAGAATCGGCGACGTCGTCCGTAGCAACGCCGACAGTCGCCGTAGTGACGGCCACCGCCATGTTTGTTGTTGTCGTCGCAGTAACCGTAGCAACCGACGACTCTTCGTTGTTCGCCCCGATATAGTTGTTATTTATGGTGGTAGTAGTTGGCGTTTTCACGGCGACGGTTATGCCGCCCCCTTCCGGGGGGTAATTGGGGGAGGGGATCGGTAATTGCGGGGAGTGCGTCTGTTGCGCCACGCTGTTTACGGGGGTGCTGGCGTGTTTCACTTCGGAACTCATATCGGAGTACATGTAGGAGGTGGCGCTCGGGAAGAATTTCGCGTCCTGCTTTTGCGGTTTCAGGCCGTTCTTCGGGACGGCCGGTAACGCGGCGTCCTGTAATGCCGGCCGGTGGCGCGCCGGCGGCGGAGGGGCGGGCGCCGACGACGACAGCTCCTTCACGATGTAATCGATGTTGTACGGTGACGGTTTCGACACGGCTTGGTGGTGGTGCTGTTCTCGAAAGTGACTCTTGCTGTTGTTATCGAAATTGTGATTGGGCAGCGCCGTGGTGACGGCGCTCGTGATGATGGCGGCGGCGGAGTTGGTGGTCGGTACGACGGACGACTTGTTCGGGATTTTGTTGTTGTTGTTGCTGGTGTTGCTGTTATTGTTGTTATTGTTGTTGTTGTGGTTGCGATGGTGATTATTATGATTCTGTTGGTAGACCTGATTCGGTGCTATGGTAGGCTTCCTGGCTGGAACAAAGACAAAATAATATGCCAATGTAATACAAAAACGATCGGATTACGAGGAAACGTTAATAAGCGACAAGAGTGACGGAAAGCGGAAAGATAGATAGGTTGTGACATTTCAAACGCCAAAAGTGACACTTCGGACATTCAAAGTGACATTTCAAGTGCGGAATTACATTTTCAAGATTTCAAATAATTCAAATATAGACATCTACAATATAATGACAGATTAAGCAAAGCATTTTGACATTATAAATGTCATGATATACTTTAGGAGCCAAAAGTCAAATATTTCACCAAAAATGACATTTCAACGGTCAAAATCGAATAATAAAAAATTTATAGTGACACTTTCTGAATTAAAATCAGATTTCAAGTAGAATATGCCAGTTTGAAACTCGGGTTTATCGTTTAATTAAAACGGTAAAAATTACATTTCAAATAATCAAAAATCAACCAAGAGATTTAGTTAGCTTAAAGTGCAGCCAAATGTGACATTCCAATAGTTTAAAATGACGGAAACAAATGCAAATCGGTGTATGTATTATGGTATTCAGCTAAGGCCCGGTCTTTTCACCTCTAGTTATCCTCCTGTTAGCTAACTGAAACCTTAGACTGTGACAATTCTGGTTGAAATGAATGATGGAGTGTCACATTCAAAGTTCCAGTTAGCTAACCGGGGGTTTAACCAGAGGTGTAAAGACCGGACCTTAGGCAGCCTTTTGAGAAATAAAAAATTACATTTTGAAAGTAAAAAATTGCATTTCAAACGTTAAGTGTACTGATTCGTTGGAAGAGAAATTTCAAAAGTAAAAAATAACACCGAAAACATAAAAGTGAGTTCAAAAACGTCTAAGCCCCGGTATTTTCACCTTTGATTATCCTCCTGTTAGCTAAATGGAACCTTAGACTGTGACCACTCTGGTTAAAATGAATAATAGAGGGTCACATTTAAAGTTCCAGTTAGTTAACCGGAGGTTCAACTAGAGGTGAGAATACCGGACCTTAAGCCTACATCTTCAATTCGCGATTTTGGCAAAGAAATATGGACGCTCAAATGCGGCGATTTTTGTTGATATTTCCTAGTAACCAATATCAATTACTTAGCAACAAATTAGTTGCTAGGCAATATCAACAAAAATCGCCGCATTTGGGTGGCCATTTTCCTTAGCCAAATTCGCGAATAATAAAATATTGCACTGAAAACGTCAAATAAGCGATATTTAGAATGTCAAAGGTGCCATCCGAATCATCAAAGAGAAAAGTAACACTCGATACGTCAAAAGTGACGCTTGAAATGTAAAAAGTGACGCTTGAAACGTCAAAAGTGACGCTTGAAACGTCAAAAAAAAAATAAAAACTAAAAACGTCACAACGACAGTACAACAAAAACTGAAAATTAGTGAGGAATCGAAGGTTACAAACGAAAGAAAAAAAAACAGAAAAAAAAGTAGGACAGGGGGAAAACCCAATAAAATCCACAAATTACCGAAATTATAAGTAAATCTTGGGTGTACAGGGACAAACCACAAGCAGATAGATCAGGCGGTATCTCCGTTGTCGCGAATCCCCTCACCTGCGCTCGCAGAGGCGGCGGCAGCGTGTCTGTCGTCCGCCCCCGCCCCCTTCGAGCCGCCGCCCCCGCCGACGGCGGGCGCCATCAGGTCCGTCGCCACCTTGATCGTGGGCGACCTGGTCGGCTTGGGCGACGCGCGCGGCGGGGGCGGCGGCGGCGGCAGCGGGCCCGCGTTGTTGATCAGCGGCCCGGACGGCTGGATGACGGGCGAGTGCCGCTGCGGGGGCGGCGGCGCCTGCGTCAGGTTGAGCCCGCCGTAGTGCGGCGAGTGGCGGTGCGCGAGCGACGGGCTCGAGCGCGGCGGCGGCGGCGGGTAGGCGTGCCCCAGGCCGGCCGGCGACAGAAAGTCGGCGGCGGCGGCGGCGGCCGAGGACGGCGAGTGGCGGGCGGCCGGGTGCAGCAGCGGGATCATCATCGGCGAGGGCGGCGCCTGCGGCTGGTGGTGCAGGTGGTGGTGGGCGGCGGCGAGGTGGTGGGGGGAGGCGCGGCTCTGCTGGGCCTTGTCGCGGTCGCGCGCCGCCCGCTCCTTTTCGCGCTGCTCCCGTTCGCGACGCTGCTCGAGCATCTCGCGGTGCTCGAGGAGCTCGCGCTCGGCGTGCTCGTCCTTGCGCGCCTCCTGCAACCTGAAAATTCGATACAGGAAACTGTAAATGTCGGTAAAAATCGAAGAGATCGTTGCAATAATCGATAAAGTCGTTTAATTAGGACTTATCCGAAAATGTAATGTAGATAAAGATGAATCATTTTGACAGATATGAAATGAAACTGTTAAAATGTCGAGGAAGACTGCAGAAAGTGGTATTATAGGAAACTGTGGAGAAAAATTCCGCAAAATGGCATTACAGGAAACTGTAAAAATGTCACGCGGTTCTCGAGGAGCTGACGCTAGTCGTGCTTGTCCTTGCGCGCCTCCTCCAGTTTAAAACTTCGATACAGGAAACTGTAAATGTCGGTAAAAATCGAGGAGATCGTTGAAATCATCGATAAAGTCTGTTAATTAGTATTATCCGAAAGAGTAATGATGTAGACGAATATGAATCATTTTGACAGATATGAAAAAACATAGGAAACTGTTAAAATATCGAAGAAAACTGCAGAAAATGATATTATAGAAAACTGTGGAGAAAAATTGCGAAAAGTGGCATTACAGGAAACTGTAAAAATGTCAGGCGGTTCTCGAGGAACTTACGCTCGGCGTACTTGCTCTTGCGCACCTCCTGCAGTCTGAAAATTCGACACAGGAAACTGTAAATGTCGGTAAAAATCAAGGAGATCGTTGAAATCATCGATAAAGGCGGTTAATTAGTATTATCCGAAAGTGTAATGATGTAGAACAAGATTAATCATTTTGACAGATATGAAAAAACATAGGAAACTGTTGAAATATCAAAGAAAACTGCAGAAAATGATATTATAGGAAATTGTGGAGAAAAATTGCGGAAAGTGGCATTACAGGAAACTGTAAAAATGTCAGGCGATTCTCGAGGAGCTTACGCTCGGCGTACTTGCTCTTGCGCACCTACCGCAGTCTGAAAATTCGACACAGGAAACTGTAAATGTCGGTAAAAATCAAGGAGATCGTTGAAATCATCGATAAAGTCTGTTAATTAGTATTATCCGAAAGTGTAATGATGTAGAACAAGATTAATCATTTTGACAGATATGAAAAAACATAGGAAACTGTTGAAATATCAAATAAAACTGCAGAAAATGATATTATAGAAAACTGTGGAGAAAAATTGCGAAAAGTGGCATTACAGGAAACTGTAAAAATGTCACGCGGTTCTCGAGGAGCTCGCGCTCGGCATGCTTGTTCTTGGCGCCTCCTGCCCTTATAGAAATTCGTTACAGGAAACTGTAAATGTCGGTAAAAATCAAGGAAATCGTCGAAATCATCGATAGAGTTGGTTAATTAGGATTATCCGAAAGTGTAATGTAGATAAAGATTAATCATTTTGACAGATATGAAAAAACATAGGAAACTGTTGAAATGTCGAGGAAAACTGCAGGAAGTGGTATTATAGGAAACTGTGGAAAAAAATTGCGGAAAGTGGCATTACAGTAAACTGTAAAAATGTCATGCGGTTCTCGAGGAGCTGACGCTCGGCGTGTTTGTCCTTGCGCGTCTCCTGCAGTATGAAAAATCGATACAGGAAGCTGTAAATGTCGGTAAAAATCAAGGAGATCGTTGAAATCATCGATAAAGTCTGTTAATTAGAATTATTCGAAAGTGTAATGTAGACGAAGATGAATCATTTTGACAGATATGAAAAGACATAGGAAACTGTAAATGTCGGTAAGAATCGCGGGAACGTAGAAATCATCACAAATGTCATAAAATTGGGTACCATGCGAACCTGTAAAGTGGATAAAGAATGAGCGAAACCTTTTGACGAATATAAGGAAGTGTTAGAAGAAACGAAGACGTTCTTTATAAAAAGAGGTTATGACAATCCATCTGTCTTATCTGAAAACGACTATAACCGATTGTTATAGCCATCTTTATGAAGAATTTAATAATCTCCGTAGAATATTTAGAATTCAACGAACCACAGGATGCAGAAAACATAGGAAACTGTAAAAAAAATTGAGGAAAATTGCAGAAAAAGGTATTACAGGAAACTGTAAAAGAAAACCAGTAAAAATGACTACTTATAGGAAGATTTTTGAGCAAAAATGTGACAAACGACCATCGAAAATTGTAGTTTCTGAAAAAAAAACAACTTTCGACGCATTATCCAAACTCACCGTTCGTGAATATACGGCGGCATGGGGGCGCCACCGTACGGCAGATAGACGGGCGCGAGCGGCGCCCACGGATGCCTCAGAAACGGCGGTATCCTATTGTAATTATTGTAGTTGTACATTTGATCGTTGATCAACGGAATCGGCGGGTACGGATAGAGTCCCGGATAACCGGGAACGTCCAAACCGACCGGCACTGATGGAATTCTACAAAAAAAAAAAAACAGAAACACAAAACCACCATGAAAAAAAAAACGAAATCCAATCCAATCCAATCAAACCTTTCTTCGGGTCGGTAAGGCTGGAAACTGCTTCGGCTCAGATCGGGTAACGACGGCTGCGAGTACCGGTCGGACGAGTTCGTCACCGACGACATCCGCGAATCGCTCGGCCGAACGGACGAGCTCGCATACAGTGACACTTCGCTGACCTTGGCCTTTTCCGTCACCGGCACCGACGCTGCAACAAGCATAAATTATGACAGATAACAAATGTCAAAAATCTGTCACCTGTCAAAACTTTGACAGATGACAGAACTTTGACAGGTGACAAAAGTTTGACAGGTGACAGAATTTTGACAGGTGACAGAATTTTGACAGGTGACAGAATTTTGACAGGTGACAGAATTTTGACAGGTGTCAAATTACCCGTCTCTCTTCGCAGCGAGTCGGCGGCCGTCTGTCCGGTCGCGGAGGAATGTTCACCGGGCACCGACTGTTGCGCCAGGTTACGCAGGGCAGCAGCGAACGAGTGCGACCCCCCTTGCGATTGGTGGGCGGTGGAGGCGGCGGCAGACGCCGCCCCCGGGCCCGGTCCTGGAACCGCGTGCCCCGTAGTCGCCCGCATTTTGACGTTTCCGTTGGTGGGCGTCGTCGACACCTTCGGACTTATACTCGGCACTGCCAACATACAAGAAAAAAAAACAAATCATTAGTACCAACCAACTTCTAAGAAAAAACGAGAAGGGATCGCGCCCTCGACCCGGACGAGTGACATTCGAACTTGATCCCATAAAAAAACCGACACGACCGATTAAACGTCACCCGAGAATTGTTCGACACCGCACTGAAACCCTATGGAGATAGGACACGATAATTCTCGAGGGTGGGAAATGTCACCCCGATGACAGTTGATGCGGTGGTCGCGTGGGGGAAAAATCTCTCGGAGCGGATTTAAAATTCGATGCGGGAAGCGACGGGGAAAAAACCGCCACCTCCCCCCCCTCGACCCCCAGGGGACTCGAGAACCGGGAGAAAAAAGGGGATGGGGGAGGCGGCGGGAAAGGTCAGAAACGTGAAGGAAGTCGCGGGGGAGAGACAATCTCGACGTGAATTTTAAGCGAGTCCGGGCACCCCCGAAACATCAAACATTGACGCGCGCGTCTCGCGCCACCCCTTTCGCACACCGTCTTTGATTATATTATTCAATGGCGCTCTTCGCCGGGGAAATGGGGCGGCAGAGGGTGGCCGATTTCTCCACAGTTCCGGTGAATTATTTCGGACGCACGGAAAACGCCATAAATTAAATGACAGATGACAGATACGTTGAGAAAAGTCAAATTAAGGACGGATTAAGCGAAAAAGTCAAGTAGTATATGGACAAAATGGCGGACAATATAAACGTCAAATTAATTTCGAAAAACGCCATAAATTCAATGATTGTCAAGATAAGTGCAAAAATAACCTCACGAACCATTCACGAACAATATGGACGTCAAACTGTCAAAAAGTCAAGGAAATGCCATACATTACAAACGGTCACCCAAGTCTGAGAATTATTTTGTTCAATAATACATTGGAAACCAATGGAGATGGAATAAGGTAATTCTCAGGTGGCGAAACGTGGATTTACTTCAAGCATTACGGATTAATCACAAAAGTCAAGATAAGTACATAAACAAAGTCACGGACAACATAAACGTCAAATTAAAGTCGAAAAAACCCCTTGAATTAAATGACAGACGACACTCAAACGTCAAATTAAACTACAGCCGTAATAACAAATAATAGAAACAGCATGAAAACGCATTTTCTTATAAACTGCTCAACTTGATCACAAATAAAATGACAGTTGACAGATGGAAGTAGAGATGGGCGTCGAATTAACGTCAAATTAGAGCCAGGATACGACACAGAAATCGTCGAAGAAAAGCGACGAGAAAAGTAGATAACGATTTCCAGTTGAGATTGTCGCATTCCGCCACATTAAAGCCGACGGTGGACGGGCGGAAAAGCCAAAATAGGCGAAAATCCGCAGGACAGTCGACGTGCGCGAGAGCGAGACGAAAAGGCGACCCCCATTTCGTCCCTCCCCCGAGCCGAAAAGATCACCCTCGAAATTCGACTCTCGCACACACGCAGCCATCGGAGAGAGGGGCGCACGAATAAAGCGACCGTGCCGAAAATCACCCCTGCGAGAAATAAAAAGCGAGATTCACCACCGACACCCGACACCGACCGGTACCGAAAAATAAAACCATCACGGAATGAATATTTAATACCCACTGATCAACCCTATAAAATACCCACAGAGAGAGAGAGAGCGAAAGAGGGAACTAGGAGGAGCAAAAGGGTGCTTTCTCGCTTTCCGGAAATCCACCCTCACCCTTACCCTCACCCTCGAGCATTATAAAAGTCACGAGACCCTAATCCGCCCATTAATCGTCCCGATGAGAGTCAAGAATGTGCCACCTAACCCCTAACCCCTAACCCTACAGAGAGAGGGAGGTGACCCTTTGGACCTTTATAACCCCCGGTACTGGCTACACCGTTCACGGCTCGATTAAATAAAAACCGGGCATCTCGGATAAAATCTCGTAATCTAAAAAAAGGGGCTTTTAACGACCCAGAGTGCGAAAGAAAATTACGAAAATCCGGAGAGAAAGAAAGAAAGGGGGTGAATATTTATAGGGCACGAAAGCGGCCCGAATTCCGATCGCAATCTTACCTCCGACATCGCCCGTCGACGTGGTCGTTATAGCCGGGTAGCAGTAGGGGTGCGGATGTTGCAAATTCGGCAGATAGTGCGGATATTTGAAATCCATACTTCACACGCTAAAAACCGAACGCATTCCGACTAAAAAACCGACAAGATCCGCGTCAAAATAAGCCGAAATCAAACGACACAATTTTCATCCCCAGCCGTGGGTAATATTCTATCAAATCACACCATCACTAGAACCGCCAGAGTGTGGGGGTTAATTTTTATTGCGAGGGGAGGACGCGTGAGATGCACACACCGCAAACAAGGCGTTTTATTGACGAGCGTCGACCGTGTCGCCGACCGCCACCGCACGCATCCACACACACGACTGATCGCGACCGGGGCGTCCCTGCCCCCGCCCGGCCGACGGCGGCGTCGCGACGCCTCCAAGACGGAGGGAGAGAGGGCGGCGAGGGCGCAGGCGTCGCGGCGTCCCCTCGGGACTTTGGAAACGGCGATCCGATTTCCCGTGCGTTTGGCGATAATATCCCGGAAATGTCGTAATTTTTGACAGATCGCTACAACGTCACCTGTCATCCGTCAAAACTCAAACGGCTCCGTTTTGGCCGAAACTCGTCACCCCTTCGTCCGCCCCGCTCGGATCGACCGATCTTTTCGGATTATGCGGTCGCGTGGATTTCCCGCATCGCCGGAACGTCGACCGATAACGCGGATTTAGTAGGGATATCGGTAAAGTGAAAAGCCGACACTGCTGTCAAAATTCGAAAACTATTTCACGATTTTGCAGGGTTAAAACGCGCGTTCGACTTGCGAAAACGGGGAAAACGGGAAATTACGGAAAATTTGAAGCCGAAAACTGAAAATCCGCACGCCGTACGTCTCTGATTAACGCAACACAAAGTTTTCAAATTTTCAAATTATTCTATTTCATCTTTTTCAATAACAAAGCGGCTCGTCGCCATGGTGAAGCATTTGTTTATCACCTGTCAAGTGGAATGAACGAAAACCACAAACATCGATACATAAAAATGATGTCCAATCGGAAAATGTGAATCTGGCCAAAATTTTAATTTCGGTTTGTCAAATTAGATAAAATGAGGTACCTAAAAACCAACAAAACTACAAGAATCTACTAAAAATATAAGAAAAACAATAGGCGCAAATAAAATTCGTAGTTTTATAGTTTTGACATTTTGATTAAAGTAATTCAACTGCATTTTTCCAGACCGATAGTCGAAATTCCAAGTGCATGGGCGTAAAAGAAATAGATATCGAGTAGATGGCGGTAAAATGGAAATAATAAAGACGTTTGTTCCCTTCTCGCCGACCTCACCCTTTCCGTATTTTAAATCCCGACAGCGCCTGCATCCGAACGTTCTGCTCCCCCATTCGTTTTCGCCACGGAAATAAAAACGGATAAACGAGAGAGAGGAACTTTTCGCATCGAGTGAAATCCTCTCGTGATTGGCTCTAGCGCAAAAAGAAATCCTTTGAGACTCTCCTCGCCCTTCCGCCCCTTCTCGACTATTATTTTCGTTTTATTTCCGAGTGCGCGAGATGGAATTCGCTTTGACGAGTTTACCGGAACTGGTGTAATTCAATTATTTCAAATTGTCATAATTAATGACATCTCACTGCCACCAACCCTTGGAAAAAATCCAGTGAAATTATGAAAATCAAATTTAAACTGCGATTGAGGGATGTTTGCTCGCCGGCTCTATTACATCAAAGAGGAATCCCGAATAGAGTGCTCGGATCGCTGCCGTTGACAGGTGGATGGATAATAAATGCACCCTCATCACCTTAGAAACCCTAAACGTCACTTTCCACTATTACCAACCCCATTATCGAACGCACTCGAAAAACAATATCGACATTGCAAATTTCTTTAATTTCCTTCCAAATTCATCAATTCTCTAAAGATTTACGATTATTATCATCATCATCACCATCACTAACATTATCACATTTCGTAAATTCTTCATCCAATCTGCGTTTGGCTCGAAACACTTTCGACTGGATGTAAAACGAACCGCCATTCGATTTCTCGTTGGCGTCGAACAAGTACGCGTATTTTCGATCGACAAGTTCGCGATCTAATTTATCGACATTGATAATTTTCATGGCTTCTTCCAGGGACGGATTTTCGACGGATTTGCACTTTTTGACGTCATCTCGGTGATGATCTTCGTAACGGATACGCGCAGCCTCGCGACTCATTTCGATCTCTTCGCAGATCGACTTGTAAACGGCCCTCAAGGCGATCTCGCCACTTTTAAACGCGAGTCGGAATAAAAATCGGGCCATCGTTTGCCCGCATTTTCGTGAGCCAAGGGGAAAACTGAGATTTTACGGAGTTTTTGACAGCAACTGTCAGAAGTGACAAAAAATGTTTCGAAATAATGGAAACTGTCGAAAATGACAGAACCACTACCAACTTTGAAAAAATTAATTCGAAAAACGAAACCCGGTAAAACGAAAAGACGAGAAATGTCAGAACGAAAAACAACTAGGCACAAACTTGGGAATTCTTTTATTTTCAAAGAAGACCGTTATCAACATCGTGAATTTCAATTTTAAGAGGACGAGACAACTGTCAAAATGTGACACATGAATATCAACTTGCTAAAAATAAAAAATGTAGTAGGCGTGAACTGTCTAAAATGACAGGACCTCTACCAACTTACAAAAAAAAAAAAACAATCAAAAAACGAAAAGACGAGAAATGTCAAATGACAGAAACCAACTAGGCACAAACTTGGAAAATATTTCATTTTACCATTACCAACTTAGTAATTTGAATTTTAAGAAGACGAGAACTGTCATACTGTCAACATTGACTTATGACAACCATCAAGTTTTTTAATAGACGTGAACTGTCAAAAATTACACAAGCCTACTGTCAATCTCGAGAAAAGTATTAAGAAATGTGAAAACTCACCTCCGCACTCGGATTTTGAAACGGACTTCCTGTCGGAGACCTTCGGACTGCAGTTTTTTCTCGCAGGCCCCGCGACAAAAGTTTGAGGTACCTGCAAAGATGACAAAACCATAAAAAAAACATCAAAATGTTAGATTTCTCTATTAATTGTCAATTACCACTTTATCGCTCCTCTGTCCGCTCGGTAAACGTGCAATCAAAGCCTCCGGACTGTCTTCGGGCGGTGGCGGCTGCGTGATCCAGTTGTACTCGCGCTTGTCGAGCGGCACGCCCCACCGCTCGTACTCCAGACTTTGCGTCCTGAACGTTTCGTAGCAGTCCAGACAGACGACCGCGTATTCGCCGTTCTCCAACAGCAGCGAGTTCTCCGACGGCGGGTGGGACCTCAACTGGGGGTAATCCTGCAAAAAACGACAAATCGGATTACAGGAAACTGTAAAAATCTCATCGAAAATTACAGAAAACTGTAAAAACTTCATCGAAGATTACAGAAAACTGTAAAAATACCGACAAACGTTACAGGACTTCGTGATAACTTCTTGTATCAACTTTCGATAACGAATATCGTAAGTTGACAGGTGTCAAACAACCACAGATGTCATAAAGACGTCAATGAAGACTACATGAAAAATTCCAACTGATTGAAATGCGAACCTTGAAGGGCAGCGCCCTGACTCGTTTCCTGTAGGTGATGATCTTGCAGACGTAGCAACAGTAGTCGTGCGTGTTGTATTTCCGCTTGTCGGCGGGCCGTCCGGCCGCCCCCTGCGCCTCGTACCGCCGCCACTGGCCGACCAGACTGTGATAGCAGAAGGTGCAGACCAGGGCGGAGCCGTCGTCGCGCAACTGTTCCGTGTTCGGCAGGCTGTTGTGACGTAGCAACGCCGGAAAGTAGGGGGCGCTGGGACCTGGAAATCGGAAAATTACAGGTCTCTACTCGTTTCAGGTATCTCTAATGTCTGATTTCAATTTCGGTCGCATTTTCACCTTGGGGTTTTCCGTAGACGACCCTCGCCAACGTGAATTCCGAGTGCAGGCTGCACAGGAAACAGTAGATGCTGCTGCCGCACGGGTTGCTCGATATCGTCCGTTCGCTGTTCGTGCTGGGCGGCGTCGGAATGCCCCGGTCGCCGTTCGTCATGCAATGTTCTTGGATGGGAATGTCGTATCTGGAAAGGAAATTACAGGAATCTGTAAAAATGTCAATAGTCGATATTACAGGAAAGACTCAGGTGAGAAACTTGAAATGCCAATGACCTCAACAGAAAGTGAACTTCTCAGAAAATTGCAAGAATGACGAAGAAAAAAAGGACGAAACTGTAAAAGACGATTACACAAGAAACTGTGAAAAAGTCAAGTACACTACAGATTACATTAATTTGGAAATGTCCAAGAAGACTGGATGCGATATAGTGAAGATAATATGTATAACAATGATGACAACTTAGACATCCAATTAACGCAGAATGTTAAAATGGCAAGGAAAAATACAGGAAACTGTAAATTATTAATGATGATTAGAGTGGAATATGAAAATTTACAGGAAACTCTAAAAAATTAAAGATTAATTATTAATCCTAGAACCTATAACTCTTATTATTATCGTTCAAAAATCAACTAATCGTTACCACCAATAAGGTACGAAGAAGACTGTTGATTTACTCAACGATATTATTGACAGTTACAGAATAGACGTGTGACTGCTTCTGGATATGTTGAAGAAAATCTTGGAAAACGAAACTGAAAATGTTGAAAAAAATCAGCAATCTAGAAATATCACAGAAAATTACAGGAAACTGTAAAAATATAAATAGAAAGTGAAAATTTTAAAGACGCCCACCTCAAACTGTAAACTAGGAATGATGATTAGAATGGAATATCAAAATGTCGAGGAAATTTTCGACTAACCATAGCACCTTCCAAGAAATATTACAGAAAGAAAACTGTAAAAATCTAGAATAAAATCACAAGGAACTATAAATCATGAATGATGATTAGAGTGGAATATAAAACGTCGAGAAAATTTTCAATAAACTATAGTAGTCTAAGTTACTTCGAAAAATATTACAGGAAACTGTAAAAATGGTGAAGAGAATTTACAAAGTTACAGGAGAGTAGACTATGACAGGGTTCTCAGCGACTGAAAGATTTGAAATTCTCTGACTTTTCCAGGTTTTCCATGCCCCAAATAGATATTTTCCATATCTACTTTCAATAATAAAAATAATGAAAACTAGGAACGAGTGAAAATTTTGTCATTACGAACTTAAAAGTTCACAGCTGACAACTAAAAGTAGTTTGTAGAAGACTTGAATCGAATCGAATATGGAATTATAAAAATTGGAAAATTCCAGATAATTTACAGAAATTCCCTGGCTTTTGCAAAATTTACATGAATTCCATGACGTTTTCTCTTATTTTCAAATTCCCTGACTATTCCAGGTTTTCCCGGTTTTCCAGGTCGTTGAGAACCCTGTATGAACATTTCAAATGAAATGCCAGCAAAATGTAGTAATGTCAAACAATATCATAGAAGGCAGTGATTGATAATGATCACATCACAATAGAACGTGAAAACGTCGGACAAAATTACAGAAAACTGTAAAACTGATAAAACAGAACTCGAATAATCATGTTGACTGTCGCCGAAAATTACAGAAACCTGTAAGACGTCTATGAAACTGAGCCCGCGATCAAAGGTATCCGAATTGCTCTGAATAACCGACGGCGGGGGGGACGTATGCCGACCTTCTCAGTTCCAGTGGCGTCCGCTTCTTCTCGTACGTCTCCCACTGTCGGGCCATGTGGTTGACGCATCTGGTGCAGCTGAGCACGCGGCCGTGCGAGTCCATGCAGCTGTTCTCCGACGTCCTGACGACGTTCCGCAGACAGGGAAAGTGCATCGCGTGCGAGTTCATCCCCTCCGGCGACGTGCTGATCCACTCCATCTGGGCGCGCGGGTACAGCCCGGCGCAGATGTAACACCGGAAGCTCTGGTGCGCCTGCCCGTTCACGTCCGGCGCCGGCGACGTCGTCCGCGAACCCACGCTCGCCTGCAAACGTCAAACCAACTGTCAAACTTGCAAAACTTCTATTCCGATCCCTTCTATGGTTTTGACAGCTGGCGCTTCGATATTGTCGTCGGCATTGCCTAGTAACACTCTTGTTTGGATTATTGACATTTCGAATGCGAATGCGGGATTTCTTTCTCACGAGTACGTGTTTGCTCCGCGATTACAACGAAAGCGGTTCCGAAAATAGAACGATCTCGTTAATTTTGGTCCGGAGAGGAAAATCACCGAACTCACAATCATTATTAAAATAAATCCGAGTTGATTCCGGTGAGACGTCTGCAATATAAACGCCGTGCGTTTCTGAGATTCGAAAAGTGTGTCTGGGTCTATCTACAATGCCAGACGAACCGAATATTTCCACTCTCGATTTAATGCTCATGACTCCACCGAACGGAATAATTATCTCTCTCCGTGCGAAAGTGTGTTTACTTCGTTTTCGTCACAAAAACTTATTATATAAGTTGAATCAAATTCAATTTTATAAACAGAGTAGGCATATTGTAAGACGCATTTTCAGGCAGACTACAAACATAAACAGATAAATCCGAATTAATTCATCAAGCGATTACCGGGGGCGAGAAAAGCAAGGTCAAGAATTAACTAACCCAAACCAGTAAAATGGTGGTAAAATGATGCCAAATATGGTCTATTCAAGATAAACTGAACATCACGTGACCTAAGTTGCTTAGCAAAATTTAAATGAAAAACATTGATAACCATTGACTAATGACAGGTATTTGTCAGGTACTTTGGGGTCACGTGATGTTCAGTTTATCTTGGATAGACTATATCAGGCAAATCAATCACAGTAAGTAAAAAAGTGAGCTGATTGGGGAATAATTGAATACATGAATTCGAAATGTTAGAAGCACAGTTAGAAGTAAACAAACTCGGATTTATTGAGAAACTCTATACCATAACTGAAAGTGAAACATGGACGATTTTGACGTAAAAACGTGAAGCCGGGATTCGACAAGTTTAGTAGAGAGATTTATAAGCTGTCATTTTGAGGTTTCGTGGCACAGGTACCTATTTTGATAAAACTAGACCATCAAAGTTATTGCTGCTGTTTGAATTAAAAAAATACGGCGCCGGCAGCATCATCGAAAAAAGTCAAAACTGCAGGCCAACATGTGCAACTAAATATTCATTCACCACGGGGACGGTGCTCGATTTCCCCGATCCATAATGAGGCGGGGCTTGAGAACCCGCTCATGCACAGTTACAAAAGTTGACATTATTGTTGACATGGACATGACTTTTTTAAAGGAGGATATTCATGTAACACGTGAATAAAACATTACAAATGATAATTCGATGATTGACTGGAGATGTTTGGGCGTAAAATCTTATATAAAATCGTTAATTCATGTTACGAATGTGAACTTACGGGAAAAACCGAGGGAAAAACTATCAAGCGGTCCCTGAAATTAAGCAATTTTCGCATACTAAGCACTGAAACACGTTTGGGGCATTTCGTGAAACGAAAATCGAGCGAAACTTTTCCGGAAAACATCAGGAATCACCGTGAAAGTCACGAAAAGGTGGAAATTAACAAAAATCGCAAATCAACAATCCAAACAAAATCGTTACCAGGCAACGTTGATGGCAACATGGAAAACCAAGCTGTCAAAACCCGGCTTCAAGATTTCGGTGAAGTTTCTGCTCCAGTGATAGTATCGAGCGTATCCAGTCTTTTTGATTATCGCGCACTCCTAGTAATGACTTTGACAGATGTCATCCATAATTTCGACAAGATTTCATAATAATAATTTCAACAGAACATGCCATAAAAGAAAGAAAATCTTGAAAAAACGCAAATCAACAACCCAAACAAAATCGTTACTAGGCAACACCGATCACAACATGGAACCCGAAACTGTCAAAACCCTCTTTCAAGATTTCGATCACTTTCACACCCATATCTCCTCGAGATTCACACAAAATATCACTAAAAAAAAACCAAAATGAATCCAAACCTTTTGCCGGTTCTCCATGGCGGCCTGTTTCTTCTTCCCGGTGATAATCCCCGGATTGATATCGTACGGCTTATACCGAATATCCGACCCGGCACTATTCGCCGGCGACTTGACCGTACTCGGCCTCGAACTGTTACTGTTATGATACTGCACCTCCCCCCCGACCGCCCCCACGTGATTCCCCACGTTATTCGCCGGATCCCCCCCGAACACCTCGTGCTTCTGCGGTATCGACTTGTAGCAGATCGAGCAGACCTGCACCATCCCCTGCGGACTGATCGGACTCGCCCCGGGCGGCGCCTTCCTCTCCCTTATGAACGGATAGTACTTCTCCTTCTCCGCGTTCGGGCAACAGTACAAGAGCCGGATACTGCTCGAGGGGTACTCGAGCGAACAGGTGTAACAGACGAAGGTGGTCGTGTCGAGGGCGCTGAACTGTCTCTTTCTGAGGGCGTACTTGCGGTCGGCGTGCGGGCGCCCCTGCGCCTCCCACACGCGCCACTGCCCGATGAGGTCCTTCTGGCACTCGCCGCACGCCTGGACGCGCCCCGTCGAGTCGATGGGCCGGGAGCGCGACGGGCGCGTGTGCTCGAACAGGCTGGGGAAGAACGGCTGGCCGAGGGCGTCGGCCGCCTGCTTGGCCGCTATCACCTTGAGGCTGCCGCGCGGGAAACCGTCGCCGCACACGTAGCACACCTCGGTCGCCGAGTTCTTGTCGGGCATGCTCAGGTCGAGGATGTCGGTGCCCGTCGACGACGAGTTCGAGTTTTGATTGTGCTGCTGCTGGAATACTGAAGAGACGGACTGGTGTTGTTGCTGCTGCTGTTGTTGTTGGTGATGGTGCTGCTGTTGGGAGTGGGTCAAGTCCAGGGCGCCCTCTGGCGCCATCTCCCGGTCGCGCTCCTCCACGACCGCCTGCAAAAATTTCAATCAAATAATAATGACAGTTCTAGTAGACAAATCGTCACTTGAGAACTATCTCCTCAAGATTTCAATGCAGTATAGAACAAGATAATTCTCAGGGGGCGGACTGTCAACTGTCAAACTGTGTTCTATTCTACACTGACAGTTCAATGATGAGTTTTCAAAAATTATCATTTTCAATTCCTGGGAATTTTAGTGTTCTATCTCCATAGGATATCAATGTAGTGTAGAACAAGATAATTCTCAGGGGACGGACTGTCGAATGTCAAACTGTATTCTATTCTATGTACACTGACAGTTCAATAAGTTTTCAAAAATTATCATCTTCAAATCCTGAGGATTTTAGTGTTCTATATCCATACGATTTTAATGTAGTGTAGAACAAGATAATTCTCAAAGGATGGACTGTCGAATATCAAACCGTATTCTATTCTACACTGACAGTTCAATGATAAGTTTTCAAAAATTATCATTTTCAATTCCTGGGAATTTTAGTGTTCTATCTCCATAGGATATCAATGTAGTGTAGAACAAGATAATTCTCAGGGGACGGACTGTTAAATGTCAAACTGTATTCTATTCTATGTACACTGACAGTTCAATAAGTTTTCAAAAATTATTATCTTCAAATCCTGAGGATTTTAGTGTTCTATATCCATACGATATTAATGTAGTGTAGAACAAGATAATTCTCAAAGGATGGACGTCAAATATCAAACTGTATTCTATTCTACACTGACAGTTCAATGATGAGTTTTCAAAAATTATCATTTTCAATTCCTGGGAATTTTAGTGTTCTATCTCCATAGGATATCAATGTAGTGTAGAACAAGATAATTCTCAGGGGACGGACTGTCAAATCTCAAACTGTATTCTATTCTATGTACACTGACAGTTCAATAAGTTTTCAAAAATTATCATCTTCAAATCCTGAGGATTTTAGTGTTCTATATCCATACGATTTTAATGTAGTGTAGAACAAGATAATTCTCAAAGGATGGACTGTCAAATATCAAACTGTATTCTATTCTACACTGACAGTTCAATGATGAGTTTTCAAAAATTATCATTTTCAATTCCTGGGAATTTTAGTGTTCTATCTCCATAGGATATCAATGTAGTGTAGAACAAGATAATTCTCAGGGGACGGACTGTCGAATGTCAAACTGTATTCTATTCTATGTACACTGACAGTTCAATAAGTTTTCAAAAATTATCATCTTCAAATCCTGAGGATTTTAGTGTTCTATATCCATACGATTTTAATGTAGTGTAGAACAAGATAATTCTCAAAGGATGGACTGTCGAATATCAAACTGTATTCTATTCTACACTGACAGTTCAATGATAAGTTTTCAAAAATTATCATCTTCAAATCCTGAGGATTTTAGTGTTCTATATCCATACGATTTTAATGTAGTGTAGAACAAGATAATTCTCAGGGGACGGACTGTCGAATGTCAAACTGTATTCTATTCTATGTACACTGACAGTTCAATAAGTTTTCAAAAATTATTATCTTCAAATCCTGAGGATTTTAGTGTTCTATATCCATACGATTTTAATGTAGTGTAGAACAAGATAATTCTCAAAGGATGGACTGTCAAATATCAAACTGTATTCTATTCTACACTGACAGTTCAATGATCAGTTTTCAAAAATTATCATTTTCAATTCCTGGGAATTTTAGTGTTCTATCTCCATAGGATATCAATGTAGTGTAGAACAAGATAATTCTCAGGGGACGGACTGTCAAATGTCAAACTGTATTCTATTCTATGTACACTGACAGTTCAATAAGTTTTCAAAAATGATCATCTTCAAATCCTGAGGATTTTAGTGTTCTATATCCATACGATTTTAATGTAGTGTAGAACAAGATAATTCTCAAAGGATGGACTGTCAAATATCAAACTGTATTCTATTCTACACTGACAGTTCAATGATGAGTTTTCAAAAATTATCATCTTCAAATCCTGAGGATTTTAGTGTTCTATATCCATACGATTTTAATGTACAGTAGATATCAAATGTAACGACATCGGATATAACGACATATCGGTTATAACGACCAACATCCAAGGTCCCGTTTGACTTCCATATAAATGTTAAGAGAAAATTATCGCTTATTACGACATCGCTTATAACGACATATCGCTTATAACGACGACTTCGAGCTGCTTTATATCGGTTATAACGACGGGCATGCGCAGTTTCGCCGTTTTTCGGGGGGAATCCCAGTCTGGGAATCACAGACGAATAATCTCTGGCGCATTTTGAAACTACCAGTGTGAAAATTTAGGGGTTCATTTGAGTGTTTGCGAAAAGAATAATGGCCGAGAAGAAAAAACGTAAATCTTTTACTATCGAGGACAAAATGAAAATACACTTGCGTGCAAAAAAATCGGCCCACCTAAATTTTTAGTGAAATTCAAAGTCGCGTAACTCCTGAACGGAAAGAGTAATTCCAAAAAACTTGGCATCCCTGAATAGCTACATTCTTGGGCTATCACTCGTCAGATGCTGTGTTTTATACAGGTTCCATGAGTACGTTTTACAGGGTATCTTTCGGTCACATAAAATAGTAAAATCGCATATAACGACAATCGGCTATAACGACGGGTTTTGGTCGGTCCCGAGGCCGTCGTTATATCCGATATCTACTGTAGTTTAGAACAAGATAATTCTCAGGGAACGGACTGTCGAATGTCAAACTGTATTCTATTCTATGTACACTGACAGTTCAATGATAAATTTTCAAAAATTATCATCTTCAAATCCTGAGGATTTTAGTGTTCTATATCCATACGATTTTAATGTAGTGTAGAACAAGATAATTCTCAAAGGATGGACTGTCAAATATCAAACTGTATTCTATTCTACACTGACAGTTCAATGATGAGTTTTCAAAAATTATCATCTTCAAATCCTGAGGATTTTAGTGTTCTATATCCATACGATTTTAATGTAGTGTAGAACAAGATAATTCTCAAGGGACGGAATGTCAAATGTCACATTGCGGTGCTTTCCAACAAACGACACTACTAATCGAATGGTTTCATTTAATCGCGAGTGTGTCGGAAACCTCTCTAAAAGTGGGCACCTGAGAATTATCGTGTTCTATACCACGTTGAAGTCATATGCAGATAGAACAAGATGTTCGAGAGTCTATTCTTCACTGACACTTCAATGACAGGGCTGCGTTCAGGAATGGATGTAGGAGGAACACTCTGGGTAACTTGAGAGAGATGCACTTATGAGCGTGATGAATGGTGTGACAAGGACAGAACTTCTCCTAGTTGCCCTGATGTGTCTTTCTGAACGCAGCCCTGGTTTTTAAAAGTCAACATTTCGTCCCCTGAGGATTATCGTGTCCTATCTCCATAAGAATTCAATGTAGTTTAGATGTTTAGAACAAAATAATTCCCAGGTGACGATATATAATTTATTTCTATTTTGACAGATGGAAATTTTGAAAATTGCAAACGCCGTCTTATACGAGTAAATATGTCAATAAATTCATTCCTGTGGGTCGCAAAACACAAAAGTTTACTTGAATTTCCCAAAAATTCCCTTCAATGACCATAAAATTTGTGTTTTTACAAATCCCAATAAATTCATCGAAATTTGCGAAAATTCCCCTTTGTACAATAATATTTAAAAATCAAATATTAACAGTCATACAAATGATTGTTGTAATATGAAAATCAACGAAAATTAAACTATGGTTGAGAAAAATAACCAAGTAGGCGAATGTCATTTCAAAGGATACAACTACAGACATAAAAAATCTGACAATTTTGACAGTCTAAAAGTGAAATAATTATCCAAAAATTACTCAAAATCAATAAATGTTTCTTCCAAATTCCCAAAAAAATACAAAAAATTTTCGATAAAATGATACAAAATTCAGGTTAAAAGTTGTTTATGCCTTCTAAAATGATGTTCAAAAAAATATGAACTTTGACAGTTGTAAAAATTGAAGCCGCTCCACGTTCTTGCCTATCATAACAGGCGTATTTGCTTTAAACTAACTCGATTAAACTCAAGCTTGAATTAATAAATGATAATTAGTTCAATAATAATTAATAAGGAACTATTCAAGTTCAAACGCGAATAATAATAATAATATCGAAAAGAATTTCTGCAATCTCGAAACCGGACTGAATATGTGTCTTATAAAGAGAAAAAAAAAGTGCCGAGATAACCTCCACGGTTCAAATGTCATAATAAATCCAGCGACCGATTTGACATTTGACACGAAATGTCGAATCATTAAAATTTTAAATTGTGTATGTATTAAACGAACGCATGTCGCATTTTAAAAATTCACTAGACAGTGTATTATCGTGTGTGTATGTGTGTATAGATTATTATTATGTATACAGATAGAGAATAATTAAAATGTCAAATGTCAGCAAAACAGAACAAGAAGGCAATGAATAAATAAACAAAAACAATATGGGTCGAATGTCAGAGAAAATGACAGATTCGCAATACTCCTTTGCGTTTGTTTATTTATGCCTTACTTTAAATTCGTGTTCATTTCTCGTTTGAACACACCTACGTCAAATTTAGAATTTTTATTTACTTCGATGATTAGCATTCGGCCCGAGTTTTATTAGAACGTCATCTGTCAAATCACAACTGTCAATGTCGGAAATGACTCGAAGCCTGGCTAAAAACGACGTACGTGTGTGCTTTACTTGAGTACACACTCGAGTGCATTATTATGTTGTTATTATTGATTTAGGCGGTTAACTTTATCATTCTCGAAACAAAAAAAATCTATTTTTAATGGAAACAGTCTAAATTTAAAATAGATAGTCATACGGAATCGATAGCGAACGCATTTCGAGTGCACACTCGGGTTGACGGAAAATAACCGGAGAAAAGTCGCATTATAAAACAGAACAGAGACGCACTTGAAATATAAACGTCATTATCGATAAGCAGAGAAATAAAATCGACACGTTTTGTCACGAGCGTCCGACACTATCATCACACAACACGCAAAAGACGAAAAACTAACCAAAATCGAAATTTTGGAAAAAATATGGACGAAAATAAAGTCTCCCAAACGTCACATAGGCGATTTCGGCGCGATTTACGGTTAACCACCGCGAACCGCCACGGCGATCCGGTCACTTGTCACTTGCAGCAGAGGTTGACACACGACTGAGTCGACATTGGAGAAACGTTTCGGATTTGACAGATACGAGACGCTGGCTTTCTGGCGATAACGTGAAATCCTGTTCAATCCAGATAAGGAAAATGTAAATAATAATTAATTACTGATAATAATGATCCGGCGTAATTATCGCGATTTTGAAAGTAAACCCAGGTGAGGTCGAAAACAACACGAGGCAGATCAGATGGCAACGGATAAAAGAAAAGGATTCCATGACAACGGCACAGCAGACTGCTATAAATGACAGAACAAATGTCATATAATTTCATAATCGTGTATTGTCTTAGAAATGAGGTCTCAAAAAACATAAAAACAGCTAAAACTGTCCAAACAAGTGTCGTTCACCATAAAAATGAATAAGTGTCAAAAATGACATAAGAACCGTCAAAAATTATGGTGTCATATGAACTGTGTTACGAAAGTTACGAAATCGGTGTCATATCTCGAAATTTATCACGAAATTCGAAATTACATCAGTTGACTGCAAAAATTGAAGTCTAACTATTAAAACTCATAAAAAGACAACTGTCATAATCATTTTCATAACATAAATCTTGTATATCTCTTCAAGTATCAACACGATAATAAAAATGTCACAAAACGAATCAAAATATTATCTCAATTTTGTATGTTATAACACTGTTTTACACCACTATTGATAATAACGATCGTAATTTTGATTAAAAATGAACACATTTCGAGTTTTCGACCAATCAGATTTTCACATTTTCATGAGAATTAATTAGACGCGTAGAACATTAATTCGTTAATAGAAAATTACCTACTCGAATTAAGAACTTCAAAATTTGTCAGAACAAATGTCATAAACATCATGACGTAAACAACCATAAAAATGGAAAAAAATGCTAAAAGAAAAACGACAAGCGACAGATTAACCACCTAGAAATATTTTGAGCACCACATTTACAACATCTACATTACATTTAGTGACATTTAGGCCCGGTCCGCCCAGTATTTTTACCTCTGGTTAATCTGGATTCTGGAACTTAGAATGTGCCCCTTTATCATTCTTCTTAACCAGAACTGTCACAGTCTAAGGTCCCAGTTAGCTGACAGGAGGATAACCAGAGGTGAAAATACACACATTTCCCAAAATACAAGACATTTACTAAATTTACCCGCCATTTACTGCATTTACTCAACCACATTTACTTACAGGCAGATTAACTTTGTAATGAGGAACTAACTAGTAATTTACAGTTTTTAGGTTTTGTTACTAAATTAATCAAAATAAAATGAATAGTTAGCTGTTGTCAAAAATATAAAACTTCAGAAAATTTTAGATTTTGACATGAATTGTCATTTAAATCCTTGCCAAAATGAACTAATTTTCTGATAATTTGCAAATATCCTTAATGAAACAAGATAGAACAACACAATGAAAGAAAAGGCACATCACTGCATTACAGAGAAGTAGAAAATAATACAAAAATTAAATGGTCGGATAATCTTCAGAAAAAGTTGAGGAGAAATGTTTCAACAGAATTTGAACATTAGGAAAACAGAAAAATATAGAGCGATGAAGTTATTTCATTGAACAAAAGGACTGGATACGTTCGAATAGATGAAAATTCAAAGTTAATCAAAAATGACAGAAAAAATAGCTAACCCAACTTTTAAAAGCCCAACTCACAGCAAACTCCAGAGTAAAAAGTCAGTGTTACAAAGCAAAAATCACTAAAACTTCAAAATCTAGTTCCTCACCACAAAGTTACGACTAGTATAACCTCATTTACTGACATTTACAGACATTAAGGACCAACTCCACAGATTTTTCAAGCCACCCGTAACACTAAATAAGTGATGGATCTCGCAATTGTTGTAACAACCGTCACCAAGGTAAATAAAGATCCTTCAACTTCAAGCCCTCACTTTGAAACAAAGGTGCAGTTGAGAGATACCGATAAACCATATACATAGGTAGTCAAGCCCTTGACGAGTGTAACTTGTAATAAAAAAAAAGTGACAGATGAACTGTCAAAAGTGACAGAACAACTGTCAAAAATGACAGACGCCATCTCGACCGCCATTCGACGAACCTGCGAGGGCCTGGGCGACACGTCGACCTTGCCGCCGTCCTCCCTGAGCCGACTGGGCGGTCGGCTGCTCTCGGTGTTGAGCCCGAGCACCTGGGCCGCGTACTCGCCCTGCATGCCCATGTCGGCGCCCGTGTACGGCCGGGCGTCGTCCGTCTTGAGCCAGTAGAGGCGTTCGGCGTGCGGCCGCGCCGCCGTCTCGTAGTGGTTCCACTGCTGCACGAGCAGCGTGCGGCACAGGTTGCAGGCGGGCACGGCGGCCGGCTCGACGGCGCCGCGGTACGAGGCGGGCGGCGCGTGCGACGCCAGGAACGGAAAGTACGGCACCGTCGGTTTGCCGGGCGTCGGACGGACGTGCAGCCAGTGGGACTGCGCGTGGCCCGCGCTGCCGCACACGAAGCACACCGACGACGACTCGCGGCTGGCCGGCACGTCCACCGCCATCTTGTCCATCGCCTTCGGCGCCACCTGCAAACACACGACACAATGACAGATTGCACTTTAACTTGCACGAAGAACGACAGGACTCGAGGTTGGTAACAGGTGATGTCATTTCCTGGTTGTTTGACAGTTGTCACTGGCGCCCCCTAGGAGTGTACCCAAGTACCTCTTTAGTGGCACAGACTTTTATACTATTATTGACTATCGAAATTTTAGTGTTGTTAGGTTTGGCATGGTTTTGTTACTAAATTCATGAAAATAATGGGGAGGCGTGCACGCATAACCTCAAAGTCAAAAACAATTGAAGTCTGGGGGTTAAATAACAGTTGCTAACTAAAACCGGCAACAGTGAAAAGTCAAAAATATTTGTTTTTCAGCAGAAATTTAAATTCAACAGTTTTTTTTTTAAATACAGCGTGTATCAGGAAGAAAGGTCCAGGTTTTCAGGATGTACTCCTTGAGTGATTTCCAACAAAATTTCTTAGTAAATGTATATCCGTAAACGCCAATTAGATACAGGGTGTCACATTTAATATTTCCACCAAGTTTTTCAGATACGGAAACACCAAAATTGGTAAAATGTTTCAAACGAAAAAGATACCTATGATGTCAGCTTTCAGAAAAAAATTTGTCGATTCTTGTATCTTTAATAGTTTCAAGGATATCGCGATTCTGCTGCAGCTGGTCGGAGGACAAAAAACTGATATTTCAAAATTTCAACAAAATTCCCCGGGTAAAAAAGATATCCTGAATAAAGACGGTTCTAATGTTTCAACAATGTTTTTGCATAACTACTGTTTTTTCGGAAATATTGTCACTTAAGTAAGAAAATTCTGTCATTTGAAATCACGATATCCATGAAACAGTAGACGTTAGACGAAACTTGTACCGAAACAAAAGAAAGCTCTGGATTTTAGCTATCTTTTTCATCCTAGGTATTTTATTGAAATCTGAACATTTCAATTTTTCGTCCTTCGACCAGCTGCAGCAAAATCGCAATATCCGTGGAACTATTAAAGATACAAGAATCGACAAATTTTTTTCTGAAAGCTGGCATCATGGGCTCTCTCCTTCGTTAAAAACTTTTTACCGATTTTGGTTGTCATGCCTCTGGTAAACTTAGTGGGAGTATTAAATGTGACACCCTGTATCTTTTTGGCGTTTACGGATATATATTTACTAAGAAATTTTGTTGGCAATCACTCAAGGAGGGCATCCTGAAAGCCTGGACCTTTCTTCCTGATACACGCTGTATTTTTATGAATTACACGCAAGTTTCAGCTACTTTCCGTTTTGTTATTTTTTTCAAAGATATTTTTTACCTAAAACGATATAAAATGATATAAAATAACAGTTATAATACCACACATTACACAAATTTTCCCGATTTCTGCCACTTTTGCTTGTTTTCTGCTTTTATCTTCGACTAGTGCCTGTTTTTTTTTATAGTTTCTTTGAGAAAATAAGCTAAATAATTGGAGAAAATAATCGCAAGTAGTAAATTAAAATCGTCAACTGCCAAATAAAAATGTCACTCAGCTATCCAGGGTTGCCAATTACATAGCAACTATCTTGGAAACGGTTGTTTAACCCCCAGACTTCAATTGTTCTTGACTTTTAGGTCATGCGTGCACCTTCCTTTTATTAGTCACGAATATTAAACTTAAATTTTTTTCAGATTTTTGACAGTGATGGCATTTAAATCCGTGCCAAAACAGACTGATTTCTCATAATTTTGAGATATCCTAAAAACAATGCACAGTAATAAAACAGAAGGCACATGGGCAGGAAAGTAGAAAATAACGAAAAAATTAGATTACAGGCACAGATGGCGGAGTTTTTCCGGAAAAATTTGAGGGAAAAACCGATTGATGGTCAGATGTTTCGTGCCTGAACTGAATTTCCTCTATTTGAGTTTTAATAAAGCAGAAAATATAGAGATGAAGCTGTTTCATTAAACAAAGAACTGGGTACTTTCTAATAAGTGCAAATTCGACGTGATTCAAAAATGGCAGAAAAAAAGGCCAACCTGACTTTTAAAAACCCAACAAACAGCAAATTTTTGAGTAAAAAACCGCTGTTACAATGCGATTTTCAATAAATTTTTAAAATCAAGTTTGGTAAATTGACAGCCCGTCACCATGGCGATTACCATGTTGATCATCAACATTCGAATTTTAATGACGTTTCGTCCTCTGTGATACTGTAAAGTCAATTTTGATCGAGAACCACGTTTTATTAAACCTAATTAATAACACTCTATCTGAACATACTAAATTGTTATTGTTGTTGGGTTTGTTGGCGATTTTCACGCCCATGAAAATTATTACGTCAAAAAATGTTTATCGCGACTTTCGTACCTCATTTCAACGAAATCTTTCGCGTCTCAAGTAGGCCTGTGCGATTATTGAGTTTCAAAATCGATTATTGATTGTCTGAAAATAATCGATTATTCCGATTAATCGATTAATAAAAAAAGATCGGTTAATCGATTAATCAAATAAGCGATTAATCAAGTAAACGATTAATCGAATAACCATTCCATAAAAATATGTGCACAAGTTTTATGTCTTCCGGCGCCACATCTCTGTCTGGATGCTATGGAATACAGCAGATGCAGAGAGAGTGCGATTATTTCATTAATCGATCATTTGGGTAATCGATTAATCGGTTATTTGATTAGTCGATTTCTTGATTAATCGATTAATCAGGTTTTCGATCAATCGATTATCTTTGAGCTCATGATCAACAGGATGATTAATCGACTAATCGATTTTTTTCTGATTAATCGATTATTTCGCACAGTTCTAGTCTCAAGGTTGGTGCAAGCCTGCTATTCGCAGTGCAATCCTGAGAGTGACATTCGAAATGTCAAAATCTCTTACGTCACGGTTTCCTCATGAACGAGAAATTTTCCGCTTCGGGGAGACCGAAACTGTCGAAATACGGAAGAAAAAAAATCGAAGGTTGAAATACAAAGTAGACACGAGGCCGACTATCCTCATTCCGGGTGAACGTGGGTGCATTCCCACCCTCATCAAACAGGCGACGTGTCAAATTTTGACAGGTATTGGTTACGACTGTCACCTGATGTTCGGTCGCCAAACCGAACAAAACACATGAATAAATAAATCAAAGGGAACATTTTCACACAGAGATCGTGTAAAATAAATCCGACGGAATCGAGTTTTTTCCACATACATTCATTATAATAAACAGTGTCATTTTTTAGTATGTGGAGAAGAGAGACGGACGCGTGGGTGGAAACGAAAATATTTTGCACCATTCCGTCACAAAACGAAAACCGATTCGATTCGATTCGATGTTGTGAAGGACTCTGTCCTATCGACCGATTAACTTTATTTGGGTGGGCAAGCGAGATAAACAGACGAATTTGACAGGTAGAAACGTCATAACCAGGGTAATAAAATATGACAGAAGGAAAAACAAAACCTCTCTCTAAAAATATAAGTCAAAGTTGACTGGATTGGATTAGAAACTCGAAAGGGAAACTTGACGGGGGCCGAAACGAGTCATAGAGGTGGCGAAATTTCTCGAAATTGCGGGCGCTCGAACCCCAACACGTGAATCAACGAGAGTGGAGGAGTGCAATTAAAAATTTCTACAAATTAAAGCGTATAGAAGCGAAAATAAGGTGGCCCCGAATTTTTTCTGGGTTAGGTGGTTCGGTCCGGTACAAAAGTTGGTGCCGTCGGTGCCGGGCACGCACTTTGCGAAAACGAGGTCAAACTGTCGAAAAAGTACCGGTGTACGCGAATAATTCGCAAGCGATTCTTTCATCGTCTCCATTCCGCATAAGCACCTGAAAAAGCACCGACCCCATTTTCACACAGCGAAACCAGGGACAGCTGTCGGGCCCCCGTACGCGTTTTCCGGCCCCGGATTCAGGGATTTCCGCACATTTCGGCACCCAGGAGGTTGGCGAAATCGGGAAATTTCGCTAAATCCGGAGGTGGCGGAGCGTACGGTCCGCACGAACACCACGCCACCTGAGCAACGGTGCAAAAACCGGAACGGGGCGAATTTCGCGACCGCGGGGCTCGCCCGGAACGGGAAAAACGGCCGCGGCCGTCTCCGCGGGTCCGGGGGTGTCGAAACGGGGGATCGGCGGGGTGCGCACGGCGGTCGGGGGCTCGGGGCGGCCGCGGGCCGGGCTCACCTGCATCCGGAGCCGTTTCCTGGGCGGCAGAGACGTCTTTGCTGCGGTCCGGTCAACTGGGGCACGAAAACATCGACGCTGGCCGTCTTATCTGCGGGTCGGACGCGCTGCCGTTTCACGCACTCACGGCTACATTGCACTTTGTGACGCGGGCCATGGGCGCGTTCGGGGGCGCCGGGGCGCGTCCGCGCGGTTCCTGGACGGTCCCGGGCACGATCGGGGGCGCGCGGCGGGGCGAAAGGGCGAAATCGTTGGGGTAAATCGGATTTAAAGTGCTACCGTTCACAGCGCCTCGCTCGAGTCGGCCATCTTTGGGAATTTCCAACAGTGCACCGCGGCACTACCAACACGATTCTGGGGGAGAAACGAAAGTCACCAGAAGGCGCACCAAATTCGGAAAAAACTACCATTTCGCAACCTATTACAACAAATCGTGCAAAACTGCACCGTGTTTATGATAATTTACAAGATTAGGTCACGTAAGCAGACGAATATTCTAAAAAAAATCATTTATTAATCCGGTTGTAACCAAACTATAATTTCCTTAGAAACTGGCACGGATTTCGAAAATCGTTCTAGTCACAGTGTTATTCACAAACCCTGTGTTTTAAATCATGAAATTGTCTCAAATTAAGTTGTTAGACCCTTGGCTTTTAAATAGAATAGAAAACCTCAATACAACTGCGCCCCTGTGGCCTAATGGATAAGGCATCGGCCTCCTAAGCCGGGGACTGTGGGTTCGAGTCCCACCAGGGGTACGTCTTTTTTTACCCTCGGATTAATATTATACGGCCACTCGAAGTTATTTTATGTAATTTTCTATTAATAGGTTTAATTCAACAAAAACAATCTTATCTTTAACAACACTTGATCCTCTCAAATATGAAATGCTCCTTGAGAAAATCCGACAAGGAAACATCTCATTTTTAAATCGGAGCAAGGCGTCATACTCTTTATCGCTAATTATTTTTCTAGGGATGGGGAAATGTTTCTATCGAGCACTCCGGAATCGTAACCGATTTTCTTCTCTTTGTCGGCGGATTTCAGTGCATCTTCGGACATTAACCGCTCGCTCCGTGATTCCTTGATTGAATCTTGAAAAAATTAAATATGAATTGAATGAAAATCTATTGGAACATAATGAAAATTCTAGGGGGTACTCACTGCTAAATGGTGTGTACTTATCGGAAAATCTATTTTCTAAATTGTAACCTATAAATCCGATAACTGCTGCAAACGGTAACGTTATGTAAGGAGCGTATCTAGTCAGTCCTCTGATCAAAATCGGCCACATATTTATCTATTTACAAATCACAAGTAGGCTTTAATTTAAAGAAATAATTAATTTTTTGATTTTTTACGTAAGGACATAACCTCACACTTCACATGCCACCTTTGGATTTAAATTTTTCAAAGTTTCCTGCCTGCATTTTCCACCAATGAACACCACTGAACATGTCAATTCAACAGAAAAGCCATTCAACGGAATTTTCAGTGGTCCTAAACAACGCAACTGTCTCATATTTTAAAACAGGTTCATTCAAATGCTATAAAACAATTAATTGAGATATGTTACGCATTGAATTATACTATTCCTCTAATTTTTCAGTTTTACAATGTTAATAAATACCAATTATTCAGAAAATTTACAATACAGATATAATTTATTGAGGACCACTAGCAATATTGCTCAAGAAAAATTCCTTTGAGTGACGCGCATTTTATTTTGACATGTGACAACACAGTTTGACATGTGTCAGTATTTTGAGGTTATATTGTTATTTTTCTAATTTTAAGCGCAAAGAACTAATCCAAAAATGCAGCAAAGAGAGGAAAAGCAGCAGGAGTCGGCTCTGGAGTCGATAATCCTGCGAGTGAACGATCTGAAATCGTCGATAGCCTCGATGATATTCAAAATAGAAAACGAATACGAATCGATGAACTGGCCAAGTTTCCTCGACAATTACGCCCTAATGTCCGGCCAATTGACGTCCCTATCGAAAGTATTGAGCCACGACAAGTGCCCGGCCCTGCGAAACCTCACCGTCCTCCCTTTAACCCTCAGCCCGGAGCGGGACGACCATTTGGCCCAGATGACGGAGCACCGAGTCACGACTTTCGCCCACGATTTGGTCCCTGACTATCTTCGTACGAAACTCGAACCGATGGCCGAGACGAAAATGCTGCAACTGGAACACAAAGCGGCCACTCTGTCGTACGAAAACGCGCAGAAACAGATCGCGGCCTATCAGAAGGTCGTGAGCCACGTCTGGGAGATCGTCAGCAAGGCTCGGGAGGAATGGGAGGTCGAGTCCTCCGCTCGGGGCAACTCGCAACAAAATTCCAGTGTGGCCGATACGCATCTGTTGGTGGCTGCGGTGGGGATGGGAAAAGGTTTGAAACTCGGGAATAATCCCAATGGGCAGCCAAATCCCGGGTCGGGGATGATGGTGGCGCCACCTGGAAGGCCTGGGGCTGCCGGGGGGCAGATGCCCCCGACCACGCAGGCTATGACTATGAATAAAGCGCCTTCCGCCATTAAGACTAATATTAAGAGTGCCAACCAGATCCATCCGTACGGTCGGTAATTGTTTTTCGGGTAGATTTCTGTAATTTTTGTACGTAGATATAATGTTTATTTATTACATTTAATAGTCTGTAATAAAACTTATAAAAATAACTTAACAAAACAGTGGAAATTATTATTTTTCATATAACTATAATTTAATTATTATTATAACACTGTTTTGTGTGTAAAAACATCTATTTTTTCTACTACAGTAGATATCGGATATAACGACGGCCTCGGGACCGACCAAAACCCGTCGTTATAGCCGATTGTCGTTATATGCGATTTTACTATTTTATGTGACCGAAAGATACCCTGTAAAACGTACTCATGGAACCTGTATAAAACACGGCATCTGACGAGTGATAGCCCAAGAATGTAGCTATTCAGGGATGCCAAGTTTTTTGGAATTACTCTTTCCGTTCAGGAGTTACGCGACTTTGAATTTCACTAAAAATTTAGGTGGGCCGATTTTTTTGCACGCAAGTGTATTTTCATTTTGTCCTCGATAGTAAAAGATTTACGTTTTTTCTTCTCGGCCATTATTCTTTTCGCAAACACTCAAATAAACCCCTAAATTTTCACACTGGTAGTTTCAAAATGCGCCAGAGATTATTCGTCTGTGATTCCCAGACTGGGATTCCCCCCGAAAAACGGCGAAACTGCGCATGCCCGTCGTTACAACCGATATAAAGCAGCTCGAAGTCGTCGTTATAAGCGATATGTCGTTATAAGCGATGTCGTAATAAGCGATAATTTTCTCTTAACATTTATATGGAAGTCAAACGGGACCTTGGATGTTGGTCGTTATAACCGATATGTCGTTATATCCGATGTCGTTACATTCGATATCTACTGTATAATAATAAGGAGATACTGAATATAAGTACAAATGAATGAATCCTATGATGATTATTCAAATTGAAATATTTTTAAAATAAATAAAATAGAAAAAATGTCAATAAAAATACAAAATTGTTAAAATATTAATAATATAATACACAACACTTAACATTCTGTTGTTAAAAGTAAATTTATATCAGATCAACTAAATTTTCAATAAAGAAAAATAATAAAAAAGCAACAACAAAAATCAACAATTTTCTTCTGATCAAAACTTAAAATTAGAATATAAAGTCATGGCAAGAATTTCCTCTATTGGTTGTTCCCTATAGTTTTAGAAAAGTTTGTGTGATTCTTAATAGTTATTAGAATACATACCTACAAAATATAACCAACATGATGAAAAACGAAACATTTTACAATGTGCACTTATTTACACTATTTTCATGTAAATATTTATTTCTTCAAGATTGGTTGTATTTATGTATTCTTATGTAAGTAGTGGGTAATTAAAATTTTAGAATACTGACCAACAACAATAAAAATTATTCAATACTGGAGACTTGCAAAGCCGCCATATTGTGCACGCACTACATCTCAGCATCTGTCAAAATGGCGACATTGCAAGTCGCTAATAATAATCAATGTTAATAAAGTCCTATCTACGATCAAATAATTATTACCAATTTGTCTTTTCATGTTAATAAATTCATCAACAACAAATTTTAAATTTTCAAGTTCATAGTTATTTCTCTAAGCGATTTGAATATTGCACAGTCCAATCACCAATCGAGTTTTCATTATTAACTTCATAAACTTATAAAGTCACAATAATAATGCGCCAACAAAACGGTAATATGAGACGTTCGGAAAAAGGCACCTCAATAATGACCCATCATTGATAAAACTCATAAATTTAATTAATGTGGAAAGAAGAATGTCTGAAAATACCAAAACTTCAATTATGAAAGAAACTGGAAACGTCACCTTTTCTTTAATAATGATTAGGTATTTCATAAAATTTTCCTTGTTTTTTTTAATAAGAAAGATTGTGAGTTTTCTTCTATTTGTTGTACTTACATAATAATTCTCGTTAATAGGAAAAGATTAATCTGGCGGGAGATAACTGAAAAGTTTAAACTTATTCCGAATGTGAGGTCTGACGTCCTCTTTCTGAAAACGAAACAAAAATTAATATTTTCAATATGTCAAAAACTCAATTTTCAAAATGACAGCCGCTGTCAACCAATAAAACTAACCATTTGGACGAGATCTTCCAGAAACGGCACCAACTTCATCAACTCCGAGTCGCTCCTGTCCATGAACCAGCTCTCGATAGGAATCCCATTATTCAGCTGCCAAAAAACCAAACCAATCAGTAAAAATCCTGCGAGGCGGCCATCTTGCCGCCCGAACGTCAAAACCCTCACGTGATATCCGAACGCCTGCGGCGAATTGTCGATGATGATCGTCTTGGACAGGTCCCTGCCCAAAATCGAGAGATCCTTGATGTAGTTCCCGTTGACGCAGACGCAGTGCTCCCGGAACAGCCGGTACTTGATCCACTTCCTCTCCGGATCCAACAGATTCAGCAGCTTGTCCGCGTACACCCTCTTCGAGGCCGTGAACAGGATCACCTCGAACATCTGCGCCACCCTCTCCATGAACTCCCGGAAGAAGGGCCTGGTGCGCACGTAGACCGTGTACGAGCAGTCCTGGAAGAGCACCGGAAAGTGGAAACTGGCATCGGAGAGCTCCTGGAGACTGCAATGCACGAGGGTCTCGTCCAGATCGAGCACCAGGCTGAACTCGGGGCTCGAGCGCGTCTTCAAGGGCAGCGCCGGGCATTTCGAGCGCATATCCAGAGTCAGAGGGGGCAGGTGCTTGATGAAGAGGTAGGGGTCGAAGGCCTCCCACGTGTCCTCGACCTGCACGTGCTCCGGCTTCGAGTCGAGCCTCTCCACTTCCGCCGAGCCGACGCTGGCGATAATGCGGTCGTCTGCAATACCGACCGGGTACAGGGTGGTGTAGTCGTACACGACACCCGTCACGCTCATGTTGACGTTCTTCATTTCTTCGTCGAGCATGTTGGTGAACTCCTGGGTGTTGACGTTGCTCAAGTCGGTGACGTCCAGTTGGAGCTCCTGGTAGTCGTAATACATCGACTCGCAGATTTTGTCCGAGAAGACGTCGAACGTGTACCTGTCGCACGCCTTTTTGTCGGTCACGTGGAACTGCATGTTGTCGGGGTAGTTCGGGGGGCTGCCCCCTTCCGGGCGGTCCGAGCTACCGAACTCGGCTTCGGTGCTGTAGTAATCGTAGCATTTCTGGCCGTTTTCGTCGATTATCAAGTCGTTCTCCTCTTTGGCGGTCTCCTCGGTTATTTCCGGGACCACCTGGCAGTTGTCCTCTTCGTCTTTTTGCTTTTTCAAGATGGTCTGTTTCTCTTTTGCTGCCAATGCGATCGGGGTGGATTTGGTCGAAGGCGTCCACGGTTTCCTGTTGTGTTTGCGTATTTTCTGGAACTTCCTCGCCAGGCAGATCGAGATCGAGCGGTGGCGGTGGCCTTTCGGGCGCTTTTCACTGCGCAGCCACATCTCGCCGATCCATTTATTTCCGTTTACCTGGAATCGGCCGGGAATTAATTGGGGCTTTTCGAAATTCGGTTTCGGGCAGTTCTGGGCCGGCGGCGCGCTATTTTGGCGCCCCGGCCGGTTGTTTACAAACACGGTTTTTCCCTCGTTCGCGGATACACAACAACGCTGCTAGCCGCCGAGAGAGGGAAACTCGACTTGAAATAAATTGGCGCAAGTCGGCGATTTTTCGATTCCACTCACCTGGTCGATCTGGTCCGGGTTCGCGGTGCTCTTTTTATGGCCTTTTGGCACTTTTTCGAGACGATTTCATCTTGAACGGCCGATTTTTAACGCGAATTCGTGATTGTTTCCTCCAAAACACCACAAAGCGCACTAAAATACAAAATGGCGGCCCACGCGTTCCTTTATCGATTTGGGGACTTTCACCGAACCAACAAATGTCCCTAGAATTGTCCCCAGATTTGTCACAAAATCCCAGAAAAACGAAAACATTTACTACCGAAACTCACAATTTCACCTCTAATGCCGTTTTTGCGGTTTACACGTACTTTTACGGACCTCTGTCTTACTATTTAGTGTCTACACCGATTTTTTCTCCCTAGAATTTGGGGAAATTTAAGAAACAATTGATGACGTCGTGGTTGCCGTAGGAACGAACAAAACACAAACAAATCAACAAACACCGCATCAAGAGCCCCAAAAGTGAAAAAGACTCTGATTTTCCTTGGAAAAACTGGAAATTTTCTTCAAAAATGTATTCAGGGAGTGTGATAAACGACGGGGACTTCACAAGAACCGTTTACAACATGGTAAAACCTCATAATCTCATAAAATATTCATAATTCTCAACGCATTCCGCCAGATAAAGGATAATCGATTCGCCGACGCGATCCGGGTTTTGCACGGCATTTCCGAGTCGAGTTCGTCCAGGGCCGGGCTGTCCCTCCTCGCCTATTGCTATTTCTACATCCAGGACTTCACGAACGCCGCCAATTACTACGAGCAATTATCCCAAATGTACCCGAACAATAACGATTACAAACTGTATTACGCCCAGTCCCTGTATCAGGCCTGCATGTACGACGAATCGTTCCAAATGACCACGAAAATAGTCGTCGACGCCAATAACGACACGGATTATAAGGAGCGAATCACCAAACTCCAGGCCGCCATAAAGTACAGCCAGGAGGACGTGCTTTCCGCCAAGAGTTTGGTCGACGCCTGTGCCGCCGATGATCCGGACAAAGAGGCCAACTTGGGATGTCTCCTCTATAAAGTTCTCCAGCTCATTTATCTAGTTATCAATTATTATCACTGTTTTGTTCATTGTTTCACAGGACGGCGAATATGAGGAGGCTTTGGCCAAGTTCACCACGGCTTTGCAGAATCAAGGATTCAAACCTTATTTATGCTACAACATGGCATTGTGCTACTACAGGTTGAAGGAATACGGACTGTCTCTCAAATATTGCGGTAGAATTATGACAATCACGATGACTATAAGCAGGGTCTACTTTAGTAGACAGGTCGGAATACTAATTGTCATTTGCCAAAAGTCGGCCTTTTCTATGAGATTTTGTGACTTTTCTCGTTTAATGATATTTTCAGCGTAATTTATTAAGATTTTCAGTATTCTATTGTGAATTTTGTGATTGTGAGTGTTTTAATAGGGAAATAATCAAATTTCCAACCTTTTTTGGTAAGTTTTTCGAAGGTTTTCATACAATGTTCTTATTAAAATCGAAAATTGTCAGTATTTTTCAACCAAGTCAGTGGCACACTGCTCAAATACTAATACTTCTTGGATCAGCCTTTTCTCTTTTTTAACATTTTTCCGCAATCCACGAGCTCATAATACGTTAAGCAAACCTTGATCAAATTATCTTAAAAGTGGGACGATTTCTGGTTATTTTCATTCATTATAAATTATTTTAAACAATTTTATTGTCGGCCTTTTCTATTGTCAACACTTCTTCAAGGGTCTCACAATGTTTAACAAACCATTTGAAATATATCTACTCAAGATAAATGTACTCCAGACTTCACATAATTTCGAACATCAAAGATGCCATTCTATGAAGGCCTTTTCTAATTTTCAACATTTCTTCAGCCGTGTTTTTGAGAGGGCCTTATTTTAAATATTGAAAAATCACAAATTCATCAATTACAATTTATTTTCATCCATACTACGTTATTTCGTACATCGAAAATGCCATTCTATGTAGGCCTTTTCTGGTTTTCAACATTTCTTCAGCCGTTTTCTTGAGGAGCCTTATTTTAAATATTGAAAAATCAAAATCACAAATTCATCGATTACAGTTTAATTCCATCCTCAACACGTAATTTTGAACATCACAAAATGCCATTTCTTGCAGGCCTTGAAGAAGTGTTGAAAATAGAAGAGGCCGACAATAAAATTGTTTTAAATAATTGATAATAAGTAAGTGAAAATAACCAGAAAACGTCCTACTTTTAAAATGATTTGATCAATGTTTGCTTAGCGTATTATGAGCTCGTGGATTGCGGAAAATGTTAAGAAATAGAAAAGGCTGACCCAAGAAGTATTAGTATTTGAGCAGTGTGCCACTGACTTGGTTGAAAAATGATGAAAATTTTCGATTTTAATAAGAATATTGTATGAAAACCTTCGAAAAACTTACCAAAAAAGGTTGGAAATTTGATTATTTCCCTATTAAAACACTCACAATCACACAATTCACAATAGAATACTGAAAATCTTAATAAATTACGCTGAAAATATCGTTAAACGAGAAAAGTCACAAAACGTCACAGAAAAGGCCGACTTTTGGCAAATGACAATAAGCAATCTGGCCTGTTTACACTAAAGTCGGCCATGCTATAAGTAAACTGTGAATTTTTAGCTGACATCATTGAAAAAGGGATCAAAGATCATCCAGAATTGAGCATAGGGATGCAAACTGAGGGGATCGAAGTGAGATCGGTCGGAAACACGTTGACTTTGCACGAAACTGCTTTGACTGAGGCGTTCAATCTGAAAGCGGCAATAGAATATCAACTGAAAAACAGTGAGATGACATTTTTGAATACCAACTGGCCGCCATCTTGGTTTATTTTGACAAACGAGGCCACTTCCGGTTGTTTCGAAATTTTGATGTTTCTGATTTTGAAGCATTGCCAGTCAATCCAAAGCAATATGTGCATAGATCGAATGATTCTGCAGGATAATCGGGAATTGCCTCCTATCGAATGCTGAGAAATAAAAATTGACTTTTCTATGTCGTTTTCAGTGGATGCTGCCAGGGAAGCCCTGACCGATATGCCTCCAAGGGCAGAGTACGAATTGGATGCCGTGACTCTGCACAACCAGGCGTTGATGAATTTCGAGCAAAATCCGACCGAGGGTTTCGAAAAACTGCAATTCCTCCTGCAGCAGAATCCGTTTCCGCCGGAAACGTTCGCGAATCTGCTGCTCCTCTATTGCCAGCACGAATGCTACGATTTGGCCGCGGACATTTTGGCGGAAAACGCTCACCTGACTTACAAATACCTCACCCCGGTCAGCAAGTTCATCCACCAGGCAGCCATCTTGAGTGATTCAGAAATCAGCAATCATTCAAGATGTCTCCCTAGGAAAATCGGATGAACTGAATCGCGATTTTGCAGTATCTGTACGATTTCCTCGACGCCCTGATCACCCAACAGACGTCCCCGAACGAGGCCTACCAGAAACTGGACGAACTGGCATCGAGGCACACCGAACTTTTACGAAAACTAACGAAGCAGGTGCAGGAGCACCGCTCCAGGAACGACACGGAGAACGTCAAGAAGACCGTGATGGAGTACGAGGAGTGCCTGGACCGTTACGTTCCGGTCCTGATGGCCCAGGCGAAGATCTACTGGGAGATGGAGAACTACCCGCAGGTCGAGAAGATCTTCAGGAAGAGCGTCGAGTTCTGCAACGACAACGACACGTGGCGCCTGAACGTGGCGCACGTGCTCTTCATGCAGGAGAACAAGTTCAAGGAGGCGACCGGTTTCTACGAGCCGCTGGTCAAGAAGAGCTACTCTGAGATCCTGAACGTCAACCCGATCGTTCTGGCCAATCTGTGCGTCTCGTACATAATGACGTCGCAGAACGAGGAGGCCGAGGAGCTGATGCGGAAGATCGAGAAGGAGGAGGACCAGATGTCGTTCGAGGAGCCCGATAAAAAGTACTTTCACCATTGCATCGTCAATCTGGTCATAGGCACTCTTTACTGCTCCAAGGGTAATTACGAGTTCGGCATCTCCAGGGTGATGAAGTCGCTCGAACCTTACAAGAAGCTGGGAACTGACACTTGGTTCTACACCAAAAGGTGCTTTCTCAGTCTGATCGAAAACGTGGCAAAGCACATGATCGTCATCAGGGATGCAGTCATTCAGGAGTGCATCGCGTTCTTGGACAGTTGTGAATGTAATTATGACTGTTGTTGTCGTTTTAAAGGAGCTCTTTGATTTGTCTGAACTGTCTTACAGTGCATGGAAAGGTCATTAGGACTACTCCGTACTCGTCTGTGACGGATGACAATGACAGTTCCGATGGCAAAGAGACTGTCACCTACGAGGCGAGAAAGATCAAGTGTCTCTTGATGAAGTTACAAAATACTTGAGGTGGATGTTTTAAAACGTATATTAGAACGTTAGTAAGTAAACTTCTAGAGTAACTGAACAAACTAAATGTTATAGCCGACTTAATTTAAGTAAAAAATAGAGATTCACGTTTTGTCTGTGAGGAAATAGACGTTTCCAAAAAAGCAGCATTGAACTAGAGATCTTTCTGATATCCTGTTTTCTGTCACACTTTATTGAAAAGGTCTACCAGTATCACTCTTAATAGTAGTAAAATAAAATCTCAAAGGGTCACTTGTGTAACATCATTCAAACCTTGGTTGAGCTGACTGGAGCTTATAGAATGACAGAATTCATTCCAGAGCTTATTGGTGTTATACAAGTGATCCTAAAATATACTGTCAAAACAATATTGGCATGATTATTGCAAAAGTCCAATTTGGGAAAAGATTCGAGTATGAGCAGTCAGCGTAGAAAAATAAACAAAAGCATTTTATAAAAACTAAAATTCGTTTAAAAACTCCCTGTTAGTTTGGTAAAATATCACAATTGGATAAAAACAAACTAGATCTAGGCGACAATGGCACTGGCCGGTGTCTGGTTCACACCGCAAGTACCATCACCTCTGTAGACTCTATAATAACCCTGTTCACCCCACGAGGGACCCCAAGAATTCTTCACGATCCAATAGGGCAGGGACTTGTTGAAAAGCGGATATTCTAAACACAGAAAGCGAATCAGATTTAAACAAAATCTAGAAAGTAACAACTTACTGTGAACACCAAATCCGACTATCAGAACTCCGTGGTCCAAGTTTGTAGGATTGCATAAAAATTTATAAGGGTGCGAAACGCCACCAACGTAAAACTGCATGGCGTTCGCGTTGATGGCTATCGAAATCGGACCGTTCTTGACGAGCCATTTCGCCATATCCGTCTCATCTTGACTGACATTGACAGCACCAGTCAGTTGCACCTTTGCCAAAGACTTGTTGAAATGACAGGTCTCATCTTCTGCGTCGTAAGGGTAATCCTTTTCAGTTTCCAACCCACCCAACTTTTCTATGCTCCTGCAATGTTATTCATAAGCTTTTGACAGAACCTTTAAAAACTGAAGTCTACCTCCAAGCGTTGTCCATCAATCCGCCATTACAGCCGTCATCGCTCTTGTCGCAATCGACCAATTCCTGCTCGGAAAACTCCAAGAGCTCCCCGTGCTTGATGGCGTACTGCCCTTCGATGTTGCCGGTGACGCTGAATGCCCAGCAGCTGCCGCACTGCCCTTGGTTCTTGACCTCGCTGACCACCCCCTTATTCCTCCAATCGAATTCCGTTGGTAAATCGATGTCGGGTATTTCCGCATCCGGTAATGGAACTTCGTTTTCGTTTCGTAAATCTTCGCGCAAACCGAGTCCGGACGAGAACTCTTCTCGGGTGCGATCGGCGAATTCCGTCAGACCGTACTGGGCAGTACCCTGTTCGTTTTTGTTTAAAAATGCAATGTATTTCAGATTATCACCAAACACTTTGAGTCTGTATGCGAATTCTTCCGCGTTGTCGTAGGACTTGTCAAATTTCGACATGAAACTCTTGAAATGACGACGTGTTTTGACGTTTTCTTCTACTCCCAATTGATTGGAAACATCTGAGCTTCCAGATCGGAAACTGTATGTCGTTTTGTCATTTTCGCACGTGATTGTCGTTTCCCTTCCGTTGCGTCGCCAGGGCTGATCCCAGATTTCGAAATCGCAAATTCTGCTAGAAGCGCTTTCTAATTTGCTGCACTTTGCCAAGTCTTTGCCGTCATTTTTGTCACATTCTGAAAGAGCGATTTCTGCTTTGATCCTGTACATTGTGCCAGAAACTACCTGTACGTTCACCGACAAAACATCTACAAGAGTCAATTTCTTATCGTTCGAACTTTTCGAGTCCAAATGACCGATTCCGCCTCTCAGATATTCCATAACCAACGGGTCATCTTTCTTTCTCTCAACTTGGCCACCGACGAAAATGTCGTTGACACTTCTTTTAGCTCTGAACGTATGCGAATCTTTCTCATTTTCGCACTTGATGATCGTCTCCCTTCCTTTGGGCAACCAAGGTTGATCCCAAATTTCGAAATCGCAGATCCTGCTAGACCCACCTTGCAATGGTGCACATTGAACGAAATCTTTGCTGCCAGTTTTGTCGCATTCAGATCGAACGACTTCTGCCTTGATGTTGTATATGACTCCGGAAGCTATCCGTGTAGTTACCGAGAGGACTTTGACCACCGTCAATTTCTTGTCGTCGTTGCCTTTGGAATCCAAATGGCCGAGTCCACCTCTCAGATACTCCAAAACCATCGGGTCTTTCTTATCTCCTTCGATTTTGCCACCGACTATTTCTACAGGGGCATTTTTCACTTCCTCTTCACATTTGATATTAGTCATTATTCCGTTGGACAGGTAAGGCCGATCCCAAATAGTGAAGTTGCAAATTCTGCTAGGCGTATCTTCCGCTGGCTTACACGAAAGGAAATCCCTGCTATCGTTTTTGCCACATCTAGAAAGGGCAATTTCTGCTTCGATTTGATACTGAACACCAACATCTATTCTCTTTGATACTGACACGATTCTAACAACTGTCAATTTATTATCGTCCGTAGTTTTCGAGTCCATAACAATGAGACTGTTTCTGAGATATTCCAAAACCTTTGGATCGTTCCTGTGAACCTCAACTTCGGCACCGGTTTCGACTTCCGACGATTTGTCGGTTTTGAAGAAATACGCGGTTTTCTCATTTTTGCAAGTGATATTCGTCTCCCTTCCATCGTGTAACCACGGTCGATCCCAAACTTCGAAATGGCAAGACCTGTTAGAAGCACCCGGTAAATGTTTACATTCAAGAAAATCTTTTACTCCGTTCTTGTCGCATTCAGAAAGAGCTATTTTCGCTTCGATTGTGTACAAAACTCCTGCAACTACTCGTGTTTTGACCGATGAAATATCAACGAGTGTCAATTTGTTGCCATCGGAGCTCTTGGAGTCCAAGTGATTGAGTCCACTTCTCAAATACTTCATCACCATTGGATCGTTCTTGTCTCCTTCAATTCGACCACCGACTATTTCGTTCCTCAAATCTTTAGATTCGAGAGAGCGTGCAACTTCCTCATCATCGTCACATAAGGCCGAAGTCTGCCTGCCGTTTGGCAACCAAGGACGATCCCATATTACGAATTTGCAAGTCTTGCTCGGAGCACCCGGCAGCGGCCCGCAATCCATGAAATCCCTGACGCCGTTTTTGTCGCATTCGGAAAGAGCGACATCCGCCTTGATCGTGTACATAGCACCGGCGACCATTTCCGTAGTAACCGACCGGACCTTAACCACGGTCAGTTTCTTATCGTCCTTGCTTTCGGAATCCAAATTACCGAGTCCGCCTCTCAAGTATTCGGGCACCATCGAACCGTTGCGGTACTTGTCTAGACTGCTATCGACGCCACCCCGATTCGAGTTTTCCTCTCCCTTTTCGCATTTGACGTTCGTCAGTTTTCCGCCGTTCAACCAGGGCCGTTCCGAAATCGTGAAATTGCAAACCCTGACGGGGGCGCCCTCTAGCTGCTTGCACACCACGTTGCGCTTCTTGTCGTTCTTGTCGCAATCGGAAAGGGCGAGTTCCGCTCTGATTTTGAACAGAGCCCCGTCCACGTTCTTCTTCATCGACAGGACTTTCACGATCGTCAATTTCGTCTTGTCCGAACTTTTCGAGTCCAACTCCACTAGCCCACTTCGGAGATAACCGGAAATTATCGAATGGATTTTTTTGCTTTCGAATTCCTCTTCGGTGCTCCTCTTGGCCCTGAAGGAATGCACTTCCTCGTTTTCGCAAGTGATGTTCGTCTGCCTGCCGTTGGGTAACCAAGGCTGATCCCAAATTTTGAAATCGCAAACCTTACTGGGACTCCCTTGTAAGAGCCCGCATTCCTTGGGATCTTTGTTCTCGTTTTTGCGGCAATTGGAAAGAGCGATTTTAGCAGTGATCCTGTACAACGACCCGGAAACCACTTGTTTCGTTGCAGTCATAACCTCGACGAGCGTCCATTTATTCTCGTGAGAACTTTGCGAATCCAAGTGAGCCAGTCCGCCATTCAGATACTCCAGAACCCTGGGATCGTCTTTAGCGGCTTCCGTTTGACCACCCAGCACATGGTCGGTGCTCCTCTTGGCCCTGAAGGAATGCACTTCCTCGTTTTCGCAAGTGATGTTCGTCTGCCTGCCGTTGGGTAACCAAGGCTGATCCCAAATTTTGAAATCGCAAACCTTACTGGGACTCCCTTGTAAAAGCCCGCATTCCTTGGGATCTTTGTTCTCGTTTTTGCGGCAATTGGAAAGAGCGATTTTAGCAGTGATCCTGTACAACGACCCGGAAACCACTTGTTTCGTTGCAGTCATAACCTCGACGAACGTCCATTTATTCTCGTGAGAACTTTGCGAATCCAAGTGAGCCAGTCCGCCATTCAGATACTCCAGAACCCTGGGATCGTCTTTAGCGGCTTCCGTTTGTCCACCCAGCACATGGTCGGTGCTCCTTTTGGATCTGAAGGAATGGGTGACTCCTTCACCCGAACACGTGATGTTCGTCTGCTTGCCGTTGGGCAGCCAAGGCTGAATCCAGACGAGCACGTCGCAATCTTTAGGCGAACTCGACTCCAACTTCCCGCATTCTTTTGACTCTTTCGGATCGGATTTCTTACAATCCGACAGCACCACCGCAACTTTGAGCTTCCAAACCGTCCCGGACACCACCTGACGAGACGCCGACTTGATCTCGTGCACCTTCAACTTGTTATCGTGCGAAGTCTTCCCGTCCAGATAGACCAGAGCATCCGTGACCAAACCCAAGACTTCCGTCGAGTTTTTATCGACGGCCACGGGACCACCAGGAGTGTGCCTCCTGTACCGACTGTAATTCGTACGGTTCTTGTTGCTGTCATCTTTATCACGCTTAATATTTTGACACTGAGATTTAACCAATTTCGGATTAGAGTTGTCCTCGTCGACGTGCACTTGAACCTTGCAGATTTTAGTATAGTGCTCGAACAGCTTCTCGCGACAATCAAACTCTGAATCGATCGGTCTGTTTTCCAGACACTTGGAAATACCCATGCGCAAAATCAGACTGTAGGTGGTGCCGTCATAGCCCCCTACCGTCCTTTTGGCACCCAGAATCTGCAAAACCACACGCCTGTGATTGTCGTCATCGATGTTGTCTAGAGCGTTCGCTGCCAAATCTGACAAATCCTTGATGAAGGGCTTCTCTTCCGGGGAGATCTTCACCAGTTGGCGGATAGCACGCTTGAGCCTTTTAGGCTCGGACTTGACCTGCTCTTCACTGGAACTGGAATTCGAATCGCTTTCTGACGATTCCTGGGAAGTCTCCGTCACCTTGGAGACAGTCCCAGAAGTCTGTGTCGCCTTAGTGACAGTTTCAGAAGTTTCCGTTGCCTGAGTGACAGTCTCTGAAGTGGTGGACGAACTCGCACCATCTTCCGTGACGTTTCCAGTGGGTTGATCAGACTGCATAGCAACTGTCAATTCCTCGGGAACTGTCGTGAAAACCTCGACAGACTCGATGACGGGAGGACTACGGTTATCGTTCTTCGCCTCGAAAGCCTCCACTGTCTCCACGATGGTCACGACATCCTCGATAGCGGGAGACGTGGGAGGATCGACCAGGATTTGCGATTCCAAATCGGACAACCTCGAGGGAGACATGATCACGTCATCGTCGATCTTTCCGGATTGGGCAATCTCATCGAAATTGTCGGAAGAAAACGCCGGTTTACCCGGTTTAGGATTACCGACCACGATTTCGTTATCGATCTCGTTGCCAGTTTTAGAAGGCACGGCGAACTCCTGCGAGACGGTGCAGTTGTTGCCGATGACGTGCTTGGTCTTGTCGATCCAAGGCTTTTGAATGAAGGTGATTTCGCAAACGGCGTTCTCCTTGGAAACGTCCGGAGCGCACTCGCCAATGGCGCCCTCTTTCGGGCATAAACTTGAAGCGATTTCGACCAATAGGACGTACTTGATCCCGGCCACCACTTGCTGCTGGAGCCTCAACACTTTGACCAGGAGCTGTTTTTGGGTGCGTTCGCTCTCTACGTGCCTCAAGCCCAAATCTGTCAATTCGTCGACTCCTTGGGCGTCAACTGCCAAGTCAAAGGGACAGCCCAGGCAAGGAACCGAGTCGCGCCTGACTGCCACGAACCTTTCACCTGACTCGGACGAAGCAGCCTCGTTGCTAAGAGCGACGGATTGTTTGCTGAAATCCGGTCTCGGTTGTTGGTTGTCGTTTTGCGGTGGGGTTATCTCGATGTCCGGTAGACTCTTGGGGGTGTTCACCTGCCTAGGGGTGCACTTGATGTCGCCCAGGACTTTGGCCTGTTGCCCCGACGACGGCCTCTGGACGAATCCGGTGCATGTCAACAATGACGTGCTCTCGCACGGTAGGTCGGGATAGGCGGTTCGGTCGATGCAGTCCACCGACACGTCCACGACCAATTCGATGATGTCCGCCTGTGAAATGTCATTGTCGGATTATCGATTGATTGATCGATTGCGGATGTGCGGAACGTCGATTAACGGCGACGATGATATGGTGATTTTAATGGGCCAGAACTGGCGCGGAAGTCTACGAATTGGCTTCACGATCCGCAAACGGTAGTTAAATTATTAAGTACTTTATGGGTCCATTGTTGTCGATTCGTTATTGCGGCTAATGTGGGCATTCAATTTGAATTTCAATAAAAACATCGATAGTGACCGTTAATTTAACAATTCATTGATTTATGATTTCTTTTGCAAGACTGATAAAACACATTATGCCTAGGTACACGATGCATGGGATTTGAAGTGACCCGGAACTGACGAAAAATCGGATTTATATATTTTTTTTAATCTTTGATTGTTGGCAAAACCTCTGGCCAGGATCTAACGGCAAAGGATCCCGCACGGAACATAGGAAAAAAAGGTCCTCCGTGAATTTTCTTAAAATTTTAGTATGATATACTGTTCAACAAACTGATATCATATTAATGTGAAAGTTTGAACCTCCTAAAATGGACAGTTTTCTGGAAAATCTCTTTCGAAGTTGGTTCAAGACGATAATGCGTGGCAATTAACAAGTAAATTTTTACAACTGATACACACCTGTGAATTAGGTAGAAAACAGGTAGGTACTTTTGATTAGCAAGACATTGACCTGACATATCGGTAATCGTCGGTAATGATGACTGTAAGTACGCTGTAAATTTGAATTTTGACAACCGAGATGGCTTGATATGTCAGGTGACAATGTCTTGTTAACCAAAAGTACCTGTTTTCTACCTAATTCACAGGTGTGTATCAGTTGCAGTAAAAATTTACTTGTTAATTGTCTACATTATCGTCTTGAACCAACTTCGAAAGAAATTTTCCAGAAAACTGTTCATTTTAGGAGGTTCAAACTTTCACATTATGATCAGTTTGTCGAAGAGTATACATATCATACTAAAATTTTAAAAAAATTCACGTAGAGCCTTTTTCCCCTATTTTCTGTGAGGGGTCCTTTCATTTTGAAGTTGAACTCTGTCAGTAATAATTTTATGAAAAATCCGAAAAATCGTACGATCCCATTGGTTGCAAAAATTATACGCTCCCAATGATTGGTTGGCAAATCTATTGTCAAATGTTTAAAACAAAAATGGCCTCCATTTTTACGCCGCAGGCCTGACATATGCATGTTACTCCTGGCCCCTCTGGCTCTCGTACAGACATAATAATAAGCACTTAAGTAATGCAATAATAGTGAAAATTGAAGAAGAGGTGGAGATAATGGGAAGAAATCGCCGACTTCCTGACCTCTGACCCCGCACGATGTTCAACAAAACTTTGCGCTCAAATGAAACGCTCAAATGAAATCAAATCTAAAAATAAAACCAGCATTATCGCAATCAATCATTTCCACGTAGTACTCTCATTAGGAATAATTTACGCGTCATGAGAATTTGTCACCAAACAAAGTTGTAATTAAAAATAAATAAACGATAAAGGAATCGTTCAAAAATGAGTATACCTTTTTCTGGGCGCTCTGCAGAGAGGGGTCGCGATATTTGTAAACTTTGACAGGTGAGGAGTTCAAGTGAGACACAAAAGCCGACACTTCCTCGTTGTAATTCTCGCCGAGATTTTCATTGTTGCTGTTGTTTATGGACGAATTCACCAAGATTAAGCACAGGGACAGTGTAAACATGCGTCGCACCAGCGACATGTTTACCTTTTGATCTCCGTTCACGGAACAGCTGAGGTTTTTATGAAAAAAAGACCACCGAATGGAAATCGTTGTCAAAAGTGGAATGAGTAGCGCCATCTCCTGTCAGAAATACAGACCGTAACTTACAGGAACCTGTAAATTTGTGCACTTTGTGTCGCTCGAATGTGAAAATTGGGGATTCACGTGGGTTCCGGCGATCGTAAACCGCACGGGTCAATTTGGCCGGATTTGCGAAACAATATGCAAATTTGCATTCGGCGCGTCGGTCGCTATTATGCGCGCACACTCCGATATCGTTATGAAAGGTTTCTATCTATAAAAAAAAGTTACAAAACGATGAAACGTCCTTGTAACAGTGCGCTATTTGTGCACCATTTCTAACGAGCGGTCTCGCTCAAACGAGTCCCGCCGTGAGGAACGTCCGCGTACAATAATATTCTATGTTGGGAAAAAGCGCGCAAGAAATTACATAAGTCCTCGCATTATCCTATTTCGAACTGAAGCTGGATTATAGCGAGAAAAAAATCAACTCTGCACAAACAGTGTCTGTCAAATTTCGTTTGTTGCGTTTCCATGGTTGCGTTATTAGTTCCGTTTTTTTTTGACATTTTCGAAAATTCCGTTTTTCATTACCCCATTTTTCACATGATTTTTTCAAAACTGAAATTCGTCCAGTGACTTCATCTCTACAAGAAAACCGCATGAACCGGGCTCGTGGTTGCTTTATCGGACAGCATTTGTGAGTATAAATAATGAGTGGATAACGTTAAATAATCAACTTTGAAAACCGAACGGACGCAAATATTTGCCAAAACATTATTCAGATATTACTTTCGATGATTATACATTTATGCATATGTGTGCAGTACGCATCCTGTTTCGTAATTAAAATAGCTGGTGTGATGAGGGCCATTAAACTACCAGTTATTGCAATTTATTTGACATTAGAAGCTAATTACAGTTTTCTCTACAACAGAGATAACTACAGATAGAAGGCCTATAGTGGAATATTTATTAGGATCATGAGAAAATCTTGTTTCTGTTGCAGATGAGGCGTCGATGTGATAATTTCCGAAAATAAACCATCAACATCATCACCATAAACACGGCCGAGTCGCAAAACACAACATTTTTCACGTCCAGCCAGCACGAATCCGCGTATCGCGTCATCGGCGGCTCTCCGAAGACCAGAAATTACGTAACCAGCGTCGGGAAAATTCGCGGGACTCGGAGACGGCGATAAAACGCGCGTCCCAGTTCGGAAGGTCGTCTCCGATTCCGACGAGGCTATCGCTAATCACCGACGTCGTCCCCAAATCCGCCACTCGCGACTCCCACAGTTCGGTTCGGGTCGAGCGGTCGAGTCACAGTCAGTCAGTCTTCCGCCATCGCCGCGTCCGCACGTCCGAACCGCGGTCCGCCTCGCACGCACCAGTCGCGCCCTGCATTACCGGCCCGTTTCGACTTTTGACAGCGCGCCCGCAATCTCGGGCTGGGAGCCAGTGCGGCGGCCGCCTCCACCACCACCGCGTCCGCACGACCCCCGGAGCGCGACACCGACGGCGACCCGCGGAGATCGGCGCGTAGTGGCCGCGAGTGAGTGCCCCGTGGGCCGGTGCGCGTTCCCGCCCGCCGTCGGCCAATGGCAGCCTGAGTTCCGCGACCGACGACAAGATGGCCGCCGACTCGGGAATGGATACGTGCCCGTCGCCCGAGATCGCCGACTCCAGGAAGCGGCCGCTCGACGGCGACAACGAGAACGGCGACACGAAGCGGTCCCACTTCAGCTCGGGTGAGTGCCGAAACGGCCAACCGTCAAACGTCCCCCCCCACCACCCGTTCGAGCTGTCAAATCGTTCGAACTTCACCTGACGGCGGTGGGCGCCCCTCTCGAAACTGGGCCATCCGCGGTGCGATGGGAGCGCGACTTTGGATCGAGGTCTTGATCGACCCGGTCCGGTCGCGGCGGCGGCGCGGCCTTGAGATCAGCTGGGGAATCTCGCGCTCGTGTTGCGTGGAGCGCGTTCGGCTCGCGTACTGTGCGGCCGGACGCGATTTACGCCGGCTATTTCCTTTTCGGACCCGCGGTACAGCGCCAGTCGGGATGCCCGCATTTTTGTCATGGTCTATTTTTTGTTTGTTCTGTCTGTCGATGCATATTAATGTAAGGAAAAATGTTTAAAGTGTCGTCATCTACGAACGCCCTCAATCACCTTGACAACCGCAATCATCAACAAGATGACACCGTCGCTTTGGAGGCGGCCGATATGTTCCCACTTGATAAAATCGGTGAGTGAATGATCCACTGTTTGAAGAAATGACTCGTTTATTAGGTGTCTGGTGCGGTTTTTTTGGCGGTTCACGCTTGCGCCGCCTCCGACACGATTTCGTGTCCGAATTTTCGGTTTTTTTCCGAGGGAAATGCGAGTGGAGGCGCCACCTTTTTTTTTCCGCTTCCATATGTTCGAATGACAGATGATTTTTCGTTGGTGGTCATGTTTAATTCGTGTGGAAACGATTGTTGCAGCAATGGTGCCAATGGAAATTAACTGTTATCTAATAGTATTTGTTGATTTTCATAATCGTTCCTAATACCGAACCGTAATCAAGGAATTTTGCTGCCGACCAAATGTTCCTCTGATTACGGGCTTAGAAACTTGGGACCACTTGCATTTGAACCTTGGCTGAGGTAACTGAAGCTTAGACTGTGCCATTTGGTTATTTTTCTAAAGCAGAATGTCACGTTCTAAACGTCTGTTTCAGTTGTTTTATTGTATCCCCTAGCAACTATTGTTATAATGATGTTTTCTAGGGGATTAAAGCAAAGTCAGCCTAATCACAGAGTAACTGTCATAGAAGCAATTGTAACAATGGAAATCAACCAAAGTTAAACTCCGGTTAAGATAACCAAAGACTTAACCACTGACCGTTGGACAGGTCCAATTAATTTGACGGCTAATAACTGACAATGGAAATCAACGAATCCATTTTCCTTTAAATTTATTAATTTTCTTTGTGGCAATATGGTCGTATTATGATCTGCTGAAAGTTTTCCGAATTGTGTTGAAGAAACTCGAGGACTAGAAGGCCACTCTCAGAGTTATGCCCACTTGTTATGCCAACAGACAAAGGCAGATAAAATTCGTCTGAATATTGATAAAAAGGCCCTCTCAGTCTGGCCCGGATATTTCGCCGGCTCCGGTTTGACTACCGTAATCGGAGCGCCGGAGTCTACAGGGCGCGTTTGGTATTCATCGATATGGGCTAGGATAGAAATTCCGGGTCGAGGCGACCAATTCCACTTAGCAACAAGGCCTTTCTTAGGGCCAGGATTATACAGGATAACCGATGGAAATTTCCTGCTTTGTAATAATTACTGAAACAGAATCATCTCTTTCGAAAAATGGCAAATTTATAGCTCATTTGAACCGTTTTGATTGCGTTTGTTGAAACAAGTGTTTGTTGCCAGGAGCAACGTTTTTCACTTTTAAGAGAAGGAAGAATCGGGAGAGAACTCGAAATGTCGTAACTTGACGTAGGTGAAACAATTCGTCACAATTGTTGGCATTTCGTTTCGTTCTTCAAAGACCTTCTGTATGACATTAGGTTTACAACGTAGGTATCCGATCGCTGTCTGTGGCACATCGACTTTATTATCATCCATAATGCAATAAACATGCGACTGCATCGTGCGACATTTTGTGATGACGACGGTGTTTTCGTTTCGGTTACGTGAACGGTGAAAAAATCCGAATCACCTTTGACCGAATCGAACCCGACATGTTTAATTATACACATTATAAGCCGAACATAATGTGGACGCTTTTATTCCGTCTGAACGTATGCAAAGTAGTCTTTGGCACCTAAAAATTTAACCACGGATGTGTTGGAAGTCTTTTGAAGAAAATCCAGGAAAGCTGAGGAATGTCTCCATGCATATGAATATTGTCATAGTAACATGAATCATCATGTTTATACAAAAAGTACTGACTTTACGATTGATTGGTCGATTTTTGACAGTGTTCACAATGATCCTCATGGATTGTTGAATTTCTCCTCTTCGTTTTTTCCCTAATGGTATTCTGATGATGACAGAGTTCATCAAATTTTGTAATCGCCTTCCTATCTTGCAGAGTTACACAAAATATTTAAAGTAATTATGTGTACTTATAACTCGTACACTCATCATCATTATCTATTATTGCCATTATATCGTTGCACAGAACATGTGGTAACGAACAAGGTCGCATAACAAACATGGCCCGTGATAGATAATCTCGTACCCGCCACATTCAAAGTACACTAGGTACTCGATGCGTTTTTTTTCCTATCCTGAATTGCTTTTTTTCCACCAAATTGCATATGGATTCACTCGTAGGGAAAAAACTGGTAATGGTAATATCCCGGCCACTCTCTGGATAATTGATAATCCTCTTCCGTCAACTACGTGATGTTTGCAGATGTACATTTTTTATTTGAACACGTGTAAAGTATCCGTGGGGAAATTGATCTGTTTTCGGATGATGGTGTCGTAAAAGCAACGATATCGATATCGCTTCAGTCGGGTTATGTAACATGAGCGTCAACAAAGTAACGGTGGCATGATGATCTGTCAAATCATCTGGACATATCGGGGAATAACGAAACTCGAAAAATTCACGAGTCAAAGAACTGATTACGATCGAATTACTCGACGCGTTTATTCGATTACGGCACATTATCCACTTTTCGGGCTACCTCATAAAGGTCGCTGTTTTATCGATCGACTGATGTTGGGTCTGCGACGTGACTTTACGCTTTTGCGGGATCTGATTTTTCCGCCATATTGATCGAAACGTCGGGAATTTGTCTATACTTGATTCCATCACTTGACAGATGATGAGAAGCACATCACCAATGACAGAGAGTCGTTATGTAATTGGATCTTGACGAAGTTAACGTCCCCCTTGTTCAATATGTAATCATCTAATCATCCGTTTTATGCATGTGTGTTTTGCTTTTTGAATTTTGTTTTGTTAATTTTTTGTGTTTTCTGCCAAAATTTGCGTCATTTTCTTCATTTGGCGTAACGAAACTCTTTCGCTTTCGGTTTCGTTCTTTTGTAATAAAACTTTTTCTCGCGTTTGAGATTTATTCTGTTATGCTCTATGAGAGTGTTACGCCGACATGTCACGGTAAAATGCCACCGGGCAGGCCGGTTCTAGTATTTTTTTCCAGCTTTTCAACCAGCTCCACTTGACTGAGTGAAAAGTGTGTGTCAGTGGGTCTAGGCTAGTCGGTCTATCACTTGCACTCTGCTGGTTTTCTACCACGGGCTATGTATACGTCATTCACACGTTTAACATACGGTGAGCTTGCTTGCTGGGAGGTTTGAAAAAGTTTGCCCGTTCAAGGTGAAGCCACTTTTATTGGGAATTCGGCGGTACGGCCTCTACTTTTATCGAGTTATTAATGGTCTATCCGACGTAATGTCGTATTATGTGTTTTTAATTCTGTTGCATAAATAATTTTCTCAATTTTATTCGGGTATATTATCGTTAATTTATTAGTCGTTCGGAAATTTTTATTTGAATATGATTTCTTCATTGTATTTCGTAGCGGAATACTGAAAGGAAAGTCCTTTATCTTCTTGAATAACCGAAAATGGTTTGGCAAAGTCTTCCTTTCGGTTACCTAAACTAGTTTGAAGAAATGTCAAGGTGATAGTTTGAGATCGACGTTGTCATTTAAGTTAACCGAATGAATATTTACATGCTTTGCTCCTAATTATTGTTTAGAACAGTGCGAATCGACAAATTCAAGCTGGATGGAAACCAATAGAACGTAAAACAGTGCGAACTCTTGGTAACACTTTGGATTTTCCTTAATTGAAATAAATGCGCGCACCATGTCAAGGTGAACGTATATTCTTAATTACGCTAATTTGCCCAAGTTTTCATTATAATTTCTACATAGATTGCACTGGAATTAACACTAAATCGTTTTGACAAGCATTTCCATTCAGTCGGTTGATAACTTTTGTAAGGATCAGAACGACGTAAATTATGTTGCCTTTTTCAATAACAACTTTTCGATGGGACCCTCGCCGGCAATAAATTAAGTAGGTAGAATTTCCGGTGGACGAAATATATCTAGTCAAGGTTTTCAAAGGTTTACGTCGAAAATTTACATCATCGCGTTATAACACTTTCTCTTTATGTCAGTAGGGATCACATGTACCGCCGGTGTGTTAGGAATTTAGTGCTTTTGCGGGGGAATCCTAGCGTGAAGTTATTTTGATGTTTTTGTCCTGGTAATCTAAAGGCCACTTCATCGATGCTCGGTTAACTTTTATCATGCCAGAGTTGGCAATAATTTGACAGCCAGTTGAACTGTCTTGAAGACCTAAGGGATAATTGATCTTCATATACGATAACAGAGGCTAGTTGTTGTTTATTCATTTAGCTGGTGGCAAAGATGACCTTCTAAAACACACCTAATTTCTGTGAGATTCTGAAATTATTCAGGGATCGGTCCTACATTTAGATCAGCTGCTTGAAAGGTGCACCTGTTGCCTTACCTGGTCTCTTCTCGGGTGTAGTAAAGTCGGGGTTCACTTGGCATGATGGTTTTTGTCAGGTTGTGACAATTTCAAGTCACTTTTGTCCCCTTTTTATGGTTTTAATAAAACCTGCTTGGAATTTCATACGTCATAATTTGGAATTATATGCGAAGCACATTATCGACTTGGCAGATATGAATTTGCGTATTTTCATTTTTCGTCGTAAAATGCCATTTTTATGGGACATTTTTGCATTCATTAGCATTCTTCGGCGTAAATTACCGAATCGTGAGTAATGTTGGGTCGAGTTTTTGATTCGACATTGATCTTCATATGCGATGTATGACGGATCTGCAGCATTGTTCTGCAGTGTGATCAGCTGCATCATGCACGAATTCTGTACGAATATAAAAGTCCTCGCCAAGCAAACTGCGACTCGCTGCCAAGTTATAAAAGACGAGAGACGAAATGTAAGCAAACGTTGGTGTTTTGGTTGTGTCATGGATGACATCACTCGCTGCTCTTTCGCGCCTCTCAAACAGTACGTGTGTCGATTTTCGTGTTTCCATCATAATCATATCGTTTTATTTTGCATGCCACCTTTCGAATAATCCGCTTTCGTTATTAATAGAATTCGATGATTTTCTTTTTCCGATAATTACCTCATTCCGATAATAGGAAGTCCGTGCCGATATGGTGATGATGATGATTATTTAAGCTAATTAGTGCAAGTAGCTATGGGTAACTAATGGGTGTATAGATTACGCCCTCTTGATTATATTCGAATTGGTCCTAATTTGGATATTTCGTGATGGTTCGCCGTTCCATATGCCCGGAAATTAATTGCTCTGTAATCTGTCAAAAAGTGGCATTTTTCGTTGGAAAAACGGTGTCGAGTTTTTCGCCCTAGGTCAGTTTTAACTGGGACTTGAGATTATCGACTAATTTGTTCAAATCCAGCCATGAAAATGGTACAATAATCATTCTCATAGTAATTTCATGCAAATTTATTTGTCGTTTTGTTTAGATTGAAATCGATAGATTTTGCACAATTGGGGCATTTCATTTTGATTTAAGTTCTCTCTGTCTCTTTATCTCTCTAATGGTTGTAAAAGAGACAGAGATGTGGGCATGGCCTACTAGGAAGGAAAACCGCGCGTGTTAAACACACGATAGGTCCGTTTAATTCTGTCATTTATCAACATTAAATAATGATATTCATTAACATAACGTGACATAAAGTGACACTCCAGATTTTGGTTGACATGCAGCTGAAAAATCTACTGGAAGTGTCAAATGGGCTGAAATGTGACATTCTACATCTATTAAGCGGTTGCGGAACTTTTTTTTCTTGTAATTTATCCCTCAAAAAAATTGCGAGCAATTTTGAAACACGTTGTGTGGTCACTGGTGCTTTGAAAATGTTTGAAGGAAATTCCCTTCTCGTTTTCACCCTTTCCTCATTGCCTCCTCGCCGTTATTGTTATTATTGTGTTTACACGGCTGCCTACAGTATCCACTGTCAACATTGATATTCCGGTCTATAGATATAATAATAACGATAATAACATTACCGAAGGGTAGAATATACGGGGTAGAATAATAGGCGGATAGGGTTCGGCAATGATGTCGGCGTGATATCGGTCAACTTGACGTGTTCTTATCTCTTTTATCCCTTTCGCTATCTGCCGGTGTCTCAGTTCGGTTCTCGGTTCGCCATTATCACGTCAGTTTGTTTAGTCTCCCCTCCGCGGATCTTGTATTTTCCTAATAAAATAAACGTGACGTCTTTCCCCTTCGCTATTTGTATCTTCCTTTCCTAACCCTCGCTTCATTTATACATTATACTCATGTTAGAAACTTTTAGTACTTCGTATCCAGTAGCACTCTGAAAATGCTGAAATCATTATTTAATTAATTTTTATCAATATGTACATTCATTTTGGTATACAGGTCAGTGGTCAAATCAAAAAAACATATGCGTTTCCATAGCGACCGCCTGTTGAATCTCAGGAAAAATGCAAATGGCCAAAATTCGAAGTGTCAAAATAAAATGTCAGATACCTCGGAACGAACGATTATAATCGTTTTTGTTTTAGTAAAGTTATTTTCGAGGTTATTTTATTTGTATGATATGATGTATGAAAAGCGTGTGGATTTTGGATGCATTTCGTGTGCAACATAACGACACCTTTTTGACATCTTACGCTTCCAAAAAGCACTAAATTTGACACCCAAAACTGATGGGGACTTTCGTTTTGTCACCAAGTCAGTGTAAGATATTGAACTATTGAAAAATCATCGAAAATGTCGGTAGTACAAAGCAAGAGTCGCCAGATTTAATGGGTCCTTACGTTCATAAGATGAATGGGCTGGAAGAGGTCCCGAAAATGCGGCAATAAGAAATTGCTAAAGCGGCTTGGCCGGCAGTTTGAAAACTATCGTTCGATATTAGTGTCCCTTCGGGTTTTCCTCTTTCATTTTATCCCGACCTGATTCCGCGATCCGCTCGATCGACTCGAAAAGGACTTTTCCGCTTTTCCGTATATCAAATGAAATGTTTTCTCGATCGGGCTCATTCAACTTATCGACATTTTATCGGTACACGTTTTGTAAAATTAAATAAGTGGCGATGACACACTTAATTCCGATACTTTGTGTTCGGCTGCCATGTTGCCATAATGTCCCAGTTGTATTATTCTAACACATTCTATCTACGCATTCAATTTCGCTTTCTATGGCATTGATCTTGAAATAATGAGAAAGAGAGAGAGACTCGAATTTTCCTCGAGGCGATTCGCAATAATAATAACTTGAGGTGACACGACGTGTGAATGCACATTTGTATTATGTTGTGTTACGAGAATACACCTCGCACGAGGAATTTCTGGCCAATCTATTTTCGGATTTTCTCTATTATCTCTATGATCCTTTTCGCGTATAAAGTTCTATGCTCTTACCCATAGATAAACCCCTCAAGATTGGCAAGAGCACGTTTGATTTTTTAATCCCGATAATTGCGGCACGAAGGATCATCCGGAAATATCCGACGCCCCTGGCGGCTGTAGATGCCGCCACTATAAATCCGTTTCTAGGATACAATCGACGTATTCTTGCATAGCCCTCTTTGTAAATTTCAATATTTATGATTTTTTTATAAGTTTATAAGTGCACCGCACAGGTTTATGCCCACCTTCAAATTCAATTTTTCTCGTGATGATCGAAAATAATTGAATTTACAAGGTTAAATGAAATATTTTAAACATAAACTGGCAATAATTATTCTAGAAAAAACGAGTTAAATCATATTGGAATCAAAAAAATATATTGAAACTTTTGTCACTAATAATTTTTCAACTAGAAATGATGTGTATCCGGAATACTAGCCGCAATATAGCAGTTCCATAAATTGTTCAACCAATTCAGATCCTTTGCAATCGAGTTTACCGTTCTTGCACTGATGAAAATTTTGCAGTGTCGGTGTCCGTAATTCAAACAGTTTGAAATTTTGGAAATTGCTTGGAGGTTTCGCAGAAAATATCGCAGTATTCGCAGTACTCTTCATTTTGGCCTCGGAAATCGGATGCACGTACCAGAAAAATTTGAATTAATTGCCAAAATCTGGTTCCAAATTATTTTAAACACACACTCACTGTGAACAAAGACGATCCTGCATCAAGATGAAACTGATTCCATGAATAATAGAATATAAACGCACCACAATAAAGTTTTTTGACTTCACAAATTTTCATAATTCAGGAATAAATTCAAAATAAATCAAAATAAATCATCATCATAACAACAGTGACAATTTTGATCACCGCCGCCTGTTTTTTTTATCACCTCCGCCTGGTTTTTTAATACCGCCATCTAATTGATTTTTTGACAAGTTACGAATTAAAGAGAACTGCAAGAAATTTGGCGAATGTGACTCTATCTAAAATCGACTGTACGAACTATTGCCGCCTTCGGTATCGGGATTAATTTTTCGGCCAAGTATCCCATCTTGGGGAGATAATCTTTGCTCTTACCTAACAATTACCGTAAACGATAAGGGATATGACAATAGAAGTTATTGATATTACGACATTACACGTTTAAGTTTCTTGCATTTTACGCATTAACATACATTTCGCATTTGCAGCGAATTTCTCTAGTCGTTTCAATAATTATCATTTGAATGCGTCCTGTGTCGGTTCAAGGTTCTTTTTAAGTTGGTAATAATTTGACTGTTGTGTCAAAATTTAGGGGTATGACGTGTGATTGACATTGACACAGTTACGGCCGGGTGTATTTTTGGTTGCATAAACACCAGGGGCAGGCTGTCCTCTTTGTTAATCAGAAACGTGGAAATTCAGAACAAATCAATAAATTCTAGGTGACGTATTTGCTGCTACCGTAATGTTCAGGGTAGTTTGATGAACGTCACTCTGTGATGCTTGGGAAAAAGATAAGATGGTGATTTATGCAAAACTGAGACGCAATTCTACATAGATAGATGGGATGTGTGCTCTATGTTTGCGTTTTTATTCCTTATCGTAGAATAATGGATTATTGTCGTATTACCCTAGCGGGATCATGTCCGCTTTGATGTGCATATTCGGCATTCTCGTTGCCTTCGCTACCTTTCCCGTTATTATTTTCTTTGCGATAAGAAAAATGTCCGATCCCGACTTCAAAAGAACCGTTTCCTTCGTACTTACGGATAAAAAAATGAGTGGTGCGCTTTTAAATTTTAAAGCAAATTTTCTGATGAAAATTTCAACAATTATGACTGTAGACTTTCAAGAGGGGACAAAGCGGCTTAAGGGAATTCGATGGCACAAGTTTGAAACAGTACGCGATCAACATAATGCACTCATCCCTCCGTTTGGGACTGTTTATAACAAGTTATTTTTACGCAAACGTGTCGTGAAGTTGTTTACTCTGTATTCGTCGTTTTGTTTAATAGAATTTTCATGGTTTTTCTTGTTTTTTGTGTGTTTTAGGTGGCGAGGGGACCTACCATTTCAAAGTGCTGGTTCCGAGCGTGGCGGCGGGTGCCATAATCGGAAAGGGCGGTGAGACCATCGCTCAATTACAAAAAGAAACGGGGGCGCGTGTCAAAATGTCCAAATCACACGACTTTTATCCTGGTGGGTATTTCTATGGGTTTTTCGAGTATACCGAGCGTTCAATGTTGTGTGTGATTGAAATTTCAAAGGTTGCTGGAATACAGGGGGTTGAAATATAGTATAAGTCATTTTATAAGTCATGTTTGTTCCCTGTCAAATTTGACATGAGATGTAAAAACGATGAACAACTTTTCAATATTGGAAACTCCGAAATTTTAAATAAATTAAATGAAGCCAATACAAATTGGTAAAAAAAAAAACAAGTTTAATATTAGAATAAAAAATGGAAATAAAAGATTCCTGGGGCTTGAAATACGAATATAAATTTGAAATTTCACATGTTGAATTAGACAAATGTATAAATTGAACGGATTCTAAATTCAAAATGAAACCGTTTTTCCTTATGTTTCAATGGCAGAAATGAGAGGTCTATTTTTAAGAATGTTCTATGGTTCGTTGTCATTTTTATGGAAAATGAATCTTTTAATCAAATGCTTGACATGAATATTGCCTAAAGATTATTTGGGCGAAAAGCGAAAACATTTCGATTGAATTTATTGTAATTGTAGTGTTGCTTAAATTTTTAGGCACATTTCCATAACGACTGACTAATTATGGAATTAAAAAAAGAAATCTCATGCTGACAACGTTTTTCTATTGTTTCCGATTTGATAACGGTAACCTTTCGACCTTGCTGAATAATAATAATTATGTCAGTCCACCTAATGAATGACATCAAACTTTCGAGTTTCTGTCTACCATTACTTGTCGATTTTATAAATGTTTAACAAAACATACAGCCAGTTGACCTCTATTTAAATTTACCAAATATAACAGAAGATTCACAATTTTCTTGAAATTTTTGCGAAAGATTGATCGAATTTGACAGAAATTATCATCTGAGCTTCACAAGCAATCGAAATATTGGCTACTAATGAAATATTGAAAAATCCTACTTTTGCTAATGATTAGAAAACAAATTTAGGCTACAGATTGCTATGGATACCGATATAAATAAGTCTATGAAAACATCAAAGTTAAGCCACTTTATCGTTCATGGACATAATTTGAATCGATCAAATTTGTTATAAGTGTTCACCAAATTTACGAAGTTGTACTTAACCCCTTACATCCGATACTTGAACGCTCGGTACGATGAATTCATGGAGGATTTCACTTGAAATCGACATCCATAATTTAATTGGTTGTTGAAATGTTTACGCGTCTGTGATTGGTCCAAAATTGACATCTTTGCTTTGTTCGCAGGAACGACGGAACGCGTTTGCCTGATAACGGGCAGCGTGGACGCCATAATGGTCGTGCAGGAGTTCATCGGGGAGAAGATACGCGAGAAACCTGACCTGACCAAGCCGCTGGTCGAATCCGACAGCAAACTGATGCAGGACCGGGACAAGCAGGTCAAGATTTTGGTGCCCAACTCGACCGCCGGCATGATAATCGGCAAGGCGGGCAACTACATCAAGCAGATCAAGGAGGCGAGCGGCTCGTACGTGCAGATCTCCCAGAAGGCCAAGGACGTCAGCCTGCTGGAGAGGTGCATCACTGTGATAGGTGGGATATCTGTCAAATACTTGTCAAAATTATTCAAATCTGTTACCAACATGAAAGTTTACAAATGTGACAGATGACAGGTGTATACAGGCTGTATCTTAATTGCTGTCGAGAATTTCAGGGGGTGATTCTTCGTCGAAAAATATGAAAAAAAGTTTATATGGGCATAGGTCCTAAAATGCTTCCCTGCGGAACCAGCGGTCCTCAAAGTTGGCCCTAAAAAAACTTTTTTTTCGAATATTTCTAAAACCAATCCTAGTAGAAAAACTGAATTTGGCAGAGAGTTACACAATATTATCTTACATCATCTCATGCGTTTGACGAATTTGGGAGAATCTACTAGCGTACAATTTGGGGTGGTCGTAAGTTTGAATTTCTCACAACTTTTTATTGGGTGACATTTTTGAAAGTTTTACTGCAGCATGAGACTCGTTGGACAAAAACATGCAAAAAAGGTGCTCATGAGTCATAGCGCTAGGATTAACCGTTTTCGAGAAAAATCGATTTTTCCGTTTGCGCACGTGTATGAGCATTCAGCAACTCTCATCATAGTCGACTAGAATTCACGTGTTAAATTCAATCAGAAATTCAAGACTCATTATTTCAGGATTCACAAAATCAAAAACAATCAGTTCCAAAGAATAATAACTTGTTCTGCACAAAAAACGCTGGATCAAAATTGATCAATTTATGTAAAACGAAAACTTCATGGAAGATTAGGTAATGATTGTAGATACTTATGTCCGAAATGACCATAATTCATCATGAAATCATGATTCTTGAATTCCTGATTGAATTTTACACGTGAATTCTAGTCGACTATGATGAGAGTTGCTGAATGCTCATACACGTACGCAAACGGAAAAATCGATGTTTCTCGGAAACGGTTAATCCTAGCGCTATGACTCATGAGCACCTTTTTTGCATGTTTTTGACCAACGAGTCTCATGCTGCAGTAAAACTTCCAAAAATGTCACTCAATAAAAAGTTGTGAGAAATTAAAACTTACGACTTCCCCAAATTGTACGCTAATGGATTCTCCCAAATTCGTCGAATGCATGAGATGATGCAAGATAATATTGTGTAACTCTCTGCCAAATTCAGTTTTTCTACTAGGATTGGTTTTAGAAATATTCGAAAAAAAAGTTTTTTTAGGGCCAACTTTGAGGACCGCTGGTTCCGCAGGGAAGCATTTTAGGACCTATGCCCATATAAACTTTCTTTCATATTTTTCAACGAAGAATCACCCCCTGAAATTCTCGACAGCAATTAAGATACAGCCTGTATAAAGTCGGGAACGGGTCAGAAAGGCGACCGGACCGCATTCCGTTTTTCACTCAGCGTGGAATCCGGTCGGTTTTATTTATTTAATTTTTGGTAATTTTCATTATTTACGTTGTCAAATTTTGAAAACTATTTCTGAAACTTTGTAGTGAGGAACTAGATTATGACATTTTAGTGATTTTTGCTTTGTAACAGTGATTTTTACCCTGAAGTTTGCTATGAGTTGGGCTTTTAAAAGTTGGGTTAGCTATTTTTTCATTTTTGAATCACTTTGAAGTTTTACCTATTCGAAAGTATCCGGTGCTTTGTTCAATGAAATAGCTTCATATGGTTCATTAAAATTCAAGTAGACTTGTTCATTTACACCTTTGACATTTGCCGAAACATTTGATAGTGATCTTCATAGCCAATCAATTTCAATCCAATAGAAATGTTAGAATTTGGCCGAAAAATTAATAATTTAGTCATAAAAAACAACCCTATTGGGCTGAAAATTTTCATCGAAACTTTTTCACAAGATATCCCGGAAAAAGTCTGCCACAGTGCCTGTAATTTAACTTTTTATTTATTGTGTTGCTTTATCTAGTTTTATTGAGGATATTTGAAAATTTTTAGAAATTAGTCTGATGTTTTGTCAAGAATTTAAGTAACAATCCTTGTCAAGAAGTTTCATGTTCTTGGCAATAGTCAAATATTCAGTTTAATTTGATCATAAACATATCGTCAACCTATAATAACCGTAGACATAACATAAAACTTGAAAATGTGACATTGCTGATACCCTAAACGTCATAATTTTCAGTTTTCATGGATGAAACTAATGCAATTTTGACAGTTATTCTAATGGTTCTACTGTAAAAAAGTCATTTGTACATTGTACATGTAAGCGGAAGGTGAGATTTTTCAAGTGCGCATGGTCGGTCTCTCAAATTGAGCGCCGTGCACGCGGTAAATGAATATTTGGTTGCATATCTAGTTTGCAGTTTCGGCCGATTTCGATGACACGACGATTGTCGTGGAGTCAAAAGCCAAAACAGCAATAATTTAGATTAAGCGAGCGCACAGCGCGCCTTGATTGTCTAGTCTTGTCAAAACGCGGCTAGTTTTATCTCTACAATATAGAACTCTGTGATTTTGATTAAATTAGTAACAAAACCGTGACAAAACCTAACAACTCTTAAATTCCTAGTTAGTTCGAGTGAGAGGCGTGCCTGTCACTCGTCATACCAGATACACGTCACGACCGACAATAGTCTTGCCAGACACGCGACATAATACTCAAAATGGAGGGCATTGCCAACATCCGTCATTTCAAGAAAAGTCCCTAGACCCAAGAATTTTTCTGGATTGTATTATTGGTTGCCTACTTAACGAACACGTTTTGTAACAAATAAGTCGAAATTGAGGAGATTCCAATTCGAATACGCCCTCTGATGGATGAAAAATAAACTGCCAAAAAACGCGTACTTTTTTCAAAATTAAATCTTTTCTCATCTCTAATACCAACCACGATGCACGCAATTAAGCATAATACAAAGAACTGTAGTAATGATTTCCTCGACATGAAATTTATAGGTCTTTCGTTGCAAAATAAGGTAAATTTCACTAAAACAAGAAAATCATACGATTAACCACTTACTTCGGTTCAGTTCGAGCTTAATTTCCATTTTCAATACACAATTCCACTAAATTATCATTGCAGAAATGGCACACAATCAGTTTAAGCAATCCTCAGTTCTTTTTTAATTTGAAATCCGATCGTTTTCGAATATAAACATGAAATGTCATCGATGTCATAATTAAAAAGTACGCGTTTTTGGATGCGTCTGCAGCGCCTCTAATGGTAGTTATTTATCCCAATTGTACTTACTGGGTCCCTATTATCGGCGTTAATATTCCCCAATAGCCTATTTATTGAATTTTAATTTATTTCTTACAAAACGTGTCCGTTAAGTAGGCAACCAATAATACAATCCAGAAAAATTCTTGGGTCTAGGGACTTTTCTTGAAAAGACGGATGTTGGCAATGCCCTCCATTTTGAGTATTATGTCGCGTGTCTGGCAAGACGATTGTCGGGCGTGACGTGTGTCTGGTATGACGAGTGACAGGCGCGCCTCTCACTCGTTAGTTCCTTACTACAAATCTGTCACCGTGTCTGACATAACCTAAGTTTTTGAAGTTTGGGTTTGACATTTTAACCAACATGGCGGTTCCAAATCTTGTTTTTTTTTGTTTCTCTTTCTCTCTCTCCTTTAACAACATGATCTAATTTAGTTTTTTCTCTTTTTTGTGCAGGTGAGAAGGAGCAGAACCGGCAGGCGTGCATGATGATCCTGGGCAAGATCACCGAGGACCCGCAGAGCGGCGCCTGCCTGAACGTCTCGTACGCGGACATGAACGGGCCGGTGGCCAACTACAATCCGACCGGTTCGCCGTTCGCCCAGCAGAACGCGGGCAGCGCCTTCAACGCGTCCACGGCCAGTCTGAACAGCGGACTCAGTTCGGTGTCGCAGTCGCTCATGATCAACGGCGCCGCCGGCGGGCTCAATCTCAGCCTCAACCTGAACACGCCCGGGCAGAACGTGACGGTCACCCAGCCGCTCCTGGATCACATCAAAGTGAGTGCGGAGAGAGACGAGACACGAGACACTTGCCGGTCGGCCATCTTGGGGGCTTTTTCGGCCGACTTTAAGGTGGTGGCGGCCATCTTGGTACCTGTTTGGTGGCCACTTTGTGTTTATATGACTCTAATATGTCAAATGATTTGAGGATTTGTGAGGATCGGCCATTTTTCGAATCGGTTTAAGCAGGTGGATTAATCTCCCATTTTGTTTTAGTAATTTTTTATTTGTCAAAATTAGAAAATTTTCGAAAGTTCTTAATTTTTCACCTTATTTGATCCTTGCAATCGTTTTCTTTTGTCTAAATTTTCCGTGTTTAATTTTTATGAGAAATTATGTCACTAGCTTTGGATGTCACTTCCGGTTGTCAAAATTGCTCAAGTTGGCCACCCAGGCCACCTCATAAGTTTTCTGTTCTGTGGATGAATTTTTGAATGACGGTCATCTCGGTTGTCCGTTATTGTCAAAATTTTGATAGAATGGTCATGATTTTTGAAAATTATTTTGTATTTGTTCAAAAGGAGAATTCTCTAGGGCAAAATTTAAAGAAAAAAACCGTCATTACTTATACCCTAACTGTATTTTCCTATTTTCCAACGCGTTTTGAGGTCGCGGTTTTCTCGAAAATCGCCCATCTAGTGATTTTTCAATTTTCGAAAATTTTGAAGAAATTCTACTCAAAAATTTCAAAGTGCTGTCGGCTGTAACTTTTTTATTAGTGGAGCTATCGAGTCGAGTGAGGCGGGAATCACTTAGTTTGCTCAAAATCCATCAGGAAAAGTGTTCAAATTTCGATTTAGACGACATTTAGTGATTTTTCAATCTTCGAAAATTAAAAAAAAATTGTCAAAAATTCCAAAGTGCTGTAGCTTTCTTATTAGTGGAGCTATCGGGTCGAGTGAGCCGGGAATCGCTTAGTTTACTCAAAATCTATCAGGAAAAGTGTTCAAATTTCGATTTAGACAACATTTGGTGATTTTTCAATTTTCGAAAATTTTGAAGAAATTTTTGTCAAAAACTTCAAAGTGCTGTAACTTCTTTATCAGTCGAGATATCAATGAAAAATTTTAAAGGGCTTCCTAATGAGTCTCCATGAGTGGCAAAATTCGTCCAATATTGGCGTATCATTAAAAAAGTAGTCAAATTATCATTTCTCAAATGCTACCGGGCACGGGGGTACCACATTTTTCTAGTTTGTTGATAATTGACAGATTTTTACAGTGTTAATTTTGATAATCTTATTGCTCAGTGATGAGACCTAATTTTTGCCATTTTAGTAATAAATTCTCGAAATCTTGCAAAATTTTCAACACTTTCATTTGTTTTCACCATTTTGCTTGGAAAATCCCTTGTTTTTAGTCCACTTCCGGTTGTCAAAATCACCCAAGATGGCCGCGATTTGCAAATCTTGAGGGAAGGTCATCTTGTCAAACATTTCCAATATGGCCGAATTGCATTTCTATGGTTTTCATATACACTAATTTTCTGAAATGCAAATACTTTAATGGTTTGTTGATGAATTGGAATCGAGAAGGCGTCGAAAATTTTGTTCTTGATAAGTTTTTTTTTTCCTGATTGAACCGTAACCGGAAATGACGCGGCGGCCATTTTGAATAATTTTGACATCAACCGGAAACGGTGTCAAAATCGTTTCCAAGATGGCCGCCTCACGAAACTCACGATTCCCAATGTTTTGATGTTTTTTTCAGTGATTTTAACGTTATTTTCGTCGCGTTTTTTTTTTCCAGTTGCAACTGCGAAACACGGGTTTCACCGAGCCGCACATAGTGGAGATATGCGCTGCCGTGTCCGTCCTGGCCAAGTACGGGATCCTGGCGATGGGCCTCGGCCTGGGGGGCGCGCACGCCGGCGCCCTGCCGAACTACCTGAGCGTGATGGAGCAGGCGGGAGCGGGCGGCGGGAACGCGGGCGCCGTCTTCGGTCCGATCGGCCAAGTGAACCTCGGCGAGTGCCACCTGGGTCTGTACCGCGGCTCTGTAATATTCTAGACGCCTATCTCTCTCTGTCCGTCTGTCGACGAAACGCGCGCTGATCGAGAATTTTCTGTCGCTCTTTGCAGGCACCACGTCGCCGACGCCCCGTGCCAATTTAGAAAGGTATGAATACGATCCATTCAGACATCAAAGTTCACCCGCCACGGCCCCCATCTCCATCAACAATAACAGCTTCGGTCTAGGTACAGGTCAACAACAAATGGCTGTGTTAAGTAAAAGTCCAACGCCGGCGGAATTAAATGGTGCTACTAAAGATACAAAAAATGTCGAAATCGCGGAAGTGATTGTCGGTGCTATTTTAGGTAATTTAGGCCGTAACAAACACACCACCTCTTTTACACCACACCCTCCACCGATATAGAAAAAACTGTCAAAACTGAGAGAAATTACACAAATTTATTGCATAAAATCAATCAAAACATAGTCACTTCGATTGAATGACTTTTCGTTGCAACGAGGATGACATTTGACGTTTGTTCCGTCTGCTCTCGAATGAGTGCGTGTACGGGGATGTTCGAAAAGTTTTTGGAAATTCGGAGGAAGCCGGCACCAAATTTCGTAAATTTTGTCATTTTTAAAAACGTATCGTTGCATTTATATCGCGTTGTTTGTACATTGGCATTTTTCATGATTTAATCAAGTCTATGCTAATTTTTCATTCCTGTTTCATGATTACTAATTAGTGACCGAAATCGTGCAAATAATAACGTAATGAAAAATTAACATTCGAACTGCACTTCATCCAAGGTTGTAAATATGTACACGAAACTTTTCGATTTTCCATGACCATTCGGGGCGGCCATCTTTGATCAATTTCGAATCATGAAAATGTAGTTGTCAAAAGTGACGTGCAGAAATAATCCAAGATGGCTCCTTTTTGGTTTCCATGGCCCGGTATTTTCACCGTTGGTTAAACTACCGGTTAGCTGACTGGAACATAGAATGTGACCCTTTATTATTCATTTTAACCAGAATTGTTACAGTCTAAGGTTCCAGTTACCTGACAGGAGGATAACCAGAGGTGAAAATACCGGGTCTGATTCTATTCCATTCACAAAGAAGATGGCAATTATACAGGTTGTCCTAAAAATGGTGTACTCGAGGTATAAGGGCCGATTCCTTTTGTCAAGATGAAAAAATGTTCTTATAAACCATGATCCCCAAAACGCCTAATAGATACAGGGTGTCCCATTTAAAACTTCCAGTACATTTTTGGGAGGCATGACAACGAAATTCGGGAGAAAGATTTATTTAAGAAAAGAAGCCTATCTTGTAAGCTTTCAGAAAATTTTTGCTGATTCCTGTATCTTTATTAATTCCAGGGATATTGAGATTTTAGTGCAGCTGATTCGAAAACATAAAACTAAAATTTGAAAATTACAGTAAAATATCATAGACAAAAGAGATCGAATAGAGCAAGGGAAATTTATTGTATCAATACATTTTTACTCGTTCTACTGTACTTTCGGAAGTATTACCTCTTTCGTTTGGAAAACTGTACAATTTCAAGTCGCGATATCTCTGGAACAGTAAAAGTTAGACTGAAAACCTATTGAAACATCTGAAAGCTTCCAACATGCTTTATCATTTTTATTCGGGGTATTTTGGTCTAGCTTTCAAATTTTAATATTTTCCCCTTCGATCAGCGGCACCAAACTCGCAATATCTCTGGAACTAATGAAGATACATAAATCTTCAAAAGCATTTCTGAAAGTCTATAGGGTAGGCTGTCTTTTTCATCTTAAACATTTTTTCGCATGTGGTTATAATGCGGAAGAAAAATGTACGGGAAATGTTGAATGTGACACCCCGTATCAAGTAAGCGTTTGCGGACCATAGTTTATAGGAAGTTTTTCTTTTATTTTGACGAGAAGAATCGGCCCTTATACCTCGGGGGCGCCATTTTTAGGACAGGCTGTATTGTTAAAATGACATTTTCACACAAAAGCGGTTATTTACGTGGTAACTGTCATTTCTGGGTGTGCATTCATGTATAAATCGATCAAAATTCAGTTTTTTAACACAAATACTCATTTTTATCTCCAGATCTCGTAATTTGCGAATCTTTTTCGAGTGGAATTTGCTATTGAAAAATGGGTCAAGTATGTCATTCGTGTTTTCCGTTCAAAAAGAAAACGAAAATTAGTAATCTGTAGAACATGAGGAAATTTTCGGCCAAACCGGAAATGTGAAATGTCAAAAAAGATCCGCCATAGAAATTGAGTCGTTCCCATGTGAGTCGCCCCCTGTGTGAAGGACATGTCATCTGGAACTCGCGAGGCCGCCATGTTGTCGATGTGGCGGCGCCTCGAGTCCCGGCCGCCGTCAGTCGCGCCGTCATTTTCGTTCTAACGAGTGTCGTCATTCGATCGAAAGCTCATCGATATCAATCATCGGTCTGTCCCGTGGTCGGTCGCCGTGGTGATTGCCGCCGTCGTTAAGCCGGTGTCCCTCTCGGTTGTTGCAGGTCCTGGTGGTCGTTCGTTGGTTGAGATCCAGCAGCTGAGCGGCGCCAACATCCAGATATCGAAGAAGGGAATTTTCGCGCCCGGCACGAGGAACCGCATCGTGACGATATCGGGCAGCCAGCAGTCGATAAACACGGCCCACTTCCTGATCCAGCAGCGCATCTCCGAGGAGGAGATGAAGCGCGCCAGGAACAACGGCCTCGGCCCCCTCGCCATGCAGTAGGAAGCGGAAACCGAATTTCCCGAATCGGGGTAGTGCAGGGACGGGGGTCCGGGGGTGGGCTCGGGAGATTCTTGTAAAATCTTTTTCGTTTTTTTCGTTTTGTTTTTTCAACGAGAGACAAGTGATATTTGGAACCGTTCGATTCTAATCTGATAACCTAAAGAGTAACGAAAAATTTTAGTCGATTCCGTTATGTGATGATTTGTTGTGTACAGAGTTTCGTTTATTATTATTTTTTTTGATTTTTGAATTTTATTATGAATAAAATGGCGTCGTGTTGTTGATCTATGATCTGAAATTTATTATTATGAATTAATTCTAATGGAACTTTAGATTTTTTATAAATATATTAGGATAAGTTGTTGTCGGTTATAGGTGCGCAAAAAACAAAATGTGATTGTTCATCTTCATTACACACACACACGCATTATTCAGGCTCTTCTTCATTAATTTTATTTCCGTTATCAAGATGTATAGTTCGTTATTATTATTCAGTGTAGTTTTTAAGTGTGCGTAAAATTAATCTTTTATCTTTACTCGATTTATTATATTATTTGTTATGATTTAATTTTTATTAGGTTTACAGACTGTTCGATATTGAAAACGATCGCAGAGTGTAGAAAACTCCCAAGATGGCCGACTCGCAAGCGGGAACTGTCAAATTGCGATCACTTTCAATGTCGAATGCTCCGTTTTGTAGTTGTATCAAGATGATTGATATATGGGAAAATAATCAGGGCATCAATTTTTAGAAATTTCTCGTACCTGATAAATAAAAAAGCGATTGGACCTCACATATAAGAAAAAGAAAACAATACACCCACTAATAAGAAACCTAATTAAAACGTGAATATATGCGATATTTTTCTTTTGGCTGGCCAAAGAAGAAAACTACTTTATCGACCGTTATAATTATTATTATTAATGTTGTTACCTTACACAATCATGTTAGGCAGAGGGTCATAATGTCATTTTTGAAACGGTCAATGATTTTCAATTGATTGTTTCAGAATTTGTGACATTTTTTAGAATTTATTTCACATACAAAATTCAAGTACATACTAGTTACAGAAATAAAGATCCGATTTGTAAATATTCTATAGATACATTATAGATAGTGAAGAGAGATAAAAAAGAGTCATTATAATAACGTTACTAAAATTTACCTAATTAATTAAAATAATTATTATAAATGAAAAGAAATAGTTACACTACGAACCTTTTATGGAATAAATAATGATCGAAAAGGGAAATTTCTTAGTCTTAGTCTTGAGAAAATAAAATGAGGTGAAACAATAAGAGAAAAAAATTATAACTAAATAAAAGATGAATGTAAAAGGTATATACATATTATATTATATTAAAAACATTAAAAAATCATATTATATTGTTGTTATCGCATGTTGTTAATATTGTTAATGTTTGGACACTCTACTCGCTATAAATATTGAGAAACAAAAACCATAATTATGGCGCTTTATAATAATAATTCAAACATTGCCGTTAATGACCAATCGATATTTTCGCAAAAAATATAGTAATGCTCAAAAAGTATTTTCTTCAAATGGAATATTTTTTGAATAGTTTTGGCAGCTGCATTATTATACGCAGAGCGATCGAATGCGATATTGACAAGAGTGGCACACAAGATGGCTGTAATTGAACGCCATTTTGGTTCCAAGGGAGGACAATATTCGATCGCTCTGTGCGTGCGTGCGCATGGGTGGGTTTAAGGATATTCTATGCGGGTCGTAGATAGAATTAAAGAGCCCTCTTTTAAACAATGAAATCGTTGGCATTCCTTTATATCTTATAATAAATAAATATTCTCTATTTACCAGTATACCTGCTAACTATATCATAGTGTTTTTGTTTGTTATGTTGGTACGACAGAATACATAGGTATAAACAAGTTTATTTTTTTATTTTACTATTAGTAATGATAAATATTCGATTGTTGTTGACGGGACGATTGAAATATTCCTAAAAGCCGTTACCTCTAACTACCACACACAATAGGGAATATCGCGACTTTTCTCTAAATTTTTGACAGCTTGTCACTTTTCGAAAGTCACGGTAATTTCGCTCTTATAATGGAGAAAAAAGCATAGTTTCATTATTGTCTATATTATACATAACATAATAAAATAAATGTATGTGATCGCCGTAGGTTCATATTATTAATTATAATTAAGGAGAAATATATAAAAAGTATGTTGATCATGTTGATTGAGTCAGATATTATTATAATTATATTTTATTCTTGATGAATTAGCTTTATAAGAGGATATAAAAATATGAAAAATCTGTGCGCTTCGCAAATATTACAAAATAAAATGAAAGATTGATGAAATCAAAGGTCTATTATAATCGACGCTGATAAAGTCTATCATTATGTTATTTCGACAAACTTTTGAGAGTTTATCTTTGTTTTTGAAATGTGGAAATTATTTCACGTTATCAAGAATTAGAATTAAGAAATTATAGTGGCTGCTTTTCCACGTTTCAACAAAAATATGAAATTAACCGAACCTCAAAAATATACTATTGTTGCTATATTACATTTATTTTAGTATATCATTGTCATTGATGTAAATTTGATTGACATAAATACTGAGCGTTCGAAAAGAAATTGACAGGGTGGATTCGACAGACGTCAAAAATGGACCAATAGAATTCCTCTGTTTCAATGGAGGACTTCCATTGACTTGCGCATCATTATGTTGAACGCTCGGTACATTATTCATTATTAATTATTATACTGTTGCTGTGATATTCACATCTTTGCAGTCGCCTACATAAAAACAGAAAATTATGACGACACCCTGTATATTCGTTGACTTTTATGTCATCTAGTGGAAATGTGCAATTATTTAAATGAAAATTATTTCAATTGTGACAGTTGGAACTTAGATAAAAGGTGTCTGTCATATTTTTTCATCCACAAGGAATCTACCTGTCATTATTGGCGGCGGAAAAATTAGCATTAGAGATGAGTTCATGATTATCGGTAATACAGATTTCTGTAGAAATTAAATTTCAGATTGAAAATGGCAAATTTTCTGAAATTTTCACATTTCATTTATTCTGTCGACATCATATAGCGATTTCGGTTTAAGCTGGCGAAAAAACGAAAGGCCTAAAAATAGTTAGATTAATTTTAGTGAGAAAATTTGTACAGGTTCACTCGATTTTTAGTCACATTTCGTTTTTTCAACCTGAACATGCGGTATATTAACGCTATTACTAAAATTGTTTAATAATTACTTAATTGTGTATTTTTCTGTTTTTTATTATTAAGTAGTAGATGTACCGAGCGTTCGAATCATTTTTTCAGAAAGGGCGGCCATGAAGACAACTTCACTTTGACATTTAAAATTCTTTTGTTTTCGAGGCATTCACTCATGGAAAGCTCATTTGATCGCTTGGTAAATAATTGTATATTAATAATTATTGCGCGACAGTGTGGGTGGGTAATTTGAATTTTCTGGGGATTCGGGGAGGTGAGTTACCATTGATTATTATAAATAAATAAGGGAAATGAATCGTTTCGACCTCATAAATCCGACATACGTATTATGTAATAATACCAATCAAGTCATACACACCTTCTTATCATAAATTATAGGAAAAAAGATTGAGACGATTTTTGGTTCAGTAGATAGTTAGATTCGTAACAATAATATAACACACGGGTTCTATATTATTATTCATCTATGCTCTGTTTTCTCATATTGTCTATTTTTTGTGTTTACGGGTTGCTATGACGATTGTGATTATGGGAATTCTGAAAAGTGGGAGTGGGAAAGGAAATTGAACATAGCTTCCGCGTCGTTCTATTTTGTTGTTCTCTATGAACTTTTAATTATTAAATTTTAAAAACATACACAGCATTGTCAGAAAAACACATAATTATTGTACTTGAATAAAATCCATAGTGCCATATTAAGTCTGTTATTCATTCGACCACATCCAGCATGTTTCATGAAACACCTAATTCGATCACCTCTCTATCTCGAGTTGTTAAGTCAATGGATTGGTAGTCGGCGCGGGAAGTTGTGGGCGGAGTTTACTGAAATCGTCGACCAATCGGATTTTTCCCGTAATGAAATTGGCCAATAGCGCACTTTTCCCGCGCCGACCATGTCAGCACATTGAATTTTGAATTTCATTCCAAATTTTCCAGGTTTTAGACAAATTCTATGAGACAATCACTTCATGTCACCGTAGTTTTATTATGCTTCCGGAAGAGTGCTTCACCGTTTCATTCTCATCAAATTTATGACAATTCTTAGGTCTCCGTCCAAAATTTGTGTAACTTATATTGATACTGTCGATAATTTATCAGTGATAATTGTGAACGAAATAAAGAAAAGGCTGATTAAACGACCCGAAGTGATTATCATAATTTTATTTCCGTTATTTTAAAAAAGCATCTCTACAATACATAGAAATATAAAAAATATTCGATTTCTATAAACCACCCCCTATTCAAAAAACGTCACTCAAATAGAATTAATTAGAATTCATTTCATAAACGTCAACGTATGCGTAAAACTTCTACCGATCTGTCAATCCTCGTCCACAAAGAAAGACGACAGAACTGTCAAATATAACAACAAACCATAGAAAATAAAGCGTTTTTAAACCTATTTTGGCACAACTGACATATAAAAGCAACAAGCGTAATGATAAATATCAGTAAAAATAAAGCAAAAATTTGTACTGTTTTTTTTCTCGTTAATAAAAAAACCGATTTTCGGGGGTTTATTTCGTCACTTCGGGGGGGCAGTCCGGCTGGTTGCTGGGGTGCGCCGCCCTGAAGGCCGGGTGGTTCTCCAGTTCCCGATCGATGCGTAAAATGATCGGAAAAGGCCTGAGATCCACATGGAACCTCCGAGCGTTGAAAACCTGGGGGATCAGACAGCAATCGGCCAACGTGATTTCATCCCCTACGCAATATTTCCCGGCACTCTGAGACAGGAGTTTCTCCACGGCCCGAAATCCTCTGTTGATCCAGTGCTGCGCCCACTCGTTCTTCTTCTCCTCGCCTACGTGGATCAAAACGAGCAGATTCTGCAAGGGCTGGATGCCGGAAGCGACGATCTCGCATATCTCGCGCACCTTGGCGCGCTTGACGACGTCGGGGGGCAACAGGGGGCGCTGGGGGCGCGTCTCCTCGAGGTAGTGCAGGATGCTCAACGACTCGACCAAGGTGACTCCGTCTATCTGCAGGGCGGGCACCTGCTCCATGGGGTTGACGTCCCGGTACTCGTTCGAGTGCTGCTCGCCGCCCGCCTTGATCAGCGACACCGGCTTGATGTCGTACGGGATCTCCTTGAGGTTCAGCGCTATCCGGACTCTCCACGAACACGAACTCCTCCAGTACGAGAATAAGAGTGGCTGGAAATCGCCGATTTGTAATCACGACCGTGTCTTTGATTAAGAATTAGTTACCTTTGCTATTGCGGACATTTCTGGTGAGGTTTTTCGGTTTTTCTCGGTTTGACAAGGGTTTCTGGAGGTGTAGGACCGTTTGAACTACTTCGAATTGGCTAGGCTGTGAGAACTGCAAGGGTGAAGGGTGGTTCGGATTTTTGGCGAAAAGGGGATGCTGCCTTCTCGTTAGCGGACAACAGGTTGAACTAGTTTCTTTAGAAATGGTTTTATCAAAGGGCCCCGGTTTTCATTAATAACTGGTTTTTTTGAATAAATTAATTATCACGAAATGTTGGCGAGAATGCGTTTGATTCCATGGAATAACAAGCGTTACTCAGCACATTCTTATTTAAACTCCAAGGATGGCGATAAACAGGAATTTATTGCGATTTATTTAAAATTCAAAATATTTATTTATCGGTAGTTCTAATGAGCGCGCGCGACGTCCATTTTATCTACCAGTAGATTATTTTGACTCACATAACCCTACTTTTCTGACAGTTGACGTGTACACAAAAACACAATTTTCTCAAAATTCCTCCAAGTTTCCGCCAGAAATGGACATGGAAAAGAAGCTCGCCGAGTACAGGGCGAAGAAAGAACGCGAAGAGAAGCTGAACAAGGTGAAACTAAAAATGAAATCGATTTTCGACAATTTCACTTCGAAGAAAAAGAACAAAGATGACGATGAGGTAAGTCCCCTTTTCCCCAATACCGAACGAAAATCCTAACTCAGTGATTAGCCCAGCCAAAGGCCTCTAGTCCCTAACAAAGAAGACCTGGTAGCGATCAACGAAAAAAGCGATCTATGCGAATTAGACCAAATATCGATCATTTCCTCAGACGAAGAACTGTTGGATGACGACACGTTATTGAACTGCTTCACCTACATGGACCTGATCTATTACACGTTGTGCCTGACTCTGTGGGGGATTCTGTACGTCATTTTTATCAAGCTGCAGTTCGGGACGGTTTTCTTGATCGTATCCGCGTTGATATTCATGTACGTCAACACTCGGACCGGCCCGAAAAACACGAACGAAGTTAGCGCCTATTCCGTTTTCAATAAAGACTGTAAAAGCATCGACGGCACTTTGAAAGCGGAACAACTGGAACGAGAATTTATATACGGTGCTGCGGGCATTATTAGATGATGCTCGGTATTATTAAATCATTAATATAGTTTATTTTTATTTATTGTTACATTCATAAAGACAGCCGACTACATATGATTTATATTGGATTATCATAAGAAACTTAAAATGGGTTGTAAAAGTCTACACAGCACGCTGGGTTTGCATATTTTTATGGAATAAAAGAATTATCACAGTTTTAAATCATAGGTTTCAATGTAATCAATCCTGAATGGTAGGCAGTGGGTGCCTAGTTAGTAGAAACGAGGTAAAAGGACTCTGTAATACCTACATAGTTACAAACCTAGATACGTCATACCATAGAAACGATACATAATATAGAGGCACGATTTCAATATTTGGACGTAGAGAGGTATACATATTACGCTTATTTACTCAACTAGTGTCATTATCATCGCATTTACAACATAGTTTCCGGCTGGAACGTGTCCGGTCTAGGCAACAGAATTATGACAGCGACCGCCATCAGAACGTGCCACAGACTGTGCAAATATTTGTAGTTGTCTGTGGTCTGAAGGACGGCGAAAATGACCAAACCCACGGTAACCACGACAACGCCAATCGGCACGTAAACATACAGGTACCTTTTCTGGATGAACATTTGCTTGATCTTCCTGTACTTCCAGTACCAACTTGACGCGATTATCAAAACGCCAGTGGCGGCGGGCACGGCGAAAACCCAAACCGACGTCTTGTTGATCGTAGTGATGAAAGCCAAAACGATGGCGCCTAAAGTGTGACACATGGAGGGGCAGAACGAGGGCAGATCCGCGATCGCTATCAACGTCACCCAGATCGACAGCAGCGCGCAGAAGAAATCCGCAAACTGCAGCGCCCCCAGGCGGGTGATGCAGAAACTAATTATGTTTTCCCCGGCGTCGCACGCGTGATAAAACGTCGAAAAGAACGCGATCGACAGATAAACGAGCGACTCGACGTAATAGCGCCTTTTAAAAGCCACGAAAACGGTCGGGAGAAACGTCAAATTGCTGAGGACCAATAGGAGGAGCTCCAGAACGAGCATCCAACGCGGAGTCGCCCGAGAGTCGTCCGAGCAATCCCAGCCCCTGTAGTTGTTCGAGCAGACGCACGTCGAATAGACGATTCCGTCCGACACCATGAACATGCAGCGCCCGTTCTTACCGCACCCTTCGCCCCCGCAAGGGTTCGAACTCAGATCGAAAACCACGCTCGAGTTGCAGCCGACTTCACTCCCGTCCGTCAAACAGCCGCCGTCGCAGTCGCACTTTTCGCAACCGGTTTTGGCCGAAATCCCCCGTTTGCAACTCCAGCTACACTCGTTGCAGACTGTCAAATCCGCGCATTTATTCAGACAGTCGTAGAGGCAGACGTCGAATTCCTGCCGGCATTTCGGCGAACAGTCGCATTTCCCGCATTTGTCGTCGCAGAATAACCTAAAAGTCGCGTACCAGACCCCGGATTCCGGAAAGGGGACCTCGATAGTCGTGTTGTCCACCGTAGAGTTCAAAATCAAGGCGGATTCGGCCCTTTCGTCTCCGTTGACGCATAGATTAGGCCAAGTGGGGACTTCGGGCGTCTCGGACCGGATGCAGCCGACTATCCGGTGGCCGGCCGGTTCCTGCATTACCGACCTGTCACTTTTCGACAGGCGCGGCTTGAACGCCATTATGAACTGCAGCGTGCCGCCGATATCCGTGTTTTCGCGCAACTGAAACTTCAGAGAGACGAATTCGGAACTTGTGACGTTGACGGGGACAGGCGATGACGTTTCCACTTTTTTCCTCAAGTCGTACGAGTAGGTGAAACTTTCCGTACTCGATTCCCGCACCAAATCGTACTCTCTATAACGGGTCACCCTGTCTATCTCGCTGCTTTGGTAGATTTTCGAAATGGCGTCACCGTACACCTCATAGTCGCTGTCATTCGTCGGTCGTCCGAGGTTTTTGACATACTTCAAACGGAATTTGAACGTCAAATTAGCACTTCCACCGTTCGAGAACTCGATAAAGTGCCACCGACTCTCCTCGGCTTCGAACATGATCGTGTTGGCATTACCGTCGGTGATCGTTTGATTCTGTCGGGTTTTATTGACAGATGGCAGGCTGCCTTCTTGTATGCGAACTGTCAAAGATACGTCACTTGAGCTGTCGATTCCGTCGATGGTGAAAACGCCTTCGTCTACTAAACTCGGGACGAAGAATTTGTAATACGAACTCGAACCGGTCGGCATTTCCGCGTAGTAATCGTTATCGTCGAGGATCTCGTCGAAATTCGGCGGTTTTGACGTGTACAGAGCCACGTCGATGTAGGCGAAACATTGCGGTGACAGGCCTGGGGATTTTTGTGTTTTCAGGTTGGTGGGCAATTTACGGTTCGGTTAGACTCACCTCCCGGTTTTATGGAATCGTGTTTGGGGTCCGAATACGATAGAAACGTGGAAATGTAGTAAGATCCCGGTTCGGGTGACGTCAAATTGATGTACTGGGCCTTTTTGTTCGATTCGAATTCCAGTTCGTACACCTCCGATCGCGTGATGTTCTTAAAAGTGTCGGGGAATTTCGATCCGTCCGGATTTATGACGGGCAATGAGCCATACTTCATGTATAAAGAGATCCTCCTCGGACTGCAACCTGAAAAAGTCGATTTTTTCATTTCGGTATTTTGGTAATAAAAATTTCGATTTGTGGCTCACCGAAAATGGAGTTTTGGATTTCGTCCGCCACGAATTTGAAGGAGGCGAACGGCCTGTCTCTCGGCACGTCCAAATGGACGACGACCACGTCCACGTAGCCCTGGTACTTGTCCAGGAACGTCGTCCGGCTCTTCGAGACGACCTCGAGATTTTCGGTCGGGTCATCTTCTTGGCACCGGATGACGGCCAGCGATAACCAAAACGGCACGAATGTGGACCATTTCATTATCTGCGGAACGGCAGAGTATTATCCACTTGAAATGGTGCTTAAAATACCCTAAACCAATTAGCGTTAAATTGATATTTCCTGCACGATATAAATAAATGATTTACTCACCTAAAATTGAAATTTATGGATGGGCGTACGTACCGGCTCTCTAGTCACTAAAACCGATCATTGTTTTCTCTTCTTCCAGGAAATTCCTGTTATCTTCATAATTTTAATGGAGATAAGATTTGAGGTTAACCTCCGCTTCGAGATGTCAAAGTGTTTAAGGTGTTTTATAGCGAAGGTGTTTCATTAATGTATCGTCCATCCTTTTCTGACTCGCTAGGTTAGAGTGAGATGGCAACTGCACTCTGTTCAACAAAATACGTTCGAAAACGCAACCGTCAAAATCTTCTGTAGCTCGTTCTGTACTTTACAGGTTGGTCAATATTTGTGAATATTATTTTTTGATTTTTATGTAGACGAAATTTTTGTAGTTGTTACTTTTCCTAAATTCGTAAACAAACCAAAATACCAGCAATTCGCCATTGTTTTACACTGCCATGAATTTTACAACCATTACAGGACAGTGAAAAATAATACCTGAGAATTATCTTGTTCTATTCTACATCAAAATCCTATGAACATAGAACAGTATGATTCTCATGAGACAATATTGCAATAGAACTGTTACCAATTGCCTTTATGTATCATACTCCGAATCCATAAGGCGTTATGCATACCTGCACAAGTGAAAAAACTAAAATCTATCAAAAGATGGATTTCGGTAAATTTTGCATCCTTTTTCTATCAATTAAAAAAGGATAGAGATCAATTCTCAATTATCAGCCCAAAAACGATAGCTTTATATGGCATAAATAACATAAAGAAAAGATTAAAGCACCACACCTAGATACTATTTTGGTGTGCAGTGGATTTGATTCCGTTCAATTTTGATATTTGTTATTGCCTGAATTACTCTATAAAATGACCAAGAGCATGATGCCAATAAACTTGAAGATAATCATATTAGGTGACAGTGGTGTAGGCAAATCAAGGTTTGAGTATATTCACGAATCAACTGATAATTTCGATTAAAGACTAATTCATTTCTAGCCTAATATTGAAATTTGTGGACGATGAATTCAAGTTGAAAAATTCTACTGTAGGATTAGATTTCAGAACGAAAAAGCTCCAAATCGACGGCAATGAAGTGAACTTGGAGATTTGGGACACGGCCGGGCAGGAACGATTTCACGAAACCGGATCAATTTTCGCCTCCTATTATCGGGACGTGCACGGTGCGATTCTAGTTTACGACGTAGCCAGTAAATCCTCGTTCGAAAATCTTCGCACTTGGCTGAGAGGACTAGAAGAGAAATCGACGAACGATCATGTCGTTAAAATGATCCTCGGTAATAAAATCGACCGAATTAATTTGACTGAGAACAGGATCATCAGTAATGAAGAAGTTATCAAATTCAGAAATGATAACCAGGTAATTCTCCACGCTGAAGTCAGTGCCAAGACCTCGACCAAAGAAAATATTGGCAATTTCTTTGAGCAATTAGCTCGTCAAATTATCAAGACACCCGGACTTTTACAACCTGTAGATTCTGACAGCCTAAAGGAGCAAATTCGCCTCCTAGATAAACCTATTCAGTGTAGTTGTAATAATAATAATGTACATTTAGTTTCATTTAATAAACCATAATTAATATAATTTTATTGGCCAACTACTGACAAAACGATACGTCATTGGTCGATCAATTTCTTTAAAGAAATAAAATGTCATTGGTTGGTTGATTTATTAAGCTCTCTTAAGCTTCTTATAAAGAAAAGATAGAAAAATATAAAAATAAGTTATATGCTTATAAAAAAGTTCAGTACTTGCATGAAAAAACAATTAAAACTCCCATGTATCAAGCCACTTGAGTCCATACATGGTGGAATTGGGTTCATTACCATTAGGTCCACTCATTCCATAAGCCAAGGGCGAAAACAAGTAAAAACTTCCCGTGATTACTGTCAAAACGGTGCCCATCAAAATGTGATAAACAGTACCTTCCAAACTACTAGGGAAACATTTCGGTATCTCCTCCAATAAATAGTCAATGGTGATCCCTGCGAAAAACCCATGCTTTAGAATTGACACCTGTCAAAAATGAAACCGCCGTCTTTACCAGTGATCATAGAACTGAAGAGTAGAGCGGGAAAATAATGGTGGAAATACAGGACACGACCCATTGCCCAAAAGGGCACGTAATGCAGTAGCCACCCTAGAAAAAGCCAAGCGCTGCCCACCAATTTTCGTCTGTGAGTTTCCTTGAATGACTGGATATAACCACGCTGCTGTTTTATCGCGTTCAGGGTAAAAACGCACAAGAAAATGACTAAAAACACCAAATTTCCCCACCAAATTATCGGATTGCCCAATAAGTACACTCGGTATGAAGACCCGGAGAAAAATTGACCCTAGAAAAACACAAATAGAACGTCAAAAAGCCCACAGAACAACTCGAAAAGAACGTACCCTGTAATCGATCGGCCATTGCCAAGGCCTCGAAGTGATTTCACCTTCTTTCGGTTTCAACCCGGCGTTCCCTTGGAACATTACGGCGTGAGACTCGAAAAACCTCTCGATGAAACTCGGCGCGTAAAACTCGAAACTGACATTCGGCACTGTAAGAAAACAAATAACTGTCGTACAACTGTCAAAGTTCGGATGAGAAAACTGACGTTTGTCGAAAATGTTCTCCTCGACGTTCCACAGAGCGTGCGGGTCCCTCAGATTCGGATTGCAGCTGACCTCCTGCTGCTCGTACGCCCATTTGGGCAGCTGCTTGCCGCTGGTCGTCAGGACGCACGACTGCAGGTAATGGACGAACTTCAGTTTGGAACTGACAGCCGTCACCGGGACGCCATCTTTGATCCCGATCGCGGTGACCTTCCACACGTCGTTGGCGTCACCGGTGCCGTTCTCCCCGTAACCGGTCACCTGGAAGTGCTTTTTAGTGACGGGCGCCTGCTCCTTGTGCGAGTGCAGGTTGCGCCTGGTCGACAGATGCTCCAGACGGACCAGATCGCCGCTTTTTACGATATCCACACCTGTCAAATCGTCCGTGTTGTACTTTTTCACCAGCCATTTGTTGTTGTCGTCCTTGTGGGTGTACGTGGTGATCTAGAAACGGGCGGATTACAGAAATCTCTAATTACAGGGATCTGTAATTTTACTTGTTGCTGTCTGGCTCCGATGTTGTCGGGGTACAAGTGGTAATGCGAGTGCAGGTAGCCGCCGCCCGTTCGGTGGTTTTTCAGGGTGATTACGGCCCCGTAGGCGACCTCTCGAGGCATGGAGGCGTTGTGGAGGCTGTTGCCGATCAGTTGCGACTGGAATGCGGAGCTGTAAAAGCCGTCGCCGTTTCCGCTGCGATTCAGGACGGTCAAGTGGATGTAGAAAAAGGCAACGTATAGGACGAGCGGCCATACGATCAGGAACAGCCCCCTCGCCAACAGGTGCTTCACCGTTTCGAACTGGAACGGAAAGCGACGGTGTTAGAAACCTCTATTTGTGTTACACCTCTGTGGGTTTAATTATAAAATGACAAGTTATATCCACTTTATTCAAGTGAAAGGTAGTTAAGTCATTGAATGTAGAACTTCGCTACGTTTTTGTGAGGATCGTTCGTGGCCTGTGCGTTTTACGCCGTTTTAAATAATTAAAAACAGGAAATCAAATTTCTGTCAGAATTTGTATCCTTCTATTTGTTTTACACCTCTGTGGTTTCGATTATAAAATGTCATGTCAAGTGTCAAAAATGTTAAAATTAGTATTTTCGAATAAAACCCCATAAATAATGATAAACCACCCCCTATAACCAAAGGTGATCAATAATCAATTAAAATGTTCAATGTGATACGAATAGTTAAGCTAGTCAAGCCGGTTAAACTGAAATTCCTAAAAAGTGAGGTTATGTCCATAACACCACTAGTGAAATCGCTGGAATTCCGCCACAAATCCACGACGACACCCCAAACCGCCCCCGTAGAAGCCGAAAAACCATTAAAATTAGCGGCCAGATTGGTGGAAAGCGCCCCGAAATCGCTGCAACCCTATCTAAAGTTAGCGAGAGCCGACAGACCGATCGGTTCGTGGCTCCTGTTCTGGCCTTGCGGATGGAGCATAGCGTCCGCGACCTCGGCGGGCTGTCTCCCCGACCTCTACACCTTGGCCCTTTTCGGGACGGGGGCGTTCGTGATGCGCGGCGCCGGCTGCACGATAAACGACATGTGGGACCGAGACATCGACTCGAAAGTCGCCCGGACGGCCCGGCGCCCTCTCGTCAACGGCGACTTGGGCATGCGCCAAGCCTGGACGTTCCTCGCCCTCCAGCTGTCCGCCGGGTTGGCGATCCTGCTCCAGCTCAACTGGTACAGCGTGATGTTAGGTGCGAGTTCCCTGGTTCTCGTAACGAGCTACCCGCTCATGAAACGGATCACCTATTGGCCCCAGTTGGTTCTAGGGCTGACCTTCAACTGGGGCGCCCTTTTGGGGTACAGCGCCATAAAGGGTCACGTTGATTGGTCGATCTGTCTGCCGTTGTACGTTGCCGGGGTGTGCTGGACTGTGGTATACGACACGATCTACGCCCATCAGGACCGGGCGGACGATTATAAATTGGGGATCAAGTCGACCGCCCTGAAGTTCGGCCAAGACACGAAATTGTGGCTGGGAGGATTCGGGACGACCATGATCGGTTCTCTGGCCATTTCCGGATTGATGAACGAGCAGAGTTGGCCCTTTTACGCGTCTTTAGGTCTAGTCGCCTCTCATATTGCCCAGCAGATTGTCACTTTGGATATAGACAATGCCGAAGATTGTGGGAGTAAATTCGTGTCGAATGCCAGCGTCGGGTTGATTCTGTTCGCCGGGATCGTTTTAGGGACTTTGTTTAAAAATAAGCAGGAGTGCCAATCGCAGAAAAATGTGGTCATCCCAGCTGTCAATGTCAAAATTATGAATAAAAATTGAACTCGCATCCAATTTATTGCTTTGGAACACGGCTTTAGATTAGAATAATCAATAATCTGGACGATTTTGTGTGTTATCAATCACACAGAGTTGCTAAAATTGGGTTAAGAGCACTCAAGATTACAGAAAACTGTAATGCTGCCAGCTGTCAATGTCAAAAAAATCCGTAAAAACTGGGTAATTCCACTCACCACCGGTTTCTCCAAGTCGCCCAAGATGCCCCATAAATCGGCGACCGTCATCATCCCGACCAGGAGCACGACGAAAAGGCCCACGAACTTGACCGACATGCAGCAGGCGAGCATCGTCCCAGTGAAGACGAGCCAGAGCCACCACCTCCTCGAGAAGTCTTCGGTGCGAGGCGAGGACAACTTGACGGCGCCCAGGACCGAGCCCATCAGGAAGCACAACAGGATCGGGTCGAGCAGGATGTACTGTGTCAAAGTCAGCAGTCCCACGTCGAAAAGTATCAAAATGGAGGCGAAAGCGGCGGCCGTCAGCGACTCTGTCAATTCGTCGACTGCCAAAAACGACATCGGGACTAGGGTCGCCCCCAGGGCCGTGCAGAACACGCGCATGCCGACGTATCGAGTGTCCTCGTACTTGTCCCCCGGTTTGTCGAAAGCGAAAGTGCCATCATATCCGGTCAAGTATCCGGATAACCCGATCAGCATTTTACCCAGGGGCGGATGGACGTCGAAGAAGAACGTCCGGTTTATGTACCAGCTGCCCATTTTGCCGAAATGGGTCTCGTCCCAACTGAAATTATTACCATCATTAAAGGCTTCAATTTCTTGAATTGTTATGAGTTTTTCTTGTTACCATACATGATCCGGCTCTGTGACTTTGTAAAATCTTGTGCACACAGTCAGGACGCAAATTGTCGTGAAAACTAACCACCAGTTACTGGAAAAACGATAGCGATATTGGATTTGTTTGGAAAGGGGTTAAGTGTCTACTTGCCTTTTTTCTGAAGATGTTATTTTCTCAGCCATTTTGTAGTAGATTACACGCTACATTATCGCACGAATTTGGGGCTGAAAAGTGAAGAATTAGCGATAAAATAATCTGAAGAATGTTAACGGTATTCACCTAATAGCGCTGGTAAAAGGGAAAGTGTGCCAACAAGGCATCAATACTTCCCACTCCTTCGAATTAAATGAAATTAATGTTTTGATTTACTTCAAAGCAGATGAATTATTTAAGTTAGAAACTCATCAAAAAGTTTAAAACCGAAGAAACATTCAACGAAACAAATAATGAAAAACAACAAACATAACCACACTTTTTGGTGTCAAATTTAAATTTGGCGCGCTAAAGTCCAGGGAGTTTCGTGGTACCAACCAAAATTTCGTTGTTGTAATCGTCCGAGATTCCCATCGTCCCAGTGATAATAAGGCCATTTTCGTTAAAAGAAAGCGAAAAGTTGGGCAATGTCAGTTGAAAATTCCGATTAAAAGGTGAAATTTGGTTTTCCGGTTGCATTAGCCGCGATCACGCATGATTGGTTCCAAACAAAGTCACGTGACGCCATTAGCCAAGGGTGCCATATTTGATTTGAAGCGATTTCCTTGGTAACGCGAACGCGCGATCAACAGGTCGGTTGGCCAGCCTGCGCTTTTCCCGCTTGTTCTCGTCCTCCCCGTGAAGTTTTCCCCGCCGATTCAAAACTTTCCACCGCGACGTTCCGTCCGAATCCGGCAGTGATTACGGCCCAGTGCGCGAAATCCCGGCCTCGAAAATCCAACAGATTTTCGTCCGGTTGAAGGTTAAGTTTCGGGTGAAACAAAAGCCAGTGCCTGAAAATCGTCGATCCGTTCCAGTTCGAGCGCCCGATCGTCACCTTTTGTTTTCGCCGAGCGCGTTTCGGCCCGCGTCGGCATATCGGATTTCGATTGTTTTCGACTTTGGCGTTACCAAGCGTCGTCGTTCTTTTGTCGAAAAAAAAAACAGAATCGCCTGCGGTTAAAAAAACGGTCATCATCGACGTCGGGGTGACCCGAGAGTTTCGCCTGCACCGTCTCTTCCCGAACTAATCACCGCACGTCTTCCGTCTCTCTTCGTTTTACGTCGTCGAGCTGTGCGTTGGAGGGAGACGGACGCGCGGGCAGGTCGTAGCTCTCGCGTTTGCGCACGAGTCTTAAAAGTTTTCTCAGAAAGTTTTCAAGGCTGTTTCATCCTTCGGCAGAGCGGCCATTGTTGAAATCTGTTGGAAGACGCTTGGCTTTTGTTTGTCCGTTGTTTGTTTGCGATCGCGTTTTGTCGACCGATAGCGCGCCGGATTGTTTTTCGCGATGGCGGAATTCGCCGCGTAATCGAAAAGGCCACCTGTTGATCCCGCGCGGCCAGTGGCGGCGCATACCGGAGGCGGCGCTCGTCCCCGCCGTCCCCGTCCGCTTTTCCAGTGTAAACAACCTCCGAAAACGGTCGAATTGTGCGTCTTTCTCACACGTCCTTCTTTTGTTTGTTCCAGGGACGGTTTTATAACCTCTTCCAGCGGAGGCGCACTCGAAGGAAGAAAACGGATCCGTTCGGTGGCGTTCGATCGGCGGGTGCTTGATGGGTAAGGATCTAGTGGCACGTCGCTTTTTCGAATTCGTGACTAGATCCACACTCATTAAGGGCCCCGTTGAAAGCACTTCTCGACCCAATCGGAAAGAAGATCATTTCGGAATCGGGAAAAAGAGCGTAAATTCTGTGTTGGCGATTGTGGGTTTAGTGCACGGAGATTCTCAATCGTGACTAGATCCATACTCGTCTATAGAGGATTTTGAAACCCTCTCACAATTTATTTCCAATAAATTAACAATAATCACATTATCAACAGATGAATGCCGTCCAAGAGAAAAATAAGCACCCCGATTTGATTGACTAAAATTGAAGCTACTGTTAAAAAATTGTTACATAATAATTATTGGTTTTTCCCATTATTGTTTTTGTTACTAAAGGGCTCATTTTGTTTAGTTCGGCCCTGTCACGGAAATGTCACTCACCGAGCCCTCCGTTTAGAGATTGTTTACGTATGTTCCGTCTCTATTTCGCATGCGTCATCTTTGCATTGTTTTCTCTTTTTAATAAACTGATGATTATTATTTACGAACGCGTCTCAGTGTCAGACTTTGACATTTCAAATCGATTCCAACCTCACTTTTTGAATTTTCGGCTATTTCCGATGGTTTTGGAGGAAAACTATGCTTTTTAAAAGTTGTCGCCTGATAAAAACGATCTGTACAGTAACTAGACTCAATTATTCGACAAACGTAAGTATTATCGCTTCATCTCGCAGAATAAAACTATTGAAATTACAAATTTCAGTTGGCCAATCTACCGAAAGCAGAACGTTTGGAATTATTACGAGCGATGGCTCTACCGAAATCCCGGGAAAACCCCGTTATAATGACGCTGGACAGTCCGGAATTTCACTCGCTATTCACCGACGAACTGAAGACGTTGGTCAACCTCTTCAAGAAACATAACTACGAGATCAGGGTGGCCGGAGGCGCCGTTCGTGATCTCCTGATGCAATTGACACCGAAAGACCTGGATTTCGCCACCACGGCCACCCCTACCGAAATGAAGGAGATGTTCGACAAAGAGCGGGTGCGGATGATAAACGCGAACGGCGAAAAACACGGCACCATCACCGCCCGAATCAACGACAAGGAGAATTTCGAAGTCACCACCTTACGGATAGATGTAGTCACAGACGGGAGGCATGCGGAAGTCCAATTCACCACCGACTGGATGCTGGACGCCCTTAGGAGGGACCTGACCATAAATTCCATGTTTTTAGGGCTCGATGGGGCAGTTTACGATTACTTTTTCGGCTACGACGACTTGAAAGAAAACAAAGTGCAGTTTGTCGGAGACGCGGAAACCAGAATTCGAGAGGATTTCTTGAGGATCTTACGTTATTTTAGGTAAAATCAAGACGCACCATTCGGTCTAATAATCTAATTTAATTTTTTGTGTAGATTTTACGGTCGAATCTCGAAAGAGCCGGACAATCACAGCGAAGCCACGATAAAGGCGATAATCGCGAACAAAGACGGCCTGGACGGGATTTCCGGTGAGCGGATCTGGACTGAGCTTAAGAAAACTTTGGAGGGCAACTTTTCCGGGCCTCTGCTTATGAAAATGGCGGAATGCGGATTGGGTCCGCATTTGGGTCTCTCCGAGTCTCCGAACTTAACCGAACTGAAATCTCTGTGGTCGAGGAGTGCGAAATTGGGCTTACATCCCATCACGTTGTTGTCGTCGCTGCTCTCGAATTTGGACGAGGCCGTCGCCCTGAATTCACGCCTGAAATTGTCGGTTTTCGAACGGGAATTGCTGTATTTCGTCGTCGATAACCGCGTTCCGAAACCGCACGAGAAACCGCTAATGCCCTACCAGCAACTGGTCCTTAAGAGTAAACTGAAGCAACAGGATATCGTCACTTACGTTGTCGAGGTTTTGAAATATCAGAATTCTCCGCTTTTGACCGATTTTCAGAAGTGGGAGATACCGAAATTCCCAATAAACGGCTCAATGCTCAAAGAAAAAGGCGTAGAGAGCGGGAAATTCATGGGTTTGGTTTTGAACGAATTAAAAGTGCTTTGGGCCGACCGCGATTTCAACCAGACATCGGAAGAACTCTTAAAAAACGTCCCAGAAATTGTTCAATTATTGAACGAGAGAAAAAAGCGAAAATAAATCCAATCCAAACTTAAATGTATACTTTTATTAATTAGTTATCTTATAGTATCTAAACTGGTATTTATATATACAAAAAGAAACTCAAGGAACAACAATAATAATAATATAAATTAGCAAACAAGGCTGTGCGATTATTCAATAATAACTAAAGTAGAAAAAAATCACATAACCTAAAAATTTGAGTATGAACAGAACGACTACGAGCGAAATAGAAAAGGTGAGCTTATTTATGCGGTCAATCGTTCAAGTCTATGACGTCCGGCCGGTACTGCTGACTGGGCCCGGCGCCGCCGTCCGCGTGGGGGCCATTTTGGGTCCGTCCCCCGGCCGCCATCGTCTGCGCCCACTTCAGCTGCTGCTGGTACAACTTCATGGCCTGCTGCTGCTGGACGATCTCCCTCACTCTGCGGTTGTACGCCTCGTACATCGACTGGATCTCGCGCTGCACCTGATTCTGGAGCTGTCAAACAAACGTCAACTCCACTGTCAAACCTACAACTGTCAAAACGGCTCACCACTCTCTCGCCGCGCTCCATCTCCGCCTGCATCTCCGTCAGAAAGGTGGGCGCCACTTGGTTCAGCTGCGCCTCGGTCCAGCTCGGGTTCTGCCGTCTGATTATGTTCTTCAGGGCCGTCACGATGGTGGTCGGTGTCGTCATGTCCGGCGGTGGGGGTAGACCTGCCAAATCATGAAAAAAGGAAAAACCATTGAAAAAAACGTCTAATTGGCGGGAAGTTGTGAGGTATAAGTACCGTAAAGACCTTCGAATCCGGCAAGATCTGGTCCAAATCGACGGAATTGCAGAGAAACGTCAAATTAGATAACTATGGTTCTTGTGTCAAAAAGATAACCTCACCTGTCATTCCGGGCATGTTCATGTTGCCGTAAATGACTCGCGCCTTCTTCTCGTTTTCGAACTCCTCCCAGGCCACCTTGCGTTCCTCCTCGTTCAGACCCTCCTCCTCTTTGTTTTCGAGGAGAGTTTGATGTTCGTGATATTTGTAGATGCGATCTTCGAATTTCTGCAAGAGTTCGCCCAGCAGGACGTCCTTCGGGACCAAAGGTATGGGCCTGGGACCGGGATCCGGCTCGAATCTGTCAAAACAAACGATTAGCCGTCATCTGTCAAAAATACATCAACCTTCGAAAGGGCATCAACTGTCAAAAATACATGAATAGTCAAAAATACATCAACCTGTTAAAAATACTGCAACTTTCGAAAATGCAACATCATTCAACAGTCAAGGATTCACCAGCTGTCAAAAATACATCAACTAGCAAAAATGCATCAATTAACAGAAATACAACAGTCAAAAAAACTATAACAGGCGAAAATACGTCAACTGACAGCAGTACATCAACTATCAAAAATACAACAGTCAAAAAAACATCAACCTGTAAGAAATACTTCAACTTTCGAAAATGCATCATCTGTCAAGGATTCACCAGCTGTCAAAAATACATCAACTAAGAAAAATACAACAATCAAGAATATTTCAACAGGTGAAAATACGTCAACTGACAGCAGTGCATCAACTATCAAAAATGCATCAACAGTCGAAAGAACACCAACAGTCAAAAGTACATCAACTATCAAAAATGAATCAAATGTCAAATATGCATCAACTGTCACTAATGACATCTGTCAAAAACATTGACAGGACTGACCTGTAAAGCTCCTGCAAGTCGCTGGAGTTGTAGTGACGATCTATCTGCTGTTCGTCGATGACCCGCTTAGAGATCGCCTGTTTGGTCACCTGACGTTCGTATATTTTCATCTCCATGGTGCCCTGCAAAACAAGCGACAAATAAACGAACCTGTCAAAAATCTGACGTTTGTGTGACGTACGTGCGTGACGAATCGGTAAATGTAGCACGGTTTCGTCTGTCCGAACCTGTAGACGCGGTAGATCGACTGGATGTCGTGCGAGGGGTTCCACGAAACGTCAAATATGATGACGCGGTTGGCGCCCGTCAGGTTGATGCCCAGGCCGCCGGCGCGCGTCGAAATCAGGAACAATCTGACACAGAAAAAAGGGTTGGATTTTTGCCGAGCCGAGAGGTGAATTATAGAGAAATACCTGGCTCTCGTGTTTTTGGGGTTGTTGAAAATCTTGCACCAGGCGCTCCGGTTATCGCAAGAGGACGAACCGTCCAATCGGAAGTAGTCGAGGCCGAGACACCACGAGCCCGAGTAGCCGCACATCGAGTTCTTCACGTCGTCATTCGAATTTTGTACTTTATCCAGAAAATATTCAATGACGTTCAATGAGTACAGAGATTGGGAGAATAGCAACCTATAAAAAAAAAACAATTTCAATTACTATGGACCTATGGATAATTTTCGATTTCTGTCGATAACTGTCATTCCTAACTTGACCACAATCAAGTAGCCGTGTTATGGCGGCACTTGACAGATCTAGTTGACAGAAACGACCATTTTGGGTGTTCTAATCAACAAGCGTTCAGTTAATGACATAACCGTAAACAAAAAGTGACAGTTTGTCTGTCAAAAAGCATATGAGAAGTGAGCGTAACTGCGAATGTGTTTCTTTGTAGGATAAAAAGTTGTGGAAATACAGATACTCACACTTTATCACCGATTTGTTCGCATTCTTTCAAAATCTCGAAAAGTAACACTAATTTCGAACTGTGAGCTAAATTGTCTAATTCGTCGCCGTCGCAGATGTCTTGCCACCATTCCTTGACATCCTCGCTGAGATCTATCACTTCCTCCACTTTCTCGCCATCTTCGATAGCTGAAAACGAATATTTCGCATGTCACACATTAGAAAACAGCAAAAATTAGGGAAAAGCCGACAAATATGACAAATACTAGAAGTTTTAGAAGAACAACAAATGACGGAGTCCTGTAATTATTTGAGAAAGACAACATGCTCTTCTGCCTGTAGGGGATTTTCGGTTTATATTTCAATATAACCAACTGGGATTTTTAGTGACAAAAGTGTCAGCTAAACAATCAAGCAACTAGTTTTGAGTTTGGTTTTGATTTTCGACAATACCAAAGTCATATCGTGTAAGCGGGCCATGACATTTTGTGAAAGTTAGGTTAAGATTTGTTTATATTTGACAGTTTTGTCACCAAAAAAACTATAAATGGCTAACCTGCAAAATCAACGAAAATCCCCTACAGGCAGATGTTGTCTCTTTTTAGACCATGGCTATCCCCGGAAGGACTGCGCTATTGAACAAAAGCACTAGAAATGAAAAATAATTGAAGAGATGTCATGAAAGATGATAAGGCGTACCAAATATTTGAACCACCAAAATGAACGGAAAAATTGCCAAAAATTTGACTTATTCTTTCAACTGACAGCTGTCAAAAAATAAAACCGAACCTTTCGCAATCGCCCCTCTAGTGACCCGTTTCTTCTTATTAACGGAGAGAGACAATAAATCATCACTGTCACTACCGGACCCGGACTTGGAAGTCGAAGTGTCAGAAGAAGACACATTCTCGTCATCGATGAAATCCTTCAAAGACCCCTGCGACCCCTCCGAATCGTCATCGGCCTGTCAAAAAAAAACACCAAAAATCAACAATAAAACCCCCAAAAAAAAACGAAAAAAAAACCCCAACTTACGAAAACCCCTTTCGCCTTGACCTCGTTACTCTTATCCAGCAACACTCTAGGATGAGTGCAGATCCTCTGGAACGCCTGGAAATCGACGAACAAAAACGACGTCCGATTCGACCCGTCTGAACTCTGCCTGGCCAGATGCGTCATGTAGTAATCGTACAGTTTCACCTGAGTCTCGCTCAACCTCAAAAACAGCACGTACTCGTGCTTCGGCGGCAAATACGGGGCCAAAACCGAGTAATCCCGACGCTGCACGACCCCGTCCAACATCCTGTGCAACACGTGCGACCTCTTCCTCATGATCAGTATATCGTTAGGAGTCGAATCCGTGTATTGCCCGTTAGTGATCGGATTTACGAACCGATTTAGATACTCCTTGTAAGTCCCTAGCAAACTCGGCTTGATAAACTGAACCATGCAAAAGTACTCTTTCAGGTTATTCTGCAACGGCGTCCCCGTCAAAACTATGCGCCTCATCGTCCTCAGCCGGTTCATCGCTACACTCAAATTGGTCTTTTCGTTTTTCAACAAGTGGCCTTCGTCGCAAACGACCAAATCCGGTCCTGGATCCAGGAGGGTTTCCTGAAAGACGGCTTGCATTTTCTTGCTGTGACGTTTGGCGGTCGGGTTGGTCAGGTTGCGGAACATGTCGTAGCCGATGATGAGGACGCCGCCGTGTTGGTGCCACTGCTTCATCTGGTATTGCCGCTCGAAGTTCTGCTTGAACGAGACGAGCTCGTACACGTCTAGGTCGTCCTCGTCGGGCAGCCACAACTTGAACTCGTTCACCCAGTTGAGGACGGTGCTCAGAGGGCACACGACCATGACGCGTTTGATCGTCGTCTTGGCCTCGTTCGTGAGGAGCGTGTGGATGAGGGCGATCACCTGCCGAAAAAACGGAACCATTTTTATTTCGGTTACGGAACAAATCGGTATTTTGAGCATTTTTTGGTGTGGTTTTTGATAATGTTGGCAGCTCTGATATCAATGTCATATCACTATATTTAGGTTGGTCACCATGAGTGGCGTCAGTCACCTGTCAAGTGTCAAATTTGAAACCAGAATGTGTCATGGCTTTGTTTTATTAATTATACCGGTTTAGTGTTCTCTTATTTATCCCTAATCAAGTAATCATCCTTAATTAATAATAGCTACAAATACAACAGATAAGTTATCTTCTATTTTTGCAATGACAAATATTTTCTATACTAAAAGGTGGACCGGTTGCCTCAATCGCGGACCAGCTCCCCACACTTGAAATCTTGACGTAATAAAACATTTAAACCAAGTAAAATTGTGTAAATTCACGAATTAAACATTACACGAAATTTCAGTTTATGTGAAATCATTTATAACGTTCGAAAATTATGAAAAACGCGATAAATTCGTCGCATAATGCGAGTTTGCCGTGAGAGAATTTTCAAAATGGCCGACCGCATCATTTCCATAGCGACCAGTAACAAAGTAAATTTAAACGGCCGAAATGTATGAGGCGCCGTTTGTGCCATAAATAAACCCTAAAAATATATAAAATTTTCCATTTATATATAAAGAATTGCATATATAAATCACACTTTCTCTATACAGGGTGTCCCACGGCAAGTGGAACATAGGGAATTAACATGGGAAATTAGATTTTGCAGAATATTATCTCCCCAGGAGCACGAATGTGAAAATCAATGGATCCATCTTGTAGCAGAGATGAATAGGAATAAAATGATGCCCTATTTGATGGGTTAACGGCTTCTAAAACCGATTATTTTTCCATTTTAAATAATTAATTTTCAATTCTGGCTTAAATAAACTCACAGCGTTGACTCATATCGAGAGTTCAGTGGCTGCGCTAGTTTGAGCGTCGGTCTCGCGCCGTGTGGGTATCAATGATTGAGGGTTCAAAACTGACCGTCGACAACGCTTTTTTCACACTTTCACGAGTTATAGGCGATTTTATCGATGACTTCGGCGACCAAAAATTGTACATTTTTCAAAGTTTCATAGTAGGCGATGAAGTTCAGTAGTTAATATGTGCCGTCAAAGTGACGGTTTTCTTTGTCAGAATATTCAGTGAAAGCAAATTAGGTTAAAAGTCCTCAAAAAAGAATTATTCTCCCAAAAAAAGTACAAGATGAGACCCTTGAAGTGACAATAGTGTTTATGGTGTTTATTAAACACCATAACATGTAACAGTAAGAGATACAAATAAAAATAATCGTTTCATTGAGACATCCTTTTCGAAAACTTCTCTACAAAATGCATGTTTACTGCAATGAAGAAATGGGTAATGTGCACCGTTGTGCACGTCATGTATGAGACAGACTTTGAGGATTTGGTGCTGAAGTGGTCAGAATTTCCAAGCTTCATCTCCGTCCGATTTTCCGGTAAAATTTTGCCTCTGAAAATTTTGAAAGACACATCCAATTATTCGAAAATTGTTTTATTCACTGCCGAAGGTGGATTTGCCAGACCTGGTATTCTTAATCTGCATAATTCATTCGCATTTTCATGATGATCGAAATCTTCACGTTTATTTGTGGAAACAAAACATCGGCAACAATTTTCTGGAATCGTATGGATGGGAACAGCTGGAAAGTACTCATTCTGAACTTTTTCTAGAAGAATTATCACTTTTTAAAGGATTTTTCACTTAACTTGATATGCGGAATTTTCTTGACAAAGAAAACCGTCACTTTGACGGGACATATCAACTACTGAACTTCATCGCCTACTATGAAACTTTGAAAAATTTACAATTTTTGGTCGCCGAAGTCATCGATAAAATCGCCTATAACTCGTGAACGGTTCATCTTAGCGACTTCAACCAAGTGGCCCTTTTTTCGAGAGAATTGATTCTCAAATCCAAATCACCAATTGAAATACCAAATTTTCAGCGGGTGAAAAACTTCTAATAGAAAATGTCACACGGGCCCCCGTAAAAAGGCACTGGCACTTCGCCCCCGGGAAAATGAATTATGTCACAATGTGACACCTCAATAGCGCTAGCTTCGTGGAAAATCCCGTTAAAAAATATTCGATAGTTTCTGAACAGTGACCAAAAAATCGTTTGAACTACTCAACTTTGAGGCTCTGTAAATTTGCGTACAGACACTTTCGACCTAACACTTTTTGGGCAAAAAGTCTTCATTTTGAGTGGAGAACCTGCTCCTGAAGCACCGCTACGTTTTTCTGAATCACCTTGTATTGCATACAAAGTTTCATATATAAATTGCACGAAACGATTTTATATAATTATTGCAGTCACACTTTCCATATAAATCGCGGGCAAGATTTTATATATTTTACGCACCCGACGAGAATTTATATATTTGCAAACAGCTGTCAGCTGTCAAACGGTAAAAGTAACTTTAACCCGAGTAAGAGGCGCGCCTGAGAAACGTCATGCCGCAAAACGTCTCCCCCACAATCGTCTTGTCGACACATATCGTTCTATTTTGACCTCAGGAGTATGTGGAAGCGTCATAGAATACTATCCAGAAGTGACACTCGGCTTGCCGCCTTTGATCTTTTGGTGTCAAATATTCGAGACCTTGACCCGTAGGATTTTGTAGGGATATCTGTCATTTTCTATGATTCGCGCAAAATGTGTATGTTTGGTTGCATAACTCCAAGGGGGCAGACTTTTAATATTGTGAACTATGACAGCTATTTACCGTCAGAAGTTACATCCGCAAAATTATCATTAAGAAGTGTATTAATTATTCGGTGTTTGGTGGTGTGAAAAGCATGAGATTGTGGCAAACATATAAATTATTTATTAATCAAGTCGTGTCACATGCGTCAAGTTGACGGAAATCCCTACGAGTTTCGCGCGTGCGCATGTAAAATCCGCTTCGTCTAGAAGCCAGTTTGTCACTTCTGGATAGTATTCTGTGGTAGCGTGTTGTACACGTATTTCAAAGACACCCTGTATTATGACGAGTGTCTGGCAAGACCATTGTCGGTGGCTTGGTCGGGGGATGGTCGGGGGTAACGCTTGTATGGTATAACGAGTGACATGTGCGCCTCTCACTCAAAGTTACTTCTACCGTTTGACAGCTGACAGCTGTTTGCAAATATATAAATTCTCGTCGGGTGCGTAAAATATATAAAATCTTGCCCGCGATTTATATAGAAAGTGTGACTGCAATAATTATATAAAATCGTTTCGTGCAATTTATATATGAAACTTTGTATGCATTATATATGGAGTTTTAAGTATTATATAGAGAAAGTGTGATTTATATATGCAATTCTTTATATATAAATGGAAAATTTTATATATTTTTAGGGTTTATTTATGGTACAAACGGCGCCTCATAGAAATGTCACATTTTGAAAAACGATTTGATAAATTCGTTGAATTGGCGTAAAAAATGCATACCTGAAGTGTTTTTCCCAAGCCCATGCAATGGGCCAGGATGCAGCCGGAACCTTTGGTTTTCGAGGCCCTTTCGAGACTTTCGAAACAAGCCTCCCACATGAATCTCACACCGGCCGCTTGATGGGGCTTCAATTTCTCGACGATCCTCTCGTCGACTTTCAAAAGTTCCTCGTTAGTTTTATCGTCAAAGTCGAGGACGACTTTATCGACCTTCTTCCTGACTTCGATGCCCAAATCGAAAATCTGATTGTACTGAGAAAAACGACACAAGACGATTGGAAACTGAACGACTCAATCTAATCAACCTTTCGGTTTTTACCTTCTTCTGTTTTTCGGCCAAGCGGGCCTTTCTTTGTTTCTCCTCCTCTTCGGCTTTCAGGGTGCTCTCGGCTAGGGAATCTCTTCCCCAGACTTTACGGATCTGTTTACGAGTCGACTTGTCCGAATCGTCACTGCTGCTGTCTTTCATTCGACGGACACGTTTGAGAGGTTTCCTGGCAAAAATCGATGAAAAATTGTAAAAACAAAGAATTTTTGACATCTGTCAAATTAATGACTTACTTGCTTGACTCGCCCAATTTAGACTTTTCGTCTTCGGAACTGAAGTCGGATGAGCTGCTGGAGCTACTGCTCGACTTGTCCTTCTTGGACGAATCGTAATCGTCATCGCTGTTCTTCTTTTTCTTGTCGGCGCCATCTTCTGAATCGGAATCCTCGATTACAGGTTTCTTCTTTATCGCCCTCTGACGCAACGTCTTTTTCTTTATCGGAGGCGAGATCACGTCGTCGTCGCTCGACCCCTTTTTACGGAAGCTCTGAAGGGCCAATGATGCGATTTTTTAAACTAGACGGTTAGGCGTCTATTATCTCGACTAATAGTAACGCGACTAACAGTCGTGTTTTCGACGACTAACCGTCGACTATTTAACGACTAACAGTTGACTTTCTAATCTACAAAATTTCGTTTGGCGGATTCCAGTTAGGTCAATCATACAGCGTGTATCTTAATTGATATTAAGAAATTCAGGTGATGATCCCTAGTTGAAAAATATGAAAAAAAGTTCCCATAGGCATAGGTCCTCAAATGTTTCCCTGTAGAGCCAGCGGTCACCAAAGTTGAGCATAATAACCTGGACTCTATGCCTAGACACACTGAAAGTTTTAATTACCATTTAGATAAATGACCATTTGCGTAAATGATCATATAGGTTTCAAGCTGACACCAAAAATTCTAAATTTGACTCATAAAGTCCAAACGAACCGTGACATATTTCATTTTGAGTTTTTCACAATCATAAATTTTGTTGCCCCAGATGTCTAGAACCACTAATTCGAGGTATAGCAGACGTTTTATACGTGATTTCACATTTTTAGCAATATAAAAATAAAGATCTTTTAGAACGGATGTGGAGGTTGACTATGAATTTTCCGAAAAAGTCGATTTTTCTGTTATACCCATAATACTCATATCCAAGGTGATTTGCGCTAATTGCCTCCAACCGTGTTGAATTTCCAAACGGAAAATGTAAGGGGCTCCCAAAAACAAGCCTAAAAGTCAATTTTATCAATGGTTGTAGATAAAATCTTGTATATAACACGTACAAAAACGGTGTTTTCCGCACACGTCGTGTTATCGAACTGGGCTTTCGCCTCGTTCGATAACTTCCACGACTGGTGCGGAAAACACCTTCTTTTCGTAACTAGTTATACATATAAATAGCTATTATATCCTTGACACACTGAGACTTTAGTTCGGAAGATTCATTCGGATTCTGAGCGGCCGTTGGCACAGATATAAAACGTCTGCTATACCTCGAATTAGTGGTTCTAGACATCTGGGGCAACAAAATTTGTGATTGCGAAAAACTCAAAATGAAATATGTCACGGTTCGTTTGGACTTTATGGCCCAGTATTTCCACTTATGGTTAACCTCCACATTAGCTAACTGTAACTTTGAATGTGAGCCATTATCATTCATTTTGACCGGAATCGTCACAGTCTAAGGTTCCAGTTAGCTAACTGGAGGTTAACCATAGGTAGAAATACTAGGCCTAAGAGTCAAATTTAGAATTTTTGGTGTCAGCTTGAAACCTATATGATCATTTACGCAAATGGTCATTTATCTAAATGGTAATTAAAACTTTCAGTGTGTCTAGGCATAGAGTCCAGGTTATTATGCTCAACTTTGGTGACCGCTGGCTCTACAGGGAAACATTTGAGGACCTATGCCTATGTGAACTTTTTTTCATATTTTTCAACTAGGGATCATCACCTGAATTTCTTAATATCAATTAAGATACACGCTGTATGATTGACCTAACTGGAATCCGCCAAACGAAATTTTGTAGATTAGAAAGTCGACTGTTAGTCGTTAAAAAGTCGACGGTTAGTCGTCGAAAACACGACTGTTAGTCGCGTTACTATTAGTCGAGATAATAGACGCCTAACCGTCTAGTTTAAAAAATCGCATCATTGGCCCTTCAGAGCTTCCGTACCTTTTCCTCCATTTTCGCTTTCTTCTTTCGGAATTTTGAGAGTTGTTCATCCGAATCACTACTTGACAACTTCTCGGTTAGTAACTTGTCATTTTTCCAGTCCTCTTTCGATGTATCGACGCTTTTCGTCTCTATTGGGTGCCTGCAGTTTGCGGTTTTTGACGTTTGCTGGAGGACACCAGCATCCGGTCAACTGTCAAGTCAGTGCGGTGCTGTGATGGTAAATAAATTCACCCAAGAAATTATGAATTTCTCCTAATTTGGACTAGTGTTGGCCTTTTCACAAACAGAAATCATCAAATTGGATTGAATACTGATATAATTACACTTTGAAACTGCTTGATGCCTTCCAAAGTGAAAAACATTTGTCGTCCTCTGGAGTATCCTTTTTTCTGAGCCCTATAACTTAGCTCCATTCCTCCTGTTCAGTCACACATCACACGCCCCCAACCTTTAAGCCCCTCAGCTTCAATTTCCAATAGGTTTTATTCTGGATCTTGCTGGATCCCTAAAGTTTTTCCGGATTTTTCATATTTTGAGGTTATGTAGTAATTTTCATTATTTTCCAATTTTGAACTAGTTTTGAGACAGATTAGGACCGTTTCAATTCATTTTCTCCAAGTTCTCACTGGTTTTACTCTGGATCTGTGTCGTTTCCTTCAAAAAAATTGGAAAATACTACATAACCTCAAATTATGAAAAACCACAAAAATCATCGGGATCCAGCAAGATCCGGGATAAAACAGGTTGGAAATTGAAGACAAAAGTCTCAAGTGTTAGTTACTTAGTGTTAAAAAGGATATCCCATAGGAAAGTGATGAAATTTTTTTCTAACAAGTGTTTTCGGTTTATTATATGATGGCAGTGTATGTTAAAATCATTAATAAAGTTAATTCATTCATTCATGTTGTTGCACATAACTAAATTGTCTTAAAACTATTCCAAAATTGGAAAATAATAGAAAATACTACATAACCTCAAATTATGAAAAATCCGGAAAACCTTTAGGGATCCAGCAGGATCCAGAATAAAACCGATTCGACATTAAAGCTAAGGGATTTAAATGTCGGGGGCGTGTGATGTGTGACTGAACAGGAGAAATGGGGCTAAGTTATAGGGCTCAGAAAAAAGGATACTCCAGAGGACGACAAATGTTTTTCACTTTGGAAGGCATCAAGCAGTTTCAAAGTGTAATTATATCAGTATTCAATCCAATTTGATGATTTCTGCTTGTGAAAAGGCCAACACTAGTCCAAATTAGGAGAAATTCATAATTTCTTGGGTGAATTTATTTACCATCACAGCACCGCACTGACTTGACAGTTGACCGGATGCTGGTGTCCTCCAGCTAACGTCAAAAACCGCAAACTGCAGGGGGTGGACCACACTCACCCGAAACGACTTTCACCCGAAGCGACTCTCACCCGAAACGACTTCTACCGGAAACGTCTCTCGGCCGAAACGACACTCCCCCGAACGACATTCACCCGAAGCGACGTTCACCCGAAACGACATCCGCCCGAACGCTTGCACGTCAAATATGATTTTCTGTGGTTCTTTAATTTGAGAACGTACGGTATAATATTTATGTATTCTTGGCTGCATAGCTTCAATGAAATTTGACATAATCTTACCTCACCAAATACATGGTGTCCCGGAAAGAGCGCTTAACACTCGAGTACTATTGAGTATTGAGGATTTTTCCCTTTTTCATTACAGGAATATTCAATTTGATTGGCGGAATGCAAACCGCCATCAAATTTAAACAATAAATTAATTACCTTGCAATTTTTTGATTTAAGCTGAGAACTAAAAATGGGCGTCAGGATCAGTCGGAATTTTTAATGTTAAAGCAATCCGTTTTCTACACTAGAATCTATAGTGGTCCTTAAAAGTAAACTGAAGCAACAGGATATCGTCACTTATGTTGTCGAGGTTTTGAAATATCAGAATTCTCCGCTCTTGACCGATTTTCAGAAGTGGGAGATACCGAAATTCCCAATAAACGGCTCAATGCTCAAAGAAAAAGGCGTAGAGAGCGGAAAATTCATGGGTTTGGTTTTGAACGAGTTAAAAGTGCTTTGGGCCGACCGCGATTTCAACCAGACATCGGAAGAACTCTTAAAAAACGTCCCAGAAATTGTTCAATTATTAAACGAGAGAAAAAAGCGAAAATAAATCCAATCCAAACCTAAATGTATACTTTTATTAATTAGTTACCTTATAGTATCTAAACTGGTATTTATATATACAAAAAGAAACTCAAGGAACAACAATAATAATAATATAAATTAGCAAACAAGGCTGTGCGATTATTCAATAATAATTAAAGTAGAACAAAATCACATAACCTAAAAATTTGAGTACGAACAGAACGACTACGAGCGAAATAGAAAAGGTGAGCTTATTTATGCGGTCAATCGTTCAAGTCTATGACGTCCGGCCGGTACTGCTGACTGGGCCCGGCGCCGCCGTCCGCGTGGGGGCCATTTTGGGTCCGTCCGCCGGCCGCCATCGTCTGCGCCCACTTCAGCTGCTGCTGGTACAACTTCATGGCCTGCTGCTGCTGGACGATCTCCCTCACTCTGCGGTTGTACGCCTCGTACATCGACTGGATCTCGCGCTGCACCTGATTTTGGAGCTGTCAAACAAACGTCAACTCCACTGTCAAACCTACAACTGTCAAAACGGCTCACCAGTCTCTCGCCGCGCTCCATCTCCGCCTGCATCTCCGTCAGAAACGTGGGCGCCACTTGGTTCAGCTGCGCCTCAGTCCAGCTCGGGTTCTGCCGTCTTATTATGTTCTTCAGGGCCGTCACGATGGTGGTCGGTGTCGTCATGTCCGGCGGTGGGGGTAGACCTGCCAAATCATGAAAAAAGGAAAAACCATTGAAAAAAACGTCTAATTGGCGGGAAGTTATGAGGTATAAGTACCGTAAAGACCTTCGAATCCGGCAAGATCTGGTCCAAATCGACGGAATTGCAGAGAAACGTCAAATTAGATAACTATGGTTCTTGTGTCAAAAAGATAACCTCACCTGTCATTCCGGGCATGTTCATGTTGCCGTAAATGACTCGCGCCTTCTTCTCGTTTTCGAACTCCTCCCAGGCCACCTTGCGTTCCTCCTCGTTCAGACCCTCCTCCTCTTTGTTTTCGAGGAGAGTTTGATGTTCGTGATATTTGTAGATGCGATCTTCGAATTTCTGCAAGAGTTCGCCCAGGAGAACGTCCTTCGGGACCAAAGGTATGGGCCTGGGACCGGGATCCGGCTCGAATCTATCAAAACAAACGATTAGCAGTCATCTGTCAAAAATACATCAACTTTCAAAAGGGCATCAACTGTCAAAAATGCATCGATTGTCAAAAGTTCATCAACTGTCAAAAATCCATCAACCAACAAAAATACATCAACCCGTTAAAATTACTTCAACTTTCGAAAATGCATCAACTGTCAAAGATTCACCAGCTGTCAAAAATACATCAACTAACAAAAATACAAAAAATACAACAGTCAAGAATACTTTAACAGAAGAAAACACGTCAACTGACAGCAGTACATCAACTATCAAAAATACATCAAAAGTCACCAACAGTCAAAAATACATCAACCTGTTAGAAATTCTTAAACTTTCGAAAATGTATCAACTGTCAAAGATTCACCAGCTGTTAAAAATACATCAACAGCCTAAAATACATCAACTTTCGCAAATGCATCAACTGTCAAAGATTCACTAGCTGTCAAAAATACATCAACTAACAAAAATACCAAAAATACAACAGTCAAGAATATTTTAACAAGAGAAAATACGACAACTGACAGCAGTGCATCAACTATCAAAAATACATCAAAAGTCAAAAGTCACCAACAGTCAAAAATACATCAACCTGTTGAAAATTCTTAAACTTTCGAGAATGCATTAACTGTCAAAGATTCACCAGCTGTTAAAAGTACATAAACAGCCTAAAATACATCAACTATCAAAAATGCCTCAAATGTCAAATATGCATCAACTGTCACTAATGACATCTGTCAAAAACATTGACAGCACTGACCTGTAAAGCTCCTGCAAGTCGCTGGAGTTGTAGTGACGATCTATCTGCTGTTCGTCGATGACCCGCTTAGAGATCGCCTGTTTGGTCACCTGACGTTCGTATATTTTCATCTCCATGGTGCCCTGCGAAACAAGCGACAAATAAACGAACCTGTCAAAAATCTGACGTTTGTGTGACGTACGTGCGTGACGAATCGGTAAATGTAGCACGGTTTCGTCTGTCCGAACCTGTAGACGCGGTAGATCGACTGGATGTCGTGCGAGGGGTTCCACGAAACGTCAAATATGATGACGCGGTTGGCGCCCGTCAGGTTGATGCCCAGGCCGCCGGCGCGCGTCGAAATCAGGAACAATCTGACACAGAAAAAAGGGAAGGGTCGATTTTTGCCGAGCCGAGGGGTGAATTACAGAGAAATACCTGGCTCTCGTGTTTTTGGGGTTGTTGAAAATCTTGCACCAGGCGCTCCGGTTATCGCAAGAGGACGAACCGTCCAATCGAAAGTAGTCGAGGCCGAGACACCACGAGCCCGAGTAGCCGCACATCGAGTTCTTCACGTCGTCATTCGAATTTTGTACTTTATCCAGAAAATATTCAATGACGTTCAATGAGTACAGAGATTGGGAGAATAGCAACCTATAAAAAAAAAAAACAATTTCAATTACTATGGACCTATGGATAATTTTCGATTTCTGTCGATAACTGTCATTCCTAACTTCTAGTTGACAGAAACGACCATTTTGGGTGTTCTAATCAACAAGCGTTTAGTTAAATTTCAATGGCATAACCGTAAACAAAAAGTGACAGTTTGTCTGTCAAAAAGCATATGAGAAGTGAGCGTAACTGCGAATGTGTTTCTTTGTAGGATAAAAAGTTGTGGAAATACAGATACTCACACTTTATCACCGATTTGTTCGCATTCTTTCAAAATCTCGAAAAGTAACACTAATTTCGAACTGTGAGCTAAATTGTCTAATTCGTCGCCGTCGCAGATGTCTTGCCACCATTCTTTGACATCCTCACTGAGATCTATCACTTCCTCCACTTTCTCGCCATCTTCGATAGCTGAAAACGAATATTTCGCATGTCACACATTAGAAAACAGCAAAAATTAGGGAAAAGCCGACAAATATGACAAATACTAGAAGTTTTAGAAGAACAACAAATGACGGAGTCCTGTAATTATTTGAGAAAGACAACATGCTCTTCTGCCTGTAGGGGATTTTCGGTTTATATTTCAATATAACCAACTGGGATTTTTAGTGACAAAAGTGTCAGCTAAACAATCAAGCAACTAGTTTTGAGTTTGGTTTTGATTTTCGACAATACCAAAGTCATATCGTGTAAGCGGGCCATGACATTTTGTGAAAGTTAGGTTAAGATTTGTTTATATTTGACAGTTTTGTCACCAAAAAAACTATAAATGGCTAACCTGCAAAATCAACGAAAATCCCCTACAGGCAGATGTTGTCTCTTTTTAGACCATGGCTATCCCCGGAAGGACTGCGCTATTGAACAAAAGCACTAGAAATGAAAAATAATTGAAGAGATGTCATGAAAGATGATAAGGCGTACCAAATATTTGAACCACCAAAATGAACGGAAAAATTGCCAAAAATTTGACTTATTCTTTCAACTGACAGCTGTCAAAAAATAAAACCGAACCTTTCGCAATCGCCCCTCTAGTGACCCGTTTCTTCTTATTAACGGAGAGAGACAATAAATCATCACTGTCACTACCGGACCCGGACTTGGAAGTCGAAGTGTCAGAAGAAGACACATTCTCGTCATCGATGAAATCCTTCAAAGACCCCTGCGACCCCTCCGAATCGTCATCGGCCTGTCAAAAAAAAACACCAAAAATCAACAATAAAACCCCCAAAAAAAAACGAAAAAAAAACCCCAACTTACGAAAACCCCTTTCGCCTTGACCTCGTTACTCTTATCCAGCAACACTCTAGGATGAGTGCAGATCCTCTGGAACGCCTGGAAATCGACGAACAAAAACGACGTCCGATTCGACCCGTCTGAACTCTGCCTGGCCAGATGCGTCATGTAGTAATCGTACAGTTTCACCTGAGTCTCGCTCAACCTCAAAAACAGCACGTACTCGTGCTTCGGCGGCAAATACGGGGCCAAAACCGAGTAATCCCGACGCTGCACGACCCCGTCCAACATCCTGTGCAACACGTGCGACCTCTTCCTCATGATCAGTATATCGTTAGGAGTCGAATCCGTGTATTGCCCGTTAGTGATCGGATTTACGAACCGATTTAGATACTCCTTGTAAGTCCCTAGCAAACTCGGCTTGATAAACTGAACCATGCAAAAGTACTCTTTCAGGTTATTCTGCAACGGCGTCCCCGTCAAAACTATGCGCCTCATCGTCCTCAGCCGGTTCATCGCTACACTCAAATTGGTCTTTTCGTTTTTCAACAAGTGGCCTTCGTCGCAAACGACCAAATCCGGTCCTGGATCCAGGAGGGTTTCCTGAAAGACGGCTTGCATTTTCTTGCTGTGACGTTTGGCGGTCGGGTTGGTCAGGTTGCGGAACATGTCGTAGCCGATGATGAGGACGCCGCCGTGTTGGTGCCACTGCTTCATCTGGTATTGCCGCTCGAAGTTCTGCTTGAACGAGACGAGCTCGTACACGTCTAGGTCGTCCTCGTCGGGCAGCCACAACTTGAACTCGTTCACCCAGTTGAGGACGGTGCTCAGAGGGCACACGACCATGACGCGTTTGATCGTCGTCTTGGCCTCGTTCGTGAGGAGCGTGTGGATGAGGGCGATCACCTGCCGAAAAAACGGAACCATTTTTATTTCGGTTACGGAACAAATCGGTATTTTGAGCATTTTTTGGTGTGGTTTTTGATAATGTTGGCAGCTCTGATATCAATGTCATATCACTATATTTAGGTTGGTCACCATGAGTGGCGTCAGTCACCTGTCAAGTGTCAAATTTGAAACCAGAATGTGTCATGTCGTTGTTTTATTAATTATGATTAATTATACCCGTTTAGTGTTATCAGTGTTCTCTTAATTATCCCCAAACATCCTTAATTAATACAAACAGATATAACATATAAGTTATCTTCTATTTTTGCAATGACAAATATTTTCTATACTAAAAGGTAGCCCGGTTGCCTCACTCGCAGACCACACTTGAAATTTTGACGTAATAAAACTTTTAAACCAAGTAAAATTGTGTAAATTCACGAATTAAACATTACACGAAATCTCAGTTTATGTGAAATCATTCGTAACGTTCGAAAATGATGAAAAACGCGATAAATTCGACACATAACGCGAGTTTGCCGTGAGAGAATTTTCAAAATGGCCGACCGCATCATTTCCATAGCGACCAGTAACAAAGTAAATTTAAACGGCCGAAATGTCACATTTTGAAAAACGATTTGATAAATTCGTTGAATTGGCGTAAAAAATGCATACCTGAAGTGTTTTTCCCAAGCCCATGCAATGGGCCAAGATGCAGCCGGAACCTTTGGTTTTCGAGGCCCTTTCGAGACTTTCGAAACAAGCCTCCCACATGAATCTCACACCGGCCGCTTGATGGGGCTTCAATTTCTCGACGATCCTCTCGTCGACTTTCAAAAGTTCCTCGTTAGTTTTATCGTCAAAGTCGAGGACGACTTTATCGACCTTCTTCCTGGCTTCGATGCCCAAATCGAAAATCTGATTGTACTGAGAAAAACGACACAAGACGATTGGAAACTGAACGACTCAATCTAATCAACCTTTCGGTTTTTACCTTCTTCTGTTTTTCGGCCAAGCGGGCCTTTCTTTGTTTCTCCTCCTCTTCGGCTTTCAGGGTGCTCTCGGCTAGGGAATCTCTTCCCCAGACTTTACGGATCTGTTTACGAGTCGACTTGTCCGAATCGTCACTGCTGCTGTCTTTCATTCGACGGACACGTTTGAGAGGTTTCCTGGCAAAAATCGATGACAAATTGTAAAAAACAAAATTTTTTTGACATCTGTGAAATTAATGACTTACTTGCTTGACTCGCCCAATTTAGACTTTTCGTCTTCGGAACTGAAGTCGGATGAGCTGCTGGAGCTACTGCTCGACTTGTCCTTCTTGGACGAATCGTAATCGTCATCGCTGTTCTTCTTTTTCTTGTCGGCGCCATCTTCCGAATCGGAATCCTCGATTACAGGTTTCTTCTTTATCGCCCTCTGACGCAACGTCTTTTTCTTTATCGGAGGCGAGATCACGTCGTCGTCGCTCGACCCCCTTTCCGCCTTTTCCTCCATTTTCGCTTTCTTCTTTCGGAATTTCGAGAGTTGTTCATCCGAATCACTACTTGACAACTTCTCGGTTAGTAACTTGTCATTTTTCCAGTCCTCTTTCGATTTATCGACGCTTTTCGCAGGAACATCATCGGTTTCGTCCTTATCGTCATTATTAATAACTGGCTCGGCAGGTTCGTTGACTTCATTATGTTCTTCGGTCTCCTTTTTCTTCTTTTCTGATTGTTTATCGCTGTCGGATGACGACTCGCACTTATCGGCACGTCTGCGTTTTTTCGGGCTGGAAATGGAAAGAATAAAAATTACAGGTTTCTGTAATGACGGTAACGAATCCTCACGTTTGGCTGTCGTTTTTAGTGGACTCTTCATTCAGACTCAATCCGGGGGCATCTTTATCTTCTTTATCGGATTTCGATTTTTCTTCATCAGATTTCAACAAATCCAAAGACAATGCGACTGCGCTTTCGTCATTTTCCACCACAAAGGTCTCGGAAGGTGTCACGTATATCGACAAATCAGATTCATCGGATTTTCCATCGTTAGATTCGAGCTTTTTCTCGTCATCTCTATCCGAATTGGATTTATCGAGTGTTTCCATTTTTTCTTCAGACTTTTTCGAATCACTGCCATTTTGCTCAACAGTTTCTTTTTCTTCTGTCACTGGAGATTTGGTTTTCCTAGATCGCCAGCACTTCTTCAACGACGACAAATTCGTTAATCTGTAAAAAAATTGTTTCAGAAGTGTCATTTTGATAAATTACAGAAATCTGTAATACCTGTCAAATTCTTGATCTTCTTTGAGTTTATCATAAAACTGTTTCATTGCTTCACAGGGGACACGTAACAAGTCGACCGCACAATCGGCCTTCAATTTCCGGTCGTTTTTGCGATCGATCTCCTTGGCTCTCTTGATATTCTGCGGCTTTTTCGATTTGGGACTCGGCCTGCTGATGATTCCCTCGCTCGATTCGGACGACGACGAATCCGAAGTGTCGGGAACTTTGTACTTTTTCGACCGGCTCGAGTTCCTCCGCCCGTTCCGCGCCTTCCTCGGCAAAGCGGCGCTCTCTCTGTCCGACATTTCGTTATCGCTCGAGTCGGAGCGGACCTGCTTCGATTTCGGCTTCGGCGACCTCCTCGGCGAACTGTTGCGGTTCGAGCGGGAGGCCCGGCGGCTCCCGCCCTCGTCGCCCGAACTGTCAATTATGATCACCGACGAGTCGAACTGAACGGACTTCTTCTCCTTGGTCGGGGACAGCGAACTCTTCATCATGGTGCTCGGCTTCACCAGCAGCTTGTTGATGTCGACGACCTTGATCAGCGGACGATTCGGCGGCTGCTCTACCGTGTCATCGTCGGCGGGCTCCGCTTTCGCTTTCGGGATCCGTTCGAGTTTCCCCTCGATGGTTCCGATCGACTTTTTGAGGTCCTCCAGCAGTTCCCTCGATTTGCTCACGACCGGGGCGACGTCTTTGCCGTTGTTCTCGGCTTCGGTCTTCAGGTCGGCCGCGGATTTAACGATTTCTCCGAGTTTTAAGATGTCGTCTAACGCCTCTTTCAGCTCCTCTGACATTTTCTCACGACCGCCGCTTGCATAAGATCCGACTCTCTGCGGGGATTATCACTCGACGAAAATCTACCCGAACGAGTGAGTCCGTGTCGTATCGCGAGCCGGGATTCGGGGATGAATGCGAAATTACCTACGGCATAAACAACGGCGGCAATTTCCCGCCTAATTAAATCATCAACTGAGGGGTCTAAACGGTTATGCTGGATATCACGAACACGCACACGGGTTTTGTGGTTGGGAACATTCACTTTTCACTGGTTTTTCGATTAAATCTCGCTTTATTTTCTTAATTTTCTAATAAAAATCAGAAACCGTTCACAGAATGAGCGGCCATCTTGCACACTTTTGACGTCTGACAAAACTGTTTTTTTTACGCAGTGCTACCAACATTACACAACCTCAAATTTGCCAACGTAACAAAATAAATAAATCACTAGATTTTTCCGGACACCATTTGTATCTCTTTCTAACATCGCTAGTAACAAAAGAAAAAAAATAGGAAGATGAGAATCTGCGCAAAAAATCGAAATCGTGCCGTCACCTGTCACGTGTCAAATTTTTGTAGGTTAATAAGTTGTTTTGTTAAAAATATATCCGAAAATTTCGAGTTTCATCCTATCTACGAATCCAGAGTGACTCTAATTAGCCCGAATTCTAGGTAAGGCATCAAAGTTTCATTTCCGATGGAGTAGTTCAAACGATCCTTGTTTTCAGATGTCCTTGCCCCAATTAAAATTCTGGTTTCTGGTTTACCCACCTGCCCCAAGGCGAAAACTCCTAATAAATATTCATCTATGACGTGGGATTGACTAAGCACGTTCTGGTAATGGGACCCCACTATCATTCATTACCCAGTTCTCAACAAACCGACGTTGGACCCACATTAACATCATCATCATCGAATAGCAGCACTGCAAGGGCAACAGAACCAGGTGACTGCGACAGTGGTGATGTGCACACCGTCCTATTCGAAATGCCAACGACAATAACGCCTTAGATATGATAACGTGCCGAATAATAACCAATGAAAGCGATCATTAACATTCCCGACCCTTACAAAGTGAGACCCATTTCGGAAGTGTAAATGCTGTACAGTAAAATAAATGCATGTTAGAGTAATAAACGCGACGAGGTGTGAAAACAATAACAAAATGCCGGCAATCCAGAATTACATCGGCGTCATTCGGGACTATGTCGGTGAGTAATAAACGATCGCTCGAAATGTTCGTGGAGTATTAAACCATGTGGTTGTTGTAATTGCAGTTGATTACATCGACATAGACTTCACCTTATGGATGACGTGGTGCTTGGCCCCTCTCCTCATCACCTTCCTGTTGCCGATGATGATCGGCTTCCTCTTATACTTGACGGCTTTCATTTTGTACATTTACAAACTGCACTGGAGGAGCATACGGATCACTCTGACGATAGGGGACAAGTGGGAGGCGGCCCGGAGGACGGTGGCGGCCGTCTGGGACGCGCACGGCTGGATCTGGCACGGCTACGAGGTCGAGGGCATCGAAAACCTGCCCGACTCGGGCCCGGCCCTGATCATCTACTATCACGGGGCCATCCCGATCGACATTTACTATTTCATATCGAAAACGCTGTTTTTGAGGAACCGGCTGGTCCAGACGGTGGCCGACTACTTCCTGTTCAAGATACCAGGTCAGCGGGACGGACCGATCCGACTTTTAGTATACTTTAAAATTAGGATAACGCGGATTGCAGGTTTTAGCATAATCGCCGACTGCATGAACGTCATTCCCGGGACCGTGCAGACCTGCTCGAACGTTTTGAAAGAGGGGAATTTACTGGCCATCAGTCCGGGGGGCGTTTACGAGGCCCAGTTCAGCCACCATTACGATCTGATGTGGAAAAAACGACTGGGGTTCGCCAAAGTCGCCTTGGACGCCAAAGTCGTGAGTTTGAAATTATCGTGGCTCATTATTGGAACTGGAAAAATGCAGAATTAATTAATTTAGTTCATTTTTAATTTTATCAGTATTTGCATTTAGGTGCTCTCTTTTTGGTATATAGGTCTGTGGTCGAATCCGAAAAACATATGCGTTTCCATAACGACCGCCTGTTGAATGTCGGAAAAAATTTAAATGGCGGAAACTGTCAAAATAATGAAATGTCAGATATCTCGAAACGTTCCATAAACCTTGCATTTGTGCTATTTGTGTGATTTTCGCCGGTTCAAATGTTGTGCATCGAATTAAGGAAAATCCGATGTTCCAGCCGATCATTCCAATGTTCACCGAGAACCTGCGAGAGGCCTTCCGCACTTTGAGCATAGGCAGGCGCCTGTTCCTGCGGTTGTACGCCATGTTCAAGTTCCCTTTCGCCCCGATTTTCGGCGGATTCCCCGTGAAAATGATAAGCCACGTCGGGAAGCCCATCGAGTACGACCCGAACTTGACGCCCGAGGAACTGCAGGCGAAAGTGGCCAGCGCCCTCGACGACCTGATCAAAAGACACCAGCGGATACCCGGCAACATCCTGCTGGGCATCCTGGACCGCATTCCGTATTTCAAGGCGAAAAACTCCATCACCCATAAAGAGTGATAAAACAGAGACATTTTAATCCGGTGGTTGACTTATTCGTATAACTAGACGTACATACTTAAGCGATTAAGAGACAAAAACAAAATGGTGCAAGTGTAACTGATTTAATAATAAACGAAACTCTAAGATTCTAGCAAGAAAGTCTGGTACAGTTTCTCGTGTTCGGACCGGTCGAACTTCACCACGAAAGGGATTTTCACAATCTCCGAAAACCCTTCACTCGGTTTCGGCTCCTGGTAATTTTTGTTGAAAGAATTTATGATTATGTCACTGACGGGCACGTGGGTTTTATCCGTCAACTCTCGGAACTTGTTGTTGTGCTTCGAATGTTTCAGGGTGGTCTCCATGACGAAACATCTGCAGTCGACACCGTTCGCCTTGGCAACGTCCAGGAATCTCTGGCGCGATTCGACGTCAGGATTCGTGTTGTCAACGACGACGCTCTGTTGACGTTCCACGCATTCTGACAGCATTTTGACGCACTTCTGCCAACTTCCCAGCTTATCGCGACTGACGTGAACGTAGCCCTTCGGAATGAGCGCCGATTTGCAGTAGTGGCTTTTACCGGAACCCGGGGCTCCCACCATGACTATCACTTCCTGCTTGGGGGGGTCGATTTCCGGGTAGGCGCCTGTCAGGGGTAGTCTGGGGTCGAATTCCGGCATTTTGAAGTCGATTTTCGGCGACTTCAGGAAATATTCCTCGGGGGTGTAGAATTTCAACCCGAGATTCAGGGCGAACAGCCTGTCGGCGATCGAGTGGTCCTTGTTTTTCTTCGGGGCCCAATTCTTCTCCCTCCCCGCGGCGTCCCCGACGAAAAACGACCGATCCGAGTCGATTCCGAGTCCTTCGTTTCTGGTTTCCTCGAGGGCCTTCCACATTCCGGGGGCCGGTTTGCGGTAGATCGATTTTCCCGTCGCTATGAATATCTGCATGGGGGCGGCGATTCTGGCGACGATCTGCTCGACCTTCTCCTTGAAGTTCCTGATTTTGGTCGAGTCTTTTCCGACCCCGGATTGGTTGGTGAAGACGACCAGCTTGTGGTGCTTCTCGTATGACAGTTCTCGCAGTTTGGAGGCGACGTTGCCGAAATTCAGGTTCCAGTCGTGGTGGTCCTTGGGGAATCTCGCCCCGGACTTGGTTTTGATCAAGGTCCCGTCTAAATCGAAAGCCGCGATCGTCGTCCGAGACTTGCAATCGTCCGAGGTGTAGATCAGCAGTTCTTTGCCGTCGATTTCGTCCCATTTACCAGAATTCAGGAATTTCACATCTTCCTGGTTCTCTGTTTCTTCCAGTTCCAGTTTTAGTTTTTTGTTCGGTGGCGATTCGGTTCCGTTTGCGCTTTCCAAGACTACGTCGTACTGGTGGAATCCCAGTCGGACTTCGATTCGATCGCCGTTTTTCAGCGAGTATTCCGAGTCTTTTATCAGGGCGTATCCGTTGCACCCCGCGTGGCATTTTCCTAGCGTTTTCAGGGTGATTTTCTCGTTTTCGTGGTCGGCCACGATTTCCAGGTGTCTCCTCGATACGTGAATGTCGGTGATTCCGGTTTCTTCGTTGCGGCCCAACGTCACCCTTTCGAGGTGCGGGAGGTTTATCACCTTTTGGGCGTTCTTTACGCATTTTAAATAGCAAATACGCGAAGACATCGGATAACCAAAAGGAAATTTTCAAAACGTCAAGTTTGTTGTCAAAATTATTCGAATCGGTTCAATGGGTTCAATGCTACCAATATAAAAAGTTTACAAATGTGACAGATGACAGATTAGAGGCTGGGAACAGAATAGAATGGTGACCGGACAGAATGACTTTTTTTATTCACTGTGCGTTATTTTGACTTAGCGTTTCAAAGTTTAGATAAAATTTCTGCATTTCTGATGCAATTAATGACTTTTCAAGCCATCCAACTAGACGACCGCGACGTGTTGCACAGTTTTTATAATTACAACGAGTTTTTCTTATACATATTTATCGCATTTATTACAGTACAGGAAAATACTTGTGTTATGTTTATAATAAACACGGGAATTTGAATATAATTCGGAGAAAAATACTATTCGACAAATGTGTTCAGATTAAACAGAAGGTATGAGGCGCCAAACTGGACTTTTCAAAGATTCAAATTATAGAAATAAAATGTTCCCGAATATATTTTTTTTCTTCAATGTTGAGTGAAAACTTATAAATTGCATAAATAAGGGGGAATTATGGATAAAATTCACCATTTGGAGAGAAGAAAGTAGATTTATTTTTATTTGGCTCCCACTATATAAATGCACACAAAATTTATATATTAGCACACTTTCTCGTTCCCGTTTAGGGCAACAGATGGCGAGCTCCGTATTTTCTCAATCTAGCAACAGTGTCCCCTGTCTAGTGACAATTAGTTGTCTTAACAGTTGACAGTCGTTCGCAAGTCAGGTAAAAGTTGGAAATGACTTAGGGATCTTGGATAATGACAAGTAAAAATCACTAGAACGAGAACTCGCTGTACCGCGCCATCTGTTGCGCTTTACAGGAACGCGAATGTGAGCTGATATATAAATTTTGTGTGCATTTAAATATTAGAAGTCGCATGAGGAATAAGGCAACGAACAAAAATAGATTTGTCTTTTTTTCTCTAAATGATGAATTTTATCAATAATTTGCCCTTATTCTTGTCATTTATCAGTTTTCACTTACCTTTGCCGAAAAAAAAATTTACTTGGGAACATTTAAATGTGAATAAATTTATTCTATAATTTGAAACTTTGAAAAGTCCGGTTTGGCGCCTCATAAGAAGGGCTGTTCAACATAACATCAAGATGTTTTGATTGTTTCAATGTAGGTATTTACTATTGAATTTATATTACCTTGTAGATTTATTGCTTTTACTCGGTATATTTGGTGTTTTCGGAAATAAGGTACTCAAGTTTTATTGTCAGTTTTGTCTCCGCCACTTAAATTGATATCTCTGAAAATGAAGATGTCGTTCGAGTTGAAATCGGAACAAACATAAGCTCTTGATCCATTATGTTATCATTTTCATTTGTCGCATGGCTTTTACTGGAGTACTTTCCGAACTCGCTAGTGTACCAAGTAACAGTTTGAATGTTCTGACGTAGGCATTTGTCGTAACAAGTTTTTTTCTGAAAACACTACTACTCGTAGTTAGAATTTCCATGAATTTCCTTTACATTTGAAACTTTCTCTCGGTTTTCGGACCACCTCTATCTGCATCTCTTTTTCCAACCATTAGAAAGACAGAGACAGAGCGATGCTCATGACCCACTATAGGAATGAAAATCCGTTTGGTGGTCCAATGTCATATGCCATTGAACTAGCATTTCTTCTTAGACGTAATCCGCCGTTTCCATACGTATGCATTTAATACCATCAGCTTTTATTTATTCTGTTACTGATAAGGAATACTGCCCATATTTTGTCATTTATTATCTTTATTGACATTATTCCTATAAATCGTCTAAGGTCATTACCAACATCCACCTATTTCAAATTGGGTGGCTTATTCTCCAATATTTTTATTGACATTTTGGAAATAAAATTGAGTGACCAGTGCATTGTTGCCAACTTTCACAAGACAATTAATGCTCGCTCTTCTGATATAATAAAATGTACTATAAAGAATGTAAATACATTATTTTGATTAGGAGTAGACATAAGAGGAAACCAATTTAATCCGTACGTTATTTCTCGCAAATAAAAAAAATTCTAACGATAATACACACGTCCAAAAACATTCAACGATTGAAAGTTTGCGATTCGATGAGATACCGCGAGTGCTATCAGCATTTATACCGAGCCCTAATAGTCATAAATTACAGAAGGGCGATAACTACATGAGCGTTGTGTTGTAGTGATCAGTGTATGCAATTTAGAATTTCCATCCGGGTGAGTCTTAATTCGTATAAGCAAAAAATATACTTAATACAAGTTAAATTATAGTGATTTGGTGATTTCGAAAAGTTGAAGTCGAGGTCTTTTTACTACTAAAATTAATTGGGATTGATTTAATTAGGGCATTGTAAGATCAAATTTTTTATATGTATACACTTTATACGGAGAGATCGGATAAATTTGACATAATAAGGGGAGGATATATGACTAAAGTTTGGCTATGCTAAAGTCCATTCAGTTATGTAGTGCGGAGAAAAATTTGACGTTTTGGTAATTTTGTCATTGTAACACAGCCTTTCTGTCACGAATTTTGGCATAATGTAAATAGAAATGCGGGCTTTTGAAAATAGGTTAGCCGTTTTTCTGTCTGCTTCAAATAACGCTGAATTTTCATTTATTCGGAAGTAATCAGTTCATTGTTCAATTGAGATAACTCCATGTCTCTATTTTCTTTAATATTTGATACACTTACACAAATTCTCAGTCGTTAATTTGGTTAAAATTTAGTCCGAAACATTTTCTCCTTTGGGGCAGTATTCACTATTTTCTATTTCTAAGTCAACGTGCGTTTCTTTTATTTCTTTCTTGTGTCTTTTCCATTTGAAGATGGCTTAAATTACAGGGAATAAGTACACTTTGGAAAAACCGAAATCATAGACCGAAATCCCGATCGATGTCAAAATATAAAATTTCTTGACGTTCAATATTTTATGACAACAGCCCACTGTTTATCTTATTTCGATTGATTTAGTTACAAAACCATGGCAAAACCTGTAGCAAAACCTAACAAAACCAAATCACCATTTAGTTCCGCACTACAAAACTGAATAGATAATACCCTGATAATACATATATCATTCTCTTTCTTGTACAGAGACATCAAAAAAATCCTTCATAAAGGGAGGCTATGATAATCGGTCTGTCTCATCTGAAAACTACTAAAAGGACAGAGAGAGAATGAGAGTCATATAGCCTCTTTATTCGATCGAACCGTATAAGGGTATTCTCGAATATATTCTCAGAAACATAAAGGTCTCTGATAGATCTGTAGTAAAGTTTAGTGTTATTAATTAGGCATTATTATTAGTATTAATTGCAATTTTAATGATATATTCGCGGGGTTTTCCTTCAAATGGATGTTTTCTGAATTTCGGCAATTTTTGTTTGAATTATGCAACCGTATGGATTTCCTGAAAATATCTTATCACAATTTTGTAACATCCTTGTGAGATAATTTAACGAAACTTGAGATAAAACAAGGTTTAAAACGATGCCGAATTTATTTTCACGAGGCACTAATTCGCAAAATTTGACTTTTCTCGTTTTGGGAAAAACTTCCTTCACATCAACATTCACGTCGTCCGCACTTTCATGAGATGAATATATCGAAACGTTTTATGCCATCAGTTTCATAATTTTTCAATAACCAAAATAACCCCCAGCTCATAACACCGTGCACATGTTTATTTTTGATGGAAAAATCACGCCTATTCAATGTGACAAAAAGTATTTACTGACGTAGGTATGCAAACGTTTCATATTTCACCCGGAATCCCCTATTTGGATCAATTTTCCGGTTGTGCAACAGATTACATTTACTGAGAAACGATAACCATATCACTATTTATGAGTATGATTATGGATTATGAGACAGGAGTCATTTATTGCGATTTGCTAATTCACCAGAATTCAAGGGAGCAGAATAAATTGATTTAATACAAGTGACAAAAACAATAAAATGTCACTTCCCTCGTATTTATACGCTTCATATTTCTATTGTATAGGTAGGTATACGTTTTAAACCTTTATATAGATCTTCCTAGAAGAAGTATTAAGTTGCTTTCAACGGAATATATACATTTTATCTATTCGACTATTTCAGCAAATCTTTGTATTATTTTCTTAGATGAAAACCAGGCAGTTGTCGCCGAACCTCAATGTAGTAAAGACCAACTCAATTTCCGAAATACCACTTTTTCATTTTTTAAACGAACCAACAAACTTAACTAGGTATATGTACTCATGTACTTATGTAATAACAAATCATTTCACATAGCTTTCCAAAATGAGGCAAATCAAGAAAGCATTTACCGAATTCCAATAAAAGTAAAATTGCTCTTTTTTAAGTAACAATTGAGTGATTGACTGAACGATGGAATTACAACCACCACCAAATTGCCCACCGGGACTGGAATACCTCTCCGTGATCGATCAAATATTGATCCACCAAAAGGTCGAATTATTAGAGGGTAAGAAAGCAAATTGACGTACGCCGCCATGTTGATTTTTTGACAGCACAAAACAACATGGCCGCTCTCGATTTACCAAATAAAATTGAAATTTCCAGCGATCACCGGTTTCGAAACCAACAACAAATACGTGATAAAAAACACCCTGGGCCAACAAATTTACTTCGCCGCCGAAGACACGGACTGCTGCACCCGGTACTGTTGCGGCCCCATCAGGCCTTTCGACATGAAAATCCTGGATAATTTCCAAAACGAAGTCATACATTTGAACCGACCTCTCGCCTGCAGCTCCTGCTGCTTCCCATGCTGTCTGCAGGTAAATAAATCACAACTAATATCTCAATAGGGAATAATTGATGCACATAAATATCCAGTCACTAATTAAGTACACAATTAAAGACTCAAATACACGAATTGACAGACTCTGTTTGACTCGACTTGACAGTTAAACAATATGACAGACAAGTTCACAGCGTTGCCGCTTGGCGTCGTCAGGCGCTGTTGCCAGTAATGTTTTTTTTTCTTCAAGACCATGGAAGTGTCGTCCCCGCCCGGAAACGTCATCGGGACGGTGGAGCAGCAATGGAGCATCCTCTACCCGTCTTTCCGCGTGAAAGACGCGAGCGGGGACACCGTCTTGAGGATAGAGGGGCCCTTTTGCACCATCAGCTGTTGCGGGGACGTCAATTTCAAAGTCATGTCGAGCGACGGCACCACCGAACTGGGCCGGATCACGAAACAGTGGACCGGACTCATCAAGGAGACGTTCACGGACGCCGACAATTTCGGGATCACCTTTCCGATGAACCTGGACGTGCGCATGAAGGCCGTCATGATGGGAGCCTGCTTTTTAATCGTAATAACCTTTTGCGAATTTCTTCGTATATCGACGTGGGTTGACATCGACTGATAACAACTGATAACCGATAAAGTGTATCAGGAAAAAAACGAACGTACATTCCGGTTTTCAAGAAACTTTAAATGTTATGACAAAGTTTGTGGTTTTCTGTATCAGTTATTATTAGAGCTAGGTCTTCAAACGGTTTTTCAGTCGAGTTGTACAATATGGCAAAGAGAATGTCAATTTCTCGACTGAAAATCCGCTTGAACGCGTGATGTCAATATGACGCACGTCAAGTTGTCAACTCGTTATTGTTTTTAATTGATGATTCGTGTTTCAGGATTTCATGTACTTCGAAAAGTCGAATTAATGAAAACAACCCAGGATCAACTATCGTTAATCTTTATTTTATACGTACTTAAGCGATTTGTTCTGCTGATGGAAATATTTATGATAACAATGTTGATGAAGTCAATCGTCATAAATAAAAAATTCATTTTATCTAATTATTCTGTAGATCTTCAAGAAAAAATCCTGTCCAAAACCACCGAACAGATGGCTGAAGGTCATTTCGTTTTACACAATGAAACCGCAATAAAAATTACGCGAAAGTCGCTTCTGAAAATTTTGTATTCAAAATCTCAGCAAAAGATTCAGCTGTAGTCCGGTCGCCTTTCCAACCCCTACCTCTTTTCCATATTATTCTTCTGTCAAATCAAAGCTGTCAGATGTCAAACATATGTCACTTTTAAAACGTCAAAAATCGCAAAGTCGTTATTTTCCTGTATTTCCTCTCGATGTCGTGGGTTTTCCGTGAATAAAACGAGTTAAAAAGCGAAAACAGCTATGAGTTTCCTCCACGAAGTACTCGCCGTGGCCGAGAAGGTGGAACTGGAGCAGATCAACACGAAAGCCTCCGAACTGTCCATCGCCGTCAACTCGTGCAAAGAGGAAGTCGTCCAGTTCCTGGAGAACGTCTACGTGAAATTCCTCGACCGCCCCAAGCACAACCGCGAACTCACCCGCAAGCTGACCAAAATCCACGAGGAAATGGCGCAACTGAAGGGCCAGATGGAGCAGGTCCGAGTGACCGACCTGAGGGGCGCCCGGGACGCCTTCGAGACGCACCAGGACGACCTCAACACCACCATCGACTCCATCGCCGTAGTGCGCGTCTTCTACAACGTCCACGAGGCCCTACGCGAACTGTCCAACCTACAAATCGAAAACGATTACGTCGAAAGCATCGAGAAAATCAAAGAGACGGAGGAGTACCTGAACTCTATCGCCACCGACCAAACCGCACCGCTTTTGAACCAACTCTGCACCAATTTGGACGTGGAGAAGCACGTAATTTTGAATAAGCTCTCGAACGAGTTCCGGGACAGTCTGATTTTCGAGGAGACCGACTCGAGATCCGTCTTGAAAGTGAAAACGAACCGAAATCTACAGTCGGTTCTTAAGGCGCTCTACTCTTATAAGAATTACGTCAGTCAGCTGGACGAAGTCACGAAATTCCTCTGGAATTGTGTTTTCGTTCCGATCGTTGATTCGGTGGTCGAAATTAGGGTGGAAGACGAGGAATTCGCCTCCCTAGAAGTCGTCAAAACCGATTCTAGACCCGACTCGATGAGGTACTTACAAGTTTTCGACGCGATTAAAAAAGTATTGGGTTTCTTATCCGAAAACCTCCGATTCGAGTTGTCGAGTGACTTGAACTCTCTCGAGTACATCGGAAGGGACATCAGGGACAACCTGAGCGAGCTGATAATAAAGCGGTGCCTTCAAGAGACCGTTCCTTCGGACGAGGCCGGCCTGAAAAAGTACAACTCGGTCATCGAAGAGGTCGACTCGTTGGAGGAGTGCCTGAAAAGCTCGGGGATTTTCGCCCGGGACACCTCCTCGATCTTGGAGTACGCCAACAACATCGACGTGCTCTTCATCAACAAAAAGTGCCAAGGTTATCTGCTGAAAGCCCAAAATCTCATGAAGAAAGATTTACACGATGTGGTCGAAGTAGGCGAGACTCGGGATCACCTCTCTTTAGAGATCCAGACGGCTTTTCCGCGCTCCTCCATCTCTAGAAGCGTCCTGGACATCCTGGATTTAGCGGAAGGCGTTTTAAAAGAAGCCTTAAAAGCTTCAGAAGTTTGCGCTGGGAGACTGTTCTGCACTGTCGAGAACATTTTGGAAAAGTACGCGACTTTCGTCCCCGAGTACCACAAGAAGTTGCTGCAGACGATCCCGCAACAGGTGGCGGTCTTTTACAACAATTGCGCGTACATTTCGCACGTGCTCATAGGGTGGAAGGAGAAATATTCAGCTAAATTGCCCTCGATTTTGAATGTGGGCCCGAACGCTTTCACGGTACTCGGACGGCAACTAGAAGTGGTGGCTTCTAGGATGTTTTCGGGTTTCGTCGATGGGCAGATGAGGCAAATAGAAGAGATCATGAAAAATTCGGGTTTTCAACAGGGGCAAACCTTGGATCGAGTGCCCCCGACTGCCGAAAAGTGCCTAAGGCAGTGCCTACGTCAGCAGGAGCTTTTGAAGACCGTCTGGCAGAAGATTTTGCCTTATACGATCTACAATCAGACGCTCGGGGCGATCCTGGATTCTCTGTGCGTGAATTTCGCGAATTCCGTCGTCAAGTTCGAGGATATTTCGTCGGAGGCCGCGGAGCAGTTGGCGGAACTGGCGAAAATGGTGGTCACTCGGGGGGCGAAACTGTTTACGGATCCGAAAGAGGTCGCTTTGTTCGTCAAGTCCTGGTATAAGGTGAACGAGTTGGTTTTCGTTTTGGGCGCCAGTCTTTTGGATATCGACGATCGATGGGCCGACGGTAAAGGGCCACTGGCCCACCAATTCGAGCCGGTCGAGCTCAAGCAGCTGATCAGGGCGCTCTTTCAGAACACCGAGAGGCGGGCGGCGCTTTTGAATAAAATTCATCATTGATTTGCTGCAATTTGTGATTTACTGTAAAGTTTTGAAATAATAACTGTCTATTTTTTAAATTGTCTTTTAATTTTATTGAATCTGTGAAAGGGTTGCCGTTATTGGCCCATTTCTATCAAACCCCGCCCATGACGTCACTTGAGAATTATCCTGTTCTATACTGTACTGAAATCCTATGGATGTAGAACACGATAATTCTCAGTTGACAAGTCGGCCATTTTTGTTGACGCTTCGCGACTTAAAAATGGCGCAAAACGTCAAAACTTAAAGTCGACTCACTGTTTCACGGAACTCCTTTTATTTCGAAGTATTTCATACAGATGAATCTAATAAAAAGAAGAAAAATCAAGGCTAATTTAAGTAATTTCTATTGGTCAATTTTCACTCGAATTTTCATCAGGGCCACACGTGATTGCAGGTACAAATTACGAAACACACCGATAACATAGTCATACCAGTGTTTTTATTTAGATTATGGATTGATTAATCTGAATAAACACTGATCGTACTTATGACTATGTCGATAAGTTCTAACAGTATTCAATGTTTATTGATATTTACAGATGATTATTACTCATGCCCTCACCTTTTTTGATTCACCTAATCCCCCGAATTTAAATATCCCCGTTTCGCTATAAATTATGATGACCTACCTAGAATTCCACGTTATCTTGATGTTATCTAATCTCATCACGATAATTTCCTTGTTTATTGGGTGTGCGACGGACTCAATTCCAGTAAAAATATTTACCTAATACACGCAATACTCATCAATTAACTAATAAACCGCTCGGTATTTTAATATCATTAATGAGGCAGGTGAACGTTCTCGCATAATCGTTGATAACCAAACGAAAATAATCAGTGGAAATCAGCAAAATGATGGAAATTTCATCCCTGCCGGCAAGAGAGATCGCCTCTTTGACGTGCGCCCAGTGTGACAGTTACCTCTCGATATCGCCGATAACCATCGACCCGAAAAGCGGCGCTTACAGGTGCGGCCGGTGCTACAGGAACCCGAAAGACGGCCATTCCCACTCGATAACGCGAGCGACGGTCTGCGAGACGCTCCTGAACCTCGTCATCTTCCCCTGCCGCTACGAGAAGAACGGCTGCGCCAAAAAATTCCTGTTCGACCAGGCGTGCCAACACGAGAACCGGTGCGACTTCAAGCCGGTCCCCTGTCACGTGCCCGGCTGCACCGACTTCCTCCTCAAGAACCTGCACCGGCACTTCGAGGACCACCACAAAGACCTCATGCTCTTCGACAGAGAAACCGAGATATTCGGCGACCTCAAATGCAAGGACCGCCGGATCTTCCTGATCGACCTGAAAGACGACAAACACCTGATCATGTTGATCTACCTGGTGAAAAACGAGAACGAAGGCGTGATACGTCTGACAGACCTCAAGAATTCCGACCCGGTCCGTTACAAAATCAAGGCGACCACGTGCGATTCCTCCAGCAACATCCTCGTTCTCGATCAGGTCGATAAAGTAGATTTCCGTTCGATCCAGAACGTCATGAAAACCGACCGACTGAAATTCCACCTGGAAATCACTAATACCGGCAATTTCAGGACGCAAAGTCGCCCTCTATCGGTAGAATCGAGTAAAAAACGCCGCAACAGTCTCCTGAACGAGTTAGAGTGCTTCGTCTGCAGCGAATTCATGATGGCGCCGATTTTCAGCTGCAAAATCGGCCACAACTTGTGCCAACTGTGCCGCAGTAAAATAGCCAAATGCCCCATATGCCGCGCCCCCTATGAAGGCACCCGCAATTTCGCCCTCGAAAGCCTGAGCCAGATCCTCGAGTACCCTTGCAAGAACAAATCGGGGGGCTGCGACTTCTACGGCACCCACGACACGATCCGCCGCCACGAGATGGCGTGCGACGGCAAGATGGTCGCCTGCCCCTTACGTCACGACTGCCCCTGGACGGGGTCGTTGACGTCCGTCTGCGACCACCTCCAGATCCCGCACGGCTTCAGCTCCTTCTACAAGATCGACGACCTGATCTGTTTCAAAGGGGTGAACTCGGTCGGTAAAGACGGGAACGTTTTCGTGCTCGGTCTCAACTCTTTCGGGGACGTTTTCAAGGTGGAGGTCAGGGTGGTGGCGCTGGACTCGGTCATCTGCTGGGGGGTGGCGCATCTGGGGCAGGGCAGGGACGAGGCGCCCAAGTATCGATTCGTTATCGATTTCATCGACGTTGACGGGATGGGCCGGAAATTGACGGTCGACGGGCTGTGTCAGGGGTGCGAGGGTTGCGATATCGATTTGAAGTACGCGCTGCGGGTGCCCTTTTCGCTCCTGGAGCCGTTTTTCGTCGACGGGAACCGGAGACTGTGCTACAAAATCAACGTCAAGACTCTAACTGAACGTGGCGCCACCTAGTGGCGAATTTTGTTAAGTTTGGTTAGAAAACTACACGTGTCCTATTTATTAAAGAGTACTTTTAGCCTAATTTAAGAATGAGTGATTTATAATAAATCGTCAATAGCTGGAGTGGCATTGATTTCCTCTTTTACATACCTCAGATGGCCACTAAAGCGGTCGTGTCGGTAATTTTAGTAGAAAAAAAAACAGAAACCTGTAATAATGCTGAACGATCGAATTATTACAAAATTGCGACTCGCCATTTAGGTTCCAGGTTCCACATACAAAATTGAAAATTCATACTGATGTTATTCCGTGAATTTAACCACAGATGGCGTCACATTAAGTCATTGCGGTCAATGGTTTCTTTCAAAAATTTAATATGTGAATATAAAAATAACAATATTATTCGAACGCATAAAGAGTATACTATAGGCCCTAAATTCAGAACGGCAGAACAAACTTAAATAAGAAAATACCTGATTTCGTATTAAAAAAGAGATGATACCGTCAGATCATAGATATGGTTGCCAACCGTTGTAAACGCAGCACAGATTCATCGGATCGATGGCTTGCTGGATCAAAGTACCGACTTGATGTTGGATCGTCGACGGCGTCCCGTTTTCGGTACCCTGCAGTTTCGCCCTGAGCCGCAAGAGGGCGCGCTCGGCCGTCACGTTGATATCTGTCAAAATCATACAGGGTGTCACACGAAATGTCAAAAAAATCGAAAGTATTTTCATCGAACCACTCACCGCTGGAGTTTTCGTCTGACATTTGGAGACTTTCCTCTCCTTGACAGGTGACATGTTGACGTTTGTTGGCTTCGGCGACGCTGACCGTCCAATCGTACAGCGGATCATAGAGCAACACCTCTAGAATCGTGATGATCGGCTGGCTGTGAGTCCTCAACAACTGCACGGTCTTTTCGCAAGACCTGTCATTTACAGAAACATGAATTATTCAATCAACAATCAAACAATCGCAATTTGTTTATTGGTTGTTGGTAGCAACGAAAAATAAAGAAAACTCGCATACAGTTCCTACATAAATTTCGGCACATGCGCACGTTGACGTTCAGATTTTTCTCCATAGCGACCAGTAAACAAAGTGAAATTTAAAATGGCCGCAACGCCACATTTTCTCAAACGATTCGAAAATTCGTTTAATTTGACATTTTGTCGACTGTTGCTTTGTGTAACACCACAGACATACCTTCTGAAAAGTCCCTCGACGCCGGCTATGCCCATCCCGTCGACGAGGTCCCTGGTGAGTCGAAAGGGGACCGTTTCGGGCGTCGGCAGCACCTGTCCCTGCTCGAAGGCGATGCCGAAGTCGATGTGGACGACCTCGGCGGTGCCCTTGTCGATCAAAATGTTGTTGACGTGCCGGTCGCCGATGCCGAGCACGTAGCCGCACATGCTCGTCGTGGCCACGCTGTGGATGTACGCGCGGCGCCGCTCGTACCAGATCGTCGGGCTCGGGAAGCCGCACTCGAAGAACTTGTGGAAGACGGGTCTGAAGTGCCGGCAGATCTCGTTGTACTTCTTCAGCTTGGACGACACCTCCTTCAGCTGCTGGACTTTCTGCGCGACAACAGAGTTAGCGACATTCGTCCTCGATTTTGGCCAAGAAAATGTTACGTGAATGAAAATGGCGTTCGAGTGTGCATTCATGTTGTTCTGTGTTCGGATTTTCGCCCCTATTCGTGATTATGGCTAAGCAATATGGCCGCCAAAATGCGGCGATTTTTGTTGATATTGCCTAGCAACCAGTATTAATCACCTAGCAACAATTTAGTTTCTAGGCAATATCAACAAAAATCGCTTAATTGTTTATTGCAAATGGCTTTACGGAGTTTGTATTTTGTGTATTGTTGAAAAAAATTGTCATTTTCTTTAAAAATTTTCTCTGAAAATTTGCAGTTTTCCGATAACTCGGCGATAAAATATTTTCAAATTCACACCGGTCTGGATACGAAAATAGACATACAAAGTTATTACCGGCTGAATATAGTACTTTCAGGTGCCCTGTTAGGGGAGTTTCGGGGCGTTTTTAAGGGTTTTTTATTCCGGAAAAGTGGGGCAATAACATTAACACCATTCAAGGGGTGTAGGCATGTAGAATTCTTCAACAAAAAGTGAAAAAAAAGTTCCTCCCCGGCAGGGAATCGAACCCTGGTCTCCCGCGTGACAGGCGGGGATACTGACCACTATACTACCGAGGATTGATGTTAGAATGAGCAAATAAACACGCTCAAATAGTGAACGTGATCGATAAATTTAATACTAAGAGATTTGAGGCTTTTTTAAACAGTTTGAGACATTTATGACGTCATTGACGTCCAAATTGACAGTCTTTTTAGCTGTACCATGGAAAACTAAACGGTTATGAACAAGCTGAATGAAAATAAAACTATTAGTCAATGAATAATCGATTGAACAATGAACTATCGATTAATCGATGAACAATCGATCATTCTGAAGAATGCTAGGATATGCGACTCACTTTCATGTCCTCTCTGCACCTATTCGCCGTATAATCGTTGGGGTTGTAGATTTCGTGGGCGCCCGCCACTCGATTTTTCCCCGTCAGATATTCGCCAATCGGCAACGTGTTGTTCACCCATTCCAGAATGCCGCTCCGTTTCGACAAAGGCACAATCTGTCAAAAAAAAAAACACACAAGTAACCATAAGTAACCAAGTTACCAAGTAATTTTTTTTCATTATGTCATTATGTCATTATAATAATTTTCCACCACTCGCCTTGTAAGTTCTGATTCGCAAGTCCCGCGTCTGCTCGTTGGCGGCTAAGAGGCCGTTTATGACGGTAAACACCTGCTGCATAACGGCGTCTTGACGCAGATCGTCCTGCCCCTTCACCAACTGCGTGCGCTTTATGCCGTCCGTGCCGCGGCAGATTATCCGCTTGGGGGCGTTAATCCCCCCGACGTTGTAGAAACCCCCATCAAAACTATGGATGCCTGAAAAAAGTAAAAAAAAAAAATATCCAGGATGTTACAAAAGTTACAACGCCATCTTTGGTCTAAAAACACAAAGAGAGATAGGTTGCTTTCATTGCTCCATCTCTTTCTTTTCAACGAATGAGGTATTTTCACGGGGGATAAAATTTAAATTTTATGAATGATACATATTCGCACATGGCGCAAACTGACTTCCGCGTAAGAAATTTGTTGAAAAAAAATGTTTTCAATTAGTTATTGCAATTAGAAAGAAATTTACGTGACGTCAGCAATTACAAATCGTTGACACGGCTCGTCAATGGATGGCGCTCATAAAAAATTAATAATAGTCGCTGAATTACCGATTACCGACATTTTGACGTTATGTAAGTGTCTGCTGACGTCCGTGTTCTCGTGTTCTCAATAAAATTATGTGATTATGCCTCCAAAAATGAGGAAAACAACCGCTGCTCATAGCACGGATCAACACCGTAACTGTAACTACGCGTGGCACCATCTACTGGATCATAGAAAACTCGAAGTAGCTGACGTCATTAGAAAAAAAAAATTAAAATTTATTTCTGCCCTTTAAACTTTACTAAAAAAAATAGAGATGGGTTTTCACCCGGAACGTTTCATTTGTTCCGTTCCTTCCCGGAATGATTCGGAAATATTCCCGGAATTTTGAATTCTTAAATTTTGAAAACTGTTTTTTGCGATATTTCGATCCGTCGGACCAAGGGCTTCAATTTAATACCAAACACCCTCTACAAATATAGAATCGGGGGCACTAGAAATGAAAAATACATAAAATCGCGGAAAATTCGAAATAGTACAAATTTGAGTCTGTATGTCTCAAAATGATAAACTATAAGCACACCAATTCAATAATTTAATGATCATTTCTTCGGTTAAAAGAAAACTTCGTGGAAAACCACTTGAATAAAGGGAAAAAGAGCAAATTGACTTAATTTTTTTTTGTTAATTACGTTTTTGATTTTGAGTACCTACTATATGACCGAGTATATGGCTTTAAACCCCTTTTCCCTAAAATAGGTCCCGTACTCGGTCTCATATTTGACTTCGTACTCGGTCCTACGGTCAGGCTCGTACATGGTCTCATACATATTTTCATTATTTTCAGTAATTATCCTATTTCCAGTCAAAACTTGAGACCATAACGCACATAAGTACAATAGAAACAGTTGTTTCTACTGATATTTACAAGAAAATACAAGTTCATACACAGTTTTATAGTGACGTTTGTGAATATTCCCGGCAATTTATGAAAATTCCCGGGAATTTGGGAATATTTCCGGAATGTTTCGAATGATTCCGATTAATGATTCTTCGGCCCAATCATTCCTTCCGGGTTTATTCCCAATTTCGGAATATTTCCGAACTGGGAATAAACCCGGCGACCCATCTCTAAAAAAAAATAAAACAATTCCTTCTTAATTGTTGAATACCATAGTATCAGATAAGCTATTTTGAAAAAATACATGAAAATACCTCATTGACGCTTATAATATAAATTAGTCGTAACTTTGTAGTGAGGAACTAGATTTTGAAGGTTTAGTAACTTTTGCTCTGTAACACTGACTTTTTACCCTGAAGTTAGTTGTGAGTTGGGCTCAAAAGTTGGGTTAGCTATTTTTTCTGTCATTTTTGAATAAATTTGAATTTTCACCTATTCGAACGTATCCAGTCCTTTGTTCAATGAAATAACTTCATCGCTCTCTATATTTTTCTGTTTGCTTCAAGTTCAAATTCCGCTAAAACATTTCTTCTCTAGTTTTTCTCAACCTTTTCCGAAAAAACTATGCCACACGTGCCTGCAACTTAATTTTTTCATTATTTTCTACTTTCCTGTAATGCAGTGATGTGCCTTTTCTACCATTGTGTTGTTTTACCTTGATTTATTAAGGATATTTGAATAATATTAGAAATTAGTTCGTTTTGGCAAGGTTTTAAATGACAATCCATGTCAAAATATAAAATTTTCTGAAGTTTCATATTTTTGATTTATTTTAACAAAACCATGACAAAACCTAACAACTGTAAATTCCGAGTTAGTTACTCTCTACAAAGCTAATCTACCTGTAGTTCCTCATTACAAAGCTAAGCTGCCTGTAGACACTTTTCATTGGCCATTTCAAACATTTGGACAAAAAATGGCGGACCAATCAAAATGTGACCCTCTCATGTCCAGTTTCTTACTCGAGGGTCTCTAATGACAAGAAAACGTCAACAAGCGCTACATAATGAGATTGAAGCGCCGTTTTGGCACTTATAGGAAGTATACATGTTTTGTCGATTCGAGGGAATAAATAAATAAAAAAAATACCTATGACGTCCCGATAGTCGCAGGATTTGGACACCGCCAACGTGACCGTCGGCAGCAGGACGTTCCGAAAATCCTTGACTTTATGAATTTTACACCTAGCAGGAATCCGAATTTCCACCCCTTCCTTCCCCGCCATCTCGTAGTACGCCAACTCGATAAGCGCCTCGGAAATCGCCTCCATTTCCCTGACGGTTTCCTTCAGCGAATCGCACGACTTTAGCCGATCTAGTAGGCTCCTCGCCCCGGCCGCCCTGTCGTCCCCGTCCGCCTTCTTCGATTTCCCGCCGGTATAGACGCGATCTTTTTCCGCGTTGGCCAACGCGAGGAGCAGCGGCAGCGTGTGGTGCGGATGGTCCTCGGCGCACTTTTCTACTATTTTGCCGGTGGTGCGGGAAAAGGCGTCGCTGGCGCCCGATCCGTCCGCCAGGATGTGCGGGATGACCTGGGGCAGGACGGCGATGAATTTGTGGCTCGGGATCTTCGGGTAGTCGGAGCGGAGCATCTCCTCCACGGGGCCGTTCGGGTCGCGGTTGTTCTCCAGGAACAGCGCGAACGTCCTGAAGATGTTTATGTTGTCCAGGTCGCTCCAGATCAGGGATTTTATGTAATACCTGGAACGTACGGTGAGTTCAGTTCGAGTTGGAAAACCTACCAAAGCGAATATTTTTCAATTTTCGGTGAAAACTGCATGAAAATCGGACAAGAAAAAGCATCGTAACGGTTCGTTCCGAGGTATCTGAATGGTATCTGAGACTCCATATTTTCCCGTCCCACCATTGCATCATTTCATAGTATTTCACAAGTATTTCATGGCATTTCATTCCATTTCGTAGCATTTATAAGCATTTTAGAGCATTTCATAGTATTTCATTTCGTCTTGTCCCGAGCATTTCACAAGTGATAACCCCCCCGATCTATTATTTTGACAGCTTATTGAGTTTCAGCAGGACTCTGTCATCTAACGGGCCGAAAGACTGAGTTGGCATTATGGCAATATGCCAAAAATTGGCCTTTAGACATGTCAATCAATGTCAATCCGTATAAATTTCTGACTTTTGTCATTTGTTGAGGTTCAGATGCGGTTTTATATCGAAATAACGTGTATTGCTGCAAAAATGAACGATATTGTGGCTCTCGGTTACATTGTGACTTGTTTCCGACCGTTTCCTGTGAGTATTTTACACTCCTCATACCTCATTTCCTTGAATTTCGTGAATTTCCAGAAAAGTCCGTATTACACTATCATAATTAGGCGTCAGCAACCAATTCTGGACATAAATAATTCTAAAAATTTGAATTACCTTGAAATGTCTCAGTTTTCCTATAAAAATAAATTGTTGATGATAATCTTAAGAATCGCATGAAAACTTCTTAGATAATTCGGCAGAACTGGCTGCTGGCACCTAATTATGATAGTGTAACACGGACTTTTTTGATTGACATGTCTAGAGGCCGATTTTGGGCATATTGCCATGATGCCAACTCAGTCTTTCGGCCCGTTAGATAAAGTTGGCTATGGTTTCAGCCGTTTCTTTTGACAGTCCTGTTGACTGTCGTCGTCATGGAAATGCAAGTTTCGGATTAGACCACTGACATACAGGATGTTCACGGATGAAGTTACAAAGGGGGAAAACTTTTTTAATTTAGTTTTTTCGGAAAACATATTTTTGAGAAAATCGTCTGCTTGCTCTCAAACGTCTAAAAACCATTTCGTTTCCATTTCAACAGGAACAGTTATTATTTTATTCAATTTTACTTGAAAATTAAATTCAAAGTTATTCAAAAATGACAGGAAAAACACCTGACTCAACTTTTAAAAGCCCAACTCACAGCAAATTTCAAGGTAAAAAGTCATTGTTACAAAGCAAAAGTCACTAAAACTTCAAAATCTAGTTCCTTACTTTTTACAAAGTTACGACTACATTAAAGGTTTCTAGAATAAAAAGGCTCAATCTCTAAAAACGAATCTCGTGCCGTTTCCATTCTATTTTTCAAAATTAATGACCGTCAACCATCTTTATGAATGTTTCCAGGCAACACATTTTTGCGAAAATCTACTGAAAACCACTTAATGTTGCACACTTTTCTATCTCGATTAATAATGATATGCCTAATAGGGTTATTAAAAAGTAAAAACCATATTTCGGTAATGTAGCGAAACTACTTAAAACTACTTAAAAAACTGTAGAATGTGCCCAAACCAAACTAAAATCGGCATAAACCAGGTTTTTTTTAAATGGGTTTAAACCGGGTTTTTGAAAGGGTTTTAACCGGTTTAAACCGGGATTTTTTCAAATTTTTTCAAATTGGGTTAAACATGGGTTAAAACCCTCGAAATGAAAAACCCGTTTTTTTCTCAACTCTAGTTATTTTTTATGACTGTCAGATTCATACAATTTCCATTGGATATAAATTAGCGTTATAATTTCTGATTGGTTGTGAAGATTACTCTCAAATGTTTTGGCCAATGTCAAAGGCATCAATGAACAAGTCTATATAATGGCCGATCTTTTCACCTCAGGTTAAGTTTAACTGGCGGTTAAATACCTGGGTTACATTTATTGCAACAACGAAAATCAACAAATTTAACTGCCGGATAAACTTAACTGGTAGATGAAAAGATCGGGCTTTAGTCGTAACTTTGTAGTGAGGAACTAGATTTTGAAGTTTTAGTAACTTTTGCTCTGTAACACTGACTTTTTACCCTGAAGTTTGTTGTGAGTTGCGCTATTAAAAGCTGGGTTAGCTAATTTAGTTTAGCTAATTTTTGAATAACTTTGAATTTTCATTTATACGAACGCATTCAGTCCATTGTTCAATGAAGTAATTTCATCTATATATTTTTCTGTTTTTTTTGTAAGTTCAAATTCCGCTAAAACATTTCTGCTCAACTTTTTCTCAAGATTATCCGCCTGTAACTTATTTTTTTCATTATTTTCTACTTCCCTGTAATGCAGTGATTTGCCTTTCCTTTCATTGTGTTGTTTTATCTTGTTTTATTAAAGATATTTGCAAATTATTAGAAAATTAGTTCATTTTGGCAAGGATTTAAATGACAATCCATGTCAAAATCTGACATTTTCTGAAGTTTTATATTTTTGCCCAACTATTCATTTTATTTTAATTAATTTAGTAACAAAACCATGACAAAACCTAACTACTCTAAATTCCGAGTTAGTTACTCATTCTCATTACAAAGCTAATCTGCCTGTATTCACCTGAATACAAAATGTACGAAACGCTCCAAAACCCTTCCAAAATGTCCAGAAACATCAAACTTGACAGATACACCAACGACACTTCAAAAACATCAATCCGCTCAGTGTCGTCTCTTTGCCATAATAATAAACACCGAATCGTGGCCATAACCCCACTCCGTGCGGTAATTTACTCATTACCGCACCGAAAACCGCGCCGCAAACCGAATTCGAGCGCGCCTCTCTTACTTGAGCGCGATCGTCAGCAACTCGGTCTTCTCCGTCTGCACGTTCATCAGCTCCAACTGGTCACACGTGCGCTGCCTCTTCTTGATCCCGATCGCCCTCTCCCAGTCCTTGTCCCTGTGCGCGCCGCCCGACGACCTGCGCCCGCCGCGCAGCGCCGCCTCGACCGTCTGCTTGCTCTTCTCCATGTTGCGCAGCTTCTTCTGGAACAGGTCCGACTTGATGTGCGCCTGCACCTGCTGGTAGTTGCGGTCGGCGAACCGGGCCAGCTGCACGTACGAGTCGGCCCTGCTGTGCGACCTTTCCGCCCCCTCCGAGCACCGGAGCGAGGCGAGAAAGTACTCTTTTATGATCACCCGGCGATTCTCGGACGAGTCCTCGGCCAGCCACTTGCCGGTCGTCCTGAGGACTTGGGCGCTCAGTTTCGGGTCGACGTTTCGCCTCGCGGCGACCTGGCGGAGGATGCATTTGGCCGTGAGGGCGTCGCCCTTGGCCCAGCACAGTTGGGCGTCCTCGATCTCGATGCGCGTTTTCAGGTCGTCGTCATCGAGGTGTGCGGACATTCGGATCAGCTTGCTCATGCAGCGGTAGGCCGACTGGGAGTTGCCCTCGAGACGCGAGTACTCTGTAAACCATCATTCTGTAAGTACTCGAAAAATAAATATTGTTATGGACGAATTTTCCCACTCCTGATGACTCAATTGGAAGCCCTTTTAAATTTTTCATCGATATCTCGACTGATAAGAAAGTTACAGCACTTTGAATTTTTTGATAAAAATTTCTTGAAAATTGAAAAATCACTAAATGTCGTCTAAATCGAAATCTGGACACTTTTCCTGATAGACTTTGAGCAAACTAAGCGATTTCCGCCTTACTCGACTCGATAGCTCCACTAATAAAGAAGTTACAGCACATTAAGAAAATTTACAAACATTTCTTGAAAATTTTAGAAAATTGAAAAATCACTAAATGTCATCTAAATCGAAATCTGGGCACTTTTCCTGATAGATTTTGAGCAAACTAAGCGATTTCCGCCTCACTCGACTCGATAGCTCCACTAATAAGAAAGTTACAGCACTTTGAAATTTTTGACAAACATTTCTTGAAAATGTTAGAAAATTGAAAAATCACCAAATGTCGTCTAAATCGAAATCTGGACACTTTTCCTGATAGACTTTGAGCAAACTAAGCGATTTCCGCCTCACTCGACTCGATAGCTCCACTAATAAGAAAGTTACAGCACTTCGAAATTTTTGACAAGAATTTCTTGAAAATTTTCGAAAATTGAAAAATTACCAAATGTCGTCTAAATCAAAATCTGGACACTTTTCCTGATAGATTTTGAGCAAACTAAGCGATTCCCGCCTCACTCGACTCGATTGCCCCACTAATAAAGAAGTTCCAGCACTTTAAAAAAATTTACAAACATTTCTTGAAAATTATCGAAAATTGAAAAATTACCAAATGTCGCCTAATTCGAAATCTGGGCACTTTTCCTGATAGATTTTGAGCAAACTAAGCGATTCCCACCTCACTCGACTCGATAGCTCCACGAATAAAGAAGTTACAGCACATTACAAAAATTACAAACATTTCTTGAAAATTTTCGAAAATTGAAAAATCACTAAATGTCGTCTAAATCGAAATCTGGACACTTTTGCTGATAGATTTTGAGCAATCTAAGCGATTTCCGCATCACTCGACTCGATTGCTCCACTAGTAAAGAAGTTACAACACTTTGAAAAAAAATTACAAACATTTCTTGAAAATTTTCGAAAATTGAAAAATCACCAAATGTCGTCTAAATCGAAATCTGGACACTTTTCCTGATAGATTTTGAGCAAACTAAGCGATTTCCGCCTCACTCGACTCGATAGCTCCACTAATAAGAAAGTTACAGCACTTCGAAATTTTTGACAAGAATTTCTTGAAAATTTTCGAAAATTGAAAAATCACCAAATGTCGTCTAAATCGAAATCTGGACACTTTTCCTGATAGATTTTGAGCAAACTAAGCGATTCCCGCCTCACTCGACTCGATTGCCCCACTAATAAAGAAGTTCCAGCACTTTAAAAAAATTTACAAACATTTCTTGAAAATTATCGAAAATTGAAAAATTACCAAATGTCGCCTAATTCGAAATCTGGGCACTTTTCCTGATAGATTTTGAGCAAACTAAGCGATTCCCACCTCACTCGACTCGATAGCTCCACGAATAAAGAAGTTACAGCACATTACAAAAATTACAAACATTTCTTGAAAATTTTCGAAAATTGAAAAATCACTAAATGTCGTCTAAATCGAAATCTGGACACTTTTGCTGATAGATTTTGAGCAATCTAAGCGATTTCCGCATCACTCGACTCGATTGCTCCACTAGTAAAGAAGTTACAACACTTTAAAAAAAATTACAAACATTTCTTGAAAATTTTCGAAAATTGAAAAATCACCAAATGTCGTCTAAATCGAAATCTGGACACTTTTCCTGATAGATTTTGAGCAAACTAAGCGATTGCCGCCTCACTCGACTCGATTGCTCCACTCATAAGAAAGTTACAGCACTTTTGACAAAAATTTCTTGAAAATGTTAGAAAATTGAAAAATCACTAAATGTCGTCTAAATCGAAATCTGGACACTTTTCCTGATAGATTTTAAGCAAACTAAGCGATTTCCGCCTCACTCGACTCGATAGCTCCACTAATAAGAAAGTTACAGCACTTTGAAATTTTTGACAAACATTTCTTGAAAATTATCGAAAATTGAAGAATCACCAAATGTCGTCTAAATCGAAATCTGGACACTTTTCCTGATAGATTTTGAGCAAACTAAGCGATTTCCGCCTCACTCGACTCGATAGCTCCACTAATAAGAAAGTTACAGCACTTTGAAATTTTTGACAAACATTTCTTGAAAATGTTAGAAAATTGAAAAATCACCAAATGTCGTCTAAATCGAAATCTGGACACTTTTCCTGATAGATTTTGAGCAAACTAAGCGATTTCCGCCTCACTCGACTCGATAGCTCCACTAATAAAGAAGTTACAGCACATTAAAAAAATTTACAAACATTTCTTGAAAATTTTCGAAGATTGAAAAATCACCAAATGTCATCTAAATCGAAATCTGGACACTTTTCCTGATAGATTTTGAGCAAACTAAGCGATTGCCGCCTCACTCGACTCGATAGCTCCACTAATAAAGAAGTTAAAGCATTTTGAAATTTTCGGAATTTGATTTTCTACTTTTTTTGCTGCAGTTGCTAAAATATACTGATCACATGATACGTTTTTCCATTTTATTGATGCCTTTACGTGTACCCTTCATCCCGAGTGATACAGTCATTTTTTCGCGTCCCGTTTCAAAACGTCAAAGTGACAGCTTGACCTCCCTACTGTCCCTATCTGTCAAAACCCCGTTCACGGTTTTTCTAGGTCAAAAGCGGCCAAGTTTCACTTCCACTTGTGGTATGGAGTTACTTGGTGTTTGCTAATTTATTTCACTTAGGTCCGGTATCTTCACCTCTGGTTAACCCCCGATTAGCTAACTGGAACTTTGAATGTGACCCTCTACTATTCATTTTAACCAGAGTTGTCAGTCTAAGGGTTCAATTAGCTAACAGGAGGATAACCAAAGGTGAAAATACGGGGGCTTGAAGTTATTCAAAGTAGGAAAAGGTGTTGAAAAAGCAAAGATTTAAGAATCATTTTCTTCACGAATAGAAAGAAAATACAAACCGCAAAATTCCAGCATCATGTCGACGAGCACCCTCCTCACCGTCTCGCCCCCATCCAAAAGCCCGTCCAGCATGACGATCCTCTGCGACTTGATCGACTCCACGAACTCTACATCGTTACAAGTCATCCCATCCTGCGCCTTCCACTTATCCAAAACCGAAAAAATCCTGTCTCTACCCTCTTCATCGTCATCGCCATCCGTCACCGTGGCAACAACCCCCTCGTAAAACTCCTGGATCTCGCGGAGCGCCCGGATGTTCGCCATGCAATTGTTGAAGCTCCTGGTACTCTGCAGGTTGACGTGGCGCAGCCGCCCGAGCACGGACGACCGCATCCGATCCAGCGCCCTCGAATAGGCGCACTCCTCGTCGTCCTTTAGCGCTTTCAGGGCGAAATAGCGATACTTTTCGAAATCGTCACGGCCACCATCTTGCCGATCGTCGCGGCCGCCATCTTGGCTCCAACGGCCCAGGCGCCATAGCGACTCGTAGTCGGGTTCGCGCTCTCCCGTCGAGCTGATCAGGGAGGCGACCTCGTGCAAGTTCGAGTGCCGCAGGGCGTCCACGAGGGGGCGCAGGGCGTCGGGGCGGTCCATCGACAGCTGGTCCTCGTGGTGGCGCACCACCTCGTCCCATCTGTCAAAACGAAATTCAATTTGTCTCTCGATTTTACGAAAGATTTCAGTTGATTCCAGGATGGGGCCATAAAAATTTTGACAGGTCACTTGTGCTCGGTTTTGAGTGATTACTGCGACGAAGTTTGGTAGAAATAGGGAGCGTGCACGCATAACCTCAAAGCCTAAAACAATTGAAGTCTGGGGGTTAAATAACAGTTGCTAACTAAAACCGGCAACATTGAAAAGTCAAAAATATTTGTCAGTTTTTCAGCGGGAATTTAAATTGAACAGTTTTTCGGATATTTTTATGAATTACACGCAAGTTTCAACTGCTTTCCGTTTTCTTATATATTTTCTAAGGTAAGCGTATAAAATTGTAGCTAAAACGACATAAAATAACAGTTATAATATCCCACATTATACAAATTTCCTGAAGTTCAGTTGTATCCCCGATTTTTGCACCTTTTGCTTGTTTTCTGCGTTTATTTTCAAAATGCCCGACTAGTGTCTTGTTTTCGGATAGTTTTTAGAGGAAATAAACTAAAAAGTTGGAGAGAAAAATCTCCCGTATAAAACCACCAAAAATGAGGTTAAGTAACTGCCAAATAAAAATGCCACACAGCTATCCAGCGTTGCCAATTACATAGCAACTATCTTGGAAACGCTTGTTTAACCCCCAGACTTCAATTGTTTTAGACTTTTAGGTTATGCGTGCACCCTCCCTATAAAGTTATATTACTCGTAACTTTGTAGTGAGGAACTAGATTTTGCAGTTTTAGTAACTTTTGCTCTGTAACACTGACTTTTTACCCTGAAGTTTGCTGTGAGTTGGGCTTTTAAAAGTTGGGTTAGTTATTTTTTCTGTCATTTTTGAATAACTTTGAATTTTCACCTATTCGAACGTATTCAGTCCTCTCTGTTCAATGAAATAATTTCATCTCTATATTTTTCTGTTTGCTTCAAGTTCAAATTCCGTCAAAACATTTCTCCTCAACTTTTTCTCAACATTTTCCGGGAAAACTATGCCACAAGTGCTTGTAACTTAATTTTTTCATTATTTTCTACTTCCCTGTAATGCAGTGATGTGCCTTTTCTTTCGTTGTGTTGTTCCACCTTGTTTTATTGAGAATATTTGAAAATTATTAGAAAATTAGTTCGTTTTGGCAAGGATTTAAATGACAATCCATGTCAAAATCTAAAATTTTCTGAAGTTTTATATTTTTGCCAATAGCCAACTATTCATTTTATTTTGATTAATTTAGACAAAACCATCACAAAACCTAACAACTCTAAATCCCTAGTTAGTTCCTCATCACAAAGCTAATCTGCCTGTATACCGCGTTTGCGGCATTTCGTAAAACGAAAATCGGAAAATATCAGAAATCGCCGTGAAAATCTGCAGATTGGTCAGAAAAAGATGAAAATTCGCAAATCAACAACCCAAACAAAATCGTTACTAGGCAACGCCGATGACAATATGGAAGGGCAAACTGTCAAAACCCGACTTCAAGATTTCGGTGAACTGTCACTTTTAGTCACACATATCATGAATTTCCTCAGATTTTACTGATAGTACCTGTTGAGGTGTTTGTAGTACTGGAATCGGAAAGTCCTGTCGTGGAGGAAATTGGTGCCGCAGCCGGAAAAAGCGTCACTTTCGCCTATCGATTCGTAGCTCTGCAACAAGATGGCGTGCAGGGATTTCGCGCTGGTCTCGTCCAGCGTTTGGTAAATTCTGTCCAAGAGCGAGCAATTAGTGCGAGATTCCGATCGGATTTCCGGATTCTGTTTGATCTCTTCGTTGCACCAAAGTTCCACATACAACAAGGCGGTGAAGTACATCTGGCACGATTGGGCCGCTTTGGCCACGTGCAGATAGTTCAGTTTCAGCAGATCCTCATCGTCGGCTCTAGAAACGGAAAAGTCATTATACCTTTTTATTTGCCACAATGATTTTCTCCCAATTCTTAATGGATTACCACACTGAAATGGGTGTGCTAAAGCGTAACTTATGCCACGGTCACGATAATTACCTCTTGCTTTTCGAGGAGCGTTGAAGGCGGCAGAACTGAACCACGTCCAGCATGCATCGGACCGATTTCCTCAAACTTGGAACGTTGCCATTATTGCTGCCTCCGCGATTAACGATGTTCCAGTGTTCCTCAAAGAAGCCTCCAATTTTCGATGACAGGATTTGACAGATTGCCGATTTCCGGTTCGTCGTGTGCAAAATCGCATAAATCAACAACGGGAGTAGCTTTTCGCAAAAATCGACCTATCGATAAACGATTTCAAAGATTAACTTATTAATAGCAGAGTGTTCATGTGTGTCTTATACCTTGAAGTTGCAAATTTCGATCAGACACTGGAAGTACTTTTTCGTGCCAAAGCAAGACAAAATGGTGGTCACCAAAGTGCCGATCCAATTTCCGTGATCCGACTTATCGACCGCGATCCACAAATCGTCAGAATTGATCCGCGATTCGAACAAATCCGCATCGATTTTCGATTCCAACGCGGGCTGCTGGTTCGGCGGCGATGGCAGAAACGGCAGGAGCAATTTTTCGTTCAGACGACCAGAACCGAAATCCTCGTGCGAGTCTGGACGAAATCAAAAACATTGCCAACTTCCAAAAGTTATCGAAAATATCCAAATTACCGATTATTTTGATTCCCTCTCTCGTCCTGAACACGTGAACGAGAGCATCCGAGGCGGTTTTGGCCAGGTTGATGTCCGGGTCGACGATATATTGACACAACATGGCGACGACGTTGCCGCTGATGATCTCCCAGGGCGACCATTTTGAATCGACCGTCGTTTTTTCCGGGACCAAGACCAGGGAGGCCAAATCGACCGGGCCGATTTCGCCCAGACAACAGATCGCCCCAGAAGACACAGTTTCGTTCGATCCCAGGCTCAATCTGAAGGTTTTTTTACCAATTTTTAACACTATCTAAATATATTGACATTCAACAAGTGGTTGTTATGGAAACGCATATGTTTTTAGGATTTGACAACGGATCTATACACGGTGTCCAGAAATTAGCCTGCAATAATTCGCCCGATAATTTCTCTATAAAAACGATGAAAAAAAGTTCTTATGAACGTGTGTCCAGAATCGCTTCCTAAGGGAGATATACCCCCTGAAAGGTAGCCCCCCTATGATGGTTTATGTTAAATATCTCCAAAACTGTTCAAGATTAAGAAATCATATTTGGTACAATTATTAACCTTTTTATGCTTAACAAAATGAACTAGGAAAGAATTCAAAATTTTTACCAGGGGCGGGTCATCTAGGGGGGGCCGTGGTAAAAAATCTTCCTAATTTTTTTGTATGATGCTTTTTTCGAGTTTGAACCACATATTATGAAATAAGGAGTTTTTTTACGAAAAAAAGGTACTCTTGGTAAACATCGATAGGAGGCGCCACATTCGAAATAAATCGATTCTAACATTAAATTTTTTTTCTAATTTCTGTTGAAATGTTACATTTCAAGCAGTATTTTAGTCAAGACTTCATGATTAGCAATCTAACATCACTGACCATATCAAAGACTTGGACATTAATTAGAAAATGCAACATTTAGGATAGAAAACGTCGCCCCAGATCTTACGACGTGACACCCCCGTAATAGTTGGAAAGATTTTCATCGAATTCAATGTAAAATGTTGCATTGTTTGTTGAATTTTCAAATTTTAGTGATGTCAGATTGCTATTCAAGCTGTCTTGACTAAAATACTGATTGAAATGTAACCTTTCAACAGAAATTAGAAAAAAAAATTAATGTTAAAATCGATTTATTTCGAATGTGGCGCCTCCTATCGATGTTTACCAAGAGTACCTTTTTTTCGTAAAAAACCTCATAATTTCATAATATGGTGTTCAAACACGAAAAAAACATCACACAAAAAAGTTAGGAAGATTTTTTACCACGGCCCCCCCTAGATGACCCGCCCCTGGTAAAAATTTTGAATTCTTTCCTAGTTCATTTTGTTGAGCATAAAAAGGTTAATAATTGTACCAAATATGATTTCTTAATCTTGAACAGTTTTGGAGATATTTAACATAAACCATCATAGGGAGCCTACCTTTCAGGGGGTATATCTCCCTTAGGAAGCGATTCTTGACATACGTTCATTAGAACTTTTTTTCATCGTTTTTATAGAGGAATCATCAGGCAAATTATTGCAGGCTAATTTCTGGACACCGTGTATACCAAAATGAATGTAGATGTATTGATAGAAGTTGATTAAATAAATGATTTTAGGACTTGGTTCCTAGGTTTCAAATTTGCATTATCAGGGAGTACGAAAATTAAGAAAATACTCACTTTACAAGGGTGCAAATCAGTTGACGGAACGTGATAGTTTCCCCACCTTCCGCGAAAGTCTTATTGCTGACCCTCAGACGTTCCAAAAGGCACTTTAACTCCCCCTTGTGACTCCTGAGCAACGTCATCAGATACTTCAAGCCGTCTTCGCAATCGTCCTCATTTTCCACGTGTCTCACGAACTTCAAAAAATTCGTAATCTCCAACTCGAAATTACCCTCAGTTTCGATCGATCTAGTGACATTCAAACTGCTACTGGGAAAGCAGTATTTGTAAATTTGATGAGACACGATTCCCCCGTGCACCGTTTCCAAAGACTTCAAAATGTCGGCGGAAATCTCGCCGATTGCGCCATCGCGACTATCGCGAGCCAGTTTCTTCAAAATCGTCACTATCACCAGGAGCAGATCGCCGACGACTCCCGTGAATTCCCGAAGTATCGGCGTCAGGACAATCTTGAGGTATTTCACGGCGCACAGACTCAGTTTCAGTAATTTCGGTCGCTCGGTGTGCAGATCTATGAAGTGGCTCAAAGTATAGAACAGATCTCGCAGAAACGACTCTTGCAGTTTTTCCACCGACCGCAATTTGTCGAGGAGGAGACTGGAAATGACGGTGTACGAGTGAAAGTGGACCATCTTCTCTTCCTCGTACGACGAGCGGTGTATCCGGATTTTTATCCCGAGGAGGATTTCGTGCACTTTATGCGGATGGTTCTCCAAAAGGTTCACCAGCAGATCCTCGAGACCCAGAATTTCCTTGAAAAAAATTTCATTGGATAGTTGCAAGGCGGCCATCTTGAGTTATTTAGAAGATTTCCATATAAAACCTTTGGATTTGCCAAAAAGATTCAAAATGGCGGTAAGTCAGGTTTGAGGCATAGCGCCATCTTGGGTGATCTCCACAATTTCCGGTTGTCAATAATTAATTGTTTACAGTTTTGAAGTAAAATAAGGAGGAAATAGAAAATATTGGTTAGAAAACACTGCAATGCTTGCAAGGCGGCCATTTTAGATAGTTTTTACCATCATAATATTTTATATTTTTATTTTTCAATGTGGAGTATTTTTGGAAATTCTTAATGTCAAGACTGAGGTTCATCATTTTCATGATTGACAACCAGAAGTGTGAACCGAAGTCGCAGAAAAATAGTGAATAGTAAAGAGGAACTAGGACTTAATGATTTCTGATAAATGTCAAAATCAGTCAAAATGGCGGCTATCGTTTAATCGAGTTACCTGAAGCGTGTCGATTGCTCTTTGGAATTCGGCCACTGTGAGTCGAGGACCGTTCTTTTTCAAATAAATCACTTCCCCGTACTGATTTGCCAATTCCTGATTATCCAGAAGTAATTTCAATAGGTTGAGTAAAATTCGGTCTATTTGCGACTTGAGTATTTCTTCGATTTCAGATCTTCGGATGCCATTTCTGTGCAAATATTTGTACAAATCGGTCTCTTCGAATGGCACTTTATCGAGGACCGACTTGGCCAAAGAGCGGGCCAACAATTCCGGAGACCATTCCTGAAAAAACAATAAAAAAACTGAAATAACTACTGAAGGAAATCGCCAGTAAATCACTTGCAAGGCGGCCATCTTGAATCACATCGAGTCTACTACCACCAGTTGTCAATTTTTCTCTCTAAAATGGCCGCCTTGCAAGTATCCAACAATTTTCACGTCTATTTATGCCCAATTGAAGAATATTACCTTCAGTAAATCCGGTAAAGTTTTACCAATGCGACCGGCCAATTCGGTCAAAGAAACCCTATCACATTCCACAATGAACGATGCCAAAATCGGCCAATGAGTCTCATACAGATCCAGTTTAGATTGACAATTGAAGAGGTCGTAATGGAAGTCATCGATCCCGTTATTCGTATGCCATTTGGGCAACAATTTCTCCAGGAAATTCAACAGGAAGTCGATCCGTCCTTTGTATCCCAAATGCGAACTTATCGCCTCCAGAATCCTCTTCAAGTTCTCGACTGTCAACAAACAAAACAACGGTCAGTTTTCGGAAATTCTGAGTAGAAATCAATCAAGATGGCCGCCTAGCACTAGTCTCCGAGAAATGTCAAAAATCGAGGCACGTGATTGGCCGCTCACCCAGGTTTCTCCTCCTCGCCACTTCGATCATGGCGTATAAAGCGTCCTCCATCCAAATTCGAGAAGTTGTGATTATCGACGCGAAAGTTTGTAGAACCGAGGCCGATCTGGTGACAGTTTCGTCGATTATTCGACTCTCGTTCAAATCGTCGTCCAATTGGAACAGTTCCTCGCTCTGAAAAAGCGTCAGGTACTCATTGAAAAACACCAAAATGGATGCCACTTGTCAAAATTGACAGGTTCAAGATGGCCGCCTCGCAGGTATCGACCGACGACTCACCGTTTCGCATATTTTCGCAAACAGCTGACTCTGCCGATGGAACTGATCCGCGTCGTAATTCCTGGACGACAACTGAAAGAAAGTCGCGATTTTTCGAACCGCGGCTAACCTCACTTCTTGATAGTCGCTCGTCAGGAACTCGGCAAACTTCATACATATTTCGCAACCTGTCCAGCGTAATACGCCAAAATCACTCTCCAACTGAAATTTTATCTTTTGACATTAATTTTTCAAATTACATGTTTTTCTTAATTTTTACCTCATAAAATTGACACATGCAGTCGAGTAAAAGGACCGAAACCGACGGTCCGTAATCGGCCCTCTTTTCGTAAAACTGGTACAACAATTCTATGAATTGCGTTTGCACTTGTTGCTGCTTCGAAAACACCACGACCGGATACAATTCTACAAAAAGAACAACATTAAACGAACCTAAAGCTCATTACCGCACCGAGTGCTATAATGAGTCTCTTACAACACTCGGTGCGGTAATCGCTCAATTACGGCACGCAAACGAGTGTGATAAAGCGCGCTTACTGTAAAAAAGTGACAGAATTGATTCCACGCTCACGACGCAATGGGAACGATTCGCGGCCATCGCCTGTATCAAAGTGTACGTCATCATCAAAATGTATTCGGACCATTGACAGGATTCACAATTGGGCAGGACCTCCAGTAATGTCATAACCTGAAATTGGAAAACCAGAAAAATTTTAGCCGGGAAAAATAACCGAATCTTAACCTAACTTTTACAAAGTGTCATGCCCCGCTTGCACGATATGACTTTTGGATTGTCAAAAATCAAAACAAAACTCAAAACTAGTTGCTCGATTGTTTAGCCGACACTTTTGTCACTAAAAAACCCAGTTATACAGAAGTATAAACCGAAAATCCCCTACAGGGCAGAGCACTGACAAATACACGGTTACAATAAATAAAATACGAACCAGTTGGTGATCATTATCGTCCACGTGATTGTACCCGGTGGCAAAAAGGCATTCGGAGGCCCTCTGTTGCATCGGCAGAACCTCGGCCGACTGCGAAACGCAACAGAACTTCATGAGCGTCCGGATGACAGATTTCTTCACTTCCAACAACCGATCGGAGTCGTCGGACGACTTCATCTTCCTCTCCTCCTGCTCGATCTTCAAAATCCCGAACATGGATTTGAGCAGATCGACGGGCACGCCCGATTTCAGTTTGCCACCGATCACCGGATTCAATCCGGCATGGAACAGATTCTCGAGCAGCCGGTTCAGAGTCATCAGTTTTTCGGCGCGCTTCACTTTATTGGAATTCGAGGTGAACTTATTGACGGTGACGAAAACTTCATACGAATCAATCAAGATCGTCTTGCAAATCGTCTCGAACACTTCGAAGACTCGCTCGAGACATTTCTCCTCCAGGAGGTCGAGGGTGAGCAAATGAGAGAGCACTTTCAACGTCAACGCGCACTTCCGGAAGTTCAGTTCGACCAATTGCGTGTCGTCATTTTTGACGTTTTCCGTACTCACAGACGTTATAAACCGGTGTAGAGAGTCGATAAGCACGTTCAAAACCTCGACTTCTATCCGAAATTCCGCTTTAGATTGTGCGCTCGTGATTTTGCACGCTTCTTTATCGACAGTGATCAGTTTTTCCAAGGCCGTGATTTGCAAAGCAAGTTCTAAAGATTTCCGATCTTTGTCGTAACAATCTGTCAAATCTAACGGTAACAGATTTTCACCAGGCCAACGTTTCAGTGTCAAATAAACCAAAAATTTGGCCAAGGCGTTTTCGATTTCCAACGGGTAAACTTTCAGCCGATTTTCGTCTAAAATCCAAACCAGCAGGTCGGTTTTCACCACTTTGTTCTCGACTAGGGCGAAATTGTTGAAGGCCCAATTCAGCGTTTTCAGGTTAGGTTCGGTTATGTTTACGTCACTAGTGCGGTAATGCTGGTAAAGTGACTCCCAGTTTATGGCACGTTTCGAGATCAATCTCCGGATCAAAATGTGGAGGTTTTCGTCGTTTTTGAAAACGTTATTGATGGACCTGGAGAAAATTTCGAATTTACAGTGCGGTAATGTGCTCATTACGACACGCAGCGCGGTAATGTGACCATTACAACACTCAGTGCGGCAAATCATCACAATCTATTGGGTTTTTTAATGAGTTATTTCTCTACTCACTAATCTAATAATGAATATGAATGATTCTAATTTTTATTACCTGAGAGCGAATTTGGCGACATTGGACCACAGAATTTTCTGATCGAATTCGGTGACATTTTGAGCATTCCGTTCCTCTTGAATTTCATCAACGATAATCAACCCTCTGAAAATGTGATTCAACAGATTCGGATTCACGTTATTCTCACCCAAGAAACTATTCAACATTCGCGTTATTTCCACCAAGTCTTGATTCGTGATGAGAGCGGGATAAGTCTTGATGAATGTACAAGTAATTGCTATCCTGGAATGGAGTTTTAATTAATTTTGCACGACTTTTATACAGGGTGTTACAAGAATCGTGTATTTCCGTTAGAATACTGATTCATTGCAGCACCCTGTATGATTTTGAAATACCAACCATGCCCATGATTTTGAGCCAATCAGACCCATCAAATAATTGAAATTAAAGTCGTCGATTCTCCTCTTCTTATTGGGCGGGCTGTCGCTACTAGACGATTGCGAATCCAGCGCAGCTCTATCAGACCCATCCCACAACTGCGAAAAAAAAATAACAGATCACGGTAACCGCTAATCGAAAAACGAAAATTACTAGACGCACCTGTCTGAAAACGTCAACGTATAAAGACATGAACGAAGCCGAAATCTCCGTCGTGTTGTCGTCGGCGAACAGAACGGAACTCTGCAGGACTTCCTCGCCGTCGCTGAAATTCGCCGCGACCTCGTCGTTCAAAAAATGGAACATGTGCAGGAGGCAATTGCGCCAACAGGTCCAATTGTGCGCGTACGAGGCCGGATCTTGTCGGGTGCAGCCCTCGGGGTTGTGCAGGGCCAACTGCAGGGCGAAAAAGTTGAGAGTTTGCCTTCTGATCGACACGTTCTCCAGACGGATGTCGTACATCTCGAGGAAAACCGGCAGGACTTCTTCGCCGAAGAGGGCGCACCCCAACCGGTTGTCGTACGCCATCTGCAAATCGCATTATTTTAGGGAAAATCGTTCATTTTTGAGAAGGCTACCCATGATACCGAAATCTCATAATCCCGAAACCCCGTATGCCCGAAAACGACATATGGTGTAAAGAGCGTACTTTATCGGCTCGGCCCGAGCGCACCCGATGTGTCTACCAACGTAAAAACACCGGAAATATTGCAAATCATGGCATTTTGAGTGCACAAAAGGTCGTAAAAATGCATTTCATGACTATTCCGACTCATTTACGGCCCTTAGTGCACTGAAAATCACTCAAAGAGACAGCGATTCTCCAGTGTAAGGGCAGATTAGCTTTGTAATAAGTAACTAACTCGGAATTTAGAGTTGTTAGGTTTTGTCATGGTTTTGTAACTAAATAAATCTAAATAAACTGAATAGTTGGCTGTTGGCAAAAATATAAAACTTCGTAAATTTTAGATTTTGACATGGATTGTTATTTAAATCCTAGCCAAAACGAACTGATCTCTAATATTTTTCAAATATCCTCAATAAAACAAGGTAAAACAACACAATGGAAGAAAAGGCACATCACTGCATTACAGGGAAGTAGAAAATAATGAAAAAATTAGATTACACTGATTACAGGCACTTGTGGCATAGTTTTTCCCTCGATTTTTCCGGATAATCTTGAGAAACAGTTTAGGAGAAATGTTTTCACGGAATTTGAACTTGAAGCAAACAGAAAAATATAGAGATGAAGTTATTTCATTGAACAGAGGACTGAATACGTTCGAATAGCTGAAAATTCAAAGTTATTCAAAAATGACAGAAAAAATAGCTAACCCAACTTTTAAAAGCCCAACTCACAGCAAACTTCAGGGTAAAAAGTCAGTGTCACAGAGCAAAAGTTACTAAAACTTCAAAATCTAGTTACTCACTACAAAGTTACGACTAGCATAAACACGGATATCCTTCATGGCGGTCGTGGCACATTTCCTCACTTCGTAGTCACCGAACAATACTTAATCTCTGTCGAAAAAGTCACAAAAACCACTACCGTGTGACGTGGCGGCCTTTTGTGCCCTTAAAAATACCATAAATTGCAATATTTTCGATGCATTTACCTCGGGAGACACATCGGGTGCGCTCGGCTCGAGTCGAAAAAGTACGCTCTTTACACCAAATGTCATTTTCGGGCTTACAGGGTTTCGAGATTAAGAGATCTCGACGTTATGACCTTTTGAGATTATGGTTTTGGCACTTTGGCACTCATTTTACGATCTCAAACAAACCTGTTTGCAGAATTCGAAGGCGACATCGAGGACGATCTCTTTATCCGCCCTGGCCGAACGTCCCGAGACAGTCTTACACAGGGTGCCCAAAAATTCGAACTCGTTTTGAAAGAAGCGGCCCGCGTTGTATTTCGTGCTCCACTTGAGCAAAAGGAACGTGCATTTCAAGTAATCTCCGTTCGGTTTCGTCTGTGACGAGGCGTTTTTGATGAACTTGAACAGTTGCTGCCAGTAGGACGCCGGCAGGAGCCCCCGGACTTTGGCGTTCGAGAGGAAACAGTCGATTATGGTCTTCAGGAACGTCTTGTCGTAGAGTTTGCGGCCCAAACCCGTGTTCAGTATCTGCAGCATGAATTTCAGGGGTTTAGTGAATTCCATGCCGACGCCGCGCTCTCGGGTGGCCAGTCGGAGGAAGACCGAATACAGATCGGCGCTCAACGTCGTCATGGTTTTGCAACTGTCCGGGCCCTTTTTCCTCAAATCGTCGTTCATTTTCTCGTTGTCCTGAAAGTGGTTGAGGTTATTTCGATTCTGCCTTTTCGAATATTCTTTACCTTGAGTAGACATGACTGTATGCTGGTTAAAATCGTGCCCCACATGAATTCGTCGGACTCTTTCAGATCTTTGACCGTGTTCTCGTTGCTGAGTTCGTCCAGTAAAGCTTCGCATGCCTTCCGTCTTTCGAGTACTCGGTTCGATTGCAACAGGGAAAGGACATGCGTCAACCTTTGGATGCCGGCCATTATTACGGGGGCTGGAATAGTGTAAATAATCGGTGAAAATGGGGAGAAAATGAAAATACGCGGTGAGTTGTGTTACCAGTCTCTTTAGGAACAACTTGTAGGCTGCACTTTACGTCATCCGGTTTTTTTGAATTTTAACAACTACACTGCGTTTGAAGCCTACCAATTACTAAATATAATTCAATGAACACAAACGGCATGGCATTTGCTGATAAGTTGGCAAAATTTAAACGAAAATTGATTGGAAAATTGTGGGAAAGAAAAACAAAAGCAACACACGTGTGATTTGCGCTTGCGCACCGCGCCACTTTTGTCTCATGTCAAACTTCGGAATTGCCAACCTCAAATACTAGTTGGTTACGAATTAATTATGCTTCTTTCTTTGAGTTATTCCCCTTGCTTGAATAATTAATTTATTCAAGATAATTGGAGGGATTATCAGAAGGTCATTTTTGATTAGAAAAAGTTTATTTTCGTAAAATCTTCTGGTTGAAATTTTTTATGTTGGTAGTGCGAAACCCCCCGTTCTGTTCGTCAACCGCCGGGCGCCAAAGTCCCCAGATTTTGCAACCAACAAAAAAAAGTGTAGGCGATTTGTGTCGGCGTTTTTCTCATCAATATCATTAATAGTTATAGGCGTTAAAATCTCATTAACAGTGCAAGCTCGACATCGAGAAGACAGTCGGTAAGTTTTCCGCTCAGTTTCCATACAAATTACCATGTCAACATAGCCCCAACGCGAATACGCCCACCATGATCCCAAAGTGAGGTGATACGTGGCCCCATTTTTACCGTAATTCCCCGAGAAAATCGCCATAGTCTTCTCGAATTATACGTTTCGCTAACCCGTCGCCCGATCACCGGTCGAATTCGTCGAGTTCCGGGCCGCTTTCCCATTGCCCAGATGAACGAAAGTCAATGGCCTTTGTGGTCCATAAAAACTCGTCTAATTGTTGCGTGGATGGGTGATAATGGATCATTTTCCGGTGCTGTCCCACACTCTTTCTTTGTCGTAAAAAGTGCGTTGCATTTGTGCGGAACGTGTCGATAAGCTCCGTTAATTAGTTGGAGCATCGTCATCAATTAGCCCGATTAGAAATTGCCGACTCGAGACCTTTAATAAACGATAACCGTCTTCCAGTTTTGTGCAGTCGTCGGCCGATCGTCAAATGGACTTCCAGACGCCCCTGATCTTCGTCGGCATCTTCGCCGTCGGGTGCATCCTCCTGTTCTTCGTCTACAAGTTCGGCATCAAGGAGAAGAGCTACGAGGAGGCCCTCGCCGAGCAGCGGCAGCAGACGCACGCGCTCTTGGGTCCGAAACCCGGCGCCAAGCCGAAAGAGAAGAAGAACAAGAAGGCTGCGAAAAAGGCGAAGGAGAAAGTGCCCTCCGGTTCGGAAAACGTCGACAACCACTCGGACGAGGTGGATGCGACCGAACAGCAGGAGCCCCAGCAGCCCCACCACAAAAAGCACCACGTCGAATTCAAGGAGGACACCGAGGAACTCGCCCCCGTCAAAGAAGCGCCCCCCGTCAAGGATAAGGTATTACAGGTTTCTTTTTTCGGGAAGCACGTCCTTGATTCCTCCATCGCGAAATCCGCAATTTTGGGGCTTTTTGTAAATACGCATTTTCCCGGTGCACGCAGAAGAAGGCCAAGAGGGAGAAGGCGCGTCCGATTTTGGTCAAAGACAAGTCTTTGGAAAATCTGGTCGCCCCGGAAGCCGAAGCCTTGCCGGCTAACCATTTCGAGGAACTTCACCCGAAAGACGAATTCGAATTGTTGAGGTCTAATAGCGTGAGTCTTTAATAAATCCCGCATGTCCACTCTACTAACCGAATTTGACAGTTGACGGCCCTCTCTTGTTGTGTTGAATGTTTTGCGTAACCATAGCAACTGCTATCAATAACTTTGTTTTGTTTCGCCATGACAGAGCGACGATTTGATCAAGCCGGAAGTGTCAAAGGTCGTGAAGTCGGCGCCTCCTGCTAAGCCGGTTGAAGTGGTCATCGCTAAGAAACAAGTGAGCGCGCCGGAAGTTCCGAAAGATGATAAACGTCAAGATTCGGCCGCCGTCACCACCAACGGCATCGTCGCCAACACCGGCAAGGAAAAGAAGAAGAAAAAGAGCGAGTTCAACACTTTGCAGCAATTGAGTAAGATCTGGGGATTTTGATTTCTTCAAGTTTTCGTATTTTACGTCATTTTCGTAACCGGTTTTGTACTTTTCGAAGCTGCCGGAGACTGGACCGGACCCAACATGCCCATCCTCCAGAATTTGGTGCGTAAGGCTGAATTGTCTCGGTCAGAGGTTCAGATACTTATCGATTTATTACTGAACAAGCAGCATGAGGCTCCGGTCACGGTAGACGAGTGGAGCGAGGTTAGTTTCGATTCGACAGATTTGGTGACATTTCGTTTTTGCCAACTGTCAAACTTGATAGAGTAAAAATCACTGAATTTCTGAATCAGGGTAAATCGGATCCGATCCAAAAACTCAAGAAGCAGCTGGCCGAAAAGGAGAACCTGCTGGCGGAAGAACAGCAGGCGCTGGCGGGGGCGCAGGCCAAACTCCGGGAGATCCGGGCCGAACAGCAATCGGAAAAGTCCCAGTTGCTCCTCCTGGTGCGCCAGTCGAAAGACGATCTGATAACGAAACAGAACGAAATCGGCCGACTCCACCAGCAGTTACAGCAGATCCAGAACCAACTCAAAGAGGAGGTCGTCAAAAATCGCGCCGTCCTTGACGAACTGACATCTGTCAAAATGCAACGCCAACAACTGGAAACGCACCTAACTCAAGCCAAAGAGGTACTTTTATCAAGTGATGAAACTAGAAACCTACACAATAATTTTCTCACGTCATAATTTGAGGTTTGAAGAGTTGGTCAGCCTGTTGATACGGTTGTTTTTTGACAGGCCGACGCCATGATCATGCAGTTGCAGCAGGAGAACCTCAAGATCAGGAACGACGCGGTCGTCCAACTCAACACGTTCCAGGCGGAGAACGAGCAAAAGGGCGAGCTCATCCGGCAGTTCGAGGAGGGCCGACTGGGCTACGAGCAGCAGATGCACCAGCAGGAGAACGCGTTCAAAACGGAAATGTCGCACCTGAACGAGGAGTTGGTACGCCTGCGCCAGGCCGGCAAGCAGCTGCAGGACGAGCTGATCAAGGCGAAAGCGCAAAAGGACGACGGCGAACGCAAAATCGGTCAGCTGCTGGCCGAGCTGCAGCAACTTCAGGCCGAAGTCGCTCGGCTGCACCAGAACCAGTCGAACGGGGCGCTCGAGGACAAGGCGCACGAAATCAAGATCCTCAATCTGCGGAACGAACTCGATCTGGTCAAGAACAAGCTGCAGCAGAGCGAGACGAACTTTGAGGCCGATCTGAAGATGGCTAACGGTGTCGCCAACAGTCTTCGGGAGGAATTAAAAGAACAGAAGGCCAAAAATGACGTACGTTATGAATGACATCTCGTTTTTACCCGTTTATTTTTCTTTCGATTTTTGAAGGCGTTGCGTACGCGGAATTGGAAAGTGATGGAGGCTTTAAATGCAGCAGAAAGTAGGGCTAATAAGGCACCCATTGATCCTAACGTAAGTCCCACGACATCACTTTCCATTTTCAAGTCGATCTGTCACTTTTAAAGTTTGACAGCTGTCAATAATTTTTTTTTTTTTTTTGACAGTTGATCAAATCGAGTCAGGATGGCCAACGTGAATTCGTCGAGAGGTTGTTCCCGGAAATTAAGGAACTGAAAACTTTGTCCAGTGACTCGTTCCAAGTAGAAAGTGAGAAGTACATCAGGAGGTACGTCGAGGAGCTCCAGGAACCTAAAGAAAGCGAAGTCTCCGCCGATTCCACGGAAGAAATTCAGAAATTAGAAGGTCAAATTCAGCATTATAAAAACGCGATCGATAAAACTGTAAGTCACGGATTTTTGACAGCTGTCAAATTTTATATCGTTTGTTTGTTTTGAAGGAAAAACTTCTAACGAACCTTCAAAAACACATCGAACAGGAGGAGATCAACTGGCGGGTGCAGATAGCGGCGAAAACGGCCGAACTGGAGGCGTTAAAATCCAGCAACAGTCCTCAGGTACGTGGCCCTGGTGGTGGTGACTCGAGCGATTCGTTAGGAGTTCAGTTTGCCTACAGTTGTATCGAAAAGTCTCTCCCCAGCATTGTGGACGAGGTACAGTGATCTGCATTACCGACATTTCAATAATAACACGTGTGACGTACAGTAATGCCGTAACCACCGTAACCGTAGCTTTGTGTGACTTTTGTCGTTTGTTCCACCGGATTACTCGACGGTTTTTCCTGATTTTGTCACGTTTCCAGTTGAAAACTAGGGTCGCCGATCTCGAGGGAGAACTGAAAGAGGAGCGGGAAGACAAGACGAGGATACTGCGTGAACTTCAAGAGCTGAAAAGTCGGGGCGGGGATTTGGCGGCCGTCGAGAAATTATCAGAGGAGGTGGATCATCTGCGGAACCAACATGGCGACGACGTATCCGTAGCTTCGAAAGTGAGTTTGACGTGTGATTTTTGACAGCTGTCATTTACATTGTTTTGTTTCAGAATTGTAATTCAACTAATGGACCTTCATTAATCCAGGTATTTTTTATTTGTTTTTTTTTTTTGATTTTGCATTGATGACGCTTTGACTAAATTTTACTAACATTATTTCTTTGGGTTTGGCAGTACTGCATTTCGACGTCGTCTAGTGTCGCCTCGTCACTAGGCGAGGTGACCGTCACAAATAAAAGCAAGAATAAAAAGAAAAAGAAGAAGGTACCTATTTTACCGACTCGCATAAATTAATTAACGCATGATTTTGATTCGCCGTTTGCAATATGACGTAGTTTTCTCTATTTGGATTGGTTTTTAACTTTTGAACTTTGTGGAAGTGTACTCTTTGGAATTTTTGTAATTTTTTTGTAATTTTCTAGGGGCAAAGCAACTAGAGTCGCCGCCGCCTTCGCTTGTTTTCCTATTAAGAAGAAAAATCTAGAGAGAGAAATAAAAAAGAGCCTAATTACTTAAATTATTTACACACGTTATTATTATAATAGTAGTCGTATTATTTTTGTGTCAATTTCTATTTTTTAATCGTATTTTCTGAAACCATTCCATTATTGTGTTGTGCCTCGTGCAATAAATTCATGTTATTCTCATTCGATTTTTATACGCAGTCTGTTTATTATCGTGAATTGTAATAGTTGTCATGTGGTAACTGGACAGAACGAAACGAAACCATCAGATTTCACATATTTTATGTATTTTCGCAAATTTCGTATGTCGGTAATTTTTTGACAGCTGATGTTTTTCTGTGAACTATTAATTACTCTTGCGGATTATTTTTTGATAACCTAGAAAAAAGAAAAAGCTTATTGTATAATTAGTTGATAGTATATTCTTATAATGGGAAGGATGCGTAGTTGTATGTATGACGGACTCATTAATTGATCAATAAATAAATAAATAAACAATATAACATATAATAAAATTTATTATACAACTTAAATCTTTTAGCTTTATTGTAATGTTTGCGACCCCGTTTTCACATAATCCTCCAAAAATACTTTACAAAACAAACGACGGGGGGGTGGAATGTCATCGCCGCCATATTGACACCTAAATCAAAATGGCGGATGTCCCCGGGACAAAATTACTAGACCCGCCAGAGATACGGGACGGTCGTTTTATTAGATTTTTTAAGTAAAAAGTGTATAAAATCGGTATTTATTTACATCCTCGAGCGACCCGACCTCACATCGGCGTGTAATCGAGCTGAATGTAGATCTGCCTGACGCCGACCGACGCGAAAATCATCTGCGCGTGCGACACGACGTACTTCGGGTCGACGTTCTTCGACACCTCCAGCTTGAGCGCGCCCACGTACACGTCACTGCACAGCGTCCAGAAGTGCGGCTCCTGCACCGAGTACACGCCCGCCAGGCTGACCACCTTCTGGTAGCACTGCGGCAGCACCGCGTCCAACGCGGCCGGCTGCCGCTGCATCAGCACCACCACCGACTCCTTGATCAGCGCCAGCACGCTCAGCGCTATCAGGATCGCGATGAACATCGAGCAGATCGGGTCGGCGATCATCCACCCGAACATCTGCATCAGCACGGCCGAGATGATCACCCCCACGCTGCCCAGAGTGTCGGCCAGGATGTGCAAGAAGACGCCCTTCATGATCTGAGAGTTCCCGCTCGGTGACAGGTCGACGTCCAGGGAATGATCGTGGGAGTGCCCGTGGGAATTGTGGGAATGCCCGTGGCCGTGGTTACCGCCTCCCCCTCCATGGGAGTGCCCATGGCCGTGTTGGAAGGCGTAAATTCCCACCAGATTCACCAGGAGCCCCAGCACCGAAACCAGGAAAAGTCGCTCGTGTTTCACCTGAAATCCAATCGTTTCTATTTTAGACACGCATTTTCACATCTAGTTGTCCTCCTGTTAGCTAACTGTGACGCGCCTCTTTGTTTGCACTGAAAACTGCATGAAAATCCGACCATTTTATTTTGACAATTTGAATTGCGGCCATTTGCATTTTTCCTGACATTCAACAAGCGGTCGTCATGGAAACGCATATGTTTTTCTGATTTCACCACAGACCTATTACCAAAATGAGTGAATTGATAAAAATCAACCAAATGGATGAATTCTGCACTTTTCGAGTGCTACAGAATACGAAGCACAATACGTTTCCAGTTAGGCTAATAATCGGTTACCTCTGGCGGTTCGATGGCGCGTTCGACCGCTTCCGACATGATGAAGAACGATATAAACAGCAGGAAAAGGCCGTTGACGAACCCGGCCAGCACTTCCGCCCTGACGTAACCGTACGAGTACTTGTCGTTGGCCTTCCATTTGGTTATCACCGAAGCCGCCAGTCCGGCCAACAGCCCGGTGCAGTCGAAAAACATATGGAAGGAGTCCGAGATCAACCCTGCGAATAATCGATAAAACGTCACGTCTTTGGGGTTAGATATGTGCTCACGACTCACCTAAACTGTTGGACCATACACCGTAAACGAGTTCGACGAACGCGAACGACAAGTTCAGTATGAGGAAGAGGAACAGGTTCCGAGAGTTCCTGTCGGAGAATATCAGGCGCAGCCAGCCGTTGAGCCGCTCTTTGATGCGGGAGCCCAGCCCCCGGTGGAGGTTGTCTTTGTGCGACAACGGCAACATGTTTCGTTTTATTATCTATTTACGTGGTGGACTTTTTCTAACATAACTTGTAGAGAATCCTATGGGCGTTCTGTCGAGAACTCGTTTCTCCACCGACTCTCCGTGACTTTTCTCGAGGTTGGTTATACGGAAATGGTTGGCATTGTATTCTTATCACTAATTTCGTTCGGAAAATGATTCGTTTATGTGTTTTTACAGGGGATTTAAGCGATTTTCGGGCACTCACAACCGGCTGACAGCTTGGCGACTGCCATGTTGTCACAGTCTGTTCGAAAATGACGTGCCGCTGTCAACCGTCAAAAGATTTATCCAATTATGGACAATAAAAAACATAAATTAATGCATTAATTGGTTAATTAGGCTATGTGAGATGTTTTTTCATAATTCCAATGATACTCTTTGCGATTTTTTGCAGGTCTTTATAATGTTTTTTTAAAATAGTAATTTATGAACAGATTTATATGAAATGTCACATTGACATAAGACTCCACCATTTTTTTTATTTTCAATTCGGCGGGAAATTCAAAATTGTTAACACTGCCAACACATTCAAACTTGTAATTATTTCTGGGATGAGAAAAAACAGTTTTAAAATTAGATCTATTTTAATAGGTATAAATTGCACATTTAACAAGTACATACATGAGGATTCTCTTTATTAGGCGTATACAAAAGCGAAGAAAAAGTTTGTTACCGATGATAAAAATAAAAATCAAATTTCCCTAACTCCAGTTCCATAATTAGCACCCCCGGCCTTGTTGAGTTCGTCGATGAAGTGATCCAAGTCGATCTCCGTCAAGTTCTCCGGTTGAAGTTCAACAGCGAAATTCTGCCCGTACGATAATAAATATTAATGAGGCTTTTATTGAAGAGAAAGTTAATTACCGAGATGACGTTTTTCATTATGGATTTATCGGTGGACATTTTGGCCCTCTGGATGACGCTGACCCCGGACCCGACCCACGTCACGAACAGGAATTTCTGCCTTTTCGACAATTCGTCGCCGGTCTGGATGCGAATGTAGCCGAAAGCGCGCTCGTTTTCGCTGAACTCTTCCCGAAACTTTTCGAAATCGGAGCCTCGAGACGAGCAGACTATCCGCGGACCCTCGAATTTGAAAACCGCCCTGAAAAACGAAAATTTCCATTACAAAAAAAAAACAGAAAAGACTTTTTCAATCTTAGTACATACCATTGAGTTTCTGAACCGTCGGATCGAACATCTTCGTAAGCGTCCCGAACGCTCCCTGTATCCAAATTGGTAGACATAGCAACCTGGAAGTCATAACGAAATTCACAAATTAATTAGGCGGCCAATTAAGAGCGAAATTAACAAGAGCGGAACGGTTTTTTCCAATTAAATTTTAACAATAATAATCAGGCAGGCAACAAAGTTAATTGACAATCAAATTTTTAAAAAGCGACCTCAGTAGGCCACGTCCCGAATAAATCCGAACAGTTCCGGAGTATCTCGGCACACTTCCGAAGAGCCACGGAATAACCCGAATATTGTCGAACGGGTTAAAATGAATAGTTTGAAGTAGAATAATTGATTATGTTGATGAAAAAACTTACATTAGGGGCAGCTGGGGGCATTTTCGCGCGATAAATTTACCGGAACGAACTAGGAAACTTTCTTTATTTCGATGGATAATTTTAAAATCACTGTTATTTTTATCGCTTTTGTTATCGACGTGGGAATCAATTTCTATGCTGAATTGTTGAGATGTCATTAATTAAATTTACGACCAATTAATCCAAGACCGACTTCTCTAGAACACTGACTGGCGAAGAATGAGATTTTACAATGATAAAGTCATGGGTACTTCTCGAGATCTTCCTGGTTTTGCCCCACCACCGTAAACTACAATCACCAATCTGCTTTACCGTGGAAATTATGATCGTTATTGATAATGGGTTTCGGAGATTTATACTGGGTGTGCAACAAAGAGAAGATTTGCACCACATATAATAATGAGCTGTTATAATGATAATTTATGAGTCGATTTATTGTCGATTATTAGGAAATTTCAAAAATTTTAAACTGAATTTTTAGTTTTTTTCATAAGTCGAGTAATGTTCTGAACTCCCATGGAGTGAATGAAAATTAAAAGAGCTTTACAGAGCACAGCCAATGCCAAATCAGTGGGTCAAAGAACGGATCCGTGCCGCATACTCCAGAGACGAAATAATAATAAGAATGATGATGATAAAGAATTAAGATGAAAAAAAATCGCAATAAGAAAGGAGAATGCGGTGAATTAAATTCGGCAAGGTTCGTTTCTGTGTTCGATCGGCACAAATTCGATCTGCGTTAGGTGTAAAATTATGCATCAGTTATTTTCAGGAGTTTGCAAATTGCTATTTTTGACCGGAAAAGTCGTATTAATAATCGTTATGTCAATAATCACGTGAGAAGCGTGCATTAAGAAATGCGTTTTTATTTTTCTTAATAAAATAACGACACAATTTATAGTTTATCTGTCAACTTACACTGATCTGATGCAATAAAGCACGTTCGTTTCTCATTTCGCATTAATTATTATTATTTTACCTTATCAGAGTTTTATTATTATGAAGAAAGTTAAATTGCAGACGACGTGCGAATCTTTTTAATTTGTTAAACTCGTGAACATACAAATAAAACGTCTTGTAAAAACAATTTATCACGAGATTTGAATCGGAATACAAATAATAGTTATTGTGCATTTTTGCAAGGAATTAGACAAAGAAATTATTCCATGATTCCATGAAACATAAAATCTATTTTATCTATTATAGAAAGAAATAACAAGAGATAACGACTGAACTAATAATTGAAAAAATATTTTTGCCAGCAATTCTTGAAGAAAGTAAAAATAAGGCACTCATGATTTAGGAATCTACTATGACGAAATAAGTTGGAATAAGTAAAAATAGAAAGTTAGTGAATTTTCGATAGGATTTTACTGATTTTAGTATTGTTGTATTTATGTGGGACGCGTCCTGCTATTTACTTTTTATTATTCTAACTATAGAGTCAACGAACGAATTTTCTATAAAAACAGAAGGTCAAAGTGACAATAAATTATGATGAATGAAAATGGTCCTCCCTCAAGTTTTCACTTTTCATTTTTTGGCCCTCAGAATTTTTTGCTGCAACCGCCCCTGATTTCAAATGAAAATCTCTCCTTTATTTAAATTCAAGTAAACTTTTTGATTATTTTATACGCGTAGCCTAAAGTTTACAGCCCATCAGCTTTAAAGACATGATTTCATTGCATTATGCCCATTTACCTACTTCCAATGATTTTCAAGTACATTCAAAGAACTTTTTCTTTAATTTGTCACCCAAGTACAAAAAAGAGAATATCCTTAGAAAGTCCAGATTCAAGATTTGAGATACTGCGAGCTAATAATACCTTTTTTTGATTAATTACGAAAACACATAGTTATTTGTTATGTTATTATCAAAGGTAAAAGAATATAACCGTGCTCATTTTAATGAGGAAAAGTTGATAATGCGAATTGCAATCAATCTTTTTCTCCTTAAAACAGAACAATGTAGTAATCAAAAACAACCACAACAGATTACATAACACACCGCTATCAATGGAAATGACATAAATTACGGTTTCATTTTTCCAAACCGAGAAATTATTTCATATCATAGTAATGATTACAAAAAAAGTTATGTCGAGGAGCTAGCGCAGCATGACGGCTCTAATAAAACCGTCAAGTGACAATTTTCGATCGATTCTGATTAAAATAAAATAATATCTGACAGATGGCTTGTCATATAATTATGAAACTGAACTATTTAAGGCTGTCAATATGCAAAATTCATTTGACCATGCGGTACAAATGAGAAAAAAGGTGGGCACATATTGCATCCATCCATTTTAACTGTAACTCGACACTCTCGCATCCACAGAATAAAAATAAAACCATCATCATCATGCAGACATCAGACACAGTAGGACGCATTTATTTGAGAGTTCGGTATTCCTCTTATAATTATAGGAGAACCATATGCTCTTTCTCCATTCGAGAGCATTAGAGGCCTACTTACCCGAACCGAAGTAGAGTCTGCGAAACGTTCCTTTACTGACAGAAGAGCGCTTAGCGCAGTTTAATTTCAGATTTGAAAACGGACAATAATGGTTCAAGTACGGCAAAGTAACGTAATTTCAAAAAGCCTATGCATAAAACCTGCTGTACTTAATTTAATAATTTAATTAATTCTTACCCAATTCGAATGCCATAGTTATTGGAACGGCATCGTGGATATAATGTAATAACGGGAACCGATAATACTGGAAAAATGGCAATCAAGGCGAAATGAATGTGCCAATTAATAAGATCGAGCGCAAAAATTACAGAAACCTGTAAAATTATTACCATAATGAATGCAGCTGTGTATGCAAAATATTTCGGAAAAAGAGAGTTTAACGATAGTTTACGCAACATCTGTCCGCGGTTGGAATTTTTCAAGAATGACATAATTCGCCAAAGAAATTTTACACATTTCAAGAATGCGATAAAAAGTGTAAACTTGAACTTTTCCGTGAAAATTCGACCGCCGGTGAGAAAATCCCTTAAAAAACGCCATAAATGGGAGGAAATAAAGAGAAAGGTGGGCCCATTGACGTTATCGCGGCCTCGTGGCGCTTTAAACCCGATAGTTATTTCGGGCAGAATGTTCATGCATACATATGAATCGAAACACGCCCCCGGACCCAGACAACAAAGAAATAATCCCGTCGGAAAAAAATAAACAAGAAAAATCCGAAGGGTGAGTCATCAGAAATCCCCAAAATAATCCTCCACCCGTATGATACCAACTTGAGGAAACGGAAAAATTGAGACACGGAAAAACTGACCTTTTTCGGTCCGTTCTGGACGATCTGCTCGTACTCGCCGTTGCTTTCCGCCACTTCCGCCGGCATCTTCGACCCGAAAATCACAAGAACGGAGCAAAAACGACTTCCGTTAACGGACGACGCGATTATTGTCGCACGTTTAGCCCGAAACCGGCCGGTTTTCCTCCACTCCGCCGCATTATCAATCACCGGCCGAGGGGAACGCGCACACTCCGCACCCAAATCGACTCACCATTGGTCCTCGAACCGTTTCAAATATATATTTGCATTTTATAATAAAATCGACCATACAAAAATACAGTGTGATTAATACAAAAAACCTTAAAAAATACTGGCGGTTAATAGAATAGAGCGGTGATGATACAAAAAAGCGACTAAAATATTGTAAAATTGTTGGGTCATCTTCAAAATGTCACAGACCGGCGGCCGTCATTTGTCACCCCACATCCTGATGGCCGTCAGAGCGGCGTTCACCTTATTGCACCACTCGACCCTCTCCTCTTTCGTGTCGGCCGATAACAAATGCCTGAAAATAACAAAACTTCAATTTTCCACCATGCTAGATTTTGACAGATGTCATTTTTTTGACAGAATAACAAGTGTAAAAATTTTTGACAGATGTCAAATTTTGACAGGTGTCGAATTCCCGCCGGGCTCACCGTATGACAGTTTTGTCCCCCTTGCGGATCATGACCAGGGTGTCCTTGTCCTGAGGGTGGGCCACCCGCTCCCTCTCCAAGAGGAATGTGTGCAACCGGGCGCAAATGTCGCGACTGACCGGTCCGGTCTCCTTGGTGATGCAATGTTTCAGATTGATCGAATCGATGGGCGGCTGAAAAATCCCAAAAAAAAAAAAAAATCAAAATGACACATAAATCCCTGAATAAATTGACAGCACGTACAGTTTTTCGTTCGTCGTCCGGATATTTCCAGTAACTGAGGGTGTGACCTTTCAGGAGGCACCATCTCCTGTGCCAAGCTCCGAAACCGGAAACGTCTTCAAACATTGTCAAAAATCCGCGATGCTCCACCGACATCGCCAGTTCGCACGTTACGGCCATCTCCACGGTGCCTTCGAGCGGACTCATCGAGGGGGCCTGTCAAAATCGTGTCAAAATTGACGGTTTTAAAAAATATTCCACAATTTGACAGCTGCGAAATACTCAAGAAAATTGACAGCTGTCAAAAATATTCAAGAAAGTTCCCAGCTGCCGAAAATATTCAAGAAAGTTGACGGCTGTCGAAAATATCCAAGAAAGCTGACTGCTGTCTTGAATATTCAAGTAAGTTGACAACGATCAAAATTCAAAAATAATCAAGAAAATTGACAGTTGTCAAAAATATTTGATTACAGGTTGCCACCTCGTTTTAATTTCCAAATTCCCTGACAATTACAGTTTTTTTTTCCAAGTTGTAAGCAAACAAATTTTTCGGAACTGAAGGGGGTGAGTTTTTTCCTCTGACTTTCCCATTATCCCTTGGACCTTGGAATTCCCAGATTCTTTTTAAATTTCCGAATAACCTGATAATTGTGGTAAATTTTCAAGAAAACTGACAAATGTTGAAAATATTTGACAATTTGACAGCTGTCAAAATTAAACTACAGTCTGGGAATATCAACTAACATTATTCAGAGTCCAGTGCTTCTTGTTGATGGCCTGCACGGCGAAGACCACGTAGCCCATGAGGGCGAAAGTGGGCGATCTGACGGCGTTCGGCCCTGCCGGCGACTCCATGATCGGCCTGACGAGTCTAGAATCCTGTTTCGATTTTTTCGGCGTCACTTTACTGTTGGGCTGTCAGAACAAAAAAATCGTATGAAAAAAAATCGCATCGAAAACTGTCAAAATATCCGTACCCTCTTGATGTGATATTTGACATCGTGCGGCAGAAACTCCTCTTGCGCCTGCAGACAGTAAACCTCGAAGGTTATGGTGAAATCGCTGTAGATGTTGTCCAATTTGATTTTGCCCGGAATGCGCAAGTCCATTTCGAGATTTTTCCTATTCGACGCCACCGTCGAGACGAGCTGGGTCGGCGCCACCTGCTCCCCGCACTTGATCAGGCAGACCACGTGATGGCCCATGCCTCCAGCTACGGAAAAATGACAGTTGACAAGTGACATATGACATGACAAGTGGCAAATTTAATGTGACATGTGACAAGTGACATGTAACATGATAATTGACATGACAAGTGACATGACTAGTGACATGACATGACAAGTGACATGACATGACAAGTGACATGACATGACAAGTGACATGACATGACAAGTGACATGACTAGTGACATGTAACAAGTGACACATAACAAGTGGCATATGATATGACATGTGACATGAAAGTTGACAAGTGACATAACAGTTGACAAGTGACATGACAGTAGACATGTGACGACCTAACAAGTGACATATCACAAATGACACATGACAAATGACACATGACAAGTGACACATGACAAGTGACACATGACAAGTGACGTATGAAAAGTGACGGTTCAAGTTACCTGCGGCCAGTGCCGTGACGTATTTCTGCTTCAGGGGCACGACGATATTGGAGATTGTCAATGTGCCCTTCTCCAGGGGCAGATTGCGGGAATGCTGGCCCTGCGGACGGAGACATTTCTCGACCTCCAATCGCTGCAGTTCGTGGAGGGCGGCCTGCCGCCTGTGGGCTGTCAAAAAATCACCCATCATCGAAAACTGTCAAAAACGACCGAGAACTGTCATACTTGCGACCAATAAAACGCGTTCCGCTTCGACCTGTTCCGTGGAGCCCATGAATTCCGGCGTGGAATTGCACAGGTTCAACGCCTGGCTCGTCTGCGAGATGATCATCTGCTGTTTCTGGACTTCGGCTTGCAGTTGCTTCATTTTCTCCTCGACGAGATGGCGCTCGTTCGAATATGACGCTTCCGACGACGGTCGGTTAGAAGACGCGACCGGCTGTCTAGAAATCTGCCTTACCGGCGTGTTGTTGGCCGAAAGGGTCTGTTGCTTCCTACGAGACGCGTGTTAAAATCGAGAATCGTGATGTCGGTAATGCAGTTACCTGTAAAAGCTGACGGTGTGCGTGAGGGGCATGACGTTATCGCCGTCGACCACGTAAGTCGGCACTTCCGATTTTCTCGGCGTGATCACGGATTTGCTCGGCGATTGGAATTGCTCGTTCTTGCCGCTTTTGTAATTGAAAGAGTTCGAGGGCTGTGCGACCTGTCGAAAATTCGTATGAAAATCTGACAGCTGTCAAAAATTTGGGTTTTGTTTTACGTTTTTGGGAGATTGTTTTCCTAATTTTGGTGGAGTCGGTCCACCCTGGGCCTCGTCATAGGCCAGAGCCTCGTCGATGTAGTCGTCCATGCCGTCAAGCAGATCTGACATATTGTCACTAGAAGAACTGTCATTTATTACCTGTCAAAAAAAGCACAAATAAGAATATGGCTGTAAAAAGCATATTAAAGCAACGGTTGTCAAAAAACAGCAACCTGTCTAAAAATAACTCATCAAGGAACAAAATTAAAAGGTAATGAATGTCAATGTAGCAGCTTGAGAATGAACAAAACTTGAATACAATCTGGCAACATGACAAAAACAACTTTTAAGCTGTAAAAAACACAGTTCAGTGATCCATGAAATGTCAAACAAAAAACGAGAGAACAAAAAAAAGATAGCGGAAATAGAAACTTACTCTTTTTTGTGGTGTGTTATTTTGACAGACGGTCCTTAGAACGTCGCGCCCGAAACTGGTGTTGACTTCATCAGATTCGGCGAAGCTTTCTTCAAAACTGGACCGGAAACAGAAACAAAAACGGTTTAAAAAATTTAGAAAAATTTATTCCTATCACAAAGATAATACAAAGAAAATCAGTCTAACGTTGGATCAGTCAAAAAAACCAAAAACAAGAGAAAACCTATGACGACAAACACAAACAAAAGAGAATCCAATCTGAGACTTTATCCCACCTGCTGTTAGGACGACTCGGATTCTGATCAGTTTCGTGTTCCGTCTCTGTCGCAGACTCGATATCCGTCAAACTGGGATAGAGCCTTCCCGCTTTTTTCGGACTGACTTTGATCCTCTTGACGTCGTTCAAAACCGCCTTCACCTTGGGACTGTCATTTTTACCTGTAAACAAAAATCACCATGGCAACCACCGACAACAACAAACGAACCATAGCAACAAGTGTCAAAATTACAATACTCACTGCATCTTTTGTTTCCGCCACTTTTGCGGTTACCTTCACCACTTCCACTTGAACAGGCAACCACGGGAGGGGGCGGCGGAGGCGGCACGACTTTCGGGGCCTTTTCCGAGGGCTTGATCATGGCGGTTTCCTCGGTCACGTCATCCAAATCGTCGTATTCTTCCGCGATTTCGGGCTGTAAAAATCACCAAGTTTAGTAAAAAATAACTTAATTAAGTTGACAGAAAACGAACTTCTTCAGTTTTGTTGCGATTAAAACGATTACACAACATGTCCATGTCTTTCCTCCGTTGCTCCCTGATCTCGTTTTCTATGCCTTTCGAAGAAATCGTGCTTTTCGACTCAAAGAGAGCGGCCACCGTATGCGCGATGCCCATGCTTTGAGAAACGGAAGTTTTCGGTTCGATCTCCACCCTTTTCGGATTTTTGACAGCAACTTTCGGTTTGGGAGTCTCGACGGAAATCTCTTTAGGTTTCGGGACGTTGACAGGCGGTTTCGGGGCCGGACTTTTCACCCTCTTCACCTTATTACCGGGAGTATCTGATTTATTCGCGGGAATCGCCATGGCGAAAGCGGCTTTCGGCACTAAAGCCGCCCCTTTGTTTTTCTCGAAAAGGGCTTTCCTTTCGGAAACCGATAACAAAGCCGGATCTTTCGTCGCCGATTTACTGGGACTTCCGGATTCGAAAATGGCCGCCCTTTTGGCCACATCCACGCTCTTGTTGATCGTCTTGACAGGCGATTTCGGCTTAACCGGAGACTTTTCTTCCTCTTCACTTTCGTCCTCTTCTTCGATCACATTTTCGGACGATTTCGAAGCCAATTTCGTCGTTCCGGCAGTCTTGACCTCCTTTTCGCCCTCCGAATCGTATTTATAAATCAATTTCGAACTCGATTGGGTCCTGGTGAAACCTTGAGACTCCTGTAACCGAAAAATTCAAATTTAGTGACTTTTATTACTTGAGGTTGGTAGTAACTTATTACCAGACTGTCCAAAACTTTCTGATCCCAATTTAGCGATTTTTGAGAGTCTTTTTTGGGGCTTTCGCTCACGATTTTCGGCGGATTCGGGGCCTTGGGCTTCAGGGGTTTGACAGGGCTGGATTTGGGGGTTTCGGGGGGTTGGGGAGCAGGCGGCTTCCAGATTTTCTTCGTACTCTGTTCGGGTTTCTCCTTTCTTAAGGAGACGTCGTCTTCCCAACGATTCATGTTTTCCGCCAAAGCCGCCAATTTTTTCAAACCTTTTCTGGGCGTTTTCGGTTCGGAATCGATTCTCGCCACTTCCGAGTCTTCGACTAATCCGAATTTCGCTTCGGTTCGGTGGATCGGGGACGAAATCCCCGCGTCTTCACCACCTGACAATAATCATACGTCATCAGTTTAAAATCGACCAATCAAATAAGAGGATAAGTTTTTGCGACCAATCACATCGTATGATTCATTCAAAATCGAAATTTGACGTTTGACAGTTTATTGAAAATATTTTACCTGCGTACAGTTGTCCGAGTCGATTGAGACGTTTCTTGGCGTCTTCCCGGAGGCCCTGGGTGGCTCCGCCATCATCATCACTCTCCTCGTGCTCCTCAATTTGCACCTCCACCCTCACATTATCTACAGAACTCACTTTAATTTCCATATTAAAGTTATCATTTTTAAAATTCAAAGTTTTGTGGAGTGACTTGGGCGAGGACGTGATTATTTCGGATGAAACGCGCGTGGTCGATGTCTGGCGTGTTAATAATTTCGAAAAGTTACCTTCCGACTGGTTCTCCTTGGATTCCGGCCGAAATCTACTCAAATTCGGCTCCGAAGAGACCTCTTTTTGGGCGATTTTCTTCTTCGGAGAGGCGGCGCCCAAGTTCGGTTGGGACGACGCCTTCGGGCTCGACGCGTTCCTGTCTTTCAGCAGGGTCGTTTTGGGCGTCTCTCCGTTGTTGTAGCCCTCGAGGAGTTTCTGGCGTTCGCGGGCCCTCGCTAAAATGTTCTGCACAAGGGGGGCGGATTACTCGACGAGTTTGGGACGGGATTTAACGACAGAAAACTTACTTCGGTGAACGAATCCATGGCAGGGAACTAGCACGACACTTTACAGCACATTTAACACGAAATTATTGAGGTTTTTTAATGTTTTGGGAGTTTTTTAGGGGCCAGTGTTTATATCGAATGACGGTTGGGAACGCTAATTTCAAAAGTGACGTTTGTCAAAATGGCCGAGTGAGGGCGCTAATTTTGCAACGTTGCCAGATGCAAAGCGAATGAAAACCGTTGAGAAACTTTCGAAATAAGACCTACAAAATTATTGAGTTTACTCAGAATTACGAAAAATTGTTTCTTAATACAATGCTGGTTATTGTGTTGAGATTATTCAGTCAATTTGATTCAAACGTGTTGAAATTCTTTGATTAACGCTTGGCAACACTGTAGATTTCAAATAAGTCGTTAAAAAGGCGGCAAATTCGAATTTATTCGGCTTGGTTACATTTCGGTCGATTTCAGCGAGGATTTCAGTGGTAAAAAGGGACACTGCTCTTGTTCAGTTGATTCTCGTGCATGAATTTGTACTTGGCAATCCCGTACATGATCTCATTGCAATCCATGTCGTTTTCCAATTCGAACGGTTGTAAGAAATGCGCTAATAAGTGTATGCTCGCACAAATTCCGAACGTTAAGAGCATGGATTCGATCGCGCTCAAAGCCATTTTCACTGTAGATTTTGTGATGAGTTTATTTGACAGAAACAACAACTTAACAATTAACAATTATCGTTTTTTGACGGCTATCGTGTCGTAGATATCGGTCCTCCTTTGTTGCGAAATCGGAATCTGCTGCCTCACTTTATCGCACTCGGTGAAATCCAAGTCCTGTATGACGATTTCCTGACCGTCCTTGGCTTGCGCCACGACTTTGCCCCACGGATCCGTCACTTGCGAGTGCCCCCATGCCACGTACCCCTTTTCGTTACGAGCGGGGCTTATGGCGAAGACGTACAGCTGGTTGTCGACGGCCCTGCCGCGCTGGAGGAGCTCCCAGTGGATCGGCCCCGTCGTCATGTTGAAGGCGCCCGGGTAAATCAGGAGCTCGCAGCCTTGTAATCGGTACAATTTCGCCATTTCTTCGAACCTCAGATCGTAACAAATCCCTAATCCGATCTTGACTCCGTCTACTTCGAAAGTGGCCAAGGAGTCACCGCCACTCAAGATTTCGGACTCTTTAAAAGTGATTCCACCGGGGATGTCGATGTCGAACAGGTGGACTTTTCTGAATTTCGCCACCAATTCGCCTTTCGGATTCCAAACCGTACAAGTGTTGTAGATTTTGGCGCCGTCTTTTTCGGGGAAAGTGCCGCCGACTAAATAGATTCCGTGGCTTTTCGCCGCCTCCGATAGCATGGCACTGGTGGGTCCGTCCGGGATCGTTTCGGAATACTCGTCAAAAAATTTCGTTCCGTATGGTGAATTAAAACATTCCGGTAATGCGACTAGTTTGGCTCCTTTCGTTTTCGCTTCGGCTATTAGTTTCGAGGCATTTTCGAGATTTTTACCGCGATCTGTCCCCACTTTTAGCTGTATCAAGGCGGAACGGAACCCTCTTCCCATTGTTGTCACAGACCTACAGCTTATCGATAATGGAGTGGAAGGAATGAGGGCAGTTCTTGAGAAATTAGAAAGGAGATTACGCAACATTCGACCTTTATCACTGGAAAAATATCATAAAATGCGTTTTTTTTATCTAAATATTTGAAAAAATTTAGAACAATGTGCACTTATTCGAGTTGCGACATACACTTATTTATAGATGATATGATTGTTACAATAAATTGCTTTTATTTGGAGTTTTTCTTGCGATTATAAGGCTTTTCTTTACAACTTTTCACTTTTAAAAAGTTAGGTTAATCAGCTGGTCGAGGATTGACGTTTACGTGACGTAAACGCACCCACTGTTCTGATTGGTTGTCTGATAATTTCGACGATTTCTATTGGCCGAAAAAAAGAAAACACCTTCGCATAAAAATAGCGAAAATGGTGGGGACGCATAAGTACGTCCTTGACGGCGCCTGCGTTGCCAGTTCTCCGCGACCTTTCCCATTGTTGTCTTGCGTCAATCTTGAACTGTCATTGTAGTGAAACATATGTAAAGATCAGCAGAAACACAAAGTTTTATTAGTTTTTTTAAATGTCCAACAAATACCACAAATGTAAGACAGGTGAGTGCCGAATCAGCTAATCTCTGGGTGCTCCCCGAAGCCCCAGCATAAGGTCGACCCCTTTTTCGCCTTTCTCGTCCGGGAGGGGGCTCGGTTTTGTGCCCTTTTTGCCCTTCCCGTGGCGAACGTCGCGATAGATTCCGCACAGATCGCCCGTCCCGCACGATTTCCACGCCAAGGTCGCGTTTTTATCACCGCTCGCTCCTCGCGTCCATCGAAATCGATCAGGAAGAGTAATGCGCAAAAAGTCAACACCAGGCGATAGCGTAGTCGCGTGCCGCTGGGGTGCCCTTGATGTGGAAATTCCGCGACTCTTTCGAAATCTGACCCGCCGGAATGTTCCAGACATCATGACCAGCTTTGGCGACTGCCCGAGACCGAAGAAATCCAAACAGTCCGAGGACTCGATCGCCTCCACGTCCTCGAAATGGCACCTGCTGCCGTCGATAGTCGTGCACGAGATCTTCGACCTGCTCGACGCGAGGGACAGGCAGAGCGCCTCGAGCGTCTGCCGGAACTGGAGGCAAAACGTCTTCCATCCAAAGTGAGATACCTTTCGAAAAATCTAGGGTTTTTCGTGCGGATTTCTGGGGTTTTTCGGTTTATTTTGTGTCATTTTTCTAGGTGGTGGCCGTCGGTCGCGTTCGAAATCGGCCCGGACGATTTGGAGAGGGCGACTTTCCTGACCGCAAAGTTCTGCGGTATAGTCACAAACGCTACAATTAAGTTCAACACGTTGTCCCCGCAATGCACCGACGAGTTCGTCGTTTTGATCGAAGGTCTCAGCGAGAACAACAACCTGCGCGAACTGATAATCGAGCCGACCCATTGCCACTTTGACATGTCGCGATACAACGGGGGGCGCAGCTACGACGTCTCCGACGTGATAGAGAGACTGAAACGCTGCCTCCCCAAACTGACCAAATTCAGTATAGGATGCATCGAGGACTTTGCCAATTTCACCGACGAATATTTGGATATTTTAGTGGAGAGCAAGCCGGCCAAAGTGACGCATCTCGGCTTCGCCACCGTCAAAGACAATCCGAGCGAGTACGAGGCCTCGCACTTCGATCCGGCGCGAATCCGGGCCTTCACCGGACTCCAAGTGAGTTTCGACACCTGTCAACCGACTTTGACATCTGACAGTTAATCATTTTTGACATCTGACAATTATTTCTGACATCTGTCAAATTATTTTTCAGATATTGAGTATAGACTACGAGGAGCTCTCCGATCGTTTCCTCGACTGCCTGAAAGACGCCAAAGACTTGGAGAGGTTGGTAGTTCATTTGCACGGTTTAAGAAATGGGTACAGTGGAACCACCGAAGGAGCTTGGGGGGAATTCGTCGAGAACCACCCGAAATGTCAGTTGCGGTTGACAGTTATTCACGCCTACCAGGAGATCGACGATCTGCACAAGAAAGTGTTGAGGGAGAAGATGCCGCTGACTCATCTGAAAGTGTTCTTTTGCGAAAACGTGAGTCTCCGATTGCGGTTTTCGTTCTGTATCGATTTCCGATGGGTGCAATTTTTAGGTTAACATTCCACTCCTCGAGGATCTTCCCCGGTACTACGCGAACACTCTGCGGAGCCTCGTCTGGGTCGATTCGCTGAGCGGGACGAAAAACAGTCGGGTTTTCTCGCGTTCCCTGTACGAAACCACGCCGGATCCGCTGGTGATGGTCTCCTGGCTCTGTCAAAAATTGGAAGAGTTGGTGTTTTACGGGTACAAGTACAGGTACGAGAATCTGATCGCCATAGCGCGGCTGAGGGGCGAGAAACTGAAGGTGCTGGAGGTGGCCGAAGAGGATGTAGTTTTCCCACTTACCGACCACAATTCCCGCAAACATTTTCTCCAGGTACCTAGATAATTCGAAATTTCCGCCATTTTGTTGCTGACGTTTGTGTTTTTTCTAGGACATTCCGCAGCAGCTGAAGCGCCCCTGGGCCCCCGTGAAATCGTCGGCCCTGCACCCGGTGATCAGGGGTCCGACCCTGGGCGACTCGGACGAGTACCTCCTGCCGTTAGTTTTATCGGATTTGCGTCACGAAAATCACTAGTTAAGTACCAACAACCTGACGAACGAAAAAATGCCCCGACACCCATTTTTATCGTCCTCACCGATCGTCCCATCCTTTGTCATGGCTTACCTACGATTACAGTTTCCTTCTTTATCTTACCAATGTTATTATTACCTCCTAAATAATACCCACTACCACCAACTTATACTACCTTAATAAATGACGTATTGGCGCCATTTTGTCCCCATAACTGAAAAATCCGTGAGCGGTTCGAGTTTGTGATCGAAGTTACGGTGCGGTGACTAATCGTAACCGCGGTTACGGTATATTGCGCGATTTAACGAAATAATTGTTGAAATTATTATTAAACAAAAACACCAGAAAAGCTGGATTAAGACGAAATCGGGTTATATTTTTGTTATTATTCAATTGATTATCGTTATAGATTTTACGGATTTTTATTTTTGGTTGTTGTCTTCACTTTTCTGCTGCTATTTTGTAGAGATTTTATTTCCGTTCGTATATTCGTTGAAAGATATTTTGTTTTCGTTATTGTAGAGATTAAGGAGTAAAAACATCTGTGATATAAACAAAAAAATAACAAGAGAACAACGATTGTTAACACAAACTAACAACAGAACTTATATAGAAACAAAACAGCACTAAAATCAATGAGTACCTGTCACTTTTATTGTTTTAAAATGAGGGGAGCATAACGCATGTGAACTGGTGGCGCCATCCCCTCATAGAAAAATCGAAGTTAACAATCGAACTGAAGTGCGGATTTGAATAAGAGACGGTCGATTTCAATTAATTAATTTCTCTTTGATTTATTCTAATTATAAAAAAAAACACCAATAATAATAAATGATGAATTGGTACGACTTAGGCTGGGATTATAGTTTGACGTAACTTGACACTTTGATTGTTTTCCATACGGAACGGATTAGTGAAACCATAATCCCAGTTTTATTGTCAAAATGTTTTGATAGATGTCATAATTTTGAAAAGTGCTGTTATTGATTGCTATGGAAATATTGGAAAAAGTTACGAACAAAACACAACAAACAACAAAGATTATTACGACCAATCGTGTCATTCCAATTATAATTATAATATGTAATTATTAGTTCTAAGGGTGTTAGTGAGTCTATTAAATATGTACGTATAGGGAGAAATAATTAAAAAGCGCCACCTAATGTAGGGATTCTAGCAAAACGGGGACGTCTTGTCATGTCTGTGATAATATCTTGAAAAAAAAAGTTCGTCTATTTTCAGTTGGTAACACTTGTTGTAATAAGATAAAAATACAAAGGTGAATTCCCCTAGAAATTTGAAAGTTGAAGAAGCGCTGAAGTTTACTTAAATTGAGTGATATATTGTTATACCGAAGACCAAAAGTGTACATAAAAAGATCTAAAAGTACCTGAAACAAACATAAAGAAAGTAAAAACCCTAACTAATAAATAAATAAAGAAAAAATGAAACCTAGTCCACAATGAAAAGTAATTAATTTAATCATTAATGAAGAAATCTTTATGTAGACCTATTTGAGATGAATTTGAAGAAAATATATGTAAATGTGTTGTGTATGAATGTATAAGAGAAGTTATGTTTGCCATCATCTTAAAACTAAAAACAAAAACTATATTATCATGAAACTATCTGTGATGTTATTAAAAACAAAATACAAAAAACAAAAGGAAGAAGGACACATTGTTAACAGCGTACATATGTTAAACAACGCTCAAATGTTTACAATGCGGGTCTCACGCAATCAGTTTAAAAACAAAACAAAAAGAACTGTCAAATTGTTGGGTGAAAACTTGAGAATAAAAATTAAACGAAAAGTCCCTGAAACCATCAGAAATTTTGGTAAATCGTTACGACAAGGGCGCTATTGTGTTGTCTCTACAATAAATACCTACGAGTATAGTTCACTTTTGATGGAACAATCCAAAATGTTATGTTATTAGAGCGACAATAATGATTCAAAATAAAAGATGACAACACAACAAAACAAAATATTTATGCAGAATACTAGAGATAGTATTCTGCGATAATTGACATAACTTTTTCGAGTTGTGTTTTTTCTTACTTACGTATTATTACTACTAATATTATTATTGTTATGTTACGTTACGATTATTGTATTTTTATTATTTTAAATGATTTTTGTCCTTTCTTTTCCTTTCTCTATTAATATTATGATTATTATTAGAAAGTAGTTTTAATATAATGATAACTAATTTAATTAGTAATTAGTATCGTTATTGAATGTAATATGAGAAGTTTCTCTTTTAATTTATCACATTTTCGTGTCATACTGTTGACGACATTCCGTCAATTCAAATCTTCTATTCAATATCTGTCAGTTATCATTTACAGGAACCTGTAATCTTTTCAATTTTTGTTTTTCTTCGTGTTGCTTTTTCTTATTGACAGATCTCACTTATGCAGCTGTCATTTGGAGTTAGTTTTGAATTGGTGTGAAGTTGAAAATTAAATGTTGTTATTGACAAATTTCAAATTTTAACCTATTCTCTCTATCTCTCTACTTATTATTAAATATGAAAATTGAAAATAATTAAAAAGTTGACTTCGATTAAGTAAATTGAAGTAATTTTCGTTCTGTTCTTCAATGTAAACGATGTATCTAAAATTGGTTAAAATAAATATTTGGTATCTGCACTTGTTGATGGCCTAAATCCCACCATCTTTAATTTAAAATTCCGTATTCGTTTGAAGTAAATTTATATTCATTTCGAAAAATCGTAAAATATATACAACTTAAAATATTAACAATTCGATAAAATCATTTTTTATTGTGCAACTGCAATTCGGCTTCGGAGACAGTTTTGAAAAGATTGAACTTCACTTCGGTCTGCACTTGAGGCGGAAACTGCTTCACCGTATCGTACAACAAACTGAAGAAATCTTTGAGAGCGTCTTTATCACCGACGGTCGTACCGACACTACTGTCACTAACTAAATCCGAACGAGATTCTGCATTCGACTGGATTTGCGATTTCACATTGTCTTTACTGTCAATTTGAGGCATTTCTATATCGTTAGTTGGCACCACTGATTCTGCTGGTGAAACGAGAACCGGCTCATCATCGTCGTCATCAATCACTTCGCTTTTAATATTTGCACTGACAAACTGTGGAGATGGGGGCGCCACCACTGGCTCGGGAGTCAGTGATAAAGATGACTTAGTCGGGACCTTTTCTGGGGATTTTTGTATTTTCGCGCTGTTGGTACCACTGCTTTCACCGTTTTTCTTCGTTTTGTCGTCCTTTTTGCTGAATAGACTGTCGAAAAACGAGATTCAATCGAGATCGGAATTACAGGAAACTGTAAATTACCTTTTGAGAGTTTCCAGATCGGTCTTGCCGTCTTTTTTAACGCTTTTTACGAAAACCCCTTTACTGCAGATCATTTTACCGTTGGCATCCCGTCGCTTGAACACTATCATCTGTTTCGGACTGCCCTCGCCGTTTTTGCACCCGTGAATTTCTTCAATGTTCACGCTATACGGTTTTTTTGACAGCTTGCTGATTTTGACAGTCCGGACGATCGTTTTTGACGGCAGCGCCATGGCCACCGCCGTATTCGATCCAGTCGGAGAAGTGGTCGAGCTGAAAAGCAGATTTCTGTAACTCCCGTGCTTACAGTTTCCTGTAATTCTCACCTGGGGGTGGCGGAAGTGGACGGATCGACCTGCAGCGGCAGTCGGGGGCCCATCCTGACTATGTCGAGCCTCGGGCTGAACAGGATGTCGCCCAGATCGAGCCCGCAGCACTTCCGGTTGCTCCGGATGCACTTCCGGTGGTACAGATTCCAGCAGACGGTGCACACGACCCCCGGCAACAAAATCTGGTTGCTGCAGCTGGCGCACTGGCACACGACCGTGCCCAGGTTGACTTTCACGTGCCGGCAGCAGGGGAAGGCGCCGTCGATGCAGTTCGAGTGGTACGACCGGGAGCAGTTCGGGCAGCGGGGCCCCAATCGCATAGGCAGGAGGCACAGACTGCAGCCGAGCTCCTGCGACTTCCTGGTCTGCAGGAACTTGCTGCAGCACGTCGTGAACTGGCCGACGCAGTGCGTGTGGAAGACCTGCAGGCACGTGATGCAGCTCGGCCCGAACTGGACCTTGCCGCGGCACTCGGGGCACCTGGAGCTCGGCAGCCCCGAGTACGGGAGGATCGAGGCGCCGCAGCAGACGGCGACGCGGAACGCGCACTTCAGGTGGAAGAACGACCTGCACTTCCGGGCGCAGCGCGGCCCCTCGTCGACCCTCTCGTTGCACACCTTGCAGCGGACGGTTATCGTGAAAGGGTTGACTCCGATCCGGCTTATCTCCGACAGGGTCAGCTTCCGGATTTCCACCTTGCAGTCGCGGATCAGTGACGAGTACGAGTGCTCGGTCGATCTGGAAAAGGTCGATTCGGGGTGAAAATGCGATTTTTTCGGTTTAATTTGAGGGAAAGCTGGGCAAGTTCGGGCGACATAACCTCAACTTTTTGTTTACTTACATTTTTACGGTCGGGGCCTTAGGGGGCTCCTCGAGTCCTGGTTTTTTGTACAAAACTGAAACTGGGGTCTCCATTTTGGGTCAATTTGACGTGGGAATACGCGTTTTGGTGGCATTTTCGTTACCAACCGCAGAAACAACCAAACACTAGAAACGTCAACACCAACTTAAACTCAAAAAACCAAAAAATCCCCAGATTTCATAAGAAAAAAAAACTCCCTCCAGGATTTTCTCCATTATTTCGTTTTTATTAATCAATAAAACAAACTAATCAAACTTTCTACTAAATAAATTAACATTTAGAAGCGACTCCTATTAATTATTCCACAAAAAAAAAACCAGTCGTGTTTTTCAAGTTTGTAAAAAGGGTTTAATTAAAACCGGAAGCGCCCTCAACCTCTCGGAAACATGAGGGCCACCACCCTCGACCTTTTACCGCAAACATCCATCGGTTTATGTTTATGAACGGAAAACCAAACGAAACGGAATGAACGAAACCGGTAGGTAAAAACGGTAAGAATAATCGTACGTCCTTAATTAAATACGATAAGTCGAACCGTAGTTAGACAGAGAGAAAACAATTAACGTACGGTGCGGATCCTTCGAAAGAAACACGTCGAACGCGAAAGAACGCGCGTCGAAAAAGGACGAAAACAGTGACGTCCGTTCGAGATTAGTGTCGTGCGTCGTATGAATAAAACCGAACCGACTGAAACGCGACGGACGTCGCCTCCGCTTCGAACGAGTGAGAGGGTGAGCGAGCGAGCGACGCACGTCTGAGATGACGTGTCGGCGTCGTAGACACAACACACAAGGCCGCGCCATATTGAATTGAATCAGTCGTCTGTTAATTCCGGTCGGTGCGGTGAGTTAGCGCGTTTTCCGGTCGAATTTTCGGGTGCCTTTGCGATTGCGGTGCGTCGGGAGCGGCCCGGGGGGCGCCAGCGGTACCGCGGCGATGTGTGCGCCGCCCAGCGTCAGCGCCAAAGTGTCTCCGAGCGTGTCGCGCGTACGGGATAATCGATTCGTCAACGCGAGCGGTTAGGAGCGCGACGGTGTGCGGATAACGGCCGGAGAGGTCCGCGATTCTCGACGCTCCGACCGACGGCCGGCGGGACGTGGACGCCGCCCGCCGCCCCCGCTGAGGGCGCCCGCCCCGCCACTGACGGCGCCCCCAGGGCGGTCGCCGAGCCGGCCGGCGCCGGGGCCCCGCGCCACCTCCGATCCTCGCCCGAAAACGGTGCCCCCGTTTAATTAGCCGCTCCGTCTCTCTCGCGCGCCCGGACCGCCGTCTCCGTCTCCTTCATGGAGAAGATGGACGTTGATGAGGCCGTCGTGGATTTGAGTGTCAGGTAGGATCAGCGTTTCCGATTTTTTCCGCCCCCTCCCGGTCCTAATTAATCTCGGTGCCTTTTTCCGCGTTTCGCCCGTGTGTTTGCGACCGATTTCACAGGTCGTGCTTTTATTTAACGACCGTTAACCGCGCAACCTTCTCCTCCCTCTCCGCCGACCACCTCATCATCATCCTTTTTTTTTTTTTAGTCGGTTGTTGCTTTGCCTCTCTTCTGCCACCCGATCATTATCCGTCTCTCTGTGTGTGCTCCGGTGTGCTGTATGCGTTTACACGAACGGGTAAATACGGGGAGGTAAAATTCCGGACCGTTTCGGTTCCGGATCGAAAACGTGCTCGCAGTAACCTGGAAATTACGAATTTCGTCCTCAATTATGCCGCGGATAAAGTAAAATTACCTAATTACGTAACGGCATTTCGTAATTCTCGATAATTGATTATTCGGTGCTTATTTTTCGGTCGCATTCATCAAATTCATGACGTGCAGCTGCAGCTGTCACTTTGGACATTAGGTGCGATTGTCAAAGACGCTCAATTGTTTTCCCCCATTTTTCGATTTTCGCTCGTATTTTAATTTCGTGCATTCGTTCCTTTTGTTGAAATAATGACCAGTTCCATGTGGCGTTATCATTATTCTTATCTCGACTGTACTTTGGTTTATCTCGAGTTCTAATAAGGTGCGTTCTGTTTGTTAAAATATGACGTTTCCATTCTCAGCTGTCATTATAAAACGTCATTAATTACTCGTTGTCACGAAGCGTAACCGCTACCGGGCGTCCAGTTTTTACGGGCACGTCAAAAGGACTCTAACGAACGGGTTGAAAATGCCGGAGGGATCTCGATTCAGTTCGATTATTTACGAGTTTTAGGTAATTTTGAAGGTGATTTCACGCTTCATTAATTCCCATTCAATTCAAATTCGAACCACTTTAACGTTTCACAATAAAGCCTAAATAGCCGGATTGGAAATTATCACAGGAAAGATCTACGCAGAAAGTCTCATTATTCATACCGTCACACGAACCGTGCATTATTCATCAGAGTGTCCTCACCTTTGACCGACAATACCAAATCGCAGTTAAAGTTTTTAGGTTATCGTTTGTTAAAATTAAAAACCGTCAGCCAGTAATAACGTAGAGAAAAAAACCGTGATTCTAATTTGAATTGTTCTGTTTTTGTTTTATAGTTCAAATCGATCGGCGTCTCCTCCAGCGGTACCAACCCAACCACCGCAACTCCCCCAAACCCATCAACAGTCACCACAGCAACAGCATCAACAGCATCAACAGTTGAGCATAGTGACGACGAACAATTCGCAATCGTCGCTAGGCTACAACAACCGGCGGGTGTTGAGGCCGCGCACCGAGCCCAGGAGCTACGTGGAGAGCCCGGACGTGCTGATAAACGGCACGCTCGACAAGCCGCGGACGAACGGCAACGCGGCCGACTACAGCAGCGACTCGAGCGAGGGCGAGATGCCGCCGCTGGCGCCCATCAAGGAGCTCAGCCCCACGGAGATGAAGCAGCGCGACCGCGGGCTGCGCCGGCTACGGGAGGAGCTGCGCGCCGAGGAGATGAAGCTCGTCCTGCTCAAGAAGCTGAAGCAGAGCCAGCAGCTCAAGGAGAACGTGGCCGTGCTGCCGCCGAGCATACCGCAGTCGGCGCTGCCGCCCACCGGGCTGCCGAGCGGCCTCAGCATCACCCCGACCACTGTGAAGGTGCCGCCGAACAAGGGCCAGCAGCAGCAGCAGGCGACCGTGCAGAACGTCCACTCGAGGCACTCGAACTCGCACAAGTCGGCGGGGGGCGGTGTCCCTTCGCTCCTGCGAGGCGTGAGTAGTTCATTTAGTCCACTATTTTTGGTCCACTATTAGTACTGTACTGGCTTTTCATAAATGCTTGGGTACATACCACATGACTTGGCGGAAGTTTGCAACCCGTGCTGCACCATGGGCGTCAGAACTGGGGCGGGTCTGGGGGTCTGGGGAAAACCAAAATATTTTCCACAGCTGGAATTTACCCAAACGAAAGGAAAAGAAGCATTTTCTGCAAGTGTCCACACCGTTTTCACGTTGAGGAAACTCACAGACAACGCAAAAGCACGTGTGTTTGCAGAATGACGGACGTAAACACTAAACAACACGAACGTCACTGGCGAGTTTGACGCACAGACTTGGTGGAGAAAACCTAAAAACACCTAATTCCCCAAAATTCCCCCAAATGTGTATGTTGACTTGCCTATTATACTAGTCGTAACTTTGTAGTGAGTAACTAGATTTTGAAGTTTTAGTAACTTTTGCTCTGTAACACTGACTTTTTACCCTGAAGTTTGCTGTGAGTTGGGTTTTTAAAAGTTGGGTTAGTTATTTCTTCTGTCATTTTTGAATAGCTTTGAATTTTCACCTATTCGAACGTATTCAGTCCTCTGTTCAATGAAATAACTTCATCTCTATATTTTTCTGTTTGCTTCAAGTTAAAATTCCGTTAAAACATTTCTCCTAAACTGTTTCTCAAGATTATCCGGAAAAATCGAGGGAAAAACTATGCCACAAGTGCCTGTAATCAGTGTAATCTAATGTTTTCATTATTTTCTACTTCCCTGTAATGCAGAGTGATGTGTATTTTCTTTCGTTGTGTTGTTCCACCTTGTTTTATTGAGGATATTTGAAAATTATTAGAAATTAGTTCGTTTTGGCTAGGATTTAAATGACAATCCATGTCAATCTAAACTTTTCTGAAGTTTTATATTTTTGCCAACAGCCAACTATTCATTTTATTTAGATTTATTTAGTTACAAAACCATGAAAAAACCTAACAACTCTAAATTCCGAGTTAGTTACTCATCACAAAGCTAATCTGCCTGTACCTCACGGTCACCTGGTACCCAAGCATTTATGAAAACCTAGTAATAGCAGACCGATCCGCCATCTTGGGTTCTGTCGTCATTAGGTTTGTTCGGGCACGTCGAATATGGATCGGTTTCCGACCTGTCACTGACTGTTTTCTGGTATTTTGGGTCAAGTTTGGGATCGGTCAGAAAGTGGTCAGAGTTGCAAAAACGCGTTTGTGAAAGCTAATCGGGCTATTATCTGCGCATGTCGGGAACCACTAGTACTCGCCGAAAGGTTCTGACCACTTTGACGGTTTGTAAACAGTCGGAAAGTGCGCCGAAGGTTCCTGCACAAACACCGGACTTTCAGTCAGAAACTGGTTGGAAACCGGTACGTGCGCTTGCTCGAACTGTGGCAAGTCTGTGCGCATGCGTCGTACTACGTGGACCGGTCCACAACTGTTGCCCCAACGAACCTGTTATCTTTCCGTTAGAGGATTTCATTTTAGACTGTCATGCATTTATTCGTTTTGTACGAATCGAACGAAAAAAAGAACAGAGCTGTGTGATTTGTTAAGAAATCTACGGGCAGATGTTTCGTATGTACCTGAAATGAAATCGTCTATTATGTGGGATTATTGTGAATAATTTTGAAAAATCAAACCGAAATTCCGCCCTTCTACTTTTGTAATTGCTTCCAAAAAGGCGGCGAATCTTTTAGACGAGTGCATTTTCCTGAATATCTCGCAATACGATCCAGGAAACCAAGGAAACGAAATTATTTATACATAACCTCACTTAACTTTTCCATAATTTATTAATTCATATTTTATATCGATTTATACACAAATTTTGAGCGAAATTAGAAATTAGAAGTAAATTGGGCTCGTTCAATTAGATTATGTAACCCTGTACTCTTATGGGCCAAAGTAAATCGGGTGGCCCAGAAAAATCCGGAATTTTTATTTTTATCAATAACTTTTTTATTTTTCAACCGATTTGGAATTTCTCAAGCTTTTTGAATCGTATCATTGTTTAACGGTACAGTTAAACAATGGTCATATGCTAGATGTTTTAGTCGAAGGAGATAATTTTCAACTTTTTGAGAATTTGAACTGTTGTTTTTTTTCTGGTACTAATTCATGAGGATTTCCACAATACGAGACTTAGGATAGATATGTAGGCTACATATGAACATGTGGGCACCAATTGAGGATATCCGGAATTGAAATGAATTATCGGGGGAATGTAAATCTTGATCAGAGTCTCTTCGAGATGTCATTTCAAACGATTAATTCAATTCAAATGTATTAATTCAGGACTGTTTTTCGCTCAAAATTTATGCATAAATTACGGAAAATATAAGTGAGGTCATGTGTGCATAATTTCGTTTCTTGTATCGTATAGTGCGAATTTCAGCACAATTCACTTACTTAAAGGATACGCGGTCTTTTTGGACGTGATTCCAACAGCGGAAGCTGAACTGGAGGTCACTTTTTCGAAATTATCTCAACAAACTCGAAACGACCCAAAATGACGGATCGCTCTACCATGATTAGTGCAGTAGTTCATTCGGTCTGTATCCGTCATTTCGAGTAGTTCCAGTACGCCGTCCGCCATGATTTTTGTTTGACGTTTGTTTGTTTTTTTGTTGATTTCGCTTAGCAACCGCCCCCGGCTCGGTCGAGCAGCATCCACGGCCCCCCGCTGTCGGTTTCGCCGCTGAACAGCCGCGCCGCCAACCTGTCGGTGCCGCAGCCGCCCCAGAGGAGCTCGCTGGGCAGGCAGCCGTCCGGTTTCCCGCCGGGCGTCAAGGACCTGTCGCCCTCCGTCACGATAACGCCGGCGCCGCCGCAACCCTCCAAGGTTCGTCCTCGGCCGCAATAAATCATTTCCACTCCCCTCCACTTTCAATGACAGATCGCGTACTATCCGTAATTTTTGACTTTGGTGCCACAAGTGAATTTTTGTGAGCTATCGTTTTTGTGTTTTTTTCGGTTTTCTCGACGTTTTTCCCCTTTCTCGTGTTCTTGGTCGCCCTTTGGCAAAAAAACTGTCCTTTTAGGGACAAAATTTTCATTGGTTTGATATTTTACAGGTGAGTTTTTGTCTTTTAAAAATTTCAAAAAATTACCGCTTCACATATTTCGTAATATGACCTCAAAGCCTAAAACAATTGAAGTCTGGGGGTTAAACAAGCGTTTCCAAGATAGTTGCTATGTAATTGGCAACGCTGGATAGATGTGTGGCATTTTTATTTGGCAGTTACTTAACCTCATTTTTGGTGGTTTTATACGGGAGATTTTTCTCTCCAATTTTTTAACATATTTCCTCTAAATACTATCCAAAAACCAGGCACAAGTCGGGCATTTTGAAGATAAACGCAGAAAACGAGCAAAAGGTGCAAAAATCAGGGATACAACTGAACTTCAGGAAATTTGTATAATGTGTTATAACTGTTATTTTATATCGTTTTAGCAACAATTTTATACGCTTACCTTAAAAAATATATAAGAAAACGGAAAGCAGTTGAAACTTGCGTGTAATTCATAAAAATATCCGAAAAACTGTTGAATTTAAATTCCCGCTGAAAAACTGACAAATATTTTTGACATTTCAATGTTGCCGGTTTTAGTTAGCAACTGTTATTTAACCCCCAGACTTCAATTGTTTTAGGCTTTGAGGTTATGCGTGCACGCTCCCTATTGAGCTTACATCCCGATTATATACACGGTGTCCAAAAATTAGCCTGCAATAATTTTCCCGATGATTCCTCTATAAAAATGATGGAAAAAAGTTCTAATACACGTATGTCGAGAATCGCTTCCTAAGAGAGATATACCCCCTGAAAGGTAGGCCCCCTATGATGGTTTATGTTGAATATCTCCAGAACTGTTCAAGCGGTGATTTTTTGAAATTTTCAATAGACATAAACTCACCTGTAAAATATCAAACCAATGAAAATTTTGTCCTGAAAAGGACAGTTTTTTTGCCAAAAGGCGACCAAGAACACGAGAAAGGGGAAAAACGTCGAGAAAACCGAAAAAAACACAAAAACGATAGCTCACGAAAATTCACTTGTGGCACCAAAGTCAAAAATTACGGGTAGTACGCGATCTGTCATTCAAAGTGGAGGGGAGTGGAAATGACCTATTTTTAGGGTTTTTTTCGTTTCGTCGTCGCCATTATTAAAGTTTCCGTTTTCATTTCGTGCGGCTCACACGCTTAGCCCGTCGGCGGATTAGATAGTAGAGGATCGGGGATCAGTGGGAGCGCGCAGGCGACGCCACTGGCCGATCAGGTAATCGAAACACCATCGATTACGACTAGTTTTCCGTTTTCTTTCCGACAGCGCACTGTCAATACCGTCGAATGTTAACCGGGCGCCATTTTGATCGGTTTTTCTGTGTCAGGACCGGTCGAGCAGCAGGGATGACGGGCAGACGCCCGCCCAGAGGCAGGCGGCCGCCAAACTGGCGCTCCGCAAGCAGCTGGAGAAGACGCTGCTTCAGGTTAGTGACGTTCTGTCATGGCGCCGGTCGACTCTTCTTCCCTCCATTTTCAGACGTTCTGTTTGCAGATCCCGCCACCGAAACCGCCCCCGCCCGAGATGCACTTCATCCCGAATCCGAGCAACACCGAGTTCATCTACCTGGTCGGCCTCGAGCACGTGGTCGACTTCCTGACGAAGGACCCCAGGACGATGATGCCCCCGATCCCGTTCTCGTGCAGTCAGTGCAACTCCGATTTCACGCCGGTCTGGAAATGGGAGACCAAGGGAAAATCCAGAAGTAATTTTTCCCGTTTCCGTCATCCGTCGCATCCGTCTGACGTTTCTGTCTGTTTTTTTTTTGTGACAGGTCCTAAAGTTATCTGTGAACAGTGCGTCACGAATAACGTGAAGAAGGCGCTCAAGGCAGAACACACCAACAGGCTGAAAACGGCGTTCGTGAAGGCCCTGCAACAGGAGCAGGAGATCGAACAGAGGCTCGCTCAAGTAAGTGCAATCAATTCGTGACAGATGCGTCAAATGCGAAGAGATTATATTACTAGAGTCAGCCATACACTGTAATGATGGACATACGTTCGGTCAAACATCTTCTACGTACTTTTTTGTTTCTATCTCCTTTTTACTATGGACTTCTACAATTGACTCGAAGTACCTCTCTCTCTAAGAAATCAGATCTGCGTAGTTGACGATACTGTACCGCTACGCAACCAAGAACGTAAGTCGTACGTTGATGACAGCCTGACAGCTGACAGCTTTTGGATGACAGTTCCTCGTGTGCATCGTGTGCGTTATTTTTATCGAGGGTTCCGCACGGATTTCATAAAATCCGTGGGGTTCCGTGTTTTTTCTTTTCGAATTTTACTTTCAAAAAAATAATTGATAACATATTATTGCATTTATTTCTCGATTTATTGAATGTCTGTATTATTTCCTACATTTTAAGAATGAGGCTGATTTGAATCAGTGTCCAAAAGTCGTGGATGGTGAACAAAAAATGTCACTCGTCGAAAATTTGAAACTTTAAAACATTGGCATATTTGGTGCACAACCAATCACCATCACGAGAGAACCAATAGGATCTATGTGATGTTTTAGAGAAGGACGGTATGATATAACGGTTCATAGATGAACACGCATCCGAGAGAGAGCTCCGTAATAAAGTAGTTCGTAGCTTCTTCGGACATGTTTGGTCAAACTCAGCTCTACCAAAGCTGACTCTAGTAATATAATCTCTTTGGTCAAATGGTTTCCGTCATTCATTCTGTCATTTTCGACAAACGTCATTTTTGACAGATGTCGTTTTCGGGTGAGGTCGATACGCCGACCGGACAGAAGGGCGACTTTTGTGGTGGGGGAGTCATCGTTGCCTACGTTTACTAATTTGAAATTTCCGTTTTTAAATCAGAAAATCCATTATTTCAAATCATAAACGACTCACCCTGCTACAGAAGTGATAATGTCAAGTCATTCTTTCAACCTGCCCCCTCATTTTCGATGGGTGTAATTTTTTTTAGACAAATGTTTTTTTTTTTACAGATTGTTGATTTTTGTGTTTTTTTTTGCAGAACGGCGTGTTCACGTCGAGTAGTCCGGCGCCGTCGCCGGTGGCGCCCGAGGCCGTGCCGAAGTCGGCCACCCCGACGCCCACCCCCAGACACGCGGCCACCCCGCCCGCCCCCGCCGCCCAGCAGACGCCGCCGCCCTCGAGGAGTTCGCACTCGTCGTCGTCGGACAAGTTCTCGCAGCAGAACGCGGCCGCCATGCAGGCCCTCCACCAGCAGCTCCTCAGAAGTGAGTCGCCTCGTCTCTTGCCGCTGTCGTTTCCTTCACTCATCCCTGCGATTTTGGTCGTTTCTTTTAGGTTGATAATACGATACGTCACTTGGACGTTCCTTTTTTCCCGATTTTCCGTCGTTCCTTCCTTCCGGTATTTGATCTGAAACTTGTCAAGTCTCCTTGGTGATGGTGTGGTGTGCCTGGTTAAAGTGTAAATATGTTTTGGTTTCCGTTTTTTACTTTTTTTGTAGTTTGACATTTGACTGTCACTGTTACCAGTGTTGCCAACTTTACTACTGACAGAAACTTGATAAAAAATGTATTATCTATACAACCGATATTAAAAACACAGAAAAATGCAAAAATTGGGTACTTGCAGTTGCCGAGATTTTGACATTTCTGGAGGGGAAGAGTTCCATACGGTGTTATCTTGAATCGTTGTGGTTTTTTCTGGTTTTACACATGTACACATTTGGAAGTCATGAAGAATGTTTCTTAATTTATTCAGAATAGTTCTTGTGCCAATTTAGGTCGGTACAACAACACAAATGGATAGATTGCAAGTGTGTTGGTGATATTAATAACATTGGCATCACATAATCAAACGCAGTTCGAATTTTTAAGCACTCCCAATCTCATGAATGAAATGAGTCACCGCCGCCACTGGCTCGTTTGACAGTTGACCGGAAACTCTTGGCCTCCATAGATGTCAAAATTGAAAGTAGCCAAGAGGAGAAAGTTTCACAATAACTTTCGTAAATTGATCATAAAAAAATCGTTACTTCAGAACTTGGGTATCATTTTCACAGAGGAAAATACTTGTGTTCCCGGAATAGCAGAAATCTGCATTTTTACAGCTTGCATCTAGAAAATACTGAAGAAACTATTGGGGTCGAGAATGTACCAACACGACACCTCGCGGATTAATTTTGAATCAGTCGAAAATCGTACAGATTTTGTGCGTCTGACGTTTTGCTGTTATTATTTACACTTAGCCTGCGATTAGGAGGTTTTTTGAGATTCTATTATCATGAATTGTGTAAATTGTCTGTATAATATCCCAGAAAACAGTTAAGTTTACAATTTTCTTTTGGTTTTTCGTGAAGTTATCAGTTTTAGAAGGTGAGAGGTTATGGTAATGAATTGATTATTTTCATGCTTATTTGGTTCATAGATTTGTTTTTTCACTTCAAATAATGCCGAAAAAGACAACACAAATTGTTGCGTATGTCGTTGCAGTGGTTGCACCTCACGAAAGTGCGCTGATCCATCTTTACATTTTCACCATTTTCTACCTCCGGGAAGTGGAAAAGTGTTCCGCAACAACATGATGGGGATTGTGGAAGTTGTGGATAAGGCTTTTTGGAGTTCCGTTTAGATATTGGAAAACTACACCTAATCGTAAATAACATTGGATCAATCTTAAACATGAGAAATAAAAATAAAGTTTGGTTAATTTTGAAAAATGTTACTCACAATCAATTACAAGGAAAAAAGGGGAAGTGTTTTAGTTATATTTGAGTCTTGGAAACACTCCCCACACGAAACCTCTTGAAAAAAGTCGAACAGCCGCAAATAAAGCGCACTAAGGGCCAACTGCACCGCTTTCACTTAAAAGTTAAAGCGGAGCTTAAGCCTTGACTACGATTGTTAACAACAATTGTTGCTAAGGTTTAAGTTCCACTTAAATTTTAGATGAAAGCGGTGCAGTTGGCCCTAAATCACACAAAACCGCACTAAACCCAATCAATGTCAAAAAAAATTACGATTTTCGGCATGTGTTTGCAGCGCCACCATCGGTAATTCTCGACCCCAATAGTCTTTCTAACATAATCTGACCAACACGTGACCTAAGTTGCTAAGCAAAATTTAATTGAAAAGCATTGCTAACTATTGACTGATGACAGGTATTTGTCAGGTACTTTGGGGGTCACGTGATGACCAGTTTATGTTGGAAAGACTATAGCACAAATGAAACAAGAAACGCGAAGTCGAAATAACAATTAGGAAACGAAAATACTGTGGAAAACACAAGAAAAACTTTTCAATGAAATTTTTTCGAATTGATAGTTCAAAAATCAACAAGAAGCGGTTGTCTTGGTTACCATTTGATGCTCAGTCCCCCAGTTGAATTGTCAACGGGAACCGCCATTTTGTGCCAGAATGACCTGTGTTGGTAGTCAGGTTAGTCTGAAACGTCATTGCTTGATCTTGGTCACTATCTAACAGACCGTCTGTCAAATTACGAGAAGTCGGTAGTCTGCATTGTCTGGATAATGGTAATACAGGGTGTCTTTGAAATACGTGTACAACGTGCTACCACATACTCCTGAGGTCAAAATAGAACGATTTAACCACAATGACCCAAGTCCAAAAGTTGATAATAAAAAAGTTACAGGGTGTTAAAATGAAAATTTTGATTTCAATTTTTTTGAATAATTTGTCAAGTTTTGTGAATAATAATTCAAAAATTGGAACACGAGGGTTTTTTGGTACGGGGAATATTTATCTGGACTCGGTTTCACTGTATTTTCTAGGGGACGCCACGTACTCTACAAGAATTGCCAACTGACAGTCTTAACTTTTTCTGCCTTCAAATTACCAATGTACCAATAAATGGAATCGACTGCCTGATGATTTTGCTCAATAAAAGTTTTCTTGTTTGATGTCGCTACGGTCCACCGTTTTGGAATTATTCACTCTCGAATGGTGGATTTCACCCTAAATTCGCTCTAATTTTTGGGGAAATTTTTCAAAAAAAACAAATGAACCCTCCAAAAAGGAAGTTTAATTACTTTTTTCGTCAGGTGATTTGTTCTTAGCAAAGCAGTCATGAAATTAACTTTTTGTCAGGCTAATGTGTTTTTCATGAAAAATTATCCTAAAAATTAGTGCGATTTTTGGGTGAAATCGACCATTCAAGAATGAATCATACCAAAACGGTGGACCGTAGCGACATCAAACAAGAGAACTTTTATTGAGTAAAATCATCAAGCAGTCGATTCCATTTATTGGAACATCGGTAATTTGAAGAGGGAAAAAGTTGAGACTGTCATTTGCAAATTCTTGTAGCGTACGTAGCGCCCCCTAGGAAATACAGCAAAACTGAGTCTAAATAAGTATTCCCCGTACCAAAAAACCCTCGTGTACAAATTTTTGAATTATTATTCCCAAAACTTGACAAATTATTCAAGAAAATGGAAATAAAAATTTTCATTTCAACACCCTGTAACTTTTTTATTATCAACTTTTGGACTAAAGTCATTGTGGTTAAATCGTTCTATTTTGACCTCGGGAGTATGTGGTAGCGCGTTGTACACGTATTTCAAAGACACCCCGAATGTTGGTGGTCTGTGTGAGGTTTCTAATACGGTTGGCAACGCTGCCTGTCACTGTCACGGTCGGTGGAATTGTCGTGTTTTTCCGCGTTTCCAGTGTGTTTTGTTTCAGTCGCCTCTGGTTTTGCAGGTATAACGGCGGGCGCGGCGCCCCCGAACGCGCACATGCTGCAGTTCTCGCCGCTGTTCTATCCGTACCAGCTGGCGCAGATGGCGCAGGCGGCCAGCGGCAAGAGCGGGCAGGCCAACCTGGCGGAGCTGCAGCGGGCCGCCGACCTGCAGCGGCAGTACCTCCTGGACATGATCCCGCCCGGGCCGGGCCAACGTCACAACTGGAAGACATGATGTGTCAGTGATAAGACTTGAGTTCAGTTTAATCCAGTAATTGTCATTGCGGTCGATCGATCGGTCGCCTCTCGAGTGTAGAACGGCTCCGGCGCGTCGCACACTACCCGACTAAAATTTTCACTTTTCGATATTTTTTAATTAAATTATTACTAAATATTAGTTATTAATTATTGTGAAGAGTCAATTATTTTTACTTCCATCGATTTTATAACAAACAAAAAATATTGAAATTTAAAAAACCAAAGAGACTGATTTTAATAAAGGTGCGAAGATCTCACGCGATTTTCAAGGAGAGGAAATTTCGGTTGGGTTTGTGTAAACTACGTGTTGATAATTTATTTCTAATTCTTTTTTTGTAAATAAGTCCCTAACCTCGACGTGTCTCTTCGTATTTTTTTTGAAGGTGTGGTCTCATCGAACCTGTCAAAATTTGTCAAAACACATCCTCTTCTCTCTCCCTCTCTCTATCCGTAAAATAGTCGACAGCATTTATGGATTTTCTTTTGTTTATAGTTTTTAAGATCCAAATTGAATTATCTCTCATTGTTGATTGATCTAGTGTGTTCAGCATTATTTTTCTGGATTTTTGACAGAACGCAAGCGATTTTGTTTTCCAATAAGTGAAATGGGTGCTACTATTTTTGAGAAATGACAGTTCAATAATTTTTGACTTTGTCCAGGGGTGGATTTTCAAATTCGTACACACACAAAATAACTATTTAATAATTACACAAGAATGTCGTACTGAAGCTCAATTTTTCCTTTGTAACTATAAATTACCAATTAATTAAAAGCACAATTTTTGATTAATTGATTCAAATTTTTAAATGAAGTAATCGAATGATGATAAATTTGAAAAAAAAAATGTAATTCAAGCAGTGTCTCTTCTTATAAAACATAAAAAAATGAGAAAAAATAATTTTTCTTGCATAATTGCTATATGAAAAACATAGTGTTTGTTATTAATTATTGTAGGTAGTGCTTTTCTCTTTGAAAATAAAAAAAACTTCAATTTTTCCCGATAATAAAAGAAAAAAAACCTGTAGTCCGGACTTTTTACTTGTATTTAGGTATAAGTCGGCTGTGGAAATGTTACTTTGGAAGTTAAATTGACACATAAATTTCTTTTGTTTTGTAAATATTCTCAGTTTCTGGTAGGTTTCTGTAAACTGAATGCCTCTTTCTTCGGTACTTACTATTATGTTGATAATATGTTGCCTCAAAGTTACAAACTATGACTATTTTGTAAGTTATTGTAATTATTTCAACATGTTTTTAAATAAATTTGACTTGTGAAATGTCAAAAAAAACATTATTTTTACGCACGTAAATAATCCATCAGCCAAAATTTTATACAGGGTGTTTGTAAACTACTGCAAAAATTCTGGCTACTTCAAATAATTTTTTAATTGACAGTTTCCTTATGAAAAAAGACTCGATAAACATTAAAGAAACCAAGCCCTGTTGAAAATGACCCATTAAAACCAATAAAAATTTTTTGATTGGATTTCATCGGTTTTAGCTCGGTTTTTGTCCATTGGGATACTCCATTAAATACCAATCAAAATACTATTGGGCAATACCAATGGATATCAATATGGTTTTCATTGGGGTATCCCTGTAACTCCCAGCCAAAACCCATGAAATCCAATGACAATCAATATCTGGAAATCACAGTACTAAACAATAAAACGAAACTGTTTTTATAGCATTTTATTGGTTTAAACCAGGTTTTTTTCATAGGGATATCCCAATCATTAACAAAAATTGGTTTCCATTGGGAAATACCTTTAACCAATAGATACAATGAATTCAATTACAATCTTATCTGGAAATAATCACAGTATAAAACAATGAAAGAAAATCGAGTTTATCCCTGCCTTGGTGACTCTTTTCATCCCTTGATAATTATCACCTTTTCAATTGTTTCTTCTGGTTAACTCAAATGATGGAATCGTTCTTCGATTGAATGTCCTCCTCTCCCACGACAACGGAGACGCTACCATCGAAAACGCCGTGGTTGCATTTACTTTGCAGATCTGCGCAAAAATTACTACATACTTGATGAATTAATCACTTCACTGTTATTATAATAATAGTTTATCAAAGAACAGCCGTCGCCAACGCGAACACACAATAACACAACAATCACAACACCACAACACAACACCTCAAACAGCGAAGATGCCCGGCCGAATCCAATCAATGGCCTAATCGATGCACGACGCCGCTGTGCTCTGCCAGCAGTCGGCACTGCCGGCACGTTGGCATGGCGTCGTCAACTGCGCATGCGTACGCGAAGAACACGTTTGTTTACCCTGTCCTTTTCACTCCTACTACACACAAATATGACTGAAGGGAGAGATGAAGAAAGTTCGTTGAATACGACGAGACTGAAAATTCCCCAACTGAGTGTGGATTGGTGCATTTTCTGGTTCACGGACCAATAGAAAAATCGGATTCGCGCCGCGTAATTCAAAACGAATTCATATAGGTACTTAAGTACGTACTTGTGTTTACAAATCAAGGTCCATATTGGTAACAATTTTTTTCCATACAAACTGAAAATCAAATTAGAAAAATTGAAACCAATTTTCGTTTTCCATTTGAATTATTGTGAATTATTATATCATCGAAAATCCACGCTAAAAATGTTGTTTTCTAATTTCATTGGGAAATATCCTTTTAAAACTATTGGAAAACACTTTATTTCATACTGGATATTCCCAATAAGTTTTCATTGATATTTCCAATTGGGAAATTCTTATTCATCGGCTTCCCAATTAGAACCAATATAAACAACTACTAAAACCAATATCTGAGGAAATAATCAAATATTGTTGTGATATCCCGATTCAAGTCTTGGTGGTTTATTATCGTAAATTCACGATCAAAATGATGTTTTTAATTGTATTGGGAATATCCCATTAAAACCAATTAAAAATACTTCATCACGTTGCATATTGGGCATTTCCAATGTGATCCATCAACATTTTTAACTGGGAAATTCTTATTCATTGACTTACCAATTGAAACCAGTGAATAACCATTAAAACCAATATCATCGTGAAATGCCAACAAAACCCAATAAAATAGTTATCGGGCAAAAACTCAATTCCAATCAAAACCGATATGTTCTATTAAAACCAATTCAACTGGAGTAAAATTCTAATTGGTCTTAATTGTTTCATATGGGTCATTTTCAACAGGGAGGCTAGTGGATTTGAATCAATTGGGAAACTTAATTGACAATAAATAATCCTCCTCCCTCGCCCACCTACTTCGGTTAGCAATTGGAATTTTGAATAAGAGTTGTCACAGTCAAAGTTCCAATCGCTTGATGTGAGGATAATTAGAGGTGAAAAGACCGGTTCTAAATTAATCGAAATTGTAAACAAATTTAATTAAAAGAGAAAGAAAGATGCAGATACATCAATTTAGAGCGCGAGAAAGAGACGGAAACTTTCAACTTCAATTACGAAAATAATCAATTCCTGTATGCGAGTGAAAGGACGTGCTATCGACTAATTAATGAGATCACGAGTGCGCACGCTCTAAAGCCACCCTTCAACCCTCCGCCCGTCGATTCAGCCGCCGAATTAACGAAAATCGCATTAGAGAATTACAACATAACCTCGAAATTAACCAAAATGGATCACAGCAAATTCTTGGGGTTCGTGCGGCAGTTTCCGCAAATCTGGGACAGAAATTGCGCACAATTTCGCGACAAATCCCTGAAAGACGAAGCATGGGAACGGATCGGATCGGCCATGAGCGCTCCAGGTGCGTATTTTTGAGAAAACCGAAAATTTTAATTAATCGCTCATTAATCCGATTAGCCGGCGCTTGCAAAGACGCTTTCAAGAGTTTACGCGAGAAATACATAAGGGAACGTGAGAAACAGGCGATGTTCGGGGATAAATACCTCCCGTGGCAACATCTCGACTCCATGTCGTTCCTGGATCCACACATAGTCCTCCGAAAGCAAAACCCTAGTTACGAACAACAACCGCCACAGCAACCACCACAACAACATCAACAACTGAAAATCGAAGACTTTCCAGATCGAGCTCTAGACGAAGGTGACGCTACCAACGAAATCAACGGAATCGGGAGCGAATTCGACAGAAGTCTGGTAGCATTGGTCAAGCAGGCCACCCCGATTTGGGACCGAAAGAGCAACGGCTACCCCAGCAAACAGCTCAAGTACCAACTGTGGAAGAGCATAGCGCAGACCCTCAAAAAAGAGATAGGGATCTGCATGACCCGCTGGAAGGGTCTGCGCGAGAAATACATCCGACAGCGGTCGAAGCACCAAGAGGGCGACGGAAAGTGGGAGTTCCTCGACGACATGTCCTTCCTCGACTCGGTCATCCAGTACAGGCGCAAGCACACGGACGACGGCGCCAGCCGTATGACAGCTGTCAACGCGGAACCCCACCACCAGTTTTGGGGTGGCAGCACTGGCGGCGCCTACTTCAGGGACCCCGGGTACGACGAAACGTCATCGATGAGCGATTACGCCGTCAAAACGGAAAACTCCTCGAATTGCGACAGCTCCTACGACTCCGGATTGATGAGCAGCTACCACCGGAAGCGCTCAGCGAGCGATCACAGCGAAGCGTCCTCCATTTTGGTGGAAAAAGCGCCTAGAATCGAGGAAACGTCACCTGTCATTAAAGGACCCGAGCAGTTGTTCGGCGAATTGGTCACGTCGTGGCTCTCTAGAAAAAGCGAACGCGAGAAAAACGCCGCCATGGTTGCCATCCTACAAATTCTAACAAAGTAAAAGTGACACCTGTCAACGACATTCCTATACTAGTATTTAATCGAATCAAGTCCAGATCGAGTATTACTATTATTATCAGACTTGAGCGTGTATGTGTAACTATGATAGTGTTGAAACCAAACGAAAGCCCGTATTTACCGATAATGTAGAAAACTGTAATTTTTATTTTTAGAGATTTTCATTAAAACAGCAAGCCTTTTGCCCGTTATTACTCAGAGACGCTTTACTCTTCTTCATGGCGTTCAGGACGTATCTCGTGTCTTGGGCCTCCTTGTAGTCTTCGGTGTAGACGTCCATCACGTCGGGCGACTTGAAGCGGCCGCCATTTTTGAGCATTTCCGTCAGACGGATGACGTTCACGTTCTTGAAGCACTCGTTCCTCTCTCTGCCTCGGTAGTTTTTCACGCAGCAGCAGATCGAGCAACAGAAAACCAGGGCCGCCAACGGATACGCCAGGAAAAAGATCAAATTCAGGCAGAACTCTGTGCGCCTGAAACGTCAAATGTCAAAAGTGTTGCCAACATTAAACGGCGAATGGCGAAATACGCTGGGACGCATCTGACACTTTTCTGGCGGGTGTCCGGGTGGAGAGGCCAACCCTCGATATCGTAAACCACCTTGCGATTGCGCAAAGGGCGCTCCTCGTAGCGTTTCAAAGGCCTGGGAAGATCTATCAATAAATCTAAAGCGTACATGCCGACTGCCGGTAAGCAAAATAAGCCAATCAGCCCCTTAAGCATCCCTGGAACGCGAATATCGGGTTAATTAGAGCCGGTAATGTAGATTCCTGTTCAGAGTTACTCACCTAAAAACAGGAGGAAGAACAACAGCCCCAGGAACAAGATAAAAATGAGCGAACACTTGCTTTCGGTCAGTCGCTCCGTATAAGAAGCCGACTCGAGGCTGTTCGTGTCTTTCAGGCGGTTGCAATGCCTCAAACCGCGCACCTTAATTTCCAGGCCAAAAGTGAGCCCGTAAGTGAAAACCACCAAATACAAAAACCTCATTTCGGCGCGCGAGTGACACAAAACGTCAGAAAATTATTTTTTATTAATCCAAAGCTTACTTATACAAAATAACTAAACTACCAACGAGATCTGCCGCCGCCCCGGCCTCCACCCCCACCCCCCCTGCGCCCCCCCATCGGACGGTCCGCGTCCTTCTTCTCCTTCCAAACGGCGTGCCGTTCCGCCATCTTGTAAATCTCTTCAGGGACGTACTGCTGCGCCTCCTCCAGGATGTTAATCAGCTCCTTGGCCTGGCTCCAGTCGCCCCGGGTGAAGTAGCTGATGGCGCGCCCCGACTTTCCGGCCCGTCCGGTCCTGCCGACCCTGTGCACGTACTCCTCGATGTTGCGCGGGAAATCGTAGTTGACCACGTGCCTGCAAACGTCACCTGTCAGATTTGACCCAAGAGATTATATTACTAGAGTCGGCTTTGGTAGAGCTGAGTTTGACCAAACATGTCCGAAGAAGCTACGAACTACTTTATTACGGAGCTCTCTCTCGGATGCGTGTTGATCTATGAACCGTTATCATACCGTCCTTCTCTAAAAAATCAGATAGATCCTATTGGTTCTCTCGTGATGGTGATTGGTTGTGCACTAAATAAGCCAATGTTTTAAAGTTTCAAATTTTCGACGAGTGACATTTTTTGTTCACCATCCACGACTTTTGGACACTGATTCAAATCAGCCTCACTCTTAAAATGTAGGAAATAATACAGACATTCAATAAATCGAGAAATAAATGCAATAATATGTTATCAATTATTTTTTTGAAAGTAAAATTCGAAAAGAAAAAACACGGAACCCCACGGATTTTATGAAATCCGTGCGGAACCCTCAATAAAAACAACGCACACGATGCACACGAGGAACTGTCATCCAAAAGCTGTCAGCTGTCGGGCTGTCATCAACGTACGACTTACGTTCTTGGTTGCGTAGCGGTACAGTATCGTCAACTACGCAGATCTGATTTCTTAGAGAGAGAGAGGTACTTCGGGTCAATTGTAGAAGTCCATAGTAAAAAGGAGATAGAAACAAAAAAGTACGTAGAAGATGTTTGACCGAACGTATGTCCATCATTACAGTGTATGGCTGACTCTAGTAATATAATCTCTTTGGATTTGACAGACCCAAAATGACAGCTGTCACTCACGTGATGTCGTCGATGTCGAGCCCGCGCGAGGCGACGTCCGTCGCGATCAGGATCTGGACGACCCCGCTCGCTATGTCCTTGAGCGCCTGCTCCCTGTCGCATTGCTCCCTATCCCCGTGCATCGTTTGACAGGAGATGCCCTGCATGGTCAGTTCGGCTGACAGATCGTCAGCCCGACTCTTTTTGCCGCAAAAGACGATCGCCTTCTCGTCCGCGCCCAAATTCTGGGCGAACTCCATGAACTGCACAAACAGAAAAGTCACCTACATGAATCAACGATGGCCGAATCGACCGCCATTTTGGAGACGAGCGTTATCGCGCGCACTTTCTACTGAAACCGACTGTCCCGATCGAGGTTTCGAAACTTTAGAGGGCGTTCGACACGTTCGACGTCGTCTCCGATATGGCGGACGGTTCGGCGGGTGTCACCGACCACTTTGAACTTCTCGGCGTCGTCGTCGGGCAGGATCTCGATGGTCTGGGTGACGGTGTGGACGGCGGCCAGGTCGAGGGTGCCGACGTAGATCTGGATCGGGTCGGCCATGTAGGACTGGGCCAGTCGGCGCACGCCCAGCGGCCACGTGGCGCTCGTCATGACCGTCTGCCGGGTCGGCCGGATGCTGTACATCACCTTGCGGATCTGCGGCTCGAAGCCCATGTCCAGCATGCGGTCGGCCTCGTCCAGGACCGCGTACGTCACGTACTGGACGTTCAGGTGGCCTGCAAACGAACGGGTCGCCCTCAGAACAGGAATCTACGTTACCGACGTTCGACCGACTAATTTCAACTAGAAACCGATAGCGCTTCGTAGCCAGTAGCACTCGAACAGTGCAGAATTCGGTTTATGATTATAATCAATTTTTATCAATACATTTATGTCAGTGGTCAAATCTGAAAAACATATGCATTTCTATAACAACCGCCTGTTGAATGTCAAAAATTAATAAAATGGCCGAAATTGAAAACTTCTCGGAATGAACTACATGAACGACTGTGATCGTTTTTCTTGATGGATTTTCATGTAGTTTTCGCTGAAAACATTGAGGCACGTCTGACGACACGTAAAAATCAATCCGCTCAAGTTTTGTTGTGTTTTTTGCTCAAAGTGAACTATTTTTCATGTTTTCTCTACTCATTTTTGGCTACCGAATTTTCAACATTTTTCTTGTCCGATTTTTATGCGTTTTTCACTGAAAAACATAGGGCACGTAAACGATTACACACTATCCACTTCCATTTTTATTAGGTTTTTTTATTCGCTAAAATCATCAGAGAGAGAAGGATTGATAAACAAATGAGTGTAGCAAGTTGCTAAGAATTCCCTATTACGCTCATTTGTTGCATCAACCTATCTCTCTCTGGTGATGAATGAACATTTAGCTTTATTATGACAGTTGACAATTTTCGTTTTTGTATTTATGAATTTTGTGAAATATTGGTGTTGGAATGATGTGGATGTGGAAAATAGTGCACACAATTTGTCAAAAAGACTAAAATAATCCCACTCGCGCGAAATATTGCATTTTCCTGGCACGTTGTGTAATGTATTATTTTCATAATTTTTTTTGCTGTTTTTATTTACCGAATTTTCCAAGTTTTTCTTGTCCGATTTTAATGCGGTTTTCACTCAAAAACATCGGGGCATGTACGGCGATACGATTACACACTATTCCCATCCGATTTTCATCTCCAATTGAACGAATTTAGAAAATCGTATGTCAAAATGTGACATTTCGGCCATTTAAAATGTTACTTTAGTTACTTTGTTTACTTGGTCGCTATGGAAAAAAATACCATCGTTCTTTTGAAAATTCTCCCACGTCAACGTTCGCCTGTGCTCAAATCCATGTGACATTTTCAGACAGATTTTTCGCGTTTTTCGTCATTTTTCCATTCATCAATTCACGTAATTTTCTCGGATTCAAATGCGTACATTCGATCGAGTCAGCCTGTACGCTATTTACGATGAAAAAAAGCGAAATCTGCTTTACCGGCTTCCCAAATAACCGCCATTTTACTACAGAAAGGAGTAGAAATCTACATTACCGGCTTCGATTAAGTCGTTGAGTCTCCCCGGGGTCGCGATGACGATGTCGACGCCGCCATGCAGCACGTTGATCTGCTCCCTGCGATTGCCTCCCCCGTAGATGCACACTCTACACAGACACGTTACCAACATAATAAAGACATGCCGACAGAACCATCCCGGACTTGTAGTAATATTTACGCGGTGATCCCCTTGTACTCGTATTTCTTGACCTCCTTGTCGATCTGCAGAGCGAGTTCCCTAGTGGGCGCCATCACCAAAGCGGCCGGCCCTTGCCGCTCCGCGCTGGTACTCGGCTGCCCGTCAATGTGGATCAGGGCCGGGAGCAGAAACGCCAAAGTTTTGCCCGTTCCGGTCTGGGCGATCCCTATCATGTCCTCCCCGCTCATGAGGACCGGCCAGGCCTGGCTCTGAATCGGGGAGGGTTTCTGGAAACCGGCCTTCTCGATTTCCACGATAACCTCCGGGTAATTGTGGAAAGCGTGGTAGAAATCGACCACCGGTTTCGGAATCGGCCGACTGTTCTCGCTCTTGAAAGTGCGCTCGACCACCACGTTGTTATTCTCTAAACGGAATGCTTCGACCTGCTCCTGGGACATCCCGGTGATCTCCGGATGCTCCGAGTAGAACTCCTTCCTGATCGGCGGCAGCTTGTCCCACATCGCCTGCTCCTTGGCGTCCTGATACCAACCGAAACGAAAAAGTCACCGAACCGTCAACCGTGACAGATAAAGTCACTAGATTTCCGACTACTTACACACTCCTTGAGGAATTCGCCCCAGTCGACGACCTTCTCCTGGGTGTCGTTTTTCGGTTGCGCCTGAGTATTGTCCTGAGGTTCGTCGGCTTTGTAACTGAACTGGTTATTCGAGTTGGAGTTGCCGTACGACTCCCGCTCGACGGTGAGCTCGTTGATCATCTCCTTGGCCTTTTCGACGGCCTCGTTCGCGCCCCTCAGCTTGATGATCGTCTCGCTGCCCTCGGTGTCCTTGGTGACGTTGATTTTGGCCCCCGACTCGAACTGCAGGTCGTTGATTTTCGAGCCGCCGCGTCCGATGATCCGGCCGACGAACTTGGAGGGCACCCTGATCAGGGTCTCCTCGCCGTAATCGTCGCGCTGCTCGCGGGGCGGCCTGGAGTCCCTGGGGCCCCGGTTGAAGCCGCCGCGGCCCTCTCTGGGCCCCCTGCGCTGGTACGAGTCGTCCGAGGACTCGGACCGCCAGTTCGAGGTGCTGTTCGTGAACACCTTCGTGTTGTGATAGCTGGGCGCCTGGCACACCACGGGGGCGTCGTCGTCCCATCCGTCGTCCATTATTAGGACGAAATTTCACGTTTTCTTGACCGGTATTAACACGTTAGTTTTTTATTTGAAACAGTATGAATGAAATGTGACAGATATCGATATTATCGATCGACATGAAGTGACGGCTACTTTCGCCCCGTCAGGTTGGTGGGAATTTCAAAAGTAAATACGCCAACCCGGACCTATTTCAACACCAAAAACCATAAAAAATCATTCGTATGTTCACCAATTTACGACTCGGTATTTTAATTGCATAAATTTTTGGAGAAAAAACGAGTCTATTAAGCGTTTTTCAGCACTAGTAACTTTTGGTATCTTCAGGTTGGATATGGCGGCCATTTTGAAAATTGTAGCGCGAAATTCAAAGAAGGCTGTTCTTATCATTTGCCTACCTGTCAAAAATTTTGAAAATACCAGCCAAAAATCGATTTTCGAGGTGCAATTCGTCCCGTTTTGATCGAATTTAACTGAAAATTGGTTCGATCGATCGCGTCATTCAGTGGAAAAGTACCCAGAAAGGCCGAAGAAAGGTGCACATGTGCTCTAGAGCCTGATTACGTCACGAGAATCCTCCCTCCGCCGCTCCCGCTCACCGAAAGACGCCATTTATTTTCGTCCGCGTACCGAGAAAGGCGTTCCTTTGCATTTAATTTTGTAAATAGTACTAATTTAAGGTAAATCCGGTGTCCAATTAGCACCTGCCGATATAATTCCTGTGAATTTTAGCATTTAAACCGCCGATCGAAGCCATGGGCGTTCAAGTGGAGTCTATTCAAGAAGGCGACGGTGAGTCCCAACGTGTTTTGCGCTAATCACCGTATTTATTTACATTGCCCGTTCAGGTTCGACCTACCCAAAGACCGGGCAGACCGTCGTCGTCCATTATACGGGTACCTTGCAGAACGGGCAGAAGTTCGACTCGTCTCGGGATCGAGGAATGCCCTTCAAGTTCCGCATCGGAAAGGGCGAAGTGATCAAAGGCTGGGATGAGGGCGTAGCGCAAGTGAGTTCTGAGGACCGAAAATCGATAATCACGATTAGATAAAAGTGATGATTTTAATCCTTGCGCTCTGATTCTGTTTCGCCGAATCGGATGATACATTTTGGTCTAATCTGATGATCGTTTTGCGGATTTCACGTTGGTGGCGTCGATTTGACGTTAATCCGGATTGGTTTTGTTATTCCAGTTGAGCGTGGGTCAAAGGGCCAAGTTGACTTGTTCCCCGGACTACGCTTACGGTTCCCGAGGGCATCCCGGCGTAATCCCACCAAATTCTACCTTAATCTTCGACGTAGAGCTATTAAAAGTCGAATAGATGATCAATTTCGTTTACTTTAACAAACAAAAATCTTAAATAGTTTTAGAACACCTCAAATTCGCCACGAGATAACTCTAGTAATAATAATAATTGAAGAAAACATTACAAAGCTTTGAATTTCTTTGAGAAAAAAACTTAAAATTTGAAAACTTGTACGTGTTGTGGTGTCCCAATAAAAAGAATAATTCATGTCTGGAATTTCGTTTTTTCTTCTTTATTTTTGCCAACTTTACCATAGATTCATAACACACTACTAACCTTTACAAGATCCAATAAATAAAAAAATAAACATCGGAATAAAACAGCGATAAACATTTTCAAGATTCAAGTCAACAGTTGATAATTTACACCTAAAACCTCTAGGAAATAGTTTCATCTTAGCCTAAATAAATAAACGCATTGATTCCCTTTAATTAATAGAAGAACAATTCGGGGAAATTTTCCTCGTAAGAAGGCCTGGCATTTTTCTTTTCGTCCGTGGGACTTCTCGGCTCCTCCACACTCAACGACTTGAAGATTTCGTTCAACTTATTTTGCAAAACATCGTGCTGTCAAAAAAACAGAAACATTAAAAACCTCAGATGACGAATCTAGGGGAATTTAGTTACTTTAGGTTGGGTCCGCCGCACCAACTCCGAGAAAGTGGCAGTCCTGAACGTGTGGCTCAACTGCTTCCGCCTTTCCGCCTCGAGTTCCTTCCGGACTTCCGGCGGCTCGGTCAGGACCTTCTTCATCGACTCGAAATTCAACTCCTCCTCCGGCATTTTCTAGAGTGGAAAATTAGCGCATTATCGCACCGATAAGTATAAAGAGTAGGTTACCGCCCGAATCGAGTGGTAAATATGGTTTGAAATGCGACAAAACCGAAAAACGTATGCAGTTTACCCTTTGAACACCGGGGGAGCTGGCGGCGCTGTCAACTTCCTGATTCGAAGTCAGCTCCATGATGCTGGGCCTCGAACTGTCAATCCAGCTGTTCCTCTGACCGCTCGCGACGATTCCGGGGCCGCCTGCACCGTAAGGTGACGTTTGCGCCAACCGGGACGGATCCAAACCGCCCGCCTTGACGAATTCGCACACCGCCATCTTTGAAATTTGACAGAAATCGTTGTAAACAATCGAACTTGTTTGGTAAAATGGGTGATTACTCACTTGATCCACCAGTAAATGGGGCAATTTGTTGGCGACTTCGGCGTCTGAAGGATAATGGGCCATCAGATCCGGTAATAAGTGAGGAGCGTCCTCCTTACGGGCCTCGACTATTTCGATGGCGTACTGCAGAAGGGCCTCTATGCTCATGACGTTCGGAATTAGTACTAATAAACTGATCACTAGAGCGTGCAGATTGAATTTCTGGGCGTTCGACAGAGTTGAACTGTTCAGGGCCAAACTTTGGATTCTGCAACAGAGATTGTCAAATTGGTAACAATTTCAGAATATCAAGAAAAAACTAGAAACAAGAAAAGAGAAATGGCAAAAATGAGTGCTATGACAAAATTAGAAATGTTGCTGAAATAGAAAAGATGGCAAAAATCAGAAATGTCGTCACTGGAATGTCAAAAATCAAAAATGTCATAATTGTAACTGAAATGTCAAAAATGCAAAAATTGCAACAATAAGGAAAACTATTTTTGTGTTGGAAAAACCATCTCAACTCAATTTCTGGCACTTGGACTTCTTTGAAAATGTGATCTAATGCCAATAATAGAATTTGGTGTTACAAAATAATGTCAAAAAGGAAAAAATTCCTACGTATTTAAAATGTCAAATATTAAAAAAAAAATGAGAAATTAGTGAAATTACACAAACACAAAACTACCTAATATCTCTGCTAAATATTAAAAAAAAAAAAAAAAGCGGAGATGACAAATGCAAGAAATGACACCAAAAGAAATGACAGAGAAAGAAACAAATGTCAAAGAAAGAATGTTTACAGGAAAATATGGAGAATGTAATGTCAAAAACTAACCCCAGAACCAACTGAAGTAGATCAATGACAGTTTCCACGCCTGCCAACTCGACACACAGCAACGCCAACGTGATATAAACGGCCTCCACGTTATCCGGAGTGTTCGAATCCATCTGCAGACTGGTGTAGAGAGCATCGTAAATGATCGGCCCGTGTTTATTGATGAAAATCAAATCGGGACGCGAAGACTTCTCCAAAGTCAAATCCAAATCGCTCACATTAGTCCTAAAAAAAACCATAAATCATCCACACCTGTGAACCCGAAAACAAACGCCTTACGTCATTTTTGACAGCTTATCTAAATTGTGGTGCCGGTCGATCAGAGTGTGCAGAATCTTCTGCACCAGCAACCTCATCTCCGGGTCGGGAGCGAGCGACATCCTCAAAAGAGGCTCCAAAAAAGACACCGGAAACGTCGTATTCAGATGGATCGTCTGGTATTTGGTCCCGACTTTCAGCAAACTCTTCAACAGGATACTCTGAAGCAAATTATCGGCCCGAGTCTGATTATCCACCAAAGGGAACGGGATTTTGCTCATTATGAACATCATTATCTCGATCTTTTGATAGTCGGGTAGATGATTAGCGAATTCGCCCAAACCGTTGATCAGCGCCTCCTGGTACTGCTTCTCTTCCGTCATAGAAGTGTCATGTTTGACGGAATCCCTCAAGTGGCTCAAAAGCGAATTGATGATCTCCAAAACCAGAGGACCTAAATCACGAAACGACCGGTCAAGTACGAACGCCACCACGGGAAGGAATCTACGTTACCGACACTCTCCCCGGCCGCGATCGCGATAATTTTCGACAGGACCCCAGCGATGGCCGTCCGAATCTTCGGACTGCTCTTGACGTTCTCGTCCAAATGCGCCATCAAAGTCTCGACGACGGTGCAAGAGTACTGGGCCTTGAAAAATCGCCAGATTGATTCGAGTCGGTAACCGAAATTACAGTTACCTGTATCGAGAACATGATGATCCGGAACGTGTGGATGGCGAACTCGTTCGGCACCCACAGTTCGTGCAGGTCGAGGTGGCGCAGGACCGGCTTGAGCACGGCCCTGATGTGCCCGAAGGACGCCCGGCCCACCAGCTCCCTCATGCAGGTCTCGGCCAGCATCGGGGGATCGACCTGGTCGTCCGGGGCGACGTCTATCCCGTCTTTCTCGCTACTATGGAAACCAGAGTCTTGCATGTTAAATAAAAGACTCGGAACGATCTTGTCCATGTGGACCGGCTCCCAGATATTCTCGACCAGATCGTCCGAGACCGTCTTCCGGACGACCGCCTGCAGCCCCTTGATCCCCGCTATCCGGATGCGGTTGCGCAAATCACCGGCGTCCCCGCTGTGGCACATGGCCGAGAATTTGCTGACGAAGAAGTCGTAACGTCTGTGGTAGGACGGGGTGTCCTCCTCGATGTTCGCAAACTTCACAAACTGTCAAATAAATTACGTTACCGTGACGTTTCTACTGTCAAAATCATTGAGGAGGCTTTACAGATTGCGTCGCTAGGATTTGCAGCTCTGGTTCGGTCGATTCGAGCAACTTTTGCACCATTTTCAGGAAGCTCTCGACGAAGAGGTTGAGCGTGGGGGCATGGCACGCCACTAAGAGTTGGTCCATGGCCTCCATGGCGACCAGGACGAAGCCGTTCCGTTTGCGGTAGATGTCGCGCGCCGCCCTCTGGTACAGGTACTCGCCGATGCGGTCGAGCTTCTCGGGGGAGCTGAGGGCGTAAAAGGTGAGCTTCTCCATGTTGGACTTGACGAGGCCATCCTGCGAGTACACCGGGAAGATGTTGTCGACCAGACGCTTGTAGCGCGGGCGGAAGGCGCTGCAGCAGCCGCAGCAACCTGCGAGCAAACAGTCCATCGTTCAGATTCGATGCGGTACTCTAGGTCGTTTCGTGTCGTAATTGCGTCATCGATTATTTCGTTAAGGAAAAGCGGCTCTACCGTACCGGCGCACATCTTTCAGCGATCGATTGGAGGGGATTTCGATTCGTTTTCGTCGTTTTTTTCTAGTTTCCACTTCTTTTAAACTTTGGAGCAGAAATACACACACTTTTCCGGTTTGGGTGACAGGTGACAGATGGATGACAGAAATCAGCCGGTATCATTGACGCCACTAATGTAAAATAGATGGATGGATTTTGAAATTCAAAAGAAGCCATGAAGAACTTGAAGAAGCCAAAAAACATGTAAAACACTAAGAAATATGCTGAATCTACGGAAGCGTTGAAGGCTCACAAAATATTTTCGACTTTTTTTCTCAACTTTCTCGGGATTAATCGCGACTTTCAGGCATTTTCTCGAGATAATACCGAGTTAACCAAACAACTCGAGAATAATATCGACTTGTCTATGACTTGACATTTGGAACACGAGAATAATCGCGACATGAGTAAAACACGGGAATATTCTCGACTTTCAAAATTTAATCTCGAGAATAATCTCGACTAGCAATATTTGTACTCTTTTAGCAGTACAAGATGTATGGATTATGGAATCAAAGTTATCAATAATATCAATATTTTTATAAGTAAAAATAAGGCAATTAAATGTACAATAAAGAGAAAATTCTAATTTTCAAAAAAATCTTCCTATAATTACAAATAAAAATATTGATCCATTATTTATTCCTTATAAAATATACTTAAGTAACATTTTTCTCTCTTAGACTATTTTAAATCTGTAAAATTTGAATCTTATTGTATAAATAAGTATAGTATACCAATCGAAAACTATAACATAACAGTTCCAGTTACTTTAAACCAAACCAATAGAAATAGAAAAAATTAATGGATTAATGGGTTCTGATTAATCAAATCTTTTGAATAAAATCCTGATGAAGCAGGTAAACCAAATAAAAATGAAAACTCGGGATTATTCTCGAGATTAAATTTTGAAAGTCGAGAATATTCCCGCGTTTTACTCATGTCGCGATTATTCTCGTGTTCCAAATGTCAAGTCATAGACAAGTCGATATTATTCTCGAGTTGTCGGTTAACTCGGTATTATCTCGAGAAAATGCCTGAAAGTCGCGATTAATCCCGAGAAAGTTGAGAAAAAAAGACGAAAATATTTTGTGAGCCTTCAACGCTTCCGTATGAATCTGCTAATCATAATTTCGTAATTCGTGATTATAAGATACAAAACTCAAAAATGTTCTGAACAAATTTTTTTTCTAACCAACGAACTAAGTTCACCAAAAATTACTCTGAGTTTCCTTTAGGCCATCTGTAGTAATCGTTAACATTGCCTAAGGAAAGATTTTTGTTGGAAACGAGTGAATTGAAAGAAAAACTGCGCTTCCATTCCATTTATTTGCTTCTCTATGAAAACATAGAAGTAAAATTAATAAAATTAGACAATTATTTGATACCTGAAATAGGCAACCAATAATACACAAAACCCGAAAACTAAAAAATTTATCAAATTGGGGATTTGCCATTATTTAGGTATTTTATTACACTTTTCACTTGAAAACCCTGATCGATTGATTATGTGATACTGGTGGATCCGCTGCAAAAAGAAAATGTCTAAAAACAGAGTACTTACATCCAGGATCTGTGCATTTTTGGACGAATGTATCGATAACATCCGAAATTTCTGGAGTATCGAAACAGCACTTCACAAACGACATTTTGCTTGCACGAAACCGACACAATAACTTTCAAAACACGCGACGTTTTATTAGTATAATACTAAAGATAACTATTTAAAATAAGGTACCCATTTCCATTGCTTCACCTATCTGAAAAAGTATCATATCTTCTGCACAATAAATACAAAATGTAGAATATGATAATATGGGAATAATTACTGGATGTGATAAAGTATGAGCGTTTCAAAATCACCTGCTAAAATTAAATCGATAATATGCAGGTAATCGAAAATAATTAATGAAGTCGAAGATCGACATTACACTATCGTCAATAAACTTCTAATAGTGCTGAATTCTTATTTATCGTAACGAAAAAACGAGACTGGGATGGTGAACGAATATGTGGGTCGTTTATTTTATGTATTAGAAATAATTCGGTCCAGCGCTTGTACAATTAATACTTCTTGCGATCGAAACGGTTCCGTATCTTTCCTTCGTTCGTATGAAGATTTCACCGCGCTTTTCCCACATTAAGGATAGGCATTTGCACTCTTTCATCTGAGCCAGATTTCGATATTTTCGTGAATTATTGTACGGGAATTTATGAAGGGCCACGGGGACGCCAAAGTGGCGCGGTCGTCGCGACGCCCTTTTCACTACTGAATGATGATGGGGGATGGGGGATGGAAAGTCCTCGTATTGGACGGCGGCAAATTCTAACCCAATTTTAACGCCAAAGCACGTATTTCTCACTTCGATTCGCGCATGCACCATCCTGATGTATTATTTTCTCACCCCCGACAAATCGCTTTCACCCCTTTCTGGTCCCTATTATTATCATTTAATATTAATAGATACCATAATTTATAGATAAACGTATTTTTACGCTCCTATACTCTAATTACTTATGGCTGGTATGCTCTCTAGAAAATGTGGAGAAATTTTCAATTTTGTAGAAGACTGTCATTCGTTGAGGAAAAGCCCTTCAGATGGCATCCTAAGTAAATTTTCATGTGGATTCGGAATTCTAATACCAAAGTTATAGAAAAATAAAGAATATGATGGTTTAATAGGACATGAAACAGAATACATTTTGAAGAAAACTTCGTGCTAGGCAGATTTTTGGCCCTAAATAATATTCGTATTTTTCATAATTTCCAAAATAATAGGATCGATAATTTTATTGATTTTACAAAATAAGGAGGGAATTAGGAGATCTGCCTAATCCTGAATAGTCTAACAATTGAATTGAGTAAAGAATAAAATTAAATCCGAGATTACCTAAATCAGATAAAAATGAATCAATTTCAATCTGATTTAATAAAACGATACTCCTGTTCTAATTAAATATTATCAGAAAATATACGACACGAGCCCTTAGGAAAATAATGAGATTTCAGCTTATTTGGTAGAACAGCATATTCATAAAATCTATAATACTATACGAGTGGCAGAGAGGATAAAACGAAAGTTTGAAAGTTATCCCTTTTGAAGCTTTCGACGGCCGCGAACGCAATTTTAATTGGCCCTAATGGCTTTCTGCAGTACGATGTACTCCTCACTCAACGAAAATCCCGTCGGCCAATCAAAACCGACCGAAAAAGACCAAAACACAATACGAAAACCACACACCTGAAAGCGGACCCTCATGTGGGTGAAAGCCGTAATTAAGGTCGCGAAAACCAGAGCCCAAAAGTTCTTCCCAACTAAAAAGCTTCATTTAAATAATTAGTACGAAACCGTAATAATACAGGTCACCATTGGTCGAATTTATACAGGGTTTTCATTTAAGTCCGGGCCCCACGTGATCTACTGAAAGTATGCAACCCAACTTACTTCATTGGCGTAACAAGCATATTCCGTGATCCATGTATTAATAAATAAAATCGGAAACAGCCAAATCAAACCATTGAAATTGGAGAACACTGGTGATTTTTGAGCAATCAAGTGTTGCGGCAGTTCTTCAATGGTGTGAGGCCTAAAGTATTATCATAGCCAACTTTATCTAACGGGCCGAAAGACTGAGTTGGCATCATGGCAATATGTCCAAAATCGGCCTCTAGACATGTCAATCACAAAAGTCCGTGTTACACTATCATAATTAGGTGCCAGCAACCAATTCTGCCGAATTATCTGAAAAGTTTTCATGCGATTCTTAAGATCATCATCAACAAATTATTTTTATAGGAAAACTGAGACATTTCAAGGTAATTCAAATTTTTAGAATTATTTAACTCCAGAATTGGTTGCTGACGCCTAATTATGATAGTGTAATACGGACTTTTCTGGAAAAAAACTTTTTCACGAAATTCAAGGAAATGTGGTATGAGGAGTGTAAAATACTCACAAGAAACGGTCGGAAACAAGTCACAATGTAACCGAGAGCCACAATATCGTTCATTTTTGCAGCAATTCACGTTATTTCGATATAAAACCGCATCTGACTGAACCTCAACAAATGACAAAAGTCAGAAAATTATATGGATTGACATTTCTAAAGGCCGATTTTTGGCATATTGCCATAATGCCAACTCAGTCTTTCGGCCCGTTAAATGACAGAGCCCTGGTATTATTCAAAATCTTCCGTCAATAATGACTGATAGAAATTATAGAAATATTCGAAAACTGACACCACTGGTGATTTTGACACAAATATTACTAAAAGCAACACAAAAACTACCCATATCCCTAAATATGTATAACAAGTTGCCTAACTAATGATCACGCGGTGCCCGGGCATTAATGAAAGCCCTGTATTAAATCGTTCAAAAAAGGCGAACGGCAGAAAGTGTTTAAAATTATGCGTAGTATCACCTTGACTATGCGTTTCCTAATTGCGTTAATAACGAATTGTGCGAGGGCCATACGGGTATAGGAGAAGTACCGAATTTCCACGGAAAATGCGCCTCCGGACAGAGAGAGGAGCGGCGAAGACAGGGAGGGAAGGCGTCGCGACGCTCGACGTCGACGTCGAACCTTCCCTTCGGTCAGTAATCGTCGGGCTCTCCGTCAAACTCGACATGCCCGCCGACGTCACCAAATCCCGGAAAGTTCGCGCTTTTCACCGGAATTCGGACTGAAAAATCAGATTTTCGGAAACAGTGTGCCACTCCACTAGAAGAAAAACACCAAATTTCACCGCGAACTAGGTGAGCACCACCATAAATTCACCATTAGCCATCTTTACCAATTTAAATAACAGAATAAATTGTTAATAAGTTTAATATAATTTAATGAGCTTCGCTACGGGTTTCGGGTTCCCTTATGCATATGTCATTCTGGATGTATGTATTATTCCAGTTTTCTCCAGTTGCTAAGGGAATAGCGAACTTCATAGTAAACCTCGTACAATTTTCGTGAAAATTAGGGTAGGAAAAGCTCCAGGGATTTCCGCTCTATACATATAGTTTAAACATGGATGTGTGGTTATGTATCTTCCGGTTTAAACTCGAACGCGTCCCTTATCAGAGGGGACTTTCATTACCTCGTTCCCTTGCGGCTTACGTATGTATACGCATTAGGTAGTTTATTTTTGATACGCATCAGTAATTGTTCCGTAATCGTAACCGTAACGTCATTCGCTTACGTTTGCGTCTTCGGGGATTCGGTCGGCGCTGAACTTGTTGATAGTTACCCCGTTCCTCGTTTGTTTCCGATGTAAAGTCGGTTCAACAGGTTTTTCGGTTCGATGTACCGGAAACTGCCGACTCATTCGTTCGTTCATTCATAAGGATCGTAACGATGCAAGAGTGGGCCGTGGAAATTAAATGGCGTCGGGATTTGATCGATGGTTGTCACTTTGACAGTTCTTTGGATTTTTTTTTTCGAAAAATTCGGCAATTTCGACGTCTCAAATCTGGAATATTCCGGGCCTATAATGCCCTATTCTACATAATAAGCGAAAAAGAATGCATTTTAAACAATTCATGCTTCTCTATTGAGGGTGAATAATTTTACCGCTTTTTCTCTCTGGATTTTTTCACTTTAAATTCGAGCACCCTCTCCTACTGTAAAAGAAAAATGCAAATTCTTTTACGCGTTTAAATGAGGTACCTGATATGAAAGTCTCGATTTACGCGATTCCTGGGGTTCAGGACCGGATCAAGTTATTAGAGTTCAGAGTTCAAAAGATTTCTGTTTCCAACTCCAACACCTATTTTTGCGTAGCCCTGTATCCTATAAATCCGAGTATAAATCCACTTCGATCGACCTATTCTCTTTCCTTTTCATTTTCTTTGACCCAGTCCTCGCCCTTGACTCCTGAGAAAGACCGTGTCATCGTATAAAAAGGATAAATACGAAAAGCGGGGTGTAAAAAATACCCGCAGGGCAGGGCTGGAAACCCCTAAATTGATAGAGAGGGCTTCCCGGCTCGACTTTTATACCTACACACACGTATAAAAGTAGCGGTTTGAAAGAAACCTTTCAATTTCCTACCACTTCCGTTTTATTTTCCATTTTCATCTCCTTTTATCCCAAAAGGAAACCTACTGATTAGGTATTTCACCGTATACAACTTTTGGACCTTGTACATACACTCTCAAAATAGGGACACCTCGAGTAGCTCCGCCGATATGTAGGCAACCAATTATACGCCAATTTGCGTGCTGGTGCAAACGGACTCTGCCAAAGCTAACTGGATATGTTCAACGATAGCTCACATATGTCAAAACATCGAATTCACCACTTGAGTTTTGTGGAAAAGGACGATTAAAAACTGTTTACGCTCAACTGTCTATAGTAACGTCCAAAATTGGCATCATTTACCTTGGTTTAAAAGATGTAATATGACTCATTATGTACTAGTGCAATAATCAGGCGCATCGGCTTCTGACCAAAGTTTTCGACACATTGTTTGAATAAACGTCAAAATGGCTATTTTTTTAATACTATAAAAAACTCTATTATCCCTGAATGATTTGTAAAAAACATGTTTTTTCTATTGATTTTCATCATAAAACTCAAGTGAATAGTTGATAGTTTGACATCTTTTTGAGTTGTCAGCAGATATCCAGCCACCTGTGACAGAGTCCGTTCACGCCGGCACTGAAAATTGGTGTATGCTTGGTTGCCTATATCAGCTGATCGCGGTGCCCCTATTTTTCTGTCCAAGAGTGTACACACATGCCTACGTATTTCTATAGATTTTTTGATATTCTATTACGAGAAATTTCCCACATAGTTATCGCCGTCTCTTCTATTTCCTATTTTCATTGCAATTTCAGATTAATATTTCATAAGTTTCGATTTTCCGTCGTCTCTCCCTTTCCATCCTGACGGTCACCGCTGCATTTCCCGTCTTCGCATTTCCACGGACACGTGTGTGCATGTTCTACGCTTTCCAGCGTTTTCCATTAGGATAGGGTCCGGCTCGCTCGAGGGATTTCCGCAACGCACACGTGTCTACCATTTCATACATAGCCATCGGCTTTTTGTCCGTCTCCTCTATACTCCGGAGTTTCCGGAACTAACCTTTGTCCGGTGATTGCGTTATAATTTTTTTCTCTTTAATTTTCACCGGATTTTTGTACCTAATACAGTTTCTTATTTAATTGGGGGCAGGCTTTTTCTCGCAATCCATTCTGCTATGTACGGGGTGTTCCGAAAATTCACCGAGGGTGTGGTTCTTGAGTTCATTTTAAAGAAATTTGAACAGTAGATTTTTGTGTCAATTAAGGAGCGGCGCTTCACAACATGGACGTCCTATCCATGTTTAATAAGAGCAACTTTTTCACGTAAAAGGCTCCAAAATTTCATAAATCTATATTGAAACCTCAAAAAAACGATCTGTCAAAGAGTCAGAGCGGTTATTTAACGTTATATCACAGGTTATACAGGGTGTCCCAGAATTCCACCGACAAACTTTAACCGTATACAGATCGTCAGAAAATATGGCGATTTGACCTATTTCACCTTAGGTAAAAGTTGTCGGTGTGAGGAGCTAGACGGCTTCAAAGTTGAGGTAGTAAGTACGGTTTTTATTAAAAAAATCCAAAACCGCATCATCAAAAATTATGAAACTAACTGTAATATCTTTCCTTTATGGTAGCCCTGAAGTGTTTGCGATATGAAGAAACTACAGTGACGCGATCATGGTAAGTTGAGGTCCTCCTAATGTTAAATTGAGTAAATTCCAATTTTTTGGTAACAAACTGTAATTTTTCAACAGGTCTATCTAAAGTTCCATTCATTGTCTAAAAGTTGAATCTCTTGCAAAATTGTCCTCCGATGAGCCATATTGGCCTAAAGTGACTCTGAAGTAGAACGGAAAACGAGGATTTACCCCAATTTGTAACAATGTTGATACGTCGTCAAGGATTTATTAAATGCAGACGGGTAATCGAATTGTAATAGTATTCGGTTGCTACGGGGTAAATATGATTATAACACCACTACAATTCGATTACCAGTCACCATTAATATAATGCTTAACGACGTCTCAACATTGTTTAAAAATGAGCATAAATCTTCGTTTTCCTTTCCACTTCAGAGTCACTTTACGCCGATTGGGCTCATCGGAGGACAATTTGACAAGAGGTTAAACTTTTAGACAATGAATGAAACTTTAGATAGACTTGTTGAAAATTTACAGTTTGTCACCAAAAAATTGAAATTTACTCAATTTAACATTAGGAGGACCTCAACTTACCATGATCGCGTGACTGTAGTTTCTTCATACCGCAAACACTTGAGGGCTACCATAAAGGAAAGACATTACAGTTAGTTTCATAATTTTTGATGATGCGGTTTTGGATTTTTTCAATAAAAACCGTACTTACTACCTCAACTTTGAAGCCGTCTAGCTCCTCACACCGACAACTTTTACCTGAGGTGAAATAGGTCAAATCACCATATTTTCTGACGATCTGTATACGGTTAAAGTTTGTCGGTGGAATTCTGGGACACCCTTTATGCTACCAATCACATAAAAAAGTACACTTTGCGTAAAAAAAATAGGGACACCTCGATTAGCTGCGCCGGATGTAGGCAACCAAACATACGCCGAATTTTATGCCAAAAAGTTTTGTGATAAAAATAATCGACGAAAAAGTGTTTCTTTACAAATAATTAATTTTTATGACGCTGTAAGTGTACATATATACCATGCGTCCAAAATTGAAAAGCACCGAAACCGTATACATATCAGTATACCTTGGATTTTTACGTCGTATTACGGGCTAATTGAATTAATTTCAGTAATTTTTCGTTTATTTTCGCGCTTTCTCCGATCCCGAAGCCCCGGCTCGAGCTCTATATGCGCTGCAAGGACGTCTACCAATTTAATTGTAACGTAATAATTTATAGGAAAACCACCCGCTAGCATACGACCTAATTAATCGAAGGTTTTCCTGCATCAGCCGCGGCCCATTGTGGCCCACATCCCTACTATACCGACATGTTTATCATTATCAACTAACCGTCTCGAGCCTCAATTTAGATATACCTTCACGCATTGATGTTGATGAATTCGATCGAATCAGAAAATTTATGTTACACGGGGTGCACACAATGCACACGTGTGTCGAGACTGATGAATATGCGTATTTACGTCGATTGTGGTGAGCTCAGTACACATGTTTATGGGTTGAGGGCGTAATTGAAGCCCTCGTTGAGGGGAAATTCGTAACCACTTATTTAATGGTTATCATAACAAACTACTCGTGTAATTTTGCGATCTTATGTAGTTTGCGAAATGCCGGAAAGCTGAAAGCAAAATCATTTGGTATTCCGCACACGTTCCCTTTGATCCGCACACTAGTTTCCAGTCCAAATTGTGAAATGTGATCAAAGTTTTACTTGGTGTATCTGTTATAAACCGTGTTCCAGTAACTGATTTTCATATCTAGGGTTTGATTTCTTCAGATCCACGATTTTAAAAAAGATTAATTATACAGGGTACCACGGGCACCTACTGAAAGTATGCAACCCAACTTACATCATTGGCGTAGCAAACATATTCCGTGGACCATAATGTATATTGATATATTCCTCTGACAAATAAAATCGGAAACAGGCAAACAAAACCATTAAAATTGAAGAACACTGGTGGTTTTTGAGCAATCAAGTGTTGCTGCAGTTCTTCAATGGTGCGAGACCTAAATCACTCAAAATTTTCCGTCAATAATGACTGACATAAATTATAGAAATATTCGAAAACTGACGCCACTGGTGACTTTGACACAAATATTACTAAAATCAACCCAAAAACTACCCATATCCCTAAATATGTATAATAAGTTGCCTAACTAATGGTCACGTGGGGCCCGGACATGATTGAAAGCCCTGTATAATCTTGTGTCTGATTTTGAGTTGATTAAAACTTCTTTTCACGAATAAAGTAGCTAATAAAAGCTTTGAAAGTTCCACGACGTATAAACTGCATCTAAAACGCATTAAATCCGAAATGATCTAAGACACGACTTTAACAATCTAATTGGCTCAGTTGAGTATCCATAAACGTTCTGAAATTGAATAAGATATGGCAGGCACCTACCGTTAAATTGTTCAGTGTCAACTTTTCCACCATATCCAACGAAACCTGGATAAATCAATAAGAATTAAATACTTGCAAGACCGAAAAATGCACTTTTCACAATTACCTACATAAGAGACATGCATGGAAATATCGAATTTAGTTACTTATACCGGTTCCAAAAACGTTACTAAGTGAACGAGTTGTACTTATTATTCAAATTTTTTCCGCAAAAGCATTCAGGAACACCTCTGGGGATGCATGAAAAATAAGACCGGGATTTGAATTAGGATTTGTGTGTACTTTGGACTTGAACTGTTTCTCGTTTGGTCTTCTTTTATTCAATTTTTGTGTGGTCCTGCCTCGGTTCATGCTTGTAAAATTGTTGTTTGTTTATCATTATATTATTTCGTTGGGAAACTTTAAATTTTTTGCGAATTTATGCGTCTTTATTCGGAATTTGCAATATGCCAGGAAAATAATAAGAATTAATGTACCTTATGTACGTTGTTCTAGAAAACGAGTTCCACAACAGCGAAACTACTAAAAATTACCGAATTAATTAGTTTTAAGGTTGGCAGCAGGTGTAAACATTTTAATTCATTTCATAAATCGAATAATTTATGATTCGATTGTTGACTTTCTGGAGAAAATCTCGATTCTCGAGTGTTCCATTTCGCCAGAAAGGCGGAAAACTTTGCGCGCGGGGGCGGAAATGGTGCAACTTTTCTCCCTTCCTTTATCTTTTCTCGTGATCCTTTTGCTACTCGAGATGTACAATAAAGCGAATAAACGTTACGTCAGGTTAGGGTTTTCCCCTATCCGCACGCAAAAGTACAAACCGGTATTAACCCCTTTTACACACGAGTGGGTGGGCATATTATCCATAAGAACGACGGGAACGAGACGGGGAAGGAACGTTCATGCGAAATCCGTGAAATAAAACTTTAGGGTTATTTCGGCGCTTTTCCCTGTTTGCTTTGCCCTCTCTGCATCGGCCGACGCGTCCCACATTTTTATTTTCGGTAGTTATGTTGCATCCGAGAGGGAATTTCTGCCGGAATTTCCGAGTATTTCCACCCATTTAAGCGAGTTGGAAAATTCTCTTTCGATACACACGAAACTTTTGATGTTGGACGTTTTCTCAGATGTATTATGGACGACTGGATGCGGATATCAGCAGCCAAATGGAAAATTTTCGTTGACATTTTTGAGACCTTCCCGATACTGAACACCCGGTATTTTTGTATACAGTGTTGCCGAAAGTCATTACAATACACCAGAAAGCCGCCAAATCAAAACGTGTTGTTACATTTTTTCATTTATGTTACATACTCAAAAAAAAAAAAATTAGAATAAACTCACAGCAAATTTCGGGGTGAAAAGCCGCTATTACAAAGCTGAAACTAGTTTCCCACTATAAAATTGCGACGAGTTTACTTACTTTTTTTAATTCGTCATTTTCCTGCAAAAAAGTGCATTTCCAATAATACACAAAATTACATGAATAGAAATACTTCAGTTTTCCGCTAGAATCCGCTAATTCATTTTTTTTTACATTCAAATACGCGAGATTTTGCGGAAAATCCGAGATGTCTCGAGCCGGCCCGAATTGAGCCGATCTTTGCAAGGTTTATTTTTTATCATGCATTTTACCGTTTTCCGTTCGCCATCGAATATCGGACGGACTCTACACAAGGTTGGCAGAAATTCCTCGTAAATGAACAGAAAAATGTTCACAAATAGAAAATAAAATCAGTGAATAGGTTCCATATATGAGAGATTTATATTTTTCTGGAAATTCCGTTGCACTTCGAGAGATTATGATTTGTTATTGGCTCGTTCCAATTCTACAGGTATTTACGCTATTTCTGGAGAATTCGAGGCATCCAGGTCACGATGTCTCTTCATCCCCTTTATCTGATACCAGTCCTTCATTCCTTTTCATCGTTATGAATACAGTTTCTCAAAAATTTCATATTTATTCATGGAGGAAATTTAATAATAATATCAAACTAAGTAACTGGAATTGTATACGGTATGTACATAAATCTATTTATTACTGAAGGTGTTGTTGTCGAAATGAGATAAAGGGAAATACCTATACATTATAGATAGATATAATAGGGAGGAAAGTCTAATCTGTTTTGGTCTCACGTTGCTACAACAATGTAACTTCCCTTTATATCGTATTTTGTATCTCTAAGAGAGTGCAGGGTATCAGGTCGGTATAGTAGGCACCCATCCACCCCTTGGCCTTTATTTAACGTGTAAAGAGGCCATTTATGTAGGTCAGTCAATAAAAGAGAAAGAAATCATTCCTAAGCCGGAGTAATTCCCAATCTTTCGAACGTCGTTATTTACTGGCGAATTATCGGAACGAGAACAATACCCAACAATAAGTAAGAGTACCTCCATACACATAACATACTGGTTTATATTATACATAATATAATACCTTATAATATAATATGAGATAAGTTACTGAAGAAACGGAGAAGTCTCTTGGGACCACCGCAATGTAACTTTTGCCTGCTCGTATAATGTGAGAGTTTCTTTCGGATAGTTCGAGCATCCCCATTTTCCTTTCCCTTTTCATCCTCCACCAGACGCTGATCAAACGTAAAGTTATACCTAGTCATCTCGGAGGTTATTAGAGTTTCTCGTCTCCGCGAGCCCATCTCTAAAGGCCCGCGTCTACATAACACAATGAAGTTGGCATTTTCGTCCTTCCATACGAGGTCGTTCTTTGGGTTCGGCGAAATTATTTTTTCGACCCGCATTATCAGTCCTTGAGAGTGTTTGATCCCTCAAAGGGCAGGTTTTTTCATATATCTACGGTTTTCAGAGAAATGAGGCGAAATTGAAATACAACGTGCTCAGAAAATAATCGAGTTCCTCCTTAGCCTCCTTAGCCGGTGACTGGACATTTTGGAACTTTGTCAAAGTTTGACAAAGATATTTGTTACTCAAATATGACAGAAATGCTTAAAAATACAAAATGATGCGCCGAAACACCAAAACTAATTAATTGTGTTGACAGTACAAGAAAATAACCAGAAAAGTCGCCTTCGGCAGTAATTAATAATTAATCCACCATCCATTACATTCCAGTTTGGGCAACGCGAAAATCCCTAAATTCCGTTTCCATTATGATTAGTTTTCCGCTAAATCTCATCCGCTAATCCTTTTCTTCCCATCCATCTCGCGGCACTTGGCACATAATTACAAGGAACAACACGAATTTCAGCAGGAACCGGCAAAAACGAAGCGGAAATGGAGGAACAGAGTGGTTATAGAGTTGGATGTTGAATTTGCGGCTTAAGCTTCGCTTATTCCACGCTCGCTCCCACCTTTAATACCTTTTCGACATAATAATGGGCTTGTTGACGTATTTTACGGCATATTCTAGGATTGCGCTTGCATAATGGATCTAGAATCCCATTTTAAGACCATTAGGACCTCCGAAATCGCGATTCCAACTTCAGCGGCGTAGATTAAACGCGACCCAACACGAGTCAACCCGAGTCGGTCTCTTCTTGGTTTGCGGGGGGATCGGCACTGCCAGTGATACGTCATATGTCAAACAGGGGCGGCTCGTTGCGTCACGACACGGGAGTAATTTTTCAGGATTCTAGTTAGACCAAACCTATCTAATCTAATTTTTTAATTTGAAAATTCTGATCATTACTTGCATTGTAATAATCTTTACAACGGATAAAGAGTCGGTTTTACAAATTTATTGCTTTTTACTGTAGAACCGCATACAACCTAACCTAAATTTTGAAAAATTAATAGCATATTGATCAGTAATGGAATAAAGCGTGTTTTTTCACTTGAAGTGAGTCAAAGAAAAGAGGGAACGTCCAAAACCGGAAAAGCGTGTTTTAAAAAAGTCAAACGTTCCACATCGCGAACTTAGCCTGGATCTTTTTGTGCCTTGAGGTGATTAAGGGTTGCAGGGAAGCGGCCGCTGCTAATCGTCACCTTTTTCATTAGGGATAATGGATTGTAAACACGCGGTATAAACGTTATGGCGGCGACCGTGTTCGTTACTCACCTATGCGAAAACAACTTCCCTTCTCGTGCTGTTATTGTTATTGTCATCCGTTCCACTTTGCTCATCGTCCCTATTTAAAATCGCAAACTCCTTCTATTCTGCTCGTCCCATCGGGGATAATCTGATTTATGTGCGGGGGGTGGGGATCGAGGGGTTCATCTGAATAATGGGAAATTAACGTCATTCTGTGTTTGCGTATAGCGTATAACAACTTATCAACTATGTGGAGATTGGAGAATGGAAACTAACAATGTCAGAAGGGATTGTGCTCCAAGGAAGGTTCATTCACCTTTCCCATCCAATCTAACGTGCCGATTTTCGCCCCTTTGTGCCCAAACTATCAAAACTCTTCAATCGCGAAAGCTCATAATCGCGAAACGTCACATCATCGACAATGACAGCTGGCTTTAGTACAATCAAGAATGTACTCGATCGGCTTGAACCGAGAACACCCGATGTGTTGCCGAACGTAATTTCATCGCAAAAGCAGCGATTTCTGGGTTTACGAGTGTACAAAAGGCCACCAAGTAACAGGCCAGTGTTTTTCAGGTATTTTTTCGAGCCTTTTCCAGCGCATTCAAAGTGTGAGAATTTGCATCTACAACATATCAGCGTATACATCCGAGAATTATTGTGTTTTGAGCAATTTTTAGTGCACAAAAGGCTGCGGCGTGGTAATAACGTGGCGCGTTCTGTCACTGTCGATGTTGTGGCGTTTCGCGGTTATGGGTATTATTACTCAATTTCCTTCGCTTTGGTCGACTTATTATCCACTTTGCTTTTCATTTTCTCTGATCCACAGTCCTCGTCCTCGACTCTTACAGCAGAAGACCTGTCATAAATGTGAAATGATGAATAATTACCTGAAAAATGGATTGTGAAAATATACCCCGTATAATATCAGACATCAGAGGGTTGGATTTCTAACTGACGGGTTTTCTCGGTTCAATTTTTATCTCAACTCCACTTTCCATATTTCCACTACCTTCACCTATACCCTACCTACTTATACTATAATATCTACATATGTGGATATGATAGGTATGAGATGAGATAACACAAAAGCAGTTTGTAAGAAACTCACCAATTTCCTACCGTTTTATTTTTCTTTCTCTATGCTAAAAGGAACACTCTTGAAATATTGGTTTTTCTGTCATTGACCGAAGTAATAACTAAGACATAATGAAAAATGCGATAAAGTTTTCCCAGATAATCAATAATCGTGCCATATTATTATTTTTAGGTATATTTTTTCTGAGAGTGAGTGAACTAAAAATATGTGAGTCAGTATAATTTGTGCTGCATTTCTGAAACTAACAGAAGAATTGGATTTTATTTCTCTTTGTCATTTCCACCTCCAAAGAGCGACTTGTAGAGGAAGTATCCAAACAAACAGGCGAATGTGGCCATCGACACCTAAAAGAATTAAATCAATCACATTATTTCGTTGGAATAAGTATTGATTCATACATTTGCTCTTCCTTTTATGGTTTTATTGTTGAAATATCTGGACACACCTTTTAAAGACGGATCGTCGTACGGTTCCAATTCATCAGACATAATAATTTGAGTTCTTTTTGACACACATCAATCGGAAAATGTTCACAGGTGAATCCAGGTGATAACGTCATTACGTAATCCGACTTGAATGACTGTGATTTTTCACTTTTAGCCACCTTTCAGCTATTCGCGATTTCGACTACCGATGGGGGCGCTGTGAAACGTAAACAAAATGGTGGACTAAGAATGTCAAATTTGGCGGGCGATTCTTTTGAATTTTATTAACGCGTTTTTTACAATTTTAAGTACTTTATTCTTCGTGGTTTTTGTGCTTTATGTTGTTGGTTGGTGTTGTTGTAGTTGTTATTGTTCCTTGTGTTTCTCTATCGTGAACTTGGACAAAACTGGATCACAAATATACACCGAAATTTTTCTTAATTTAACGGCAGTGTTTTTGCCATTTGGCGGCAAACCACAACAGACGGTGTTCCATGGAGGGCGAATAAGTCTTGAACAGCAAGCACGTGATTTTGTGTGGGTTCCGCGAGCAAATGACTGACACCAGGAATGGGGCACTTTTGGGTTTAAAAATAATGGTGCTGTGCCTATAAATTAGCAATCCAGTGCACTTCTGACGGGCAAACCGCACGAAATTTCTGGATGGTTTGGTGTTGATGAGGACAAGAATGTATGCAGCACCATTTTTGTGCAGTTGCAACTGTTGCAAGAGGCCGGAGCGTCCGGAAAGCGCAAACACATCGCCGCGATACTTTTAAATTACGCCAGGTTCTTCTTTCCTTTGGACTAATTACTTCATCAATTTGTGGTATCGATCACACGCGTCTTCACAAAATGATTAACAACAATTTATCAGTTTTTATTGCTACATTTTTCTGGTTGTTTTTATCAAAACTTGTGATAATTTGTTAGGAAATAGATGGAAATGTAATTTTCTGCCTTGTTTTTTTAGTTTATTTGCAATTGTGAACACAGTAAATTGCGTTCTGAGGGCTCCTTTCGCGTTTTTGCTCCCCCTTTTCTTCTGTATTCTGCATTTCTGCATTATTCCGCCTTTTCATAACTTACAATTGAGTTGATGGAATCTTTTGATAATGTCACTACAGCTTGAAATGCTCACAAAAGTTTGCCCAGTCCTTCATGAAGAATCGTTACACACTCACAAACCCCGAAACGATACAAAACTTGAAGATTTTACGTGGATTTTACTGTGAAGAGTTTGTGACAACCGATGAGCGGTTCTCTTAGTTTTAGTTTGAAGTTTCTCCGACAGAGGGAGTGTACATTTTTGAAATCGCGAATCATCAACCAACAAAAGTTTTCAGGCAGTTTTCCATCAGGAAAGTTTACCATTTTACTAATCCGTTAAATCAACGCATTTAAGTAAGTATGGCTTTTTCATTAAGGGGACGCTCGAATTGTCACATCTTGGCTATTTCTTGACAAGAATTAATTTAAGGTTACATTTTGAAATCACTTACAATTCAATGGTATTATGGAGATATTAATAATGATTACGCGCTTCTACACATACCTATTTTCATGGAGTCATAATGTACAGCACATTTTGGGAGAAAGAGTATGTTTTGCCAAGCGTGTTGGAATCGATTTTGATAAAAAATTAAGACTTTTGACAAAAGTGTCATCTTGAATCGTATTTCAGATAAGAAAAAAAAAACGAATGGATAAAAGGGCACATAGCTATAATAACAAGGACAGTTTGTTTAGAATAGCTACAATGTCAGTACATTTATATTTAATTTTATAAAAAATGTATGTTTTCATCACCTGAAATCGATCTTTTCTCACAAAATAAAATAGCTTACATTGTAGTCCTTAAGAAAATAGGTGCGCGTATGTAAAAATATCACGATAATACACAGTAGTTTTAAAGTCTAATCTGAAACGGATTCTGGCCGAAAAGTATGCAACCCGTCACAATGAGGTATTTTCATGTATTTTTCAAAATAGCTTATCCGATACTATGGTATTCAACAATTAAGAAAGTATTTTTTTATTTTTTTTTAGTAAAGTTTAAAGGGCTGAAATAAATTAAAAAAAAAAATTCTGATGACGTCAGCTACTCCGAGTTTTCTATGATCCAGTAGATGGTGCCACGCGTAGTTACAGTTACGGTGTTGATCCGTGCTATGAGCAGCGGGTGTTTTCCTCATTTTCAGAGGCATAATCACATAATTTTATTAAGAACACGAAAACACGGATGTTAGCAGACACTTACATAACGTCAAAATGTCGGTAATCGGTAGTTCACCTAAAATTATTAATTTTTTATGAGCGCCATCCATCGACGAGCTGTGTCAACGATTTGGAGTTGCTGACGTCACGAAATTTTTTTGTAATCACAATAACTAATTGAAAACTATTTTTTTCAACAAAATTCTTACGCAGAAGTCATTTTGCGCCATATGCGAATATGTATCAGTCATAAAATTTAAATTTTATCTCCCGTGAAAATACCTCATTTGAGCGTCCCCTTAAGGGGACCGTATTCGCCTTCCCGCTTGAAAGTGTAAAAAGTCGGCATCATGATAACACAGTGCGGTATTGAAAATGTGTCAGCGAGGTCATCTCTAATATTCATCAGGCGGACTGCACCGCTATGTTCCGACATAGTGCTCTAAAGTGAGAGAGATGAGTAGAAGGGATTTTACATGTATCGGAGAGAGAACGCCGAAATGCAGAGTTATGCTAGTTCCAAAATAACTCAAAAACTACGCATAATTTCAAAAAAAGTCTAAGAGTTTTCTTATAGATTAATCTTTGAAGAATGGCGCTTGATAGGTTTCACAACACATTTAACTCAAATACGACCATTTATTAACTTTTGAAATAAACATTTGACATTTTTTTACATAACCTACAACGATAATTGTCTAAAGTGCATCAAGCGCCGGAGTCGCTATAGTTATTCATCGAATGGCGAAATGAAAATTCAGATTTTTCTTCCCTGTCTGGAGTTATTTTGGAACTACGATATGCATTTACTCTCACTTCAACACATGTTTCTGCACATTTCCCTGCTCATTTTCCTGACTTTTGACCGTTTCAAATGGGAAGGCGGATACGGTCCACTTAACATTTTTGAAGCGTCTTTTTTGATATCCATCTTCCATTATTCCTGGCTACAATGAACAAGACGCACACGTGTCTACAGTAAAATTTTTGTTCTTTTTCCGCATTATACTTCACATCCCTCCACCCCAATTGCCCAATTGGTCGATAATTTCATTATTTTTTTCCGTCGATTTTCACTTTGTGCTTTCTTTCTTTCTTCCTCGATTATTAATTGGAGTAATTACCGAAATTCCTCCATTCGAAAGGGCCAAGCCCACTCAGGTCAATTTAATTGCTACGGATATATAGAACGAGTTCATTACACTCATCCGGGGACCCCTTATTTATTATTCATTTCCCATAAGTAAGTTATAAGGGTTACTAATTGAAGGAAAAGCGAAAATTACTTTACACTCGATGGCGATGAAAAAATTAATTTCAAAAGTAAAATCATATAAATAAAATCGGTTCTACTAACTTGTGTGAAGAGAAAACATCATTTTAACAATGATACCTTGAATTTTCTAGCTGGATAATTGTAATAAGGTACATTCAGGAATAAACCACCCGCCAGCATTTGACCTAATTATTCGAAGGTTAATTATTCTGCAACCCCTAGTGTATTATAAATAGGTAGATATCTACTTTACCGATATATTATTTATTAATTATTATTGTGTGCTTCGATATTCGATTTTAGATTAGAAAATGTGTATACCTATTCACCCTTAATGGTGTATACCGGATCTACTGAAGGTATAATACACGTGTCGAATCCGAACCGGGAGTTTCCAAATCGAATCTCAACTTTTCCATCATTCGCCCAAAAAGAAGGCGAAAAACTTTATGCGCGGGAGAATGCCAAGTTAGAAAGCATGCAGTTCGTCTTTTTCCCTGTTTTCCCAATGTTTTCCTCTATCTTTTCGACCGATCTTACGCCATCATCATCCCCCTCGTCCTCATGATGCTCTCAAAGAGCGAAACGTTACGTCAGGTTAGGGTTTTCCGCTCGGCGCAACAAAGTTCACCAACTTTCGAGCTTTTACACGTGAGTGGGTGGGCATAACTCGGTATACGATGGCGAAACGAGAACGAAACAGGAAAAATCGTATTAAAATATACACGTAATTCAACTTTATGGTTATGGAGGCGGTGGCTCTTTTTTCGACCTTTATACGCGTGCATCGGTATAACACGTCCCACATTTTCATGTTCGTTATTTGTTGAAATGTCGTTTCATTCGTGGGGAAAATTCGCTTGGAATTTCGACATCACATCCACCTATTTAATTAAAAGAGAGAAGAGTTCACCAGGATCTCCTTGCAAATTTTTGCGAAAAAAGCCAACTTTACATGCATGTAATAAACTACTATATTACTCGAATGGAAGATCATAAAGTAATAGGTTATCGTTCCATCAATAATTTTATATCCCTGGAAAATATCGTTGCGCTTCGGGAGATTATGATTGTTAAAGTGAAGTCTTTCGCCCCAATTCTAAAAGTATTATTTACGGTTACGGGAGAATTCGGGCCATCCGGGTTGTGATGTCTTTTCTTCCCTTTTCTATGCTACCCTACCATCCCTTCGATAATGCAGATATCTCTAGAACCTGATGCTCAATTAATTTGTTGCCATTCAATTCATGTAATTTTCTTTCCGTTGTTTGGGAAACCAATATCAGATATCCCTGTAATTAATTAGCATTAGTATACCCCTGCATAGATAGGTACACAAACAAGTATTCGGTTTACCTATCACAAGTGATAGTACTGCAGAAATGCTCTCTGTTATTTGAATGATGATATTATTGAGACCCGAAATGATTGAAGCCTCCATTTCTGAACTGACACACAAAATCAGGACCTCATCATTCAGATAAAAATGAAGTTAAGTCTTCACCAAAAAAATGCATCAGATTCCCAAGTGTCTGACAGAAGGGAGAAAATCGAAATTATTTAAATAACACCATCAAATAATACGAAAGGTGAACGCACTTAATTCACTGAGTGGATATTACAGTACGTCACTTATATCAAGTCGTCGACTGTTACGTATCCACAGTGGTTATTGTTATGAAACGTAAACGGAACGACGTTAATTTCCCATTATTCAGGTGAATGGAGGATTTCCGGTACACGTGATTGCGCATAAATCAGATTATCCCCTAATAGAGCGCGAGTATCAGGAAAAGAGAGAGAGAGAGAGGCCCAAAGCATGCAAATTCAAATAGGCAATGAGCAAAGTGGAACGATAACGCCGCTCATTCCAGATTCCACATGTTTACACAATTCGTCCGAGGGAAAAAGGGAAATTGCTTCAGAGATGTTTGATCCGATTCAGAAAGAATCAAACGTTTTTCGTTTCCACTTTTCAGTGTGGAACTGAATTTTGACGTTTTGGTGTCTTTTTCTTTGTAACATCACCTTAGCTTTTGAGATTAGAGTCGTTTTATGGCGTACATTTAGTTTAAAACACTCTGCGATCTCATTGGTTGTGGGGTGACTTTATTGAACCACGGCCAATGAGAGCGCATCAGTGTTTCAAAACTAAATGTTCGTCAAAAAATGACATAGAGGTTAGCTGTTTTTCTGTCAATTTTTCATATCGATGAACTTTCGTTTATTCGAAAGTAGTCAATTCAGTTCTTTCTTCAATAGAATTAACTTCTACGTTTTGATTCGCTGTTTTGACAAATTTGGCAGATGACTTTTTTTTCAGGGTTTCATCATTTTCTAATGATCTCTGTCAATCTGCGTTTCCTTTATTTTGTTGCTGCATCTTTATTATTGAGTTATGGGGTTATGGTATGGCTATGGAATACTTGACTCATGGCAAAATTTGAGTCCTTTTGGGGATAACAATAGTCTAAAAAGAGACAACATGCTCTGCCTGTAGGGGATTTTCGTTGATTTTTCAGGTTAGCCATCTCTAGTTTTCTGGTGTCAAAACTGTCACATATAACCAAATCTTAACCTAACTTTCACAAAGTGCCATGCCCCGCTTACACGATATGACTTTTGGATTGTCAAAAATCAAAACCAAACTCAAAACAAGTTGCTCGATTGTTTAGCAGACACTTTTGTCACTAAAAAAACAGTTGTACTGAAGTATAAACCGAAAATCCCCTACAGGCAGAGCAGGTTATCTCTCTCAAATAATTAAAGGACTCCGCCGTTCAATGTAAAAATCCAAATTTTCTTGACATTCAATTTTTTGTGACCTGAAAAAAATTCGAAACTCTTTGAAGGCTCACTTCCGGTTCACCCAAAAGCGACGACCATTTTCGCACATCCCTTAAGTCCTGTGCCGCATTATGATGTCGGAAAGGTATTAGAGGTAAGAGGGAGCTTAGAAGCTTCAGCCGCAAGTTCAACCCTATAACCACTCTTCCTCCATTCCCGCATCCTGCGCTGAAATTCGTGTTGTTCGTTGCGCTTATGTGCCGAGTGCCGCTAAATGGACGGGACGCAAAGGATTAGAGCGAATAATTTGAGATTTGGCGAAAACGAATCATCACAATGAAGCAGAATTTCGGGGATTTTCGCGCCGTCCGAAACTGAATCGAATCTTTTGATTGATGGCGGATTCATCGCCGTTTTGGCGTCAATCTTTCCCTCTTTTTTTCTGCAGATATTTTTTCTCGATTATTAGTTTTGACGTTTCGGTCATGAGGTTTCCAACTTTGGTGAGTGATGATGTAGCAGAGTGTCTTTATAAATGAGAAATTCTCCAAGGACCGGTTGGCCAAAGTTACTAGGTACAATAAATGCAGTACTTAAATTAATAATAGAAATTAATATAAATGATATCTTTGAAAACTTTTATGAGAATATAAATTCGAAATTTGAGTTGTTCACGTGTATTATGGTACATTTGAAGACTTATCGTTGAGTGGTCTCGTTATATTGTGTTCTTTCCGATGATTCGAGTCCGTAAATAACGTTCGAGACCGGAATTAGTCCGGGCGATGATTTCTGCCCGCTTTTATTGACCGACCTACATTACATGGAGGCCCCCTGCAGTTGCCCTCTTTTCATTAAAGGGGCTGACGGATGCCCCCCCTGGAACCGACCTGATACCTGGGCTCGGCCAGTCTCTTTCAGGAACGAATCTCAAGATACAACAAAGGAAATGAGAAGAGCAACATATTGCTGAATTCGCACATTACTGTCGATCATATGAAATGGAGGAACCAGATTTGAAGTTTTTGTGAATTTTTTTTCTTTCTAAAAGAGCGGCTTTTTACACTGAAATTGGCTGTAAGTTGGGCGTTTAAGAGTTGGTTTAGCTATTTTTTGTCTCAGTTTTGATTTTTTTGAATAACCTTAAGGGGAACGTATTCGCCTACCCGCTTGAAAGTGTAAAAAGTCGGCATCATGATAACACAGCGCGGTATTGAAAATGTGTCAGCGAGGTCATCTCTAATATTCATCAGGCGGACTGCACCGCTATGTTCCGACATAGCGGAGTGCTCAAAAGTGAGAGAGATGAGTAGAAGGGATTTTACATGTATCGGAGAGAGAACGCCGAAATGCAGAGTTATGCTAGTTCCAAAATAACTCAAAAACTCCGTATAATTTTAAAAAAAGATAAAGAGTTTTCTTATAGATTAATCTTTGAAGAATGGGGCTTGATAGGTTTCACAACACATTTAACTCAAATACGACCATTTATTAACTCTTGAAATAAACATTTGACATTTTTTCACATAACCTACAGCGGTAATTGCCTAAAGTGTATCAAGCGCCGGAGTCGCTATCGTTATTCATCGAATGGCGAAAGACAAATTCAGATTTTTCTTCCCTGTCTGGAGTTATTTTGGAACTACGATATGCATTTACTCTCACTTCAACACATGTCTCTGCACATTTCTCTTCTCATTCTTCTGACTTTTGACCGTTTCAAATGGGAAGGCGGATACGTTCCCCTTAAAGTTTTACTTATTAGAAAGTTTTCAGTTCTTCATACGATGAATTAACTCCATCTCTATGTTTTCTGCTTCATCTTCATTTTATTAAGAATATTTCAAATTATTAGTTTATTGTTTTAGCAAAGATTCAAGTGACACTCCATATGTTTAACATTTAACATTTCCTAATATTTAATTTTTCATTTCGATTAAAATTCGAGCAGTATAAAACGTATATCTCATGAAAGTACTGATGACGTGAGGTTGATGTGAAGAAAACTTTCTCCAAAACAAGAAACGTCAAAATGATGCCACCTGTCATTATTAATTTTGCCAATTTATTCCCCGTTAAGCTATACAAAATAGGAAAAGGTGGGAAAATCTTCACAAAAAACGTTTTTACAAAACTTAACGCATGAGAGTAAAATTTCATAAATAAGAGAAAATTTTTCACTTTTATAATACAAATTACAATATGTATAATCCGTATAATAACAATAACGAAATAAGGAATTATCATGTAGGTACTTTTCGAAATAGCTTATCCGATACTAATGGTATTCAATAATTAAGAAGGTATTTTTTAGTGATGAGTTTGAATAAAATTTTCAATTTCTTTCTGATGACGTCAGCTACTACGAGTTTTCAATGATCAAGTAGATGGCGCCACGCGTAGTTACAGTTACGGTGTTGATCCGTGCTGTGTGATCAGCGGGTTTTTTCCTCATTTTTGGTGGCATACTCGCGTAATTTCATTGAGAACACGAAAACATTACCCACACGGATGACAGCAGACACTTACGTAACCTCAAAATGTCGGTAATCGTTAATACAGCGACTATTATTAGATTTTTATGAGCGCCATCTGCAGACGAGCTGTGTCCACGATTTGTAATTGCTGCTGACGTCACGAAGATTTCTTTGTAATTGCAGTAACTAATCAAAAACAAACTTTTACAACAAAATTCTTTCGCAGAACTCATTTCGCGCCCTACGCGAATATGTAGGTAGGTATCATTCATAAAATGTAAATTTTATTCCTCGTGAAAATAATAATTATGTCACTATAAATAAATTAAAAAAATAAAAACGAAAAAGTCTCGTTCAGGATTACAAATATTATCGTCCCGGAGGGATGTTTTTTCCCGGAAACGGACATTATTATAATGGGATATGTGATGCGATCGCGTATTACAGAAAGGTTATAAAGTTTTTGATTAAATTGTGTTGTGCTTACCCGGTAAACAAAAAGTACGCACACAAAAGTATACTTGCAGTCACAGACGAGGGGAAAAAGTCACTCGAATCTTTCGACCACCCCTATCCCCTCAATCTAAAACTTTATCGTCTGTTTTGTCTGTGAGCGGCCTTATTCGCTTATCGTTTACCCCGTTTATCGTGAAAGATCGGAAAACACCACTAAACCGGTCAGCCGAACAGAAAACAGGTTTAATTGCGATCGTGCCGATAAAGAGCTCTTAAATTCGTTTAATTGCCGCGTCCGTTTCGCCCCTCGTTCGGACGCATGATAAGCACCCTCGCATAAATTTTTTCTTTGCATTCCTTCCCCCGAATGCGCCTGGGTTTTCTCGTCCCCTACATTATTACGCGATTTGCTCTTTTTGTTCTCTCGATCCAGTGTCTGTGTTTTGTAGCTCGTGAATCGCCGTAAACAAAATAACGATCCTCTACATCGTTCTCTCTTTCTTGGGTAAAAAACGGCTGGTCGAGTGAGCAAATGGAGCGAGAGACTTATTTAGGAGCTTTTCGAGTTTGGACTGCGATAATTGAAAGACTTTGTCACAACAATTAATTATTTTTCGGTTTCCACCCCTAGCGGTGAATCTGGAAATGACAATTAGGTTATTAAAGGTTTTTGGGGTGCTTTATTTATTTCCTGCGTATTTAATGGAAATCTACTGTGTTTGCGTTCAAAAAAGTGTGTCATACCTTCGATTTTGTATACTATAATTGTATGAAACTAAGCAAAAGACACTTTTTGCTAATTGCTAAATGCTAATTTTATTAACGATATAACATTTCTCCTTGTTCATGAGGAAAATTACTCTTATGCCTCGTAGAAAAGTGATTTGTGCAGTTTTTTCACCTTTTCCTACTTTGTGTATGTTCTTATACAGAGACATCAAAAAAATGCTTCATAGAGGGACGCTTTTATAATCGTTCTGTCTCATCTGAAAACTATTAAAAGGATAGAGAGAGAATGAGAGTCATAGCCTCCCTTTATGAAGGATTTTTTTATGTCTCCGTACTCCGTACAAAATTAATGAAAATCGGATCGAGGGGTATTTCGCCGAAAAATATCTTGTAATCCTCTAATCCTCTAAATCCTCTAATAATTTCTATTAATTCCTACTAATTTCCCACAAATTCCTCACTAATTTCTAATTCCCAACTAATTTCTGGAGTTTGTTATGTATGTTACCGTCAAAACCCGAAATCAGTTGAAACTAGTTTTAACTAGTTAGAACTAAAATTCACCAGTAGGGTTTGAGAAACCTAGTATTAGCTAGTCAATTCTAGAAATCACCATGAGCATATGGTAAACCTGGGTTTGACTAGTGAAAACCTGAAGTAACCAGCTGAACTTTGTGAATGCCCGAATTGTAACTGTTTTCGGTTCAAATTCGCTTTTTTAGTGAAAAATTCAGGGAAAACCAGTTCCAACCAATGCATGATTGGTTAATACTAGTTTTATCAGAATCTCATGAATAATAACGTGAATCTACTATAGTTCTTGCCTACATTTTCACAGAAACACTATGTTTAATTTGGTTTTTATATTGTTTTGCCAAGCGTACTTCTACTTACAATAATTCAAGTCCTATGGAGATTTCTAGAATTGACTATTTAATACTAGGTTTGTCAAATACCACTTGTGTATTCTAGTTTCAACTAGTTAAAACTAGTTTTAACTGATTTCGGGTTTTGACGGTAACATGTTCACCAAAATGCGAGATACTCCTCGTGAAAATCATGTCCGCACATGGACAGGAGAATAGAAAATAACGAATTTGTCTGGGAAGTCTTGGGAAAAGGTTTCGGTGAATATTTTTAAAGAAATTTCAGTTTTAGTAAAGCGGAAAATATCAAGATGAAGCCATGTCATTGAACAAAATATTGGGTAAGTAATTTCGAAAAAGTGAAAATTCAACATTATTCAAAAATGAAAAAATAATATACTTATTATTATTAAAACGCTAAAATCTACTTACTTATTCCTCACTACAAATAAGTTAGAGTCGTTTTTAATTTTTTTCAAAATGTTTTCAAATTTTGTATCCCATCATTGACCTAGAACAAAATTTCACTCTGCCACCCATTAATCCTAGCTAGACTGTAAAAATATTTGAATTTTCATTCGAATGTCGAATCCAGAAAGGGCAGTGACATGTCCACTATTATTACGTCGATGTTTATGCGTTTTCGATAAATTCGTTATTCCAACTACATTCGCGTGTTTTCTCGACGAAATTTCGTGCTCGCTTTGAAACAACATACCCGTATAATTCGATGTTTGTTTATATCGTTCCTTACTTTTTATTACCGATGTATATTTTATATCTCTCAATAAAACCCTGTGCAGTTTCGTGACGCGAAAATCGATACCTCTGTATTTAAAATAAAGGGGAGGAACGTCCTCGGGGAATTATTCAGTCTGGGAAATTATGTGTGCTACTGGTGGTTTCCAATTTATCATTCACGACCCATACAAAGTACCCGCAAAATAATTCAATGCCCTCTTACTTAAAACCAATTATACAGGATGTTCACGGATATTGGAGTTACAAAGGGGAGAAACTCGTTTATTTTCAGAAAAGTGATGCAAGTTGGGTTGCATACTTTCAGTAGGTCACGTGGTGCCCGGAAAACCCTGTATTTCACATTTTATGGGTCACAACGACTCCCTCCACGTTTGCAGAACCAATTTCTAGAAACAAATGCGATACTTCGATTCATTTCAATCATATTGAATAAATAATGTAAAAAGCGGCGACAGTTTATAAATCGCTGCCAGACATGGCATGTATTTCTCGTTTTTATATCGAATCGATGAGTTCGATTTCGCTTCATTATAAGGGTACAATTTTTCCGTTCCGTACCCTTGACCTTTCTCACCCTTGCGAAAATCACTTCCTGGAGAATGTTTCATTCCGAGAGACGTTTTCCTAGGTTTTCAGAGGTCGTTGCCTTGTCCCTTTCTTTTCCCTTCTCCATTGCCACCCTCGCCCGAACGTCTCTTTCGAAAGGGCTCATTGCACGAACCACACCTTCCGCTATACGGAGAGATTCCGAAAGGAAAAGGGGATGAAAAATGACTAATGCGAACTTCGACTCGAACTTGCCACAAAACCCGGCCGAGACATATAAATTTCCCTCTCTTTGTATCATTCGCATCATTTTTTATCCGTCATATTTTATTATCATTCCACATGTATTATTCGCTTTTATGTGCCACCAGTTTTGACTGATATTCTCGTATTTGATAATAACCTTATTCGCGAACCATTTCCAAACCTATAACTGCAAAAAAATCTAAAAGAATAATAAAGTAGCTGCATTAATTTTTTTATGCATTATTTCACGCTCATTGTGTAGAATTTAGCATATACTAGTTGTAACTTTGTAGTGAGGAACTAGATTTTGAAGTTTTAGTGACTTTTGCTTTGTAGCACTGACTTTTTACCCTGAAGTTTGCTGTGAGTTGGGCTTTTAAAAGTTGGGTTAGCTATTTTTCCTACTGTCATTTTTGAATAACTTTAAATTTTCACCTATACCAATGTATCCAGTCCTTTGTTCAATAAAATAACTTCATCTCTATATTTTTTTGTTTTCTGGAAGTTCAAATTCCGTTGAAACATTTCTTCTCAACGTTTTCTCAAGATTATCCGGAAAAACTATGCGACAAGTGCCTGTAATTTGATTATTTCATTATTTTCCACTTCGTTTTTGTTTAATTGTGTTGTTTTATCTTGATTTATTAAGGACATTTGAAAATTATTAGAAAACTAGTTCGTTTTCGGCAAGGATTTAAATGACATGGTTTCGCTTACTGGTACTTCTATTAATTCTAGATAAAAATATTTCAAAATTTTCAAATAAAATTCAATAAACAAATAACTGTTCATGTTGAAATGGAAACAAAATGGGTTTCAGAGATTTGAGAGCAAGCAGGCGATTTTATCAAGAATAATTTTTCCTGTAAAATCAGAAATAAAAATTTTTTCCTCTTTTAAACCCCATCCGTGGACATACTGTATAATCCATGTTCAAATCTAATATTTTTTGAACTTTTATATTTTTGCCAACCGCCAACTATTCATTTTAATTAGATTTATTTATTTACAAAACCATGACAAAACCTAACAACTCTAAATTCCTAGTTAGTTCCTCATTACAAAGCTAATCTGCCTGTATGTATAGACTGGAGTATTCAAGATTTGAATTGTTGAGATTGCCGGATTTGTTTGCAAAAAATCCTACAGATTGACATATTTTTCGTTTGAAAGTTTATTCTCTTAAATTTTTAAGCTTAACATATTTCCTCTAAAATTCATGTTAGAACGAGAACCAGGTAAAATGCCTGACAGGTATTTTAGAGGTAATAAGCAAAATGTGTCAAAACCGAGGTGCAACTGAAGAAATTTATGTAATCTGTGATATAACCCCCAAACTTCAATTGTTTTAGACTTTTAGGTTATGCAGATAAGATAAGACCATAGATGATAAGACCTAGTGAGAAAGCACATGATAAGCAAGCGATGTAGGCGAAAAAATTAAGCATGCAACCTATCAAGCTCGACTTTGACCGTTTCTTCGAGCTTTTAATACTTAATCGAGAGAGATGCATTTTCAGTCGTCTAAAATTCACTGCAATATTCAGTACCTGAATTACTTAGAGCATCATTAAGACTGAAATTCACAGTTTTTCGTCTTCCTGCATGAATCCCGGTGATTCTCACCCAGTTTTATCATGACGTCATTGTGGTGCATTCCCGGGAGAAAGTTCAAACGTTTCCCGTGCGATAAACTGCGAGTTGGACTAAATCGAGGTATAAAGTTGGCGCATAAAGTGTGGTACTACATGCAGTCTAGGTCAGGGTCTTTCTTCCTTTAATAGGTCACACGAGACCTCTCACGGTATACCTAAATAAAAATAAAGGGAGAATAAGTGGGTTGAGAAAAGTCTCATCAAGGTTTAATGAGATGTTTGCGAGTTCAAGGGCTCGAGAAACTGTCAATCACTCTCTCGAAAACGGCAAATAAATAAACTCCCCGAGACCCGACCAAGAAGTACACAGAGTTCAAAGAAAAGATTTCGCAATAAAGCGCCCGACTCAAAAGATCCAAAGGACGTTTTTCCTTCTATTTATTCGTAAATATTTGGTTGTTCACAAATTATGATAATTTAAAAAAAACTTGCATAACACATTTCACTCTTCATCGCGTGAAAATCCGGATGACGTGAGGTTTACGTGAAGGAAACTTTACCAAAACGAGAATCGTCAAAAAGATGTCATATCTGTCAAAATGTTATTAATTCCCGTAAATAAAAGTAGAAGGTGCCGAAAATGCCTTAAGTCGACGCTCGAATTGTCACACCTTGACTATTTTTTGACAAGAATTAATTTAAGGTTACCATTTTGAAATATCTTTTTTGACAGTTCCTTTGACATTCCTTATAAATTTGAGTGCACGACATATTACGACATTATGTCACGTATTTGGCGTAATCCAGTGGCGTAGAAAGATACGCCTCCTCTTAACTTTCCATTATAGGACGTTTTTGGCAGTCGATATTAGTTGTCATCACTTACATATTATTGGGCAGAGACAGACGAGTGTGACGGGAGTGCAGGAACTTCCGGAATTCCGTGATGGCGGTGTAAACCCCGGTCACGGACATTTCCGGGCGAGACGCCATAAATAAAATAACTCCATGCAACGCGTGGTGGTGGGCTCCCATTCTTCCAACTGTGGCGATATTTTAAGGGAATTTACGACACGAACAAATTGCGGGTTAGAGAAAACTATCCGTGGACCGGAATAATAAAAGAGCCACCAAAAGTCGTGACTCTAACCCCACTTTGTCGATCACGATCCGTGACGTAATGCCACACCGAACGACAAAACAATGGATTACCTACAATAACGTCTTTTCGGCCTTTTCTGTACAATCACGTCATATGACAACTTTTTAACAAATGTTCCTGAGTTAGAAACGGGTGTATATTATTCATCACGTGATCTAAGTTGCTAAGCAAAATTTAATTGAAAAACATTGCTAACCATTGACTAATAAGAGGTATTTGTCAGGTACTTTGGGGGTCACGTGATGACCAGTTTATGTTGAAAGGACTATACTAACAAGTGTATTATAAAGTCCCTAGTGCTGCTTAATTTTGTTCATGGGTAATTTTACCGGTTTCTGGTAGAGATTTCCTGATCAATCCAAATAAGACAAACGAAAATGTGTCCTTTATGCTGAACAACAACATGTACATAAAGTGAGTTGACTAATAAAACTTTTCTTTATGCACGGGTTACATAATATACTATTATCATTGCAGAAATTATACAGCGTGTATCATAATTGCTGCCGAGAATTTCAAGGGGGTGATTTCTAACCGATATGATATTTCTTGAGGGTTTCAGGTTTGAAAGTACAGAGCGGTTGAATAAATTCTTCATACAGAGAAACTGAATGATATCCATACTCTCTTATGAAGAATTTTTTCAATCGCTCGGTACATTTTGTATGAATTTTCAAACAAAAAATCCTGAGAAAATCTTGAAAAATCACGTGTCTCAGAACGTTGTCTGAAGCTCTACGACGTCTCAAGGGACTTTAATTAGATTTTTTTCAAATGTTATGTCATGTTGTACAAAGCGAATAAATTTTACATAAAGGGAGGCCATGACCATCGTTCTGTCTCTATTCCTGCAATAGTTGTAAAAAGAGACGAAATGATAGTCATAGCCTCCCCTTGTGTAAAATTTATTCGATCGCTCTGTACCTACATCTACATGGAAGACTTGTCAGCGGTACCAAACTCCTGCGCTACGACCAAACGGACCAACCATCTACCAATAACTTCAAAATCTAGTTCTACTTATTCACAACAGAATTGAAACTGAAATTAATCAAACCGCCATAAAACAGTATCTATTCCGTGACAACGAGTTTTCGATTTAGGGCTGATCTTTTCACCTCTGGTTATCCTCCTGTCCTGTCCTTAGACTGTGACAATTCTGGTTAAAATTAATTATAAAGGGTCACATTCTAAGTTTCGGTTAGCTAACCGGAAGTTTAAACAGAGGTGAAAATATCGGGCCTTTGTGGGTTTTACCGTTTACTTGTGTTTTCTCGAAAAAAATGCTCGAAAAAATGTCCAGTTCGAAGTGGTTCTATCCTCTCTTTCAAGTACACTTGAAACAGCGTATCAAGGAAGCACACATTTCAATGTAGGAGGAATGGAGAAGCGTTTTTAACGTAAGAAAAATAACAAAGTCACAAATAAATCGACAAATGACGAAATTACAAAATTTCCAAAAATTGGGAAAACGTCAAAATATCAAGACATAAATAGAACATCATAAAAAGTTATAAGTAAGCCCATTTATGCAAACTTGTACACAAAAATGTAGAATTTTTCTTTGGCGTGTCACGTCAGGTTTGAATTTCGCGCCAATTCCCACCAAGGAAGAATCGTCAGCGGTACCAAACCCACGCCCAAAACTCAAAATTGTAACTTTAAAACAGAGAATATCCATTTCGTTGCAGATTCGCCCTCGGACCCGAACCGAAACCGACGCCGCACGATTTCTCCCACCGCCCCCCACCACCCGCCCGCCCCTTAAATGTCTCGATGGACGCGACCCTCCTCGCCGCCGCCGTCAACCACAGCCGCCTCCCGTTCGCCGCCCCCTCCGACGTCACCGGGCGCACGTCATCGGCGCGCCTGTCGTCGCCCGCCGCCGTCACCGTGGCCGTCCTGGTCGTGTTCCTGCTGAGCCCGATGATCCTCATCGGCAACTCGCTCGTCCTCTTCGCCACGTACCGCTTCAAGCGGCTGCGCACGCCCAGCAACCGCCTGCTGATGAGCCTCGCCGCCTCCGACCTGGGCGTCGGCATGTTCGCCCCGGTCGGCATGTACCTGGAGCTGGGCGGCGCCGGCGACCTGGCCTGCCTGTTCGGCTACGGCGTCGCCGTGACGCTGTGCAGCGTCTCGGTGCTCGTCATGGTGGCCGTCGCCGTCGATCGGTTCACCTCGCTGGCGAGGCCCTTGAGGTACAACAACCTGATCACTCACTCGGCCGTCGAGCGGTACATTGCCGTTTTTTGGGCGTACGCCGCCATGGTCGGGTTCACGCCGATGGGCTTCGCCATCGTCGACGGACTCAATTACAGGTGGGTGTTGAGATTGTTTGAGAAGCGCTGGATTCGACGGTAGCTTCATCTTCTTTTGATACGTGACAGGTGGAGAGACAGCCAGTCACTGATATCGTTGTCCGGAATGGATCTACGGGGTTCTCATAAATGCTTGGGTACCACGTGACCATGAGGTAGGCCAGGTAGGCAACTCGACATACATATTTGGGGGAATTTTGGGGAATTACGGTTTTTTTTTGTTTTTTCCACTAAGTCTGAGATCCCTAGACTCTCCCCAGTTTTGACGTCCATGGTGTAGCGCGGGTTGCAGACTTCCGATAAGTCCCGTGGTACCCAAGCATTTATGAAACCCCAGTTGGCTTGTTGTTATCGAAGAGCGCATGCGCTAAACGCTGTATGAAACTCTTGTTATACAGGGGCATCATAAAAATTCTTCATAAGGGGAGAGGCTGTGGATATCGTTCTGTCTCATCTGAAAACTACTAGAAGGATAGAGACAGAACGATTATCATAGCCTCCCTTTATGAAGAATTTTTTTGTTGTCTCCTTATGAAGATGGTCGATTAACTCAACTCCATCCAACTCTCCATCTTTTTCAACGTGCAGAAAATACAGGGTGCCCTAAAAATGGCGTACTCATTCAAAAGAGTAACTAAAAATCTACAAAATACCCCTTAAGCGCATCGAAAAACGGTACTCTTTCATTTGAATTATGACATCAGAAAAATATCTCAAAAACTTGAGAACCGATTGAGACATGAATGAAAAAATCCATAAAAAAAACATGTTTAAAAACCTTCCAAATTGACCAAGAATCATGGGCATTTAAAATTTTGGAGGTCAAATTTTGACGAAAACTTCAAAGTGCGTAACTTCCTTATTGGTAGATATATGGATGAAAAACTTGAAATGGCTTCGAATATAATCATTAGGAGTAGGGAAATGGTGCCCGATATTAGCGTATGTTTGAGAACAAAATTGAAAATTTCAATTTTTTTTTATTTCAACTCTCGAAAATTTCAAAGTGATGTACTTTCTTTATGGGTGTGTCATTAATGTTGACATTTTCCTAGTCATTTGTGACATTTTCAAAATTAGAAAGATTTCAACTATACCAAGATCTTGCCTTCCAGACACAATTATTCAAATTTGACAAGATATGTGAATTTTATAGAGAACCTATGCCACCTATATCCTACATTACATTATTCACTTAATATCATGCACTTCACCCACGCGTTGAAATATGGGGGATGCGCCCATTGAAATATACCTATAAATAAATTCAGATCAGTGGATGCGTCGGGGTAGATTTCATCTCTAATCAAATTCCCGACGCATTCGAAATCCTGCAACACGATTAATAATTGCATAATAGAATTTCCGGAGAAAATTCGAAATGAATCACACGACGTGCACGCTGAGTGCCTAAACTCTGCACCAAGCAATAAGCGAGTCCACAGAACGCTTTTATAGACACAAAGTCCCGCATGTGAATTAAGATTGACGCGGTTTTGCATTTCCATTGTTTCAATTTGCAAATGAAAAGACAATATGGCAAATACGAGAGATAATTTCCTAGCTGTCTCTGTCCAAATTTACGCGCTCCCTCGATAAACGAATCCTTACAAATTCGTACGCCATGATAATATACGGGTCGTTCGTGGGAGTTTGTGAAAGAAAACCCCCGGGAAATGCCAAGTCTCGAGAGTGGCTCAATTCCACCACCATTTGTATACAATGTGGGTGTATTATACTGAATGTTCAGTAAATATCGACCGCAACAGGTTGGAATTTTACCAACTTTGAATTATTGATGACAATTTAAGGATTAATCTCGTTTGGAAATTTGGTCTTCGTTTTAGCTAAGTACATATGTATGTGGAAAGACTATGAAAAATTATGACGATTGATATTTTTTCATATTTTTTATTGCCCTTCTTCCTATACATTTTAATTTTTGAAATAATGTCGATCGCAGCAAGGTTTTTTGAAAGATTATTTCCCGCCATTGACAGTTCAGCTGACAGATGTTTTTGAGGTTAGTTTTTCTTAATCCACTTGTAACTCACACGTTTTCAAACTAAATCACATCAATCGGTTCCATTGGGAACAGCTAGTGAAAACTGAGGAGACAACATCGAAAAAACGGAAAGCCGAAGGAAAAAAACAAAATCGCTGAAGATAACCTTAAAAAGTTTTGTTTGTTGTGACAGTGACAGATCTGACCTTCGATCACCGTCGACACTTCTAGACAATATGCGCAGTCGCAGCAAAAGAGCGGGATTAAGATTTCAAAAAACCTTGCGATATTACCCACATAATTTCTCATTTTCAAAACGCTGTAATTTTTTTTAAACACATTTTTTTCAAAATTCTAGAAAACGATTTTTAAACTGACACTTCTTATTCAACTGGAAAACCGTAAAGAAGACCCCATTATGTTTTTTTCTATCATTAAACTTCAATTACTTCTAGATTATTGTTTGTTGTTTTATCATTCTTTCTAATCTTCGGTCAGCTTTGGCTTTTTCAGTTGTGCCTCAATATCACTTTTTCTAATCATTTCTATGAGTGTCAGAAAATTGTCTTCTGAACACTGGATATTTGTGTAGTTTAGCTTTCCTTTTACTCCCACGGGTGAAGAATAAGGAAAATTGAGTGGGGATTAGTGGTTTCGTCAATGTTTGTAATTTCGAACCTAAATTTAGCCCATCCATTGAATACTCGGCACACACAAACATCCCTCAAGAGCATATTAGAGGGCTAATTTCGAGCGCTCGTATTATATTTTCTTATTATAGACGGAAAACGAAAAGTGACAAGAGTAAAGTGTGTATAATATTGACGAGCTAAAAATAATTCGTCACACTGGTGATGATGAATGGAAATTTCATCGATTTTGAGGATACAGGAAAGTTTAATGGAAACTTCAATCTTCATTAAAAAAACCGCACGAATTATATGCATCATATGCATCAATATTATACAATTTCGAGTCGTTCGATCGGCCATTTCCGAATGGCCGCCCAATCACCGAATCACCGATATCGCCGATATTGCCGTTATACGAAAAAACGTTGTAATTTCGCGAAAACGACGTCGGCAATACCGGAGATTGCGTATGGGAGTAATAAATAACTAAATCACTGGAATTAGATTGAAATTGCAACAATCCCCGAGGAGCCCGAAATCCCGCACCGCCCCAAGGGCCGAAAAAATCGAGTGGGCTCACGTCTCGAATAAAACGGCGAAATCAAGTACGCGTTATTGCGTGCCATAAGAGAGTAGGTAACTTGATCTAAATGCAAATTGACGCAGAGACGATAAATTAAAACGAAATGACGCCGTGATTTCCCCCCAGACGTTTTCTCAAATTTCAAAAAAAGCAAAAAACGTAGCACATTCGTAATTTTGGTACACTTGAAGAACTATTTCAAAAGGAACACCTGGAATATGTGAGCCAAGAAGTCTTATAAGAGCGTTGATGTACGCCGAATGTAGGCAACCAAACATACACGAAATTTTAATGGCGGTCGAATTTCGGACTTATAAACGAATCACGTCCAAGATTAACAAATTCCTGGGGATTTTTCTGGTTTCCAGGTCGTCGGATTGCTCGTTCGGCGGACTGGTGGCGAAACCGGTGCAGCTCTTCATGTTTTGCGCCGTCTACGGGCCGAGCGCCGTGGTGCTGCTGTTCTGCTACGGCTACGTCTACTTCATAGCGAGGGGCCACGCCAGGGCCATCTCCGAGGTGCGATACTCGATCCAGCATTCGGCGGACGGGGAAAACGTGGTCGGCTCGAGGCACGGGGGCGGCGGAGGCGGCGGCGGTTCCGGGGGGGCGGCCCGGTACGGGCTGGCCCTCGCCATCACCGCCGGCATGTTCCTTATACTGTGGCTGCCCTTTCAGGTAAATTCACAGACGTCTATGATATACGCGATTTTTTTATCAATCGGCCCAAATGTTGAAAAACGAAGTTGAGTGAAAAAAATTTGGCAACAAGGCCTATTGATAGTGCATGAAAAATAAATAATTTTTTGTTGATGGGTTTTTGAAATTGGATTACAACCAAAGAAACTGTGGCGTTTTGAACTTTTTATTAAACAGCTTGTATGTGAAGAATAATGAATGCGGAAATGTCTTCCGCCATGACTGCATGCTTTATATACTATTTTTCTATTTGACTAAAATCTTTTCAAATTTTTCTCAATTTTAAGCATTGTGATTCAAGGATTTTTGTTGTGGATAATCATGCACCGATATTACGATTGAGTATTTGCCGTATTTTCAACTAAAAATACAGGGTGTCCTAAAAATCGTGGGCCGATTCTTCTCGTCAAAATAAAAGAAAACGTTCCTATAAACTATGATCCCCAAACGTTTAATAGATACACAGGGTGTCCCATTCAAAATTTCCTGTACATTTTTGGGACAACGAAATTCGGGAGAAAGATTCATTTAAGAAAGGAAGCCTATCTTACAAGCTTTCAGAAAAACTTTTGCTGATTCCTGTATCTTCATTAATTCCAGAGATATTGAGATTTAAGTATAGCTGATTCGAAAACAAAAAACTAAAATTAGAAAATTACAACAAAATTTCATAGACAAAAAAGATAGAATAGAGCAAGAGAAGTTTATTGTTTGAGAACATTTTTACTCGTTCTACTCCACTTTCGGAAGTATTACCTCTTTCGTTTCGAAAATTGTACAATTTCAAAACGCAATATCTCTGGAACAGTAAAAGTTAAACTAAAAACCTATTGAAACATCTGAAAGCTTCCAACATGCTTTATCATTTTTATTCGGGGTATTTTGGTCTAGCTTTCAAATTTTATTATTTTGTCCTTCGTTCAGCGGCACCAAAATCGCAATATCTCTGGAACTAATGATAATACATAAATCGACAAAACCTTTTCTGAAAGTTCATAGGGTAGGCTATCTTTTCCATCTCCAACATTTTTTCGCATGCGGTTACCATGCAGTTGAAAAATGTACTGGAAATGTTTAATGTGACAACCTGTAACAAGTAACCGTTTGCGGACCATAGTTTATAGGAACTTTTTCTTTTATTCTGACGAGAAGAATCGGCTCTTATACCTCGGGGCCACCATTTTTAGGACAGGCTGTAGAAAAAAGTTGATTCAAGTATTTCTGTATTCAATTTTTTCGGTACCATGCGTTCTTTTCTGTTCCACCCTGTAAATCCTAGCCGCGTATTGATTTCTCTTTGTGTGTAGGGTCTAGTCTATAAATGAGCCGGTGCATCAACAAGTGCATCGAGCGATTCACTTACGGCTCTTTCGCAAATCGTCTCTCATATTTCAAACCAAAAAATACAGGTAGAGGTTTTGTGGGCCGGAGCGGTAAAAAAATTTGCCGCCTCTAGCCACCCCCCCCCCCCCCCCCCCAGAAATTTTTACTGAATCTAATTTTTGACTTTTACTTACTAATGGCTTACTTTTACATTCGCTTTTCCCTCTAAAATGCCGCCCCCCCCGAAAGCGCCGCCCGGGGCGGACCGCCCCCCCCCCGCCCCCCCCTTGCTACGCCACTGAAAAAATATGTGCAATGTCAATTTTAACGACGAGGATCACGTTTCTACGAAACGCACGTCATTATAAGTAGTCCATATTAGAGCCCTGCGTATACCCACGACGTGACTTGCGATTCATATTAGGGAGAGTGTATGATTTCAACCTAGAAACGTCTTGGATGGTTAAGGTTATGCCCTTGCGCGAAATTGGGGTGCATCAGGTGGCGTTGACGTGACACGTCTTCCCTGCCCCGCTGGCGGATTATTATCAACGGATATTCATATTCAAAATACGGGATATCCACGTGTCGCCATATACAGGGTGTACTGTAGGGCGAATATCGGTCAATAAATAGGTTTGTAAAGCTTCTCGAATTGAGAAAAAATTATGAAACTAAAGCGCTTAGAGGTAGGTAATTTCGTATTCATTTATATTTCCAAAAGTTTTGTAATACGGAGAGAATCACGAGAAATCTTTTTACAGAACACTGATGCCTCAAAATGCGTTTATTTTATTCACGAACTGTGCTTCCGCCCCTAGAGTTCAGTTTAAGATTGTTTTCCCAACAGCGTAATTGAATCCAGTGAGGCAAAAAGGTAAAAAATATGAAACATTCTAATAAGTACGTATCCGCCTTTCCATTTGAAACGGTCAAAAGTCAGGAAAATGAGCAGGGAAATGTGCAGAGACATGTGTTGAAGTGAGAGTAAATGCCATATCGTAGTTCCAAAATAACTCCAGACAGGGAAGAAAAATCTGAATTTTTCTTTCGCCATTCGATGAATAACGATAGCGACTCCGGCGCTTGATGCACTTTAGACAATTATCGTTGTAGGTTATGTAAAAAAATGTCAAATGTTTATTTCAACAGTTAATAAATGGTCGTATTTGAGTTAAATGTGTTGTGAAACCTATCAAGCGCCATTCTTCAAAGATTAATCTATAAGAAAACTCTTTAATTTTTTTTTTAAATTATGCGTAGTTTTTGAGTTATTTTGGAACTAGCGAAATTCTGCATTTCGGCGTTCTCTCTCCGATACATGTAAAATCCCTTCTACTCATCTCTCTCACTTTCGAGCACTCCGCTATGTCGGAACATAGCGGTGCAGTCCGCCTGATGAATATTAGAGATGACTTCGCTGACACATTTTCAATACCGCGCTGTGTTATCATGATGCCGACTTTTTACACTTTCAAGCGGGTAGGCGAATACGTTCCCCTTAAATGAAAAGTTCTATAAAATCGAAACATTTTTAATGTTTCAAGTGGCTGATGGCCAATCACCTGCACTCAAATGTCTATACGAAATGGAAAGTTGTGATTATGATGGGTTTATCTGGTTTGCTTGTTAAAAAACGAATTAGATATACTTTTTGTACCCAACAAAAAAACTGAAATTGAATAAGGGAAAACCCACAAAAAAAGTACCTAAAAATTTATATTTTCCCCATTTCGTTTCAATATGTATTTCGAATCAAATCGTACCCTTGTGCAGCATCTGAAAATATACAGTGTACCCACTGAATAGGAAAACTTCACGAATTATGAATTGCTCGATTGATTCCTATCGCACTGTCGTGAATATTGCTGTGGCAATTTCATGATTCGCCCTGTACATTTGCGGGTAACAAGTGGGGTTGGTTAGGAATGGAATAAAGGAAAAAAAAAGGGATCTGACGATATGAATTATTCATTTTTACGAGAAAGAATAAGGAGAAATGTGACAAAAAAAATCAAAACCGAACCCTTTTCCCATTATTCCAGATGTTATCACTCTGCTCGTTCAGAAAGCAATTCGTTTGGAAATGCGAAAAGACGAAAATATCAAAACGGCAAGTTAATGATGGAAACTGTCCCGGCGCATCCGCCAGATTTCAAACTCGCCCGAAACTTTCGCGAAATTGAAAGGCGTCGAGATACGAGATATCCGAATAATTCGCAAAGTTATTTTATATCGAGATTCGTACAATTTCGGCGTCCATTTGAGGCTCCGCCATTAACAATTCCGCTCCTAATAAAGTATGCAAATTACTGTATAAACGGTCCCAGATATATGTTTGTCTTTTTTCCGCGCAACTGGGTTGAAGTTTATTATTCATTAAACTCGGTAATAAATACGAAACGGTAAGAGTGGGCTCTATAATTGGGAAAAGTTCGAAAAAAATAAATAAAGGGATAATGATGATGAAGTTTGAGTTTGGGAATTGTAAATTCCGGGGTAAATTCTGTCCAAACTAATGAATACATGTCGGTTTACCTGGGCGGTTTGACCGAGTTTCCGGCGGTTTCCGGTGCCCGGATCTCGTTTCCGGTTCCTGCGGGATTAATAATTATTGATATTGTTACCAACTTCACGCCCAAACTTCATGACGATTATCAACTTAACTAGCAACCGAAACTCGAAAAGTGCAGGATTCAATATTTGATCAATTTTTATTGGTGTGTTTACATTCATTTCGATATTTAGATCAGTGGTCAAATCTGAAAAACATTGGCATATTCATAACGACAGCCTGTTGAATGTAAACAAAAAATTTGATGGCTCAAATTTGAAGTGTCAACATAAAATGTCAAATGACAAATTCGTACTGAACGATTATGATAATTTTTCTTGTCGGATTTTCATGCGGTTTTCAATGAAATGTTTAAATGTTTCTTTGTATCGAAATTTGACGTTGACTCAGAACTACCGCTTTTTAATATAGTTAATCACAATTTCAGAAAGTGTGAGAAATTTTTCGGCCGTAACCCAATAAGTAAGTGCGGTAATAACAAAGAGATTCATTTTCTCCTTTAACGCTTCCGAAAGTGATAATAATGAAAAAGACACCTCGCGAAGACACCCGGAAATAATCAACTCTATTGAAATCAGAACGAACCGAAGTGGAGGAGGGTTATTATTGCATTAGAGGAAAGTTTATGTGGGTGGATGACCGAATAATGGGCAAAATCCTCGCGTTTTAGGGGCGCTCCTTCATATACCATCGCCTTTAGGGCGAGGATAATCGGGAAACCCTTTCTCCAAATTTTCTTAAAGTTATTGACCTTGTCGTTCCATTACTCTTAGCGTCTTAGCGGGCTAGACGGGAACTGTCAACAAGTTCTCAAATTATTATTACTATCGTCGAGTTTGCGATAACTTGGGTAGTTTTCGCGTAACTAATTTCAAGTTGATCGACCTCTTCCTCTCAGCATACACCATAGAATAGGTAATCATTTCTCACAGTAGAATGTTGATTCGTGAGTATTGGGACACCCTGTATGTATGGTGTACAGTTGTACAGAGACATCAAAAAAATCCTTCATAAAGGGAGGCTATGATAATCGTTCTGTCTCACGCAAGGAACTCTATCTACTACTGGAAGTGAAACCTGTGGTGAAACATAGGCGTTTTTGACGTAAAAACGTGAAGCTGGGTTTTGACAAGTAGGGAGGTCAAGCTGCCACTTTGACGTTTCGTACCACGCGTTCTGCCACAGACGCGTATTTTAATAAAACTGTTGTAAATTGAACATTTATTGAAAAAAAATTGGATTATAATCATTTAAATACATTATTACAAATATGAAGAGCTCGGTTTTGTGTGATTCCTGATGATGTAAGGTTACCACCCCTTTGAAAAATTTTACGGAATCATAATTTGGCGATGTAAAAAGTGAATTGTGACAAATTATCATTTGGTGATTGATTGGAGGTGTTTAGGCCTAAAATCATCTAGAAAATCAATCATTTATGTTGTGAATGTGAACTTACGGGGAAAAATGATGAGCAGCCCTCGAAATGTAACAATTTTCGCATACCAGGCCCTTAAACACGTTTGCAGCACTTTGTATATCGAAAACCGAGTGAAACTTTTTTGGGAAAATACCAAGGAATTCTATACAACTGGAAGTGAAACATCACCAAAAACTTAAAGCCGAGATCTGTCAGCTTGCCCTCCCGGATTGTCATTTGGTTGCTATGGTAACAATTTTGTTTTGATTGTTGATTTGTGAAATTTGAAATTTTCGTCTTTTCCTCGGTCTTTTCATACCCGATTTACAGACTTTCACGGCGATTTCCGTATTTTCCCAAAAAAGTTTCACTCGGTTTTCGATTTACAAAGTGCTGCAAACGTACGTGATCCCAAAGTACCTGACAAATACCTGTGATTAGTCAATGGTTATCAATGTTTTTCATTTAAATTTTGATAAGCAACTTAGGTCACGTGATGTTCAGTTTATCTTGAATAGACTATATTACCTTTCAACAATTTAGATATTTTTTCTACATAAACTGCAGTCTAATGGAATACCTACCACAGAATACTATACAGAAATGATAAACATGACTTTTAGCCGAGGTGCATTTTACATGCACACGAGCGAAATTCGTAGGGATTTCTCTCAGCTTGATGCTAATTGATGATAATTTACGTTTTCCACAAATCCATACTTTTCACACCACCAAAAACGGAATAATAAAACACTTCTCCATTTTAATAAAGTTGATGTCTGTAACTCGTAAACCGTAACGCCATGAAGATAGCCGCGTAAGGTCCTAAAACGTATTCTGATTGGTGAGCGCACGAAGGAAGCCCCACCCACTTTACGCTGGTCGCTGATGATCAGATACACTAGCGAGTTGCACGATATCTCACTTGCACTCATTTGTGACATTATCCCTTTTCACCTCCGTACATTCCAAACCGAAAGTTCCATTCCACCGCTTGAGGTTTCTGCGTTGCGGAATTCCACGGTTCCGCGTCAATCAGCTGTTAGTAGACCCTGGCTGTTGTCATTATCAGTTTATAGTTTCATAGAAATATATAGAATATAGATATGCACAATAACTAAGAAACTACGGACACCGCGCGGCAGCGCGGTGTCCTCTCTAGTCTTGATGATAATTTTGCAGATGTAACTGTAACTGATGGTATTGCATACTGCTCGTGATGATAGTTTACATTAGTAAAAATGTGCCCCTTGAAGTTACACAACCAAACATACACATTTTGAGCAAATCGCAATAAATGATACCGATTCTTATAAAAGATGTTACAACCCTAGGTCTCAAGGATAAAGGCGGCAAGCCGATAGTGTTACTTCTGGATACACAATATTCTGTATACCATTGTTCATCCGTAATGCTTGATGGGCACCACGTGACTTGGCGGAAGTTTGCAACCCGCGCTACACCATGGGCGACAGAACAGAAAAGGGTCTGGAGGTCCGGGGAAGACAAAAATATTTTCCACAGCTGGAATTCACCCAAACAAAAGAACAAGAAGCATTTTTTTCAAGTGTCCACACCATTTTCACGTGGTGGGAACTCCACAGAAAACGCAAGAACACGTGTGTTTGCAGAATGACGGACATAAACAGTAAACAAAACGAACGTCACTGGCGAGTTTGACGCACAGACTTGGTGGAAAAAAACTAAAAACGTAATTCCCCAACATTCCCCCAAATATGTATGTTGAGTTGCCTACCCCATGGTCACGTGGTACTCATCAATCATTTATGACAACCCATCAATACCCGATTTTACCCAATTTTAATCACGTCGTCTTCCTTCGCTGTTCCAGCTGTGCATGCTGCTGGACGTCTTCTTCGGCACGGACATCCTGTCCGCCTGGGCGTCCGTCTACCTCGCCCTGCCCATATTGGCGAGCAGCGCCTTCAACCCCTGGGTGTACGGCTACCGCAACGCGGAGCTCCGCTCGGCCGTCCGGCGCGTCCTCGACGACCTCCTGGCCGCCCTCGGCCTCGCCCACCGCGCCCCCCGCCGCCCCTCCGACCCGATGGGCCCGAGCGCCGCCGCCACCGCCGCCGACCCGGCCTCCTTCATCCACCACGTGCAGCGCGCCGACCGCCGCCCCCTCAAACCGGACGGCGGCGCCGACTTTCTGCTGGTGCCGATCGCGCGGCCCGAGAGCTCGGCCGTCGCCTCGGACGCCGGCGTCCCCGACATCGTCATCACCGAGGTGGTCGTCGCGACGCCCTCCATCTCGGCCTACGCCGTCGCCGCCGGCAACAACGTCAATCACTGCGGCGGCGGCGGGGGCAACTTCAGGCGGTTGCGGCTGTCCAGGAGCATGGTGGAGAGTTTCGCGATCGCGAGAGGGTCGGACGTGCTCATCATCAAGGGGGGCAAGGGGATGAGGCACGGCGCCAGTGTCGTGTGAAGCCATTTTGATGGGGATTTTCGGTTTAGTGTGTTGTCGGCGAACTGCTAAATCCGATAACGGAATCTGCGTGGTGGGTTTCGTTGGTTGTAATACCGGCTTTCTACGGAAAGTTTTGGTGGTCGTGGTTCGGGTAGAAGATGGTTTGGTACCGCTGGAAATGAGGAATTTTCATGTATTTTTCTGAATATAACTTATCGGATACTATGGTATTCAATAATTAAGAAGGTATTTTTTTAATATTTGCTTTTGGCATCAGTTAAACAAAATGGGCGTTCACGAGATAAGTATATGTAATTGTTAAGGGGAACGTATCCACCTTCCCATTTGAAACGGTCAAAAGTCATGAAAATGAGCAGGGAAATGTGCAGAGACATGTGTTGAAGTGAGAGTAAATGCATATCGTAGTTCCAAAATAACTCCAGACAGGGAAGAAAAATCTGAATTTTTCTTTCGCCATTCGATGAATAACGATAGCGACTCCGGCGCTCGATGCACTTTAGACAATTACCGTTGTAGGTTATGTAAAAAAATGTCAAATGTTTATTTCAACAGTTAATAAATGATCGTATTTGAGTTAAATGTGTTGTGAAACCTATCAAGCGCCATTTTTTCAAAGATTAATCTATAAGAAAACTCTTTATTTTTTTTTAAATTATGCGTAGTTTTTGAGTTATTTTGGAACTAGCGAAACTCTGCATTTCGGCGTTCTCTCTCCGATACATGTAAAATCCCTTCTACTCATCTCTCTCACTTTCGAGCACTCCGCTATGTCGGACCATAGCGGTGCAGTCCGCCTGATGAATATTAGAGATGACTTCGCTGACACATTTCCAATACCGCGCTGTGTTATCATGATGTCGACTTTTTACACTTTCAAGCGGGTAGGCGAATACGTTCCCCTTAAGTTTTGGAAAAATTGTTTTTATGTCAGAAATGACTTGACGACGTTCCATATTTTGTGACAACTGACAAATTTGATTGGTTTAGGCTCGGTTTATCAATGATCAGTTAAATTCCTAGGTCACCATTATTGCAACAATTAAAATTAACTCTCAGATAAGAGATAACTGAGCATTGATAAATTGGTCCTTAGATGGTCCTTAGTAACAAAACCTAACAAAAACTGAAACAATGTAATAATTTTTTGCACATCGAAATTCGTGGTTGAAAGCCGGGCTTACAATGAAAAAAATATAATTCTGCATATACTTATATGTAGTTCCCCATCATGCATTTCTCAAAGTAGGAAATGTTCAATGGATCGTAAACAAAATAAACTAGTCAATATAGCTACATTGTTTAATAATTCAAACAATGGTTATACATATGTATAATCTTATTTGAATGCTTTTAACATTTTGATCCATGAATGGAACACCCCTGCACACTTGCAGATCATAATTTTATATTGATACCATACCTACCACATTCTCGGCCTAAAAGTAATTAAGTATGCATGCGCACATTTAATTGGTAAGTAGTTTGTGACAATAATCACACATGCACACAATATATTTTCATTGTTGAAATTTAATTGAAGGCACAATTGATTAACTGCTTCAATATGTATGTTGATGTTGCTATGGCTTCCAAAAAACTGAACGACTATTGAGGTGATATTTCCTGTTAGGAGATTGTCAAGAATGAAATTTATCTAATAAGCACACAGCATTGCTCAAAATTATTCGTTCAGGTTTTGTTCAGATTTTTTGAAGGCATAGACGAAATACTACTACTCTTGTTTGAAAATTGTATTTATGATTATTCATTCTTGATATCTCATAATATTAGCTATCTTATGCCTAATAGTTATAGTCGAATCAAATTCTTGAAACATCCACGAAGATCCATTCATGTGGAATTTTTATTTACCTGCAGAGTAAGCAGGTAAGTACAGCTCAACTTCGAGAATTTCAGCCCAAAATTACTTACATTCCAAATCTTGATCATTTTTTGAAAAAGAAATGAGAAAATCTCCCTGATATACCTCAATTATTATTGCTATAGAGAATATCAATTTTTAATGCGACTAAACTTATATAGTTCATTTTGTACTTGATCTTTTACTTTTTAATATTAATTCTACTTGACTGTAAACACCAATACAACTTATTCAAAATACAGTAGGCGAAAACAGAGCGACATGTCGTAACTTATGGCTACTGTGACTATAATTGTCAGAGTGACAGCTGTCAATTAATACGTACGACAGTAATTTTGACAGACAATGTTATTTTTCAGTTGTATATTTAAGGCCTTCTTTCCGCCCACTGATATCACTTTGTATTGGATTGTTCGATGTACACTACTCGGAATTTAAAAAGACAAACACGAGCTTTAAAAACCTGAACTGTCACTTTTAAAACAAATATATGACCAACTAATTCTTATCTACTCCTAGTTACAAGATAATTATAGACTTTATATCTCTATACTCAATTATTGTCATACCAAAGAATAACATCAGCCAATTATTTGATTACCTAGAAAACCAGAGAACTGATTATGATAATGACATAAATTTTAATTATTCTTACTTACTGAAATATTCCTAAAGTTTCTATTGAGTGTTCAATAAAAAATAGTCTCTTGATAATACATTCCGATTCGAGTCGATTCTTTATTGAACATCTTGTATTCATCTGTACAGCACGACCAAAAAAAAAATGGCGCTCACGTGGTGTAAAGACTTAGTAATCTTTGGACTTAGTTTTGTTTTAAATCTGTACCCATATGTTCAATGTAAGAATACCAATTAGTAATAATTCCAATTAAACTACATAATTATTGTACTTAAAATTTGAAAATCTGAAAACAATTAGTGCGACTCACATTGAGTCACCCCACCTCTCTCTCGATCCCTTCCACATAATATTTCTTGTTATTGTACGGAGACATCATTCAAGTTCTTCATAAAGGGAGGCTATGATAATCGTTCTGTCTCTATCCTTCTAGTAGTTTTTAGATGAGACAGGATTATGTTCACAGCCTCCCCTTAAGAAGAATTTTTATGATTCCTCTGTATTATCATTTTCTACTTGTCAAAATAATTATTGTGACGTATGTCGAGTTTCAGTCATATATTGTCAACGTTTGACACTCGATAATTTCTTATTTTCTTTTAGATATATCGTCAGCACTACATAAATTAATCTTAGTTGGAGCAAGTATACCTAGGTACAAAGTTTTGTGTATATTTAATGGTGCCAATTGACTATGATGGATGTTACTCTGTTAATTACAATTCAATTACGTACTTTAGTACTTTTCCAATTAGCTAAAAATTACCTACAAAAATTAAAATTAATCGAATGTAGATAGAAAAATCAAAATTATACAGGTTGGAAAACGGTCGAGGAATTGACTTTGAATTGCAATGTTCTTCTCTTGGTTTTTCTCCACCGGTTTATAACCTGTGGGAATGTTATGTGTTGTTATACCTATACTTAATGTATCTATCTATAGCGGAAAGTGAAATAATTATATTTCTATCAACCTTACAAAACGAGAAAAAATCTATAAAAATATTGAAAATTATGGTCATCTCTAGAATATTTACCTATTAATTACTACAATTACAAAACTATTACGAAAGGATTGCGCGTGTTACAGGCTGTGAAGTGGTGATGATAAAGAAAATAAAGACATTTTATATTTACGAATTTGTTTCAATTTATTCAACGAACGAGATTCAATTTTGATCCACCCCAAAAATTGAGATTTCAAACTTTCCTGAAATTCTTGCTAAAAAGTTCCGTAAAAGTGAAACGAGATATTCATCATTTTCGCATATTTACATCACGAGATTCGTAGCTTTTTGTGCTGTTTTCAAGTTTCATACCTAATTAAGCACCTATAAACAATGGTAAATATTTCCTAAGTACTTGCGCTTTTCACCAAAAGTGGGTTAAAGCATATTATATTATTCATTAAACTCCGGTAATCAATAACGAAAATTAATGAACAAAATAACGATGATGGAGATTAAATTTGAAAACACGTCCGTGACAAATTCACTCATGTCCTAACTTTCCCCTCCTAATGAACACACATGTCGGTTTACCGGGTGATTTGACCGAGTTTCCGGCAGTTTCCGGTGCCCGGATCTCGTTTCCGGTTCCTGCGGGCATAATAATTATTGATATTCGTTACCAACTCACGCGCCAATCCGCTTCTCTATGGCGATTATCAATATTCACAACTTCAGAAAGTGGAGGAAAATTTTCGGCCTTAAACTTATTATAAGTGCGGTGATAACAAAGAGATTTATATATTTTCTCATTTGACACTTCCGAAAGTGATAATAATGAATAAGACACCCGGAAATAATTAAGCCGATTGAAATCAAAATGAAACTTAGGGGAGGTGGTTATTAGTGCATTACAGGGTGGTTTATGTAGGTGGATGACCGAATAATGGCCAAAGTCCCCGCGTTTTAGGGGCGCTCCTTCATATACCATCGACTTTAGGGCGAGGATAATCAGGAAACTCTCTCCAAAATCTGGAAGTTATTGACCTTCTTGTTCCGAACTATACAGGAACTGTCAACAAGTCTTCATCAATTTAAATCAACGTCATAAAGTTGACTAAACTCAGAAATCAGAATTTTGGTCATTATTACAAAGATAGGAAAATAAAGAGAGGCGGTTTATTGGAAATACTTGTATTCTTCATGATAATTAGAGTAATTATACTTACTACAAAAATTTATTGTTTCAAATTTAATGTTTTTGTTTTGATAATCTTGAGTGGACGTGTCTTCCTGACAATATTAACTATCACTTAAATGACTAAATTGTATCGAATCTAATGTATTGTTCTAGGGTCATTAGTTAGGTACATTTGTTGAATTTCTTTCTAATGAAAGCAGTCTTTTTCAAATACAATAACATTTCTCTTACATACTTAAAAAATGCGCCTTCTAATTTAATATAATCATTAGTAATCTAAATGATATGGGACATCGACTCCTTTGATAAATATCATCACAGAAGATAAGTACATATTCATCGAGATATTCATAAATATGTATACCTAAGAAGAATGTGAACTCAATATCTAGAATGAAATTAATTACCATCAGTTTGAACTATGGAAAATGACGATAGTCTCTTTTAATTCGTATAGAGAGCAAAGTAATTATTATGCATTGAAACCATTTCTGATGAAGTTGGTTCAAAATGGCAGCTTCCATTTTTTCCCAGGTTCTTTTCGGGCGTAAATAATCGTCCTTCACTATAGTTTTGGGTAAGTATCTTTGTCTATGACAAATCAGAAAGGGTGTGTTTTTTTAAGAAATAAGAAAAGCTCAAGATTTCGGCAAAGTTCGCGTTAAAAATGTGTGAGTGATGTATTTTTCATCCCTAGACTCATTTGGAGGACTTTTAAATTACATAATACATGATAATATGAATAGAATATAAATCAAAATCTTATAATACCTAAGAATTCCTTAAAAGTATAATTGAGAGAAACATTATAACATTATTGTCTAATTAAACAATGGTATAAATTAGGAGATAAATATGGCTGCCTTTAAATAATCATTTGCGTTACTTAAATAAATTATCAATTATTCTAGTATCTTTTATCTACCCTAAATGCAAATAATTTTTGTCAATAATTATATTGGTCGTTTTTAAGAAACACATTTTCCTCATCACTTTCTTTCTTATTCTAGAAAAAAATTAAGATCTACGTTTTAATGGGTGTTGGTTTGGTTTCCGATTGTTCGATTTTCTTAATGTTTTCTACCACTTCCGAATATTCTTCTATCAATTTCCAAAATTCGTGTCTCCTGTGTTCCGCCTCCTCCTTTAAAACAACAAGGAAGAAAATAAAGTATTGTATTCATAGAGGTGTCAACAACTTTATAATTTATGATAATAGAATAATAAAACTAAAAAGTTATTAGATATTTTACGAGCTTATTTATTACTGTTTTCACGCTGGAGGCGAACATAACAAAATCGTAAAATCCCCACAAGGAGTTCATCATCATCTGCAATGATGCAGGTAAACATACAGCTCGTTCAATATTTAATTACATAACCGCCGATGCACATGAATAATTCGCAATATGGAACACTATGGAAATGTACACTGGCGGCATAATAAATTGGGACACTATCATCCCCACACAAATCTTATAAAATTTCTCAACGTTTTCAAATGATCTATAGGTATGACTAGCCTTTTTAGTTTTATGGTCGAAACTCACCAGAACTTTTTTGAAAGAATCATCGGAGGATTGTCTTGTGTAAATCCTACTGCTGCAACTTGGAGGTGCCGTCGAGACGTCTTGCGTCATTTTCATTTCCTTGCAGTTGGTAGACGTTTTGGCCGAATCGAAGTCGTCTATGACAATACTGGAAGAAGGCAAATGACATTTTGATACATTTTCGAGAATATTTGGGGAATATTGGGAGGTATTTTGATTTGTAGAGATAAGAAGTAGGTTTTGACGTTTTGGTTTTTTTTGCTTTGTAACACTACCTTTCTGTCAGGAATTTTTTATAGGTTAGCCATTTTTTTGTCAATTTTAAATAACGCTGAATATTCACATGTTTGGAAAGTATATAGTCAGTATACTTTGTTCAATGTTCAATGGAATTAACTCCGTGTCTAAACTAGTCGTATAACTTTGTAGTTAGGAACTAGATTTTGAAGTTTTGGTAACTTTCGCTCTGTAACACTGACTTTTTACCCTGAAGTTTGCTGTGAGTTGGGCTTTTAAAAGTTGGGTTAGCTATTTTTTTTTAATAACTTTGAATTTTCACCTATACGAACGTATCCAGTCCGTTGTTCAATGAAATAACTTCATCTCTATATTTTTCTGTTTGCTTCAAGTTCAAATTCCGTTAAAACATTTCTCCTCAACTTTTCTCAACATTTTCCGGAAAAACTATGCCACAAGTGCCTGTAACTTAATTTTTTCATTATTTTCTACTTCCCTGTAATGCAGTGATGTGCCTTTTCTTTCGTTGTGTTGTTCCACCTTATTTTATTTAGGATATTTGAAAATTATTAGAAATTAGTTCGTTTTGGCAAGGATTTAAATGACAATCCATGTCAAAATCTAAAATTTTCTGAAGTTTTATATTTTTGCCAATAGCCAACTATTCATTTTATTTAGATTTATTTAGTTACAAAACCATGACAAAACCTAACAACTCTAAAATTCCTAGTTAGTTCCTCATTACAAAGCTAATCTGCCTGTATATTTTCGGTACTAAAATTTCGCGTATATTTGGTTGCCTACATTCGGCGCACATACTTGATGTTGTGTACACTGTCCGAAAAGAAATGAGGACACTCGCCATAAGCTTTCCGCTAGAATTGAGCGAGTGCCAAAACTGCGACGTCCATGAAGAATCCTCGCGATTATTACGACAAACACAGTGAGCAAAAGTTTCGGTGCAGAAAAGCGATGAGTTTATGTAAGTACGAAATCGCGCACCCGATGAATGAACGAATCGCCTCGAATCGTTTGTGTACCGTAAAATGTCGGACCGCGGGCGATTTATTTCGGAGACGTCCTGGAATTTCGCACGTCCCGATAACGTGATGCCAGAAATAAAATGTTTATCGTCCAGAAACGCACCCTATATCCATCTCCGCGCCCGAAGATGTGCATCAACCGCATTTATGCGCGCCGTTACGTATGTCCGTGCTCGATGGGTACACGAGCGCAATTTGTTCAATGTGGATCTCTCTATGAATCATCCCGGTATGAAATGTGTTGGGAAATTTCCTACATTACCCACCGATAATAACAACCTCTGAAGAGAAAAAAGTATAATTGACGGAAAAATTGCCGAATTTCGTTGAGCGGTGAACACGTACCAAACGTTCAAAAACGTGATAATATGACATGGTAAAAGTCATTGTGACAATCATCCTGACTTGTCTGGTGCATGCTATTATGACAAAAAAATTAGGAAAAAAATAAAAAATTGCAAAATTTTCAAAAGTATAAAAATAGTAATGAGTTTAAAATGTACTGAAAATGAAAAATATACATACAAGCTGGGAGGGAAATTTTGGCTATGAGAAATTAGAAAAACTTTCGTAAAACTTTTCACTCTACAGTGCGGCCGACCTGAAGTTTACGTGGAGGATTTTTTCTTCGAAAACGAGAAACGTCAAAATCATGAATAATAAAAAAATCTGACAGAACTTTTCCACTCTTCATCAAATAAAAGACTATAAAAGTGAGAACGACTCAAGGTTTACGTGAAGGAAAATTTTACCCAAGACAGCAGAAAGTTTCACAAGGTAAAAGAAAAATTTTCTTGTTAAAATAAGAAAGTCTTCACTTCCCAGATAGTTTGAGTATCACATAGCACATAGACTAGAAATTAAATTTGACTAAAATTTTAGAATGTATCAAGAATAGTTTCAAAACTACATCGTTCCGTTCAATCTATTTTGTTCTAATCCAATTTTGTGCCAATCAAATAATGGAAAACAAAAAATGTTGCCCGAATTCTTTCTTCTATTTGAACATATTTAGTTCATTCTTATTTTGACAAGAGGAATTGTGAACATGTAAAGGGTTGTACCAGTAAATTTTTTTGAATCACCGTGTATGCGCGTCATTCTGCTCATTCATACATAAGATTTGTGCGTCATTACGTCATGAAAAATTGACAGCAGTGCATGGGGAAACATTGATAGTGACGTCATCACGAATCGACATGACCGACTGAAATATTTAAGGGTGGCGTGCGTTCGTAACCCGCATGCATAACGACGTGAAACAAACGAGGATCGATCACTATGGTATTTCCTAAAAATATCTGAAAATCGACCGTCCGGGTCAAAGTTTCACCATCGTATTAATCACCAGAAATACCGAAGTCTTTTTTTCAATTCATCAAATTTCAATGACACGTCTGATTAATAATTTATATTTTTGCAACACTCGGTATATTGATTCAGAAATATCGAAAAATAAGATCGGTATACTTGATTTCTCAGTTTTATGTGAATTATCTAGTCCTATTTTAATGTAGTATGGAACAAGATAATCCTAAAGGGGACGGATGCTTTTTATTGAAAAACCTGACATTCCCATTGAGAGGTTCTAAATTTAAACGTATCAACGCGTGGGCGACTTACGTTCGCGTATAAATACGTCAATGAGATATGCATTATCGATATGCTCTCGATATGCTCCCGCCTAATAAAATTAATGAAGAACCAGGTAGAACCGGAATCACCTTACTGTAGAAAAATACCGAAAACGAGAAAAAGAAAACCGCGTATTTCTTATCCTCATTCATTGAACGAAAATAAAGTCGATAAAGTTTTTTTTTAATATTCGAAAATTTATGGAAATTTACCTGAGCGACGCGAGGCCCTTGGTGGTGTCCATCAGGAGCGGATTTTCGATTTTCTCCAAGGGGCGCATTTCGTCACGACTGATGTCTGAATAATGAGGGAAGTTGTCGGTGAATTAAACTTATCGAACTGATACGAAAGACTGAAATGAAAAGTAAACCGGCGTTTGAGCCAGTTTATAGCAAACTAAACAGCAGCACTAGGTAAAGGCGATTGACGTGCCGGCTATGCGGTATGTCGCTCCTCTCCGACTCTCTCTTTGTTCTACGTGTTATTAGCGGGTTCACTTCTTTATGTAAACCGGGTACACGCAGAGGAGAGGTGATTACGAAATCACCCCCGCATTGATCTACAGGGTGTCCCGTAATTCGTTGGCAATATTTTAATGACGTATTCCTTGATGAAAATGATGACGAAAACTTCCTATGGACTTATGTCCGATTTCCTCTGATGACGGAGTTACAGGCCGTTAAAGATGAGGTATCGACAACAGTTTTTCCGAAATAACTTTGAAACCATTATCTTTTCTGAGGCGAGTCCTGAGGATATCAATGATGGTATAAGCATGCATAATTACCCTTAAATTGACAAAGCTACCTTGAAGGGAAACTGGTAATTGGAGGTCATCCAGATGTTAAAGTGATGAATTTTTTATTTTCCTCTCCAGGAATGTTTATTTTTCTTAGCGGAATACAAACCGTCATCATTTCTTAACAAATTAAGTATCTCGTAATTTTTCGATTGGACACTCAGTTTAACAGGAAAATGCTGAAAACTGAGGGAGTGCAAACCAAAAGCAAGGGTCGTAAACCGTCAGAAATGTCTACGTCGCTTAGCATTCGATTTTCAGAACCAGTCATTACTCTTGCCAACAGTCACTTTGTCTATCAATCAACTGAACAATAATGTACCGACTGGTACTGAAAATCAAATGCTGAGCGACAAGAAAATTTCTGGCGGTTTACGACCCTTGCTTTTAGTTTGCACTCCTTCAGTTTTCAGCATTTTCCTGTTAAACTGAGTGTCCAATCGAAAAATTACAAGATACCTAATTTGTTAAGAAATGATGACGGTTTAGATTCCGCTAAGAAAAATAAACTTTCCTGGAGAGGAAAATAAAAAATTCATCACTTTAACATCTGGATGACCTCCAATTACCAGTTTCCCTTCAAGGTAGCTTTGTCAATTTAAGGGTAATTATGCATGCTTATACCATCATTGATATCCTCAGGACTCGCCTCAGAAAAGATAATGGTTTCAAAGTTATTTCGGAAAAACTGTTGTCGATACCTCATCTTTAACGGCCTGTAACTCCGTCATCAGAGGAAATCGGACATAAGTTTATAGGAAGTTTTCGTCATCATTTTCATCAAGGAATACGTCATTAAAATATTGCCAACGAATTACGGGACACCCTGTATTTTTCTCCAATAACGATCAATTATTTTATACCTCTATTGATGATAGTTTCATTGGTCTATTTTTTTTTTTGGTGATATTATTATTGTTTAAGTTAAGTCGTATTATCGGTATGAAGGTGATAAGAAGACAAAGACGCTGACTGCATTCTTTTATTCTTCTTTATTAAGTTTCCATAGTGATAAAGGAATTATGGAAGTAACAAAATAGATAAAGCGCATTCAAGATTGGTTGGCAAGACACTTTTGTTCAATCTGTCATTTTTAATAATGAGTGAATAAAATTGTTCCTCTTTTATAGCAACGTTATCCATGCATTTTCACCTTTTCAGCTATGAACAGTTTTTTTTAATACTCGAAATAGCCATACATGTACTTACATACTAACTGCTTTATGAGCATAATTAGACATAATTACCCACAGTAATTACAAGTTAATAAGTACTTATAAGTATAGTTAGATAATTAAGTAAGTTATCTGTATACAACGTGTTCGTGTATAAATACCCATTATTGAATTTATTTTGAGTGGAAGTAATCTTCTGGGATAAGGAACGCGGATGTGAAAATCATGAAAACTCTTAACAGAATTCAAAATACGTGCATATGATAGTTATAGCTTTTTAGTACTTTGATTTCTGTATCTACAATGTTTAGTAATTGTTGTGGAAGTCATTTTTCCATATAATTTGTATGTAAATCATCATCTTATTTATAAAAAATGCTGTTGACTTGTAAAAAACGTTTCACATGCAGACTTATTGCATTTCTGACAGCTTGTCTTACTCTAATAGCAAAAATCATACAAAAATCTATAAAGTTTTGACGTTTGACATCGTTTTGACGTTTCTCTTACGTCGCGTCGTTCACACTTTCGTGCGATGGAAATTCAAAAGTTTTACATATGTCAGTTTTTTTAATTTCTCGTCATAATTAATCAACCAAAATTGTCTTCCTACCTTACAACTGTGTACATTTTAAATTTCTGATGAAAAAATCCGTTTAAAGAGTAATGATATTTTCCATCGATTTCATTTTGGTCATAAAATTTTAGGTTTTCTTAAAATATCCAGATATACAGGCTGTATCTTGATTGCTGACGAGAATTTCAGGGGGTGATTCTTCGTCGAAAAATATGAAAAAAAGTTCAAATGGGCATAGGTCCTAAAATGCTTCTCTGGGGAACCAGCGGTCCTCAAAGTTAGTCCTAAAAAAACTTTTTTTCCGAATATCTCCAAAACCAATCACAGTAAAAAAACTGAACTTGTCAGAGAGTTACACAATATTATCTTACATCATCTCATGCATTTGACGAATTTGGGAGAATTCATTAGCGTACAATTTGGGGTGGTCGTAAGTTTGAATTTCTCACAACTTTTTATTGGGTGACAAAAAGTTTTTTTAGGGCCAACTTTGAGGACCGCTGGTTCCGCAGGGAAGCATTTTAGGACCTATGCCCATATGAAGTTTTTTTCATATTTTTCGACGAAGAATCACCCCCTGAAATTCTCGACAGCAATTAAGATACAGCCTGTATACTACATGAGAATATGTTTCAAGTTTGGGTAATAATTTCCTTAGAAAAGTACGTTCCATTGCCAATAAAACCCATCAGTCATATTTATATGATGTGACCTGCAACAACAATACTTGAAAATAATCAATCAATGTAAAAAATTAATTAATATCCGGAATTACCAACCACTCTTATCAATTCCAGTGGACTCGTATCATAACGTTGAACGCATTCAATTCAAATTAAGCATATAGTATGTATGGCTAAAAGAAAATTGAGTTTGTACGGCTTTGATTATAATTAATTTTTATCAATGTATCAATATCAGTCACGCTTTTTAAACGATTTACGATTTGTCATCGCGAATAGCGTTTTCCATCGGCTCCGGCATAAATAATAAATTGTCTCGTTTTTAACGTGCGTCTGGCATTATATCTGCTGTAAAGGGTTTCCCGCAGCAATTTCGCAATCACCACGATAACTACGCAGTCGATTGCCTGACTTATTGTTTACCTACCTATAAGGAAAAACTGGCGATTTGCCGGATTTCTTCAATCATTTATTACTTTACGACATAACATAAATCGGCCGTCTACGATAAGCACCCATAAATGATAAAGAGGAAGTAACGTGTTCCATAACTGATTATTCCGGCAGGATTTTACCAAACGTTTAAAGTCGAACTTACCCGGGGCCCGTGGGGCATGTGAAACATTTAGGGAGAACTTGGTTGGGTAAGATTAAAACTAATAATCGATTATCGATCACTCAATAATAATCGATTATTCTGATTAATCGATTAATCGGTTCTTTTATCGATGAATCAATTATTTATTGATTAGTCGATTATTCATCCGTTGTTTTTTTTTCATTTACCGTATTCATAACCGTTTGCTTTTCATAGTATACCTAATAGCATACTAATAGGAATATCAGATTAGACGTTAATGACGTCATGAACGTCTCAAACTGTCCACAAAAAGATCCCAAATCTCAGTATCAAATTTATCGATTACGTCCAGTACTTGAACGTGTTTGTTTGATAAGTTTAACATCAATCCTCGGTAGTATAGTGGTCAGTATCCCCGCCTGTCACGCGGGAGACCAGGGTTCGATTCCCTGCCGGGGAGGATATTTTTTTCACTTTTTGTTCAACAATTTAACATACTTTGGCCCCCTGAATAACATTACAGTTATTACCCCTCTTTTGCGAATTGAAAAACCCGAAAAAAGCGCCTAAAACCTCTTAAAACTGCACCTAGCAGTGCATAAATCTGGTAACTCCAGGGGCTTTGCGTATTTTGAATTGAATCGTTATCAAATTCAGTCAATTAGTTCTAAATCCAGAACCATACCCGCCGATTATCATCTGTGGACTGCAAAATTAGCACAATTAGGCCCCTGGTAAATAATGCACTGAAAATCGGGGTAGTAATATGTGAAATAAACCATCTAGTGATCGATTATTTAATTATGAATTGAAATTTGATTAATTCAATGACTAATAATATATTCATCTATTCACTAATCAAAATAATTTTGTATTAGTTTAATTAATTAATAAAAAAAATATCGATTAATATAGCATTTTTTGTGCGTTTCAAGATACTTAGGTATATGGTTTATGGCTATCTAATGTGAAAATAAATCGACTGAAGAATAGAATTCCCACTTTGATTTTGATTATGATTACGATTCGCCTATTATTAATGATATTATGTAATACCGCGAGCAGTGTATGGAGTAATTTACACGTTTTTCCCCACAGACAAATTAAGTAATGAAAAACGAGATTCACCTTTAATCTCATGAATACCTATTATGTAATAAAGTGTGTTTCTATAAAACGGAAATTCCCCTTTGCATCCGCCACATATGCGACAGTTATGAATACTTGAGTAATTAATAAAAGTTCCATACTTAATCATAATTATAGATACTGGTACCGAAAAAAATTAATACTCATTTCTCAAATAATACAGTTTACAAGTCGCATTTCCAAATTAAAAACGGTTCCGAAAATGACCGTAAAAAATAGTTTTTGATGACCTTTACCTGCGTCCATGTGAACTATTTTTCATAATTTTCCTTCAATCACGTCGTATAACAAAGAAAAAGAAAGAGAAAGGTGATTGCACTCATAAGAATGCGTTTTTTTTCTATTCTCCTTTTATATTGTACTCACATAGAGGTATAACCGCATTTTACAAATGATCCGTATTGACGTCATATATCCTTTTAGCGGACGTCAGAGACGTTCTTCATCATTATATTGTTGAACGGAGCATTTGATTTCGCCATTCCTATATTGATGTTTATTTATAAACACGGATAGACGTCTAGAGGAAAAGACCTAGACCTAGAACTCCACGTTCATGATTATTTATGTACTCAATTTCTACATGCTATTAGTTTAGTGTTTATCACTGATGGTGATTGTTATTAATATTTAAGTGATGATGGTTCATGTAAAATATCACGTTTACATATTTTCGTGGTCTTGCCATATTGTCTGTTAAATCTACCTACCGCTAGATTCATAAAAAAAAATCGGAAATTACAAGTAATAGTTATCAATCTTTTAATTTCACATGCTACCATGTTACTAGATATTTTGATACTTAATGATTTCAGTATGCTTATATTAATAAAAATAAGGTCAGATGAGGCGACCATAAATTATGCTCATTCGCAGATAAGGTCTGATATGGAAGAACAGGAGTCGAAATATCTAGAGGAAAAACGAATTTAATTCATGTGACACACGTGGATAACGGTATACATTCTGGCAGTGTCGGTCGTGTTTCAAATTTTCATTATACTTGTGTACAGCAAACCCAAAACACAAATCCCTCAGGTAAGCACCCAATTATAAAACGATTTACTTCTTCCCTTGCAAAAGTTCAAATACCTCACTAAGTAAATGTAAGACCCTCACTTTAAATTTTTTCCCAGATAATAAGTAATAAGTGTTGAAATTACGATCTCTTGTAGACTTTGAAGTTTAAATTTAATTGTATTAATATGATTTAATTCAATTATATTGGTATTTTTTTATCTAATTTCTAGGTCGCCAAAATGAGGTTCCATTTGTTGGCGTTCTTTTTACTTTTGCTGAACTTTGCGGCTGCAGAATGGTGTTCCACTTACCTTTCAAGTCAGGAATGCGACGATGCCATTCAAAAATGCGAGGGGTGGCAACGTTGCCGTCAAACTCGAGAAAATGGCGACAGCAGCAAATTTTCCCAAAACTTCCAATGGGAATTGGAGTGCGGACATTGCCCACCACAGGGGAACAAATATATTTATTAACTACAGATTTCTTGAGTGATCTTACCATTAATTATCTTTTTTCATTTGTACCGATTTCACTTGAAGGGCCCGCGAAAGGACAGAAGAGTATTAATTTTGCATTTTGAGATATTTTTTAATTAAGGGGAACGTATTCGCCTACCCGCTTGAAAGTGTAAAAAGTCGGCATCATGATAACACAGCACGGTAATGAACATGTGTCAGCGAGGTCATCTCTAATATTTATCAGGGGGACTGCACCGATATGTTCCGACATAGCAGAGTGCTCGAAAGTGAGAGAGATGAGTAGAAGGAATTTTACAAGTATCGGAGAGAGAACGCCGAAATGCAGAGTTTCGCTAGTTCCAAAATAACTCAAAAACTACGCATAATTATGAAAAAAATTAAAGAGATTTCTCATAGGTTAATCTTTGTAGAATGGCGCTTTATAGTTTTCACAACACATTTAACTCAAATACGATCATTTATTAACTGTTGAAATAAACATTTGACATTTTTTTACATAACCTACAACGGTAATTGCCTAAAATGTATAAAGCGCCAAAGTCGCTATCGTTATTCATCAAATGGCGAAAAAAAAATTCAGAATTTTCTTCTATGTCTGGAGTTATTTTGGAACTACGATATGCATTTACTCTCACTTCAACACATGTCTCTGAGCATTTCCCTGCTCATTTTCCTGACTTTTGACCGTTTCAAATGGGAAGGCGGATACGTTCCCCTTAAGTTTATTGCCTCCTCGAGATTTGACTAAAGCAACAAATCGAAAAAATTATAATTGAATTGAAAATACACAGCGATTGAATAATTTTACGTAAGGGGAGGCTATGACTATCATTCTGTCTCATCTAAAAACTACTGAAAAGATAGAGACAGAACGGTGGTCATGGCCTCCCTATTTACATATATGCCTATTTCAATCACATCTAAGTCAATCTTACGCATGGAAAAAAATGCGAATTTGGTGTAACATCGATAGATTTTTCTTTATTAAATTTTCCAACATTATAACTTTTTACAATAAATTTTAATCGCCTGATATTATATTAAATGAAAATGACAGAATAAACGATGATACAGAATGAGAAACAAAACGATACAGTAAATACCATCAGTTTTAAGCAAAAGCGAAAACTACGACAGCATCTACCAAAAGAAATAAAAACAGACAACAAATAAATAAAGACAAAAAAAGTAATAAATGCGAATAAGAAATGCAAGAAATTAAATTCAAAATACCAACTGAAATGAACCAAAATCCCGTTGACATAAATATTTATACAGAGTGTATAATTATTGCAACCGGCATCATTTTCACATTCATTAAGTACACTATACCTTTGCAGATTCAAATAATAAGTATAGTACGTGTTATAATATTATTATAATATACAATTCGTTCAAGTAATTTTTTTTTCGTTTAGAGATAATAAGATGAGAAAAGTTACCCTTAAAAACTAAGTAAATTTGTTTCGATTCTTAAAAATTAGAGTAGAATTAAGTACGGGTTAAAATTCGTCGATTCGATTTGCTCATTCCTCCTCCTCCTCCTCCTCCACCTCCTCTTCCGCCGCCTCCTCCTCCGCCGCCTCTTCCTCGATTTCCTCAGTGGCGGCGGCGGCGGGGGCAGAAATCGCCTCCTCCCCTTCCCCCTCCTCCTCTTCCACGGAGATGCCCGAAGTCGCCTCGGCCTCGAGCGCCTTCGCCTCGGCCTCCAACGCGTCGAGCTCGGCCTGCTGCCTCTCCAGCTCGGCCAGCTCCGCCTCCTGCTGGGCGAGCTCGGCCGCTTCCGCGTCGCGCCTCGCCGCCTCCGCCTCGCCCTTGGCCCGCTCGGCCGCCTCCGCCTCGCGCTCGGCCGCCTCGTTCAGCTCCGCCTCCTGCCGCTCGAGCTCGGCCAGTTCCGCCTCCTGTCGGGCGAGGTCGGCCGCCTCGGCCTCGCGCGCCGCCGCCTCGGTCAGCTCGCGCTCCTGCCGCTCCAGCTCGGCCAGCTCCGCCTCCTGTCGGGCCAGCTCGGCCAGCTCGTCGGCCTGTCGGGCCAGGTCGGCCTCCTTCTCGGCCTCGGCCTGGCGCGCTATCTCCTCCAGGCGCAGCAGCTGCTGCCGCTCCTCTTCCGCTTTCGCCTCCTCGCCGAGGCGACGCTCCTCTTCTTGGCGCGCCTTGTCCTCTTCGGCTCTCCGAGCTTTCTCGATCTCGGCCTGGAATTATGATTCATGACGTAACCGTGCTGATCAAGTTTGTTTATTTTGTTATTCCGGGATTATATGGCCGAAATTGAAAATGTAGAGTATGAATGGGCTTCGTGATTATATGGCTATAACCAAACTGGCCGCCCAAATGCTAAATTAATTTGTTGCTAGGTAGTTGATACTGGTTGCTAGGCAAAATCAACAAAAATCGCCGCATTTGGGCGTCCATATTGCTTAGCCATAATCGCTAATAATCGAAATTAAGACATTTTTTTCTTATAGTGATCAATGTCGAGTAATTTTGAATTTTTCATGATTAGGGTTGCGTAATTCGCCGACATTACCAGAGAGAGATAGGTTGATGAAACAAATGAGCGCAATAGGGATCTCCTAGCAACTTGCTAAGATTTCCCTATTGCACTCATTTGTTTATCAATACTTATTTTCTCTCTCTCTCTGATGATTTTGACGAATTTTTTTTTTCTGAAAATTTCAAAGTGCTGTAACTTTTTCATTAGTCGAGATATCGATGAGAATTTTGAAATGACTTCTGATTGAGTAATCAGGAGTGGGAAAATACATCTTATATTGGCGTATCATCGAAAAAAAAGTCAAATTTTCAAATGGTCATAACTTCGTTATTAGTGGAGCTATTGAGTCGAGTGAGGCGGGAATCGCGTAGTTTGCTCAAAATCTATCGGGAAAGTGTCCAGATTTTGTTTTAGATGATATTTAGTGGTTTTTCAATTGTTTGAAAATTCATCACTTTGGGTTAAAAATTTTGTCAGAAAATTCAATCGATCATAACTTTTGAACCGAAGCTAGGAACGGGATGAGACGGTGTTCATTCGAAAGAGGGTAAAAAAAGCTACAAAATGCCCCTGAAGTGCATCGAAAAATGGCATTCTTCCATGTGAATTATGCAATTATGACATCTCAAAAATGTTCCAAAAATCACATGCGTAAAATTAAAACCGGCCTTGCGAACCGAATCGAGATATCGATTCTGTCGACCCGGCAATCGAAAGAGAATAAAAAAATTATGTAAAAAACCCGAGACATGTCTAAAAAGATTCCAAATTGACCGAGAATCAGGCCTTTAAATTTCGGAGGTCAAATTTTGATTTTCGCAAAGTTTAAAGTGCCATAACTTTTTTATTAGTCGTTATATCGATGAAAAAATTGAAACAGCTACGAATTAGGTCATCAGAAGTAAGAACTAGTAAGAAGATGCATCCAGTATTGGTATATCTACGAAAACAAATTTTGAAAATTTCAAATTTTGAAGAAATTTTTGACAAAAATTTCAAAGTGCTGTAACTTCCTCATTAGTCGAGATATCGATGAGAATGAATCATTTAAAAAGTCTTTCAGTTGAATCATCAGGAGTAGAAATATGCCTACAGTATGTCCCCGGATGGGGTTACAAAGAGGAAAAACTTTTTTATTTTTGATTTTACAGAAAAAATTATTTCTGACAAAATCGCCTGCATGCTCTCAAACCGCTAAAAACTATTTCGTTTTAATTTTAACGGGAACAGTTACCACCTCCTGACTTTTGTAAAAAAAATGGATCTTATCGTTGATGTTGTCTTCAAGATTATTTTTTTCTGACTAAACCATTACAGTTATCAAAATTTTATAAGACAGGAAAAAAATCGGAAAGAAGTGTGGCACTCTTATGAAAAAAACTTGAGTGTCTGGATTGAGCGAATAAAAAATTCTGGACCTTTTTGTAACTGGATGACCCACTTTTGACCACTACTGCAATTTTGACAGACATGCAAATCATATCCAAAACACCCGTTTACCAATCCAGATACACATACCAAATTTCATGGCGATTCATCAAGGTGTTCTAGAGATATTGCAAAAATAATTTTTCCTCGCAAGAACTTTGACGCCCTCTAGTTTCCTAAGGAAGCAACTTCGTATAGAGGTAGAGGTAAGTTTGGCCCAATCATATTTTGACCTCATGAATATGTGGTAGCGCGTTGTACACACATTTACGAGACACCTTGTATGTATGTCACTTTCGAAATGACAAACGCAGTGGTACCTAAATTACCAGTCTTCGTTTACTCACTTTAAACCTTCGAATTTAAAACTGTATTTCAAATCTGAGCTTTTTATTTTTATTTTTATTAAACTGAACTGAAAATGCTCCAATAAACATATGATTGACTGATTTCGGATAGTAGAGGTCAAATTGTATACCTGCTTAGCGGCCTCTTCCTGTCGGGTGAGTTCGGCCTGTCGCTCGAGCTCGGCCGCGCGTTCGGCGGCCGCCTGAGCCGCCAGCTCCTCCTGTCGGGCCAGTTCGGCCTTCCTCGCCGCCTCCTCCTTTTTCGCCGACGCCTCTTTGCGCGCCTGCTCCTCGGCCAGCGCCCTACACGCACGAACCCAAAACAAGAAAGATCGTAATCAGTCGGGCTCTCTCGCCACACCCTCGGCACCACTCGCCTCTCCTCGGCCAGCCGCTGCGCCTCCTTCTCCTTCTTGGCGCGGACGGCCGCGTCCACGTCCTCGGACTTGTTCGGCGTGGCCGTGGCCGCCCTCGGCTTGTAGTCGTCGTCGCGATAAATGTTGGCGAGGCGGGCGGCGCGGTCCTCGCGCAGCTGCTGCATCTCCTTGGACTGCGCCTCGTCCATCAGCGGCTTCTGCACGGTGAAGATGCGAGAGGGACGCGCCGGCGACAGGGGCACTGCAAGCACACGCCGTACTCGTTTCACAAAAGCCAAACCGGCACGGTCAACACTTACGACCTAACGTTTTTTTTACGAACAAGCGGTTCAATTTTTGTGTCGTGGCCCAATAGAGGTTAGTCGCTTTTCTCTACAACGGGTCCGATTACTTCGAATTCCTCGACATTTTGCCGGATTCGTCAAAGTTGACAGAGATTTCGTCATATGACACCGAAATTCGGTGTCTATTAAGGGGAACGTATCCGCCTTCCCATTTGAAACGGTCAAAAGTCAGGAAAATGAGCAGGGAAATGTGCAGAGACATGTGTTGAAGTGAGAGTAAATGCATATCGTAGTTTCAAAATTACTCCAGACAGGGAAGAAAAATCTGAATTTTTCTTTCGCCATTCGATGAATAACGATAGCGACTCCGGCGCTTGATGCACTTAGACAATTACCGTTGTAGGTTATGTAAAAAAATGTCAAATGTTTATTTCAACAGTTAATAAATGGTCGTATTTGAGTTAAATGTGTTGTGAAACCTATCAAGCGCCATTCTTCAAAGATTAATCTATAAGAAAACTCTTTAACTTTTTTTAAAATTATGCGTAGTTTTTGAGTTATTTTGGAACTAACAAAACTCTGCATTTCGGCGTTCTCTCTCCGATACATGTAAAATCCCTTCTACTCATCTCTCTCACTTTCGACCACTCCGCTATGTCGGAACATAGCGGTGCAGTCCGCCTGATGAATATTAGAGATGACCTCGCTGACACATTTCCAATACCGCACTGTGTTATCATGATGCCGACTTTTTACACTTTCAAGCGGGTAGGCGAATACGTTCCCCTTAAAGAAATGTACTATCAGGTGCAGGTGTTTTTCCCTGTAGAACTGCTCGCTCCTTGTCGGATGCCCCCCACCACTAACTGCGCCAATTGGCTAAAGAGTTGTGGTGGGGAGCATCCGACAAGGAGCGAGCTGTTCTACTGGGGAAAACTTCTGAGACACAATTTGAGGAATTCGATAATTTTCTGGACGCACTGTATGTTGGTCAGTACTGTTGGTGTTAGTTATTGTTCGGTTTTAGTGACTTATTTTGCGCAAAATTCATTTATATGTTTGTATTTATGTAGACTTACGTCATTGGAAAACGCACCAATGGGGAGAGAGACAATCTGTCTAAATCTTCGTCGAATCACAACTTCCTGATTGGGCTTTAAATATGACAGTTTTATCTCGTTTTTTAAATTTAAGTTGTTAGAAATAAACCAACCACACCAAATAATGTACAAAATATCGTCTAAAATATGGTCATCATCATCATCATCATCGTCATCATTAAGGGATGGAAGGCTAAGCTGAAAAAGAATCTAGAAAAAGAGATATTGCTCACACTGTCTGTCATATTGCAGTGTTTTTTTCGATTTAGTTTTTTTGGAAAGAAAGCGTTACAAAATTAGGAAAATGAAACTAGAATATTAATCAAAATAAAACTTTTATTAATTCGAACACAGTCGTGAAAATAAATGTGGGTAGATTACTGGGTCGTTTTCCGGCAAAATATTTTGACAGAACGCAAACCCAGTTCCGTGTATTCTACTCACGCAATAACAAATCGTTTTTAATAAAATAGTGCACATAATTATTAACATTTTTTTTTACAGTCCATCCATCATGTGGTGATTTGAACATACAAGTGAATTAATTTATAATAATTCTCATGAATGGACTTCAATATAACAAAGGTGGAGGAAAGAAAAGGACGTTTAGCGAAAAATAACGGGAAAGGAAAAAGATAGCGAAAAGTTTGTTATTCGGCAGTAATTTCGGGTTGAGGTTCGCGTTCGGGTGTAGTGATCTCTTCGATTTTGACACCGGTGTCAGCCGCTGCAAGGAAAAAAATTACCAAATATAGAAAAATCCCCGGACTAGTCGTTACGGGCCAGAGTGAGGACAAATCGAAAATTATCCTCATCTGATTTTCGGGTTATATCTAGTATTATATGAGCGATCGATTATCGTAATCCGACTTTTTACCTTTGATATCCTTGGCTTGGGATTTGTCCTGCCTGAATTTGGCGATATAGTAACTCAACAGCTGGATGTCGTTCTTGACGGGATCCTCGTAGTGAGTCAGGGGCCGGCGCCGGTTAATTCCCCTCTCTCCTGCATACGAGACACACGCTAGTCGGCCTAGGCCTGCGGCAATTTCGAAAACGCACCCGAAAAAAAATCAATCGAAAGTTTTCTTGTTACGGAAGAATCAAGAGAAGAGGGAACACGAAAAAGCCACTTTGCAAAGCGAGCAGTCTACACTCTAAAGCGGAATGGTGATAGCGGTGACTCATAAGCCGTGGCGCCCTCTAGCCGAGGACTGATCTACCACTAGCGCCATCTAGCTAGTTTCTCACAAACGAGATGGTGGCATGATCTAAATGGCCCCGAGGGAATGGAATAAATTGTAAAACGATTTGGAAAATCAAACGTCGACCTAATTTCCGCCGATTTCCATTACCCGCCACCCTCAGGGGATTTCGTGTTGTACGAAAAGGGGAGGAAAATTTCAGGGAAGAACCTGATCATGACGTTTCACTTTCACGGTTCCCTTTTTTTAACGTTAATGGTGTCTTCTCATCGTTTTAGACGAGTGCATATGTGGAAAGACCATGAAAAATTATGACGATGGATATTTTTTACTACCCTTTTTCCTATACATTTTAATTTTTGAAATAATGTCGATCGCAGCAAGGTTTTTTGAAAGATTATTTTCCGCCATTGAAATGCAACGCCTCGGCGTTGTTGTGCTGGCATGACAGTTCAGCTGACAGATGTTTTTGGGGTTAGTTTTTCTAAATGCACTTGTAACTCACTCGTTTTCAAACTAGATCACAGCAATCGGTGCCATTGGGAACAGCTAGTGAAAACTGAGGAGACAACATCGAAAAAACGGAAACCCGAGGGAAAAAAACAAACTCGCTGAAGATAACCTTAAAAAGTTTTGTTTGTTGTGACAGAGACAGATGTGACCTTCGATCACCGTTGACACTTCTAGACATTATGCGCAGTCGCAGCAAAAGAGCGGGATTAAGATTTCAAAAAACCTTACGATATTACCGACATAATTTCGCATTTTCAAAACGCTGTAATTTTTTTAAAACAGATTTTTTCCGAAATTCCGGAAAAGTATTTTCAAAATAACACTATTTAACTGGAAAACCGTAAAAAAATCTAAATTCAACCGTTATGAGAAGACCCCATTGAATAATGGGAAACTTTTGAATTTCGAAAGTCATTCTTTCTGCAGTGCTTTCTGTCAAAATGATGACGTCATGATTTTTCGACATTTTCCTCGATGCGATGATGCGAATGGGAGGTTTGCGTGGTGAAGCTCAAGCATTATGAGTAGTTTTTTTTCTATTTCCAAGTATTCTATACGTGCATCATAACTGGAAAATTGAACTTTACCAAAGTACTTCTTGACGGGTTCGGTGTAGTAGGTCGCGTACTCGACTTGAGAGGTCCTCGGATTGTGAGTGAGGAGCCTGTGGATGTAAGTGTCATTACTGTACCTCGCAGGAAGACTAGAAATGTCATCATATCTGTATAGAAAAAGAAATTCAATGAAATCCAAACTTTGTTGAAAATGGTCAAGTTTTACCTGTTGATGGGCAAAATGAGGGAAGATTTCAATCGAGGCACGGGCGCGTGAATTGCCCTGAGTAGAGACGCCGAATGAGCCCGAATTGCCCTCGTTTCGTCATCGAATATCTGCAAAGTTTGCAATCGACATGTCAAAATCGAAAATTCACCCACTACCCGTTAATAACCGATTAAGAAATGGGAAAACCAGGAAAATTAGTATCATACCACACAAACGACAACTAAAAAGACATCACAAAAAAAGCCCGGATAAAGTAAAATTTAAAAGAAAGCGCCGAAAATTTAACGATAAAATATGTGAAGATTAGATATTAATTTGGTCGACTTTTATTTTCGGGAGTGTTTACATGATTAAGTATTATTGTATGTCATAATTATAAGAGTACCACATTATGGCGCTTATAAAAGGAGAGAGAGATATAAGGACGACTCGATCACCAACCCCAAAAATGACAATCCGAATGTCATTTGAGACCATTTATGCTGAAATCTTTAACACTGATAATAAGCGAAGCGAAGTTAGTTTTAGTCCAGTTACGAATTATTCGTGCGTTTTCTTTGGGTTTTTTGACATACAGAAAAATCGAACCGACTTTCGATATTTCTTTAAGATGTCAATTTCAAAGTTGACAGTTGGGTCGTCTCTATACTCGCTCTCTCGTCCCTCTACATCGCCATTTTATGAAACTACCCACGGATATGTGTTATTTCAGCGCCTAAATAACAGTACAAAAATAGCTTCTCAACATTAAATAATATACATACAAACTGTTGGTACCGCTGTTTTTTTTTGCAATTTCGCATAAATTTTAAAAATATCCAGAAGACTTTTTATTGTGTTTATTCAGAGAGTGGAAACCAACTGGAAAACATTCAGTGACTAAGAAATTTAAAATTTGAAATAGAAAATTCCTCATTATGATTTTTATTTACGTCACTTCCGGTATACAACAACTATTTTCAATTTAATTCCAGGATATGGAGAAAAGCAAAAGTAGAAGTGTCTTAAGTATACAGCCTGTCCCAATATTAAACTAACAAGAATTCAGGAGTATTTTCGAGTGCATCAACATGAACATAAAATTTCTTGATCGAATATTGGGACACTCTGTAGTTTAACAAAATTGGGAAATTAATTTTGAATTATATTTCCGGTCTAAGTAACTGGAACAGAAAGTGAAAGCTTTCATTTTCCTAGACACCGAATTTATCCCAATTTCCACTCAAAGTCAACGAATAGTTTAACATCTACCGAAATTGGCTATTTTCTAAAGATTTTTTTAGTTTTTCCTCATTTTTGATCTTTAAAATGTTGGTACCATTGCGTCCGTTTGGTCGGCCATATGTAATACCGGGTGTCCCAAGATAAAGACTCGCCCTAATAACTCGCTCAAAAATATTATAATAAGCACAACGATGGAATCTCAAAACCTCGTTTTATCCAAGGAGTTAATCACTTTAAAAATGTGGAGTACAAATAATGATTGGGAATGTCCAGGGGGTTTCCAGAAATTTTCAGAAATTTTCACGAATTTTTGGGAATTTACTCTAGAACGTCCATGTTTGGTCGTTTGGGTATGTTTGAGAATGTTAAGGATTATTAAGGAATATTTTGGAATTTCCGAGATTGTCATTATGGGAATGTCTGGAAATCTTTAGAAATTTTCAGAGAAGCCATTTTAGGAATTTATTCTGAAAACACCCAGCAATGTTTGGGCATATTTAGGATTATCTGGGAATCTTGAAGAATATGTCTATGAATGTTTCGAAACATGAAAAATGTCAAGGGAATATATCTTAGAGATTTTGATGAATATTTAGGAATTATCTTCTGGTAACTAGCAATCACTAGCAATGTTTGAAAAGTCCTGTGAATGTCATTAGAAATGTCTCGAAATCTTACGAATTCTTAGGAATTTTGAGTCAAGAGTGTCTAGGAATGTTTGGGACTTTTTAGGAATTTTCAGGTATGACAGTAATGTATAATGTCATGATTTTTCAAAGTTGGCAACCCCTTGGTTTCATCCGAGTTAAATATAGTTCCAAGTTGGGGATGCGCCAGACGCAAAGTGATAGCAAAATTTGCGTCAGACGCAAAGAGAATTTGCGCCTGTACGATTTTCAGAGATTTATTCCAAAAAAGGACTAATATCACAGAGACCTTTTTCCCGGGTCACCCGGTATACGCGTATACTTACGGAGTTCAAATAGTCCGCGTAATAGGACGAAGTGTAACCATTAGTATAGCTAATCGGCAGATATCTGGACCAATAATACGACCTGTAAGTGTCGGGCAGGTACCTCCAGGCCCTGTACAGCGGCCACGAAAGGGAATCGTAATAATTCGACCATCTCGAGTAGTACGAAGACGGATAATCGTAATAACAGGAGGACAAGGCAGTAGGCCAGTACCGGTCGTAATACAAACTGAGCGGACGGTAATATCTGTAATAGCCGTAGCGATTATCGTACCATCCGCGATATGAATTTAGCGGCCACCCGGTCTGCAAGAAGAAACCCAGTACTAACCTCAAAAATTATGCCCTGCTCACACCATCTCAAAGTCAAACGTCACCGCAAAAGCTCGAAATCCCCCTCGATCGAGAACAAGATAAACTGGTAAATTTTTGTCATTTCCCTTTATAGCTTTAAAGTTCGTTTTTGCTTCAAATTTTAATTATGAAACTGAAAAGTACGTTGAAAGACAACTTCAATTCATCTGCTGTACTATCTAGTGCATTAGTTTTCCCCATCAGTCTCTCATTAGAGCGAGAGACTGGGGAAAACTAATGCACTCGACCGTACAGCAATTTGCAATTCGCATAATTCTCAATCGAGGCTCTGTGGATTAAAAAAATGGTCTAGTTAAAAAAATGTGTCAAAAAGTCGTGTCTCGGTGTCGGGTCAAGTACCGCCGTCTTCGATCCATTTTCTCCAAATTCTGTCAAAGATTCTCGTTTTTTTTTTTTATTAATAATACAACAATGTATTTTTGACAGGTGTCTACTAGATACAAATACATATGTCGATCGTCTTCTCTCTAGTACAAAATTTTCTTCATGATTTTCGATTCTTCCTGGAATAAACCAGAAACGGTTCTCATCCAAAAAATCTAATGAGGTGGGTAAAAATCTAGTTTTTTAGTTACTTGAAAATCCAAGAGCACATTATTTGGTATATCGTATTACCGATCGGTACGCTTGATTATGAGGCATAACATGTGTGATTGATTGTGTTTTCGAAACGTAAAAATATTTGAAAAGCGGATAAAATTAATCAGGAAATAATAAAAGCTGTATACATTTCTGTTTCGTTGGCATTATTGCTGTTTTTTTTATTCTGTTGGTAATACTTACACGTTGCAATCTAAGGGAACGATAGACGGGCACGTCGTCGAGATAGCTTAAAGTGCGATAATGGCTGGGCCAGTATTTCGGCGCATAAGCCGAGCTCAGGTACGGCCAATAGTCGGCGTCGTTATAGTACGTACTTAGAGGTCGTGTGATTCTATAAAAGTTGTGATATCGGGACGGTACGTAATCGTCGAAATACTTTATTCCCGTTATCGGATTTCGTACATAGACGTACCTCTGCAACAACCAAAAACAAAAGTCGACCGTCATCACATTCTCTCGCAAAAAGTTTGAATCGTGTTTTTAGTTTGGCAGCACTGCGCACGCGTCACCGGGACAGTCCAGAAATTGTCACTGAATGATACCAACATGTAAAAATCAAAAGTATAACAAAACCCATGTTTACTTTTGGTGGTTGCCTTCGGAGTTGGCTATGGCGCAGGAAAGTGTCAACACCTAGCGACACCAAACACTATCTTTTTGTTTAATCAGACGCCATATTGTTTTTGTGTTGCTAAGTCGTCGTTAACGAGAATGTCGATTATCGAAGGGTCTCGGTTTTCTCCATCGCAGTCAACTCCAAAGGCAAAATTAAATGATCGCGCGGTATTGAGTGTTCAATAATGAAAAATCTGATCTTACTTATCACAATAATCAAGAGAAAATCGTAGTAACTTTTTAGTGAGGAACTAGATTTTGAAGTTTTAGTGACTTTTGCATTGTAAACCCGGCTTCCCCAATACAAAGTTGATCCGACAATATGTTTTCGCTTTCTTTTTTGAACCCTCTGTATAACTTTCGCAGGCAAAAATAAAATGAACAAAAAAAAACGTTCAAAAACCCAAGATATTAGTCAAAAAACGTCAAAAATAGAATGACAGATGATGACAGAAGTAGGTGGGAAAAATAAAAGACATTCCAAAAAGTTAGTACTCTTTTGTTTTACTGTTTTATTTACATTTAAATTTTTTACTACTTTTCTTTTATGGGCCCCGTGTCATAATTTTGAGGGCTTGTTTTTAATTCGTTCTAGTTTACAATTAATGGACTGGTCCTTAATTTTTTTTTTAATTAGATTAACGTATTTGAATTTGCATGCCCCGGTTTTTATTTTTAGAGAAATGTCAATCAATAATAAGCTTATGGGTCAGGGATGGGGGCAAAATATCTACTTTCATACGCCGAAAAAATCTATTTTTTTGGTAACATTACCAAATGGGTGTTAAAAAAATATCCGAGTGATTAAATTTATTTATTTAAGTGGTTATTATTCATCAAGCTATTTGGCTCGGCCCCAAACCCACATTTACATTTTTCTCATTTCGCGCATAAATCTCAAAAATAGACCAAATTCCCCGAGATATTCGAATCTAAATTTAACCGCGACGAAAACGACGTCGCGCCATCTCTCCTTCATTTAATTTCGCGTTTTATTCATCTTTTCGTGATCTCGCGGACGGTTTAAAATTAAACTGAAACGCGAGAGAGTGGAGTAGAGCAAAAGACGAACGCACTCAAACGGAACGAAACGACATTGACACGATTTCCTTAACAACCAAATATACAAACAACAAACAACGAAAATTACGATCGGCTTCTGTTCTGTTACACTCTCGATCTCCCATGACGACCCATCAAACTAAAATCGAATCGAGCCGAGGCTACGCGATTGCTCAATCGCACATCTTTCTAAACATCTCTCGTATACGTGAATGGGAATGTACCGAGTGTTCAATCGCATGGACGTATATCTTTTGGGGCGGAATTTTAGTAATTTTTAGGTTTTCGTGTTGGTGGTGCAACGTGCGACGGGCGAAAGAGTACAGGGCGGGACTTACCACAGCAGAGTCAGAGTTGAGGTAACGGTTGGTGGCCGAGTACGAAACCCAGGGCCGGACTTTGTTCTCGATCCAGTCGTATTCCCTCTGGAGGACCGACGGCCTGGTCGCCCACACTTTGGGCGGCAGGGTGACGACCGTCAATCGCTTGTGGCCGACGTAGGGGACGATGCGATCGTATTGGTGCACCACGTGAACCTACATTCGGACACAACAAAGCGGCTGAAAATCCGCCAATTTTCTTTTCGTCGGCTGATGGGTCCACTCGGAATCGCCGGGGAAAGGGGCCAATTTAAGTTCTGGAGTGATTTTTTTTCCAAGACTCCTTCTTTCGAATTCAAATTGCAAGAAATTGAGAATCGATTCAAAATGACATTGGGTTGGCAACAAGTATACCACTAAAAGGCTAATAGTTGCATAAAACGGTCCACTCTTCATCGGGTGAAAGTGCGGACGACGTGAGGTTGACGTGAAAGAAGTTTTTTTCGAAAACGAGACATGTCAAAATGATGTCATCTGTCAAAATTGCACTAATTTTGCCAAAGATACTAGAGTCAGCGGTACACTGTAATGATGGACATACGTTCGGTCAAACATCTTCTACGTACTTTTTTGTTTCTATCTCCTTTTTACTATGGACTTCTACAATTGACTCGAAGTACCTCTCTCTCTAAGAAATCAGATCTGCGTAGTTGACGATACTGTACCGCTACGCAACCAAGGACGCAAGTCGTACGTCGATGACAGCCTGACAGCTGACAGCTTTTGGATGACAGTTCCTCGTGTGCATCGTGTGCGTTGTTTTTATCGAGGGTTCCGCACGGATTTCATAAAATCCGTGGGGTTCCGTGTTTTTTGTTTTCGAATTTTACTTTCAAAAAAATAATTGATAACATATTATTGCATTTATTTCTCGATTTATTGAATGTCTGTATTATTTCCTACATTTTAAGACTGAGGCTGATTTGAATTAGTGTCCAAAAGTCGTGGAAGGTGAACAAAAAAATTCCCTCGTCGAAAATTTGAAACTTTAAAACATTGGCGTATTTGGTGCACAACCAATTACCATCACGAGAGAACCAATAGGATCTATGTGATGTTTTAGAGAAGGACGGTATGATAACGGTTCATAGATCAACACGCATCCGAGAGAGAGCTCCGTAATAAAGTAGTTCGTAGCTTCTTCGGACATGTTTGGTCAAACTCAGTTCTACCTAGCTGACTCTAGTAATATAATCTCTTTGAATTTTGCTCATTTATTCCCCGTAAAGCTATCCAAAAGTAAAAAATGCAACAAAACCTGCACGAAAACATTTTTACGAAGTGAGAAAGCAATTAACTTATCTTGATAAATAAAAAGAGAATTATATATAAATTTCCAAATGATTTACAAACATAACCTAAATATCCGGATTATTTTCACTATAAATTAAATTTAAACAGCGTTGGAAATTTTTACTAGTTTGAAGTACTTAATCAAGAACACGAATTTAATGTCCGAGTTCAGAACTGCAGGTCTCGGCACGAACTGGCGTTTTCTTCCGTCTTTTGCGAATAAAGTGATTCGGGAAACATGAGCAACGTTAAATATTTGTCGAAACCTTGAAATTTCCTCGGCGAGAAAATTATTTAAAGGATTTTTTCCAAGTGAAAGGGCGTGTTTATAGGGGCGATGATGACGATGACGATGGAAAATCCCGAGCAAACATTGACTCTGCCCCTGAATTTCGAGTCGACTACCCTCCGGATGCAAAAATGCGAAAACAATCGGGCAAAAGGAAAACGTCGTCGGGAGACTTTGCTTTTAATCTCATAAAACTGTTGCACTTTTCTATTTTTCGTCCCATTTCCGACTCGACAGAACTAATTAGGAGAGATTTCCATCATCAATTCACCGACTCTCATCCGTCTTTTTATCCGTTTTCCACAAGACCGAGCAATTTTGATAGAATCTGATTGCGCCCTCAATTAGGGAGGATATGCAGACGGCCGAGATTTGGCGGGATAATCGAATCTCGCGCGCATTTTCGACGCATCCGATTGGTTACTTGGCCCCCTCGTGACGTCACACACGTGCACTCACCTTGCCCAATCCGGGGAGGATTCTGACTTGTCGCGATGGTCCGGACTGATGACGACATCACATCACGTAACATGACACAACGACCGGAAAAGGAAACAGAGAAAAAACAAAGGAAGAGTTAGTAAATCCAAGAAAAAACACAACAAAAATAATTAGAAAAACCAACCGAAGTGAAGAAGAAGAAGAAGAGAGCGTGATAAGCCGGCGAAATATTTGTGTTTGTAACCAATTTTTCCATAATTTTTTTTCAATAATTATACAGAGTGTCCACCGGCAACTGAAACGTTCCAGTTTATCATGGGAAATTACTTTTTGTTTCTATTATCTCCCTAGGTTAATTAATCTGAAAATGAATAGACCTATCTTGTGGTAAACTTTTATTTTTATCTGTAAAACCGAAAATTAAACTTTACCAAAAGACGGGTGTATTTTTACATTCAAACACCTGGGTCTGATCCTTATATTAACCACAAAAACCAATTTCCCATGTTAATAATTTCCTTTGAGCCGGTTGTCGAGGGACACCCTGTAGAAATTGTTAGTAGACGGGGTATTTTCTGAGGAAGTTGGAACTAAATCTACTAAAAATTGTCTAATACTATTCTAATTTACTAATAATAATAAATAAAAATTACTCAATAAGTTTGCACTCTTTATGTATTAGGATTATTTGTACATAAATACAATATAAATAAGAATTTCTTGTTTAAATAAAATAAATGATTCCAATATGTGCTAATTCATGGTTTAGATAGAAGATGGTTAGCCGTAACGCAAAGGTTCGGAAGGTTTAGGACCGCTGAAAATTCTCCCAAACAGAAAAACCGCGCGAAATTCAAATATCACATTTTGACAATAAATTCCCCCGCATTGTAATTTTGTGTAATTTCCGAGGGGCTGATCACTCTGGAAATGGTTGTACAACCTTGATGGAAATATCGGGAATTACTTGTGGAAATATTGGAAATTAGAAATAAATCGTGGAAATGATTGGAATTGGGTGGAAATCAATGGAAATGTGTGGAAATGAGTGGAAATAGTTGGAAATGGTTGGAAATGGTTGGAAATTGTACGGTTAATTCTGGAAATTGTTGTGAAACGCTGGGAAATAGTTCTTAAAATGGATAAATCTGAATCGTGTACGCATGCGCATGTAACTGGTTCGCCCATCGCCCTTCCCATCTGGTTCCGTTCGCCATTTTGTTACGTTACATTACGACGAGCATTACGGTAGTCACCTCGGTATTTACTGAGTTCGCGCGCCTCGGTTCCCAGACAGCACAGGACATCCAATGGATATCCATATTAGGTCCATACAACATCCATAATATCCTGGATATCCATTGGATATCCAATGGATGTCCATTAGTGAACATACGTCAATGGACATCCAATGGACATCCATTGGCGAATATGCTATGGATATACGCCACTGGACATCCATTGGGTGTCCAATGGATATCCATACGATAACAGACAATAGGGGGCGCTACCATTTATATCTCACTATCATTAACTTAAATCGTCAGAATAAAGCCCATATCCTCTGCTAAATTTACATTAGATCATCTCCCTTGGTCTCGGTGATTACAATCCTAAGTATTGTTTGCAAATAACCTGGATTCTGATCCAATTTGACTCTACTTCTACATTATGATGGTCATTAAGATTTTGATTACATCGTCATTTCTGGACAACGTCGTTATTCACAATTTGGTACAAACGACAAAAGATTTTTTCAGTAAAGCACAATATAAACAGCGAGATAAACAGTATAAAAAATAAAATTTGGTGATTTAATGGTTTAAATGACGATTTCAATGAACTATTCAATTATGGACATCCAATGGATATCCAATGGACATCCGAATCTCCATACATGGATATCCAATGGATATCCATTGGACATCCATAATGGTGAGCATGGATATCCATTGGACATCCAAATGTCCATACATGGATATCCATTGGACATCCATTGGATATGATTGTGCTGTCTGGGAACTTCCGAGGTAACTTCTGATGTAGGTAACCTAATAATGATGAGAATTTTACGGACACCGGTAGATGTCTGTAGTGTCGGGGTGCTTTTGAAATGCTTGGAAATAGGTGGGAAATATTTGGAAGTACGTGGAAATATTTGGAAATACGTGGAAATGTTTGGAAATTGATGGAAATGGACAAAAACTTTTGGAATTGGGCGGAAGTACATGGAAATATGTGAAAATATCCGGAAATACGTGGAAATACTTTTAATTGTCGGAAATACCCAAGGAAATACCGGAACTGTTTCGAAATGTGGAAATGGTTGTACACATTTTTTTGAGTGATCAGCCCCTCGGTAATTTCAAAGACATTTCCATATTTATTTCATATTTCGTTTGAAATTGAATGACAACTGACAGCTATGCTCATGCGCATTCTTTGACAGTTATACGTCAGCGGCTGTCGACATGTTTTTCTAGTTCACGAATCTTGAAAGTCTAACAATCTTCTGCCTAAACCCGATTCGATGCTATAATCAAGGAAGCTCTGCACTACTATATCACCGGGAGTGAAATTCCGGTATTATCATTGCCGTTGCTTAGTAATAATTTTGTTTGAATTGTTGATTTTCGAAATGTTCTAATTTCCATCGTTTCATATCCGATTTAAAGACTTTCACGTGATATTATCAAGAAAAATGTCACTCGACTTTCACTTGACGAAACGTCAAAGTGACAGCTGACTTGTCAAAAACTTTCATATGTTTCACTCCCAGTTGTAGTGCAGAGTTCCTCGGCGCTACCAACAGCGGCGGTACATTTTCGTCTTTCGACCTAACCTAACAAAAAGCGCGCCGACTGGATCGATCGGCGTCCGTCTCAGACGCGGTACGAGTAATGGCGGTAGGTGGTGCCGCCCGGCAGACGTCCGGAAGTGGACGAGCTGTAGCTCGAGTGGTATCCGCCGGGGCCGTCGCCGCGGCTGCGCGTCGACCGTTCGGTCGAGTAGGTCGAGTGCCCCCCCGGTCCGGCGCCGCTGGACGAGCGCGTCACGCTCTCGGACGAGCTCGTGTACGCGCGGGACGTCGGTCGGGCGTACGCGTCTGCGGCGCGGTTCGACTCGACGTTCGAGTTGTACGAGTAAGAGTAGACCTCCTCGGCGGCCCTTCGGCTGCGGTCGGGCGAATCCCTCACCACGTAATGGCGCGGGCTCTGCGGACAAGAGAGAGAGGACACCGACGTCAGCATCGGCTCGGCACGGCTCGGATCGGATCGGCCCGATAAGGGTGGGCGAATTTCGCTCGACGAGTGCGATCTTGACATGGTCTCCGGAACGAAATTCCTCCACGTTGTTCGGTCGGTTTGGGTGGACCACACTCACTCGAAGCGACTTTCACCCGAAGCGACGCTCACCCGAAACGAACTTTAGCCGAAGCGTCTATCGCTCGAAGCGACACTCCGCCGAACGACATTCACCCGAAACGACGCTCACCCGAAACAAGCTACACACGAAGCGACACTCCCTCGAACGACATTCACCCGAAGAGACGTTCACCCGACACGACATCCGCCCGAACGCTTGAACGTCAAATTCGATTTTCTGTGGGTCTTTAATTCGAGAACGTACGGTATAATATTTATGTATTATTGGTTGCATACCTATAATAAATTGTTAAATAACAACATCAACCTCCATGTATCCTGTTTCTACAATCCCCTTTATTCTTTATTGAGAGAATACTATGCACCCGATTGTTGCATTTGTTTCGAGTAAAAATGGAGGCAATCGTGGTTTCAACTGACTGAAAATGACATTGTGGTCCTGGTACTCTTCCAAAATACAGGGACTCATGTGCTATTGCCCAGATAGCACAAACATATCCAATGGATATCCAATGTATAATATCCATGAATGGATATCTGTATATCCAATGGATATCCATGAATACCATTGTGGACATCCAATGGATATCCAATGTATCATACACGTGTCTCGCCCGTGGATATCCATTGGATGTCCATAGGATATCCATCGGTATCCATAATGTAATAAATCTCTATATTTAATATAATTTATTATTGTTCAACTTTATTGGTACCCTCAAAACTCAAAATTGTATGAACTAGCTGCTCAGGAAAATATCAGGCAGAAGCCGGACATACCCAAGCGGGATCCCAACCCGTAATAGGTTACCAGGGCCTATCGGTCATGTCATAACCAAAAAACCAGGCAGTCAGGCACGAAGCCATGGCTGAGCGAGATTAATGATCCAGCTGTTGAAGTATGCGAAACCTAGACTATTTATTTCGAAATGAAACATCAATGTTAGCGACGTACATTGTGTGGCGCCATCTACATTTCATGGATATCTATATACATGAATGTATATCCATACATTGCGTATATACATTGGATATACAGGAGTGTATATCCAATGGATATCCATGTGGTGGATATGGTAATGCATGAGACATACATTCATGTACATCCAATGTATATACAGGAATGTATATCCAATGGATATCCATGTGTGGATATGGATATACATTGGATATCCATTGTATATAAGATCCATCCATGGATGTAATATGGACCTTTCATGTATATCCATTGGATATCCTGTGCTATCTGGGTGTTCATACTACAGGCTGTCTTATAAAAAACGCCCCAACCCTTGGTTTAGTATAGATATATGAAGGATTTTTTGATGTCTCTGTATTAAGTTTCCGACACTTTGCTGGTAGCGATTCAGCGAAAGGCCTTTGGGAAAATACGTAACTGTAGAAAATACGATGACTATGTATAATAAGTTGTTGCAGAACTAGCCATTTATGCACGCGTTCATCGCATCCAGCCAAAATCTATGTCTGGAAGAAAAGTTCTTTCAGTAACAAATTTATAGTAGATATGTAACATATAGGTATCCTTCCCTAGTAGCACCAAATATTGTTTAAATATTAATTTAACATTGATCTTAGATTCATATGTTGGAAAACTAATAATACCCAAGATCGATATTCCAAAAATATTCTGTTTAAAATACAGTTGACCGTGAATTAACAATAAAGACCCTTTTGAAAAAAATCCAAATCAATGTCACTTTGTAGTACTTATCGAGCAATTTATTTTTTATTTTTAATTTTTTTTAATCGGACGTCAAATACTTAAAGAAGTTATGGGTTGGGGCGTTTTTTATAAGACAGCCTGTAGTATGAACAATAGCACATGAGTCCCTGTATTTTGGAAGAGTACCAGGACCACAATGTCATTTTCAGTCAGTTGAAACCACGATTGCCTCCATTTTTACTCGAAACAAATGCAACAATCGGGTGCATAGTATTCTCTCAATAAAGAATAAAGGGGATTGTAGAAACAGGATACATGGAGGTTGATGTTGTTATTTAACAATTTATTATAGGTATGCAACCAATAATACATAAATATTATACCGTACGTTCTCGAATTAAAGACCCACAGAAAATCGAATTTGACGTTCAAGCGTTCGGGCGGATGTCGTGTCGGGTGAACGTCTCTTCGGGTGAATGTCGTTCGAGGGAGTGTCGCTTCGTGTGTAGCTTGTTTCGGGTGAGCGTCGTTTCGGGTGAATGTCGTTCGGCGGAGTGTCGCTTCGAGCGATAGACGCTTCGGCTAAAGTTCGTTTCGGGTGAGCGTCGCTTCGGGTGAAAGTCGCTTCGAGTGAGTGTGGTCCACCCGTCGGTTTCGGCCGTTTTATCGTTGTATGTCTTCTCTATGGGACTTATTGACAGTTCGATGACGTGTCAAGATCGGATCGAATCGGCCTGAGCGAGGTGGGCGAATTTCGCACGAACGGGTACGATCTTGACGTGGTCTCCGAAGCGAAATTCCTCCACGGTCGATCGGTCACAAATTTTTAAACGTAAACGTCATCGATCTTAATAATCTTGATAATTTACAGAAAATATTTTTCAATATTGGTCAAAGTCCATAGGGCCGATTATCTCTAAGCCTACTGCCTGCTACACCGGAGTGATACCCATAATCAAGAAAAATCACGATCACGAAACATCGTGTCATCGAAATTCGAATATGGCAGCGAATTTCACCGGAAAACGGTAATTTCTGTTTTTTTTTTCGACACCGATTGCGGTTTTTTCACGGTATGGTGTCATTGTCGATGTTGTGGGGTTTCGCAGTGACGGTTTTTCGCGATTATGGGTTGTGATTCGATGGGATTGTAAGGTTGGAAATTTTGTTAATGTCGTGTTTCTCTTTTCGAGTCTGCGACTTAATTTCAAACATGCGTTCGTATGAACTCGCCTTATTAATGAATTGACGGCCATTGCTCAAATTCATACGTACCTATAAATGTCAGAAATTACGTCTGAATGTCAAATTATGTCAAACACAAATATTTATTGAGGTAATTAATTGAACGAATTTATGTGAATGTATCATGAGTTGCGAGTGTGTATATTTTTCTATGAAAGAAATTGACAGGTGTAGTACACATAAGTCATAGAATAAGAACTATTTATTAGAAGAAAAATAACTGAGTCACACTGTATAACTTTAAATTGATGATTGAGAAAGGCAGTGGCGGCTCGTCCAATCGCCCAGCGAAAAATTAAATACTTGAAGTAATACTCGATAGTTAAACGAAGTTGTTCGAGAATTTGTTATACTAAAATGCCGTGTTGTTACTTCTTACATTAAAAGAAAATCAATTTCCCTAGATAAATGTCGCTATAATTGGTTCGCTCTGTATATGAATTTAATAAAAATCAGTCATGGAAAATCTATATAAAAAGCTGGCCTACTCTGTGCGGAAAATTAAATACATCAAAAGCTATTGAAGTAAAGACAATTTGTGTCATTTGAAAAAATGACAGCTGAATTAGAGACCAAAGATTTTTTCCTCGTTGAAAAATTGTAAAATTATGATCAGAGAGAGAACAGAACATGTAAATGTCGCCATAACTCGCCTACCCTAGAACCCCTAAAGAATAATTGACGCAATAAATCTTTTAAAGGCAGTGGCGGCTCGTATAGTAGAATGTCAGAAATACGCATGATTCCGAAAATCCAGGTAATAAGTAATCAAACATCGTTTATTGTCAATGGAAATCGGTATATTTTTCTATTAAAAATGACAGGACATAGGTGAACGAAGATAATCATTACATTTCTAGTTATAAAAAATAAAATTTCCCAAATCATTTATATGAACAGAAGTCGTCAAAAACTGTGTATAACCTCTGATTACGTTTGGTTCATAACAAAATGCGTAAAAAGCGTGACCATCAAAAATCGTTGCCCTGTTTATTCTACAGTAGAGACCCTCTAATCCGAACGGCTAAATGCAAGAATAACCGAAGCCAGTGTATATTTTTCGGCATTTATTAAGGAATGCGCTAAAATATTTGAAAACATAAACGAATATTTTTAAAATCATGAATTTTTTTTTGTTTTTGAAAACTTGAATCGGATGAGAGTGAAAAAAAATCACCTCATGAAACTTGTGAATTGCGAATTATCGAGTGTTATAATCAATCAATGCTGCACACGTTCGGATAAATAATGTACTAGTCGTAACTTTGTAGTGAGGAACTAGATTTTGAAGTTTTAGTGACTTTTGCTTTGTAACATTGACTTTTTACCCTGCGAGTTGGGTTTTTAAAAGTTGGGTTAGGTACTTTTTCTGTCATTTTTAAATAACTTTGAATTTTCACCTATTCGAACGTATCCAGTTCTTTGTTGAATAAATTAACTTCATCTCTATATTTTTCTGTTTTCTTCAAGTTCAAATTCCGTTAAAATATTTCTCCTAAACTTTTTCATTATTTTCTACTTTCCTGTAATACAGTAATGCCGCCTTTTTTTTCAATGGTTGTTTTACCTTGATTTAGGATTAAGAATATTTGAAAATTAATAAAAATTAGTTCGTTTTGGCAGGAATTTAAATGACAATCCATGTCAAAATCTAATATTTTTGCCAACAGCCAACTATGCATTTTTATTTTTATTAATTGACGACTTCGGTGACAAAGACAGAAAATCTTAGAAAGAGAAACAAACCCTACCCCTAAATGGGATATTTGAAGCCGTCATGTTGGTGACAATCAGTGAGGCCAGCCGAAAAATCTAGGCAACCAAGAATACGGATATTATAAAATCTTCAGAAAACGAATATTTTTTGTCGCTTTGTTTCAATTTGTAGCCTAATCGAAGGTTGGCATCACTGATTGTCACCAACATGACGGTTCCAAATATCCCATTCAGGGGTAGAGTTTGTTTCTCTTTCTAAGATTTCCTGTCTTTGTCACCGAAGTGACAAAACCATGACAAAACCTAACAACTCTAAATTCCTAGTGTTAGTTCCTCACTACAAAGCCGATCCGCCTATAGTAATCAGTACGTCAAGTACGTCGGTTCGGATATGAGCGTCTCTACTGTAAATACACTAAAAAAGCCAGTGGCGGCGCGTCTAGCGGAAGATCGGGGGCATGTCGGAGCCGGCGACGATCTGCCGCTTGTAGGGCAGGTCGGGGCACTCGGCGACGCGGTGCAGGCGCGGCAGCAGCACGTCCATCGAGGCGGCGCTGCTGAAGACGTCGTTGCGGCGCACCGACGCCAGGATGCGGTCGCGGTTGAGGTCGCGCGGCGACTTGTACTCCTTGGGCGGGTCCGGGAGCAGCGCGGGCCGGATCTTGGCGCGGCCCTCGGGCGACAGGACGCCGCCGCGGGCGCGCCGCTTGGCCTCCTCGACGTGCGGGTCGCGCCGCCCGAACGCCGTCACCGGGTCGGCCACCAGGCTGGGGCGCGGCACGAACGGCACTTTCTCCCAGGGGATCTCGCGTTTCTGGAAGAATCCAAGAACATGCCGATTGAGTCAGTGCCGGTGGTGCCGCGCGCGCGCCCGAAACGACGCCCGGCCGAGACGGCGCGCCGCCGGCCCGAAACCCGTCACCGTACGTGAAGGTCGCGTTCGGAAACCGCGGTTTAGGTTACATTTTTCTGACGTTTCAGGCGCGCCGACTGAACTAATGACACAATCGCGCTCTTCGTTGACAGTCGGTCGTTTATACCTTTTCAACCTCACATTGGCACTTATCATTTTCAAATTGAGAATAAAAACATTCAAAATTAGACTTCATATAGTTCGGTGTCAATTTAAACACATTCAAATTGAGAACAAACACATTCAAATTTAAATTAAATTTTTCAATGTTTTAATTTTCAATTTGAAAGTGATAAGTCCCAATTTGAATATGTTTATTCTCAATTTGAATATGATTAAGATGACGGAGAACCATGAAGTTTCATTTTGAATGTGTTTATTCCCAATTTTAAAATGATTAGTCCCAATTTGAAATTGAAAAGGTATAAATAGACGGCCTGAAACTCATTGCATTAAATTCGTCATCTGCTGCATAATTAGAAAAACATGTTCACAGCCACTGAGTTACGAATAATGCCGAGGCCCACGTCAACTACGGGCCAAAGTACTGAGCTGGCAACAGGGCAAATCTGTCAATCAAGGTCTGCTTTGGTAGGCTATGTATCAATCCATATAATTTTCTGACTTTTATGGTTTTTTGAGGTTCAGTTGCGGTTTTATACCGAAATAACGTGTTTTGTTGCAAAAATAAACGATATTGTGGCTCTCGGTTACATATTGGGACTTGTTTCCGACAATTTTTGGTGTTTTGCAGCTCTTGTAGAAAATTCCCCAAAATGAGTAAAATACAGATTTTTTTTTCAAATGTCTGATAACAGATAGAAAACTACATGGATTGACATGTCTAGAGGTCGATTTGCCGTTTCTTGGATCGATTAAAATGCAAAACGAATGGAAAACTCATAATGAAATCGACAAATAGCGAATAATATTATTTATTATTTTTTTTTAAACTTGAGGAAAACGTCAAAATATAAAGACATAAACTTTGAGAGGAGTTGCAGCCCGTTTGTGTAAACTTCAAAAATGTGCCCATCATCCTGCATCCACATAATCAACGAATAAGTTGAATTTACTTTGGCGCATGTCATATCATATTTGAATTTCGCGCCTATTATTTCTACTTGGGATAATTTTCAGCGGTATCAAACCTATATAAATACATACTACAGCTAACCATAACCGTAACCTAAACCGTGTTCAGAAAGCAATGGATGATTCAACACTTTTGCTGTAAAACTCACAAGAAGAAACTAAACGCCCTTAATATTCAATCACACGTAGTGAGTGTATCACTTCTCTATGACATATCTTTTCAAGAAAGTCCTCGATATTTGGAATCACACTGTTCAAATGCTGACTAGGTCTTTTTCCATTCTTATCAACAATTTCCTATCTGCTAGGGAAAACTATTAAGATTGATCAATGAACCAATTAATAGAATCGAGAAGGAATTTTTCAGAAATGGTAGTCTCTGAACGCACCATTTATACACTAATCGTAATTTGAATCGTTGTAACGTTGGAGAACAGAATTCTGAATAAAATTTGCGCTAAAAAGGATAAAAGAGGAATAAACCCTAGCATTTCACCGAATTCTCGATATTAAATTTTGTCGAATTCGTGATTCGGGCCAATGGAATTTCGAGTGAGTGTCCTTTCGAACGCGTGCCATATTCCCTAAATAATGCAATCTCTAATAATTTCAGTCATCACCGTTATTTCAGAAATCTCAAAGTTATTTGTTCACCGAAATAACTTTCCGCACAAAAGTCCATTACGAAACTATGAAATTTTTTGTAAATATTTACGATTTAACACGTTCTTTTCGCAACTCTCCTGAACTAGATCGCCAGGGAGAGTTTGCCAAGTTTGCGAATTTCATGCCATGACGTCACTCTGACCGGGGCTCGAGCCAAGAACTCTCCATTTAGAATTTTCTAATGGTATCGAAATCCTGTTTTGATTTTCCTTTTTATTTACGATTAATTGGCATGGCAACACCGATACACTAATTGATTTTCGACTGTCTCTTAGAGATGTGTCAGACGAAAATTATACAGCGTGTTGCGAAAAAAGGACAGCGCGCTCACGGCGGCGAGGCGCGTGTCTAAATTTGGCGCGCCACGCGATTCCGACTTGAAATCCAATCTGACTTTTCACAGGATCATACAGAGCGTGCGCAAAAATTCTTATAGCGACATTTATCTGTTAATTTTTCGACAGGTTGGCGGTTTTTTTCTCGAGGATAATTGATTAATGTGAAAATGGTCTTTTCCTCACGACTCACCGAAGTTGTGTACGTCGAGTACGATGGGGTGGTGCGGTACGGCCGCCTGGTCGTGTAGAAATCGGATTCGTACACCATCCTGTCGGATTTGTCGGCTCGGGGGAAATTTATCGAGAAAATGGGCTGCGATCAATCACTGGACGATCGATCAATCGAGGAATCTGATGACAGAAATATTTCGGCGTCTCGTAGTTTCGGTGGTGTGAACTGGACTGGGCCCGCCGATCGGTACGTCCTGGGATTTTAAACGTCAAACTCGGAGGGGGATGGCTATTTTTAACCGGCGCGCTCTTTCATTATTTTCCGTTTTTTTATTTTCGCCACTTTGTGTAACGGTGATGGAACAGGATACGCGGGGGCGACGGAACGGCCTGGAACATAAAGGGCGGTCGCCCGTGACGACATCATCGTTGCGCGACTGTTTACGCCAAAAATCGCCCGATGACACCGTACCTGTAAACAAATAGTCACCCCGGAATTATCTTGTCCTATACCGCATTGAACCCCTACGGACATAGAACACGATAATTCTGCGACGGGGATGGACGAACGTCATCCAGTAGGCGAAGTCCCAAATTTCTCCTCGGTGACAAAGCGCAAAAATGTTCCTATTCTCAATGGAAATTGCTAATATTGTTGTTGTTGATAGCAATAACAAACAATACTTGCTAGAAAGCAATTTCCATAGAGAATAGGGGTGATTACTCATGTCCTCGTATTTATCTCGTCGGTACTTCCCCGAAAGTGAATTTCCGAACGCACTCGAAAGCCCGCGCTGTCATCGCTGTCAAACTCTGTCTGTCATCTGTCAAACTGACAGCCGTTAAAAGTGGGGTTAATTCCGGCCGTCTTTTAAAGTTCTTCAGCGTTTTAATCCCAGAAAAAACTATATTCGAGTGCAGTTGTGTGCGTTAGTGATAGAAAATGGAAATCTCCGATGAAAATCTGCTCACTTTGAGTAAACTCCTGCAGGAGACTCTGAGCCCCGACGCCGGTGTGAGACGAGGCGGTAAGAATGACTCGATTGCTTTTTAAACCGGCTTTTCGGTACGAAAACTGTGAATTTTAGCCGAAAAGTCGCTGGAGGAGGTCGAGATCAATCAGAATTACCCGCTGTTGTTGCTGAATCTCGTCCACAAACCCGAAGTCGACATGACCATCCGACTGGCCGGTTCCATCGCTTTCAAGAACTACATCAAACGGAACTGGAGCGTGGTGAGTCTTTTTCCCGCCCCCAAATTCAATTTCAAAAGGGATAAACTAACATGTCGATATTACGAAAGGAGGAGGATCAAGTGGACCGTATCCACCAAAACGACCGAGTAGCCATCAAAAATCTCATCGTATCTTTGATGTTGACCTCGCCGGAATCCATACAGAAACAGTTGAGTGACGCCATCAGTATCATTGGAAAAACCGATTTCCCTCTGAAATGGCCAGGGTTGATAACTCAAATGGTTGAGAAATTTTCGACAGGTAGGAAACTGTAATAATATCTTCAGACGACTTTATTTTAATTTGGTTATTTTTCTAGGGGAATTTCATGTCATCAACGGTGTTTTACAGACTGCCCACTCTCTATTTAAAAAGTATCGATACGAATTCAAATCCAACGAATTATGGGGCGAAATCAAATTAGTTTTGGAGAATCTAGCCCAACCTTTGACAGATCTGCTTGTGGTAAGTGACTTTTTTATAAACAAAAAATAGGTAATCTTTATTCACTTGTTTTAGGCTACTATCGGTTTAGCCGAGTCTCATTCGAACGATGTTAACGCTTTGAAAATAATCTACCATTCGTTGGTTTTGATTTGTAAAGTTTTCTACTCGTTGAACTATCAAGATCTGCCCGAATTCTTCGAGGATAACATGGCGGTCTGGATGTCAAATTTCCATAAACTTTTGACAGTCGACGTGAAGATTCTCCAAACTAGCGTAGGTATCTGCATTACCGGCTCGAACGAGTTTCTCACTTTTTCCGCCCTTTCCAGAGCGGGGACGAAGCCGGCGTTTTGGAGCAGTTGAAGAGTCAAGTTTGCGATAACGTGGCCCTGTATGCGCAAAAGTACGACGAGGAATTCCAGCCGTACTTACCACAATTTGTCACTGACGTTTGGGGACTTTTGGTGGGAACCGGTTCAGAAGCTAAATACGATTTGGTAACTTTTCCTGGGTTTTTAACCAAAATCCCTAGATTTTAACGAACGTTTCATTTCAGTTGGTATCAAATGCACTCGGATTTTTATCTTGTGTGGCCGAACGTGCTCATTACCGGAATCTTTTTGAGGACGATACAGTTTTAAGCTCGATTTGCGAGAAAGTCATAATTCCCAATATGGAATTCAGAGGTACTAATTTGACGTTCATTTGACAGATGTCATATCAATTTTTATTTGTTTATTACAGTTTCCGATGAAGAACTGTTTGAGGACAATCCCGAAGAGTACACCCAGAGAGACATCGAAGGATCGGACGTGGACACCAGAAGAAGGGCGGCCTGCGATCTCGTCAACACTTTGAGTCAGAACTTCGAAAAGCGGATTATCGAAATTTTCGGCCAATATTTACAAGTGAATATTTATAAAAAAAAAACTCACAAAATCATTCAATTTGAAATTTTAGGTTATGTTGGCGAAATACGCGGAAAACCCCAAAGTGAACTGGAGGAGCAAAGACGCCGCCGTCTATCTGGTGACGTCGTTGGTGAGCAGGGGTGCCACCCAAAAACACGGCGTCACTCAGACCAGTCAACTGGTTTCGGTCCCGCAGTTCTGCCAGGAGCATATCTTGCCGGAACTCGAACGTCCCGACGGTTGGTACCACTGACACCTGTCAAACCTGTCAAAATCGTGATCGTTTTTTCGTTTCAGTGGATGAACTTCCGGTTTTGAAAGCGGACGCCATCAAATACGTTTTGACGTTTAGGTCGGTGCTGCCACAGGAACTGGTAGTCGGGACCATTCCGAACCTGATACGTCACATGACGAGCGAAAGTGCGGTGGTTCACACTTACGCCGCCTGCACCATCGAGAAAATCCTGATAATGAAGGATCCGTCGAATTCGGGAATGTGAGTTTTTCCGCTCCTCAAATCGGAAAATTTTTGACAGCTGTCATTTTTTACGGTTTTAGTGTGACAGGCGCACAGATGGAGCCGCTCGCCACTCAGCTGTTGTCGAATCTGTTCGGAATTTTAGAGAAGCCGGTCTCGGAAGAGAACGAATACGTGATGAAGGCGATCATGAGGACGTTTTCGTGTCTCCAGGAGAGGATAATTCCGTTTTTGTCCGTCGCTTTGCCCAAGTTGACCGAGAAATTGCAAATGGTGGCCAAGAATCCGTCTAGGCCTCATTTCAATCATTACCTCTTTGAAACTTTCTCTCTGGCTGTCAAGTGGGTAATACAGGAATCTGTAAGGAATGTTATCTGACTGTCGTATTTTTTCAGAATCGTTTGTCAGACTAATCCGAGTGCTGTGACGTCATTCGAGGATATTTTATTTCCGATTTTTCAAGCGATTCTACAACAAGATATCCAAGGTTCGTTACTTGACTATGCTATAAAAAAAGTAGCTAACTTCAATAACTTTTCTAATTTTCAGAGTTTATTCCATACGTTTTTCAAATTTTATCTCTTCTAATGGAGTACACACCGATTGGGTCCATTTCTGATGCTTATATTAGACTTTTGCCATGTCTTTTGGCTCCAGTTTTGTGGGAACGTCCGGCTAATATCAGCCCTTTAGTGAGACTTTTGTGCGCTTTTTCTCTGCAGGCTGCACCTCAAATAGTCGCAGAAGGAAAAATTGTGAGTTGGTACCCCTGATCCACTTTGACAGATTACATTATTTTAATTTCAGGGTGGTTTTCTGGGCGTTTTCCAAAAACTGATTGCTTCTAAATCGAACGATCACGAAGGTTTCCAACTTATCCAGAGTATGATTCAAAATTTCCCTATGTAAGTTGAAACTGATTTACTTTTTTTGTTGCTAAATTTGTTTTATTTTTCCAGGGAATCTTTGGCTCCTTATCATAAACAAATCTTTTTATTGTTGTTCCAACGTTTGTCTAGTAGTAAAACTACGAAATTTGTTATCTGTATCATGGTCTACTTTTCGTTATTCGCTGTCAAATTCTCCGCTAATGAGTTAGTGACAACCGTAGATGGCATTCAGCCTCAGTGAGTTGGTGGAAATTGAAATCCCCTAGATTTTCGTAATTTTTGTCTCGTTTTCAGGATGTTTGGTATGGTTCTAGAAAAACTCTTCATTTCAGAAATGCAAAAAGTATCAGGAAGGGTTGAACGTAAAATCGTCGCTTGTGGTGTTACTAAAATGTTGTCCGATTGTCCCGAATTGTTCACCGGTAATTACCAAAAGTATTGGCCCCAACTGTTGCAGGTAAAAAACGAACAATCCCCAGAACCATTAAAAGTCACTGAAATTATTAATTTTCTCAGGCGTTAATCTCGTTTTTCGAAATGCCGGTGGACGAGAGCACCTTGCCCGACGATCATTTCATCGAAATCGACGACGCTCCGACTTTCCAAACTGCGAGCGCCAAATTGAATTTCGCCAACAACTCGAAATCGGATCCCCTGCAGGGCGTGGGCGAACCGAGGCAATTTCTGGTCCAAAGTCTGGCCACTTTGGGTAATTCGCAACCGGGGCGCCTGCCCAGTTTGATCGGAGCCACCAACCAACAGACTCAAACCATTTTACAAGGTTATCTGGCGAAATTCGGGGTGCAGTTGGGGTGATTCCCGTAATTACGTTTTATGTTTAGCTTAATTTTATCGTTACTAATTCTAATGTAAGTTATTTTCGTAAACCTTTGGAAATGATTAAATAATAATGAAAAGAAGTTTAATTTTGTACTGCATGAAAAAGGTTCTTGGCATTTTTAAAGCTTGCGTCCAGAAAATTCCGAGGAAAACCTTCAAACTTTAATGAATTATGAAACTACCAAACGATTAAACCTATAAAACGGAGGAAAACTAGAGGCAGAACAAACGGAACAAGAAACGCGAAGAGCAAATAACAGTGAGAAAAGACGGCGAAAACCAAGAGAAAAACTGGAAGCTCGAAAGATAGAAATCCGAACAAATTTCCCCCATTTGAGCTGTCAACAGGGACCGACATTTTGTGTCAAACTGCTGCCAACTTATGATTTGTTTATGTTGGTACTCAATAATTTACTAAAACTAGCATCAACTATAAATCAGTAATCGTATCTTTCTATTATTTTTGCGTCGTTTGTCTAAAGTAAGCAATAATTTATTAAATTCGAGATTAAATTATTCATTGATTTTAATTTAGTAGCTCAAGGCTACAAACAATTTAGGTTGGTACCGAAAAGCTCACTAGTGTCAAACTTTTAAGGTTATGTTTGTGTTTTGACGTAAACAAATAAATACGTGTTCTCTTGCTGATAAGGGTTCCCGAGTACAATTTTCATGACAGTGCCACATACCGTGCGAGCACCACCATGCTGAAGGCGATCATCCTGATAGGGGGCCCCCAGAAAGGTACGACCTCCACTCTAACCTCAAAAACGCCCGTCATAAAGCCGATTTTCGCCAGGGACGAGATTCCGGCCGCTGTCCCTGGACATCCCGAAGCCGCTCTTCCCCGTGGCCGGGCTGCCGCTGATCCAGCACCACATCGAGGCGTGCGTCGCCGTGCCCGACCTCAGAGAGATCCTCATAATCGGCTTCTACCCCAGTTCCGAGCTGAGGCAGTTCGTCGACGACCTGCAGCACAAGTACGACGTGACGATCAAGTACCTGCAGGAGTTCGTCGCCCTCGGCACGGCCGGCGGCCTGTACCATTTCCGCGACCAGATCCGCTTCGGCAACCCGGACGCCTTCTTCGTCATGAACGGGGACGTGTGCGCCGACTTTCCCCTCGAGGCGCTCTACCGGCACCATTCCGGCTTCGAATCGGCCCCGCTGGTCACCATAATGGGCGCGGAGGCGACCAGGCAGCAGTCGCTGCATTACGGGTGCATGGTCACCGACAAGGCGACGGGGGAGGTGACCCATTACGTGGAGAAGCCGAGCTCGTACGTGTCCACCCTGATCAATTGCGGGATCTACGTGTTCTCTCTGGACATTTTCCACACGATCGGGGAAACGCTGAATTCCAGGCAGCAGGAGGTGTACAGGAACGGGGTCAGCGGGAGCAGTCGGGAGGCCGGGTTCATCCAGCTGGAGCAGGAGATTCTGGCGCCTTGCGCGGGCACCGGGAAGATTTTCGCGCTGCTCTCGTCCAATTGGTGGTCGCAGCTGAAAACCGCGGGCTCCGCGATCTACGCCAACCGGCATTATCTGGAATTGTACCGGACGAAGCACCCGGAGAGGCTGACGAGGCCGGGTCGAGGTTTCGGGATCTACCCGGATGTGCACATTGACGCCACCGCCTCGGTCGACGAAAGCGCAGTCGTAAGGCGTTTCTCCCTTTGAATTGTCCTGAATTATCTTGGTTTCTCTTTCGATAGTTGGGCCCGAATGTGAGTATCGGTCCGGGAGTGACGATCGGCCCGGGCGTTCGGATAAGGGAGAGCATAATCCTGGCGGACGCGGTCATAGGCGACCGCAGTCTCATTCTGCACAGCATAATCGGGAGAGGCAGTCAGGTGGGCACTTGGGCGCGAGTCGAGGGCACGCCTTCCGATCCGGACCCGAACAAGCCGTTCGCCAAAATGGAGAATCCGCCCCTGTTCAATAACGACGGACGTTTGAATCCTTCGATTACGATTTTGGGTTGGTTTTGTGCTGGGTTTTCGGTTTGATTGTTGGATTATTCTTTGTCTCTCGTTGCAGGATGTCACGTTAGCGTTCCTCCGGAGACTATCTTATTGAATTCGATCGTCCTACCGAACAAAATACTTTCTAGAAGTATAAAGAACGAAATTATATTGTGAAAAGTCACGCACAATTATCGTAATACGAGTTTATTTTTTTATTATTTTATGGGCATTTATCGAAAATCGACGCATTTATCGAGTTTTTAAAATAAATTTTATCTTGAATTTCGCATTTTATTTCTACGTGCGAGGGCGATTGAAAAGAGACAAACTTATGCCACTTCCATGAAAAAAACAAAGAAAGTTTATATGCAATTCCTGACACTATCCAAATTTGGACAGAAGCTTGACGGAAGTCATAGATAAGGAAAAAATCTTCTTTTATGTGGAAGAAAGACAAACTATGCCCGAATATGTACACGTTTACGAACGCAATTACCTAGTGATGGGCAGAAAATATCGATGTTAAAATCTGAATCAGCATCGATTTAAATTAATGTGTATCCTTTATCAAAGAAGCACATCGCATTTTTTAATTCTTCTGAATGTCGAACAGCAAAATTAGCACATTATTTTTACACATTGTGTTATTAACCAAACCAGAAGAGGACGCTTAAGACAATCAACGAATCGGCGACTATGATCGGTTGGATTGGGAACCGCTGGAACAGAGAGAGACGAGAAAGACCATAGAGAGATGGAGAGAGGTTGTCTCTTTGTCTCTGCTGCTGGAACCCTTGCTAGAAGAACAACACCACTGGCCCGCTAGTCTGTGAGTGGTCTGTGATCTCCTGTTGTGGTGATCTTTTGTTGTGAGTTACTGAGTTAGTTTGGGCTTCAGCAGAGATAACATTATTTCTGGCTTCAGTAATTCAGATCTGCACACCGAACAATCACCACTGGTTAGCAGAAATTCACAAAGTTGAAACCTATTATTGCATGTAAGTACATGCAATACAGCAATTGCGTTGACAAAACATTTTAATAAGGTTAAGATTTAAGTACATAATAATATATTGAAAGTGTAAGTAATTTTTTATTCATTCACGATCGTCTTTAATACTTTCAATCAAAATCCACCATGCACCAGAATCAGTGAGAATCGGGTTATATTAAACTTGTTCCAACAAGAAAACCTGATTTTACAGAACTTGACAATAGCACCTCTCTATTCGCCTCTCTATCTTGATTCTGCTTGATTCAGATGAAAAATTGAAAATTGTTTTTGTAACGGTTTTTAGTTTACCCTAATGCCAACCCAGCGCCTATCTGTGCTGCTGTGAATGAATCGAAAGTGGGTACGGATTTTAAAAATAGAGGATTTTATTTCAGGTACGAAACATCTAGACAATAGATTTTAACAAATCACAGAGCCCTGTTCTTTTTTCGCCCAATAAAATAGCTCGATTGGTACGAAAATTATGGATGACAGTTCGAAATGAAATCCTCAATTATTAACTGAAGTACCTATACAGCGACAGGATATTTCGAAATTGTTTTCACAACCTTTCAGGAACGAAAGTACTTTTCATCATTGATAAACTGCTCAAACGAATACTTCTGCGGATGTGGTATGAAGCATACATAGGTATAGTTCTTGTGAAATAATCAAGGAATAATGAACACGATGGTCCAAAAAGAAATATGATTGTATGAAAATTATGACGTTTATGTTTATTAGCATTCAGCAATGTAATTTTGTGTGCCACATTTTCAACCATACCTATGTTTTATGGTCTATGGTTTGTCTCTGGTTTCTAATTGAAAATTAAACATGTTGAAAACTAAAGTACTCTTACCTATAAGTATAAGTACAGTGCGATCGAGAAAATTTCACATAAAGGGAGGAAGGAGGCTATGACTATATCATTCTGTCTTATCTGAAAACTACTTGAAGGGTAGAGAGAGAATAATAGTCACAACCTCTACTTATGTGAAATTTTCTCGATCGCTCTGTATAAGATGCATATTGGCGCCCAGAAATACGCTCATTAAAATAAGTAGGTATCAAGTACGATCAAGTATCTTCTTTATGATATACCAAGGTACAAGCTTATCGTTCTGATACTGTAAACATACACAGTAGAAAATGCAGAAGTCGTAAGTCGTTCTTGAGATCCCAAAAGTAACTGACTTGAAACATTGAATTTAAAACACACTATTCCAAGATAAACTGAACATCACGTGACCTAAGTTGCTTAGCAAAATTTGATTGAAAAACATTGATAACCATTGACTAATGACAGGTATTTGTCAGGTACTTTCGGGGTCACGTGATGTTCAGTTTATCTTGGATAGACTATATGTATGAACACTAAGTTTTAAATTCAATGCTTGAAACCATCTTAAAACTGATGTGATGTGTAAAAGAATTAAGAACTATTCAGCGTCTTTGATATTCGCGATCCACCACATCCCGACAATAGTGTTACTACTATTGTTTAAACAATTACACCACAGAGAGATAATTTAAATTCTGTCATAACAAGGGGAGGGAGGCTATGGTAGATATCATCTCAAAACTACTACGGAGACATCAAAAAATCCTTCATAAAGGGAGGCTATGACTCTCATTCTCTCTCTGTCCTTTTAGTAGTTTTCAGATGAGACAGAACGATGGTCATAGCCTGTGGTCATAGCCACGGTTTACTTTACGAACAGTGGGTCATAGCTTCCCTTTTATGAAGAATTCAAATGATCTCTCCGTACTTTTGGACATTTCTTCTCATTACAAATTTGCTGAATTTTTTCCCAATAAATTTTCAACCTGTTTCACATTTATTCAGAATAAAAATGGATCGGAGAGGAGAGCAAGTCGGTGTGATCGGCATCGATTTCGGAACGACCAATTGTTGTGCGGCCATTTACACAACTTCCAGCGGAAGTCCGGAAGTGAGAGTGTTGGAAAACCAGGAAGGAGCGAAAACCACCGCCTCGTTTGTATTCTTCACCGAGAAAAATACACCGGTCGTCGGTAACTGGGCCAAGAAAATGGCAGACAGTAAACCCGAATACAGCGTTTCAGGTACACATAATATGAAACTATCTTATTAAAATCTGTATGAATTTAGAGTTGAAAGAAAATACTTATTTGATTGTTTTTTTTGGTATATGCAGAGATTAAACGTCTATTGGGGAAGAAATTCGACGACCCGGCCATCAGAAACAACATGGGCTATTTCCCGTTCGAATTGCACAACGTCGACAACGTCCCGACGATCAAGATCCACAACGCCAACGGCGAAATCCAGAAGACTCCCGAGGAACTGGCCACCATCATCCTGGCAAAAATCAAGGAGGACGTGGAGGCGAAATTCGAAAAGAACCCGGCCGATAAGGCAGTGATCACGGTGCCGGCCTACTTCAGCTCGGCCCAGCGGGAGGCCGTGTTGAGGAGCGCCCAGAACGCCGGATTCACGGTACTCCAATTGCTGAACGAACCGACGGCCGCCGCCCTTTGCTATTTCTATCACAGAAGCGACGGCGCCGCGGGGCTGGACGACAAGACGGCCGTCGCCCGCACCACGACGACGGGATTGGTTTTCGACCTAGGGGGCGGCACCTTCGACGTCGCCATTTTGCGTCGGATCGGCGAGAACATTACGATCCTGGCGGTCGACGGCGACACCTACTTGGGCGGCCAGGATTTCGACAACCTCCTGGTCGACCACGTGCTGCGCTACCTCGAGCAGAACCACGGGTACGACCCGAGCGGCGCGTCGAATCACCGAGTGCTGAGGATCCTGAAAAACAAATGCGAAGAGGCGAAAATCCACCTGTCTTTCGCCCAGGAGACCTCGATCGAGCTGACAGCTCTGCCGGACGTGCAAGACAATCAGATTTCCGTCCCGATCACTCGCAAGCAACTCGAAGATCTGGCGTCCGGTTTGTTCGCGAGGTGCATCTCGATCGTGGGCAAATGCCTGGAGAAGAGCGGACTGGGCAAGGGCGACATGGACGTGGTGATCCTGTCGGGCGGATCGACGCGCATCCCGCTGGTCCAGAAAATGCTCTCGGACTTTTTCGACGGGAAAACGCTGAACAAGTCCGTGCCGCCGGAAGAGTGCGTGGCCGAAGGGGCCGCCATCTTGGGGGCGATGCTTTCGACGCATCCGTTGCAAAAGATCGACAGAATGCGAATCACGGACGTCGTTCCTCTGTCGTTGGGGATCGGTTTTCTTGCGGACGTTATGGGATTCATGATCCCCCGGAATACCCCGATTCCGGTCTCGAGAACTATCACCGCAAGCACGATCTACGATAAACAAACTGCCATGGAGTTTAGAGTTTTCGAAGGGGAGAGATTAAACGTGAACCATAATTACTATTTAGGGAAGTTGGAAATTTCGGATTTGACTCCGGCTCCCCCTGGACAATGCGCAGTGGACATTACAATGTCTGTGAACAAGAGCGGTATTTTGTCGTTGACCGTTAAGGAGCAATTAAGCGAAAACAAAGGAAATTTGAAATTCGCTTACACGAGAGGGATTAAGAGTGACGATGAAATTTCGTCCGCTCTTCAGGATGCCAGGGAGAATCAAGCAGACGATGCGAAATTCAAACCGTTTGTCGATCATAAGATTTTCGTCATAAAGTATTGCGTTAGGGCTAGATATAATTTTGAGGATAAAAAATTAGTGTCACAATTTCAGGATGTTTACGACGAATGTGCTAAGATTCTTGAAAAAGCAAAAGGTTTGACAAATTTCGATCAAATTTTTACCGTTCTTGCACTACGTCAACAAGTTTTGGAATTGTGTGAAAATATTGCAAAGTATCATAATTTTGACTCTATGCCAATAGCGTAGAATAATAAGCTATTTCGTTGATTTAATACATTTTTACATCTCTTTTTTTTATGTTACGTTATCCAAAGAGCGAATTATACTTATAATAATCATTATTCATAGACATAATATTAATCACATTTAAGTATTATAATATTGCATCACCTGTAACTGAAGATGCAAGTCGATCTCCATATTAATTGCGACTGTTGAAGAAAAATCAACCTATTCAAACCAATGATACTTTTCGTCATGCAGTGTGATTTTCAAATTTAGACTTTTTAAATCTGAAATACATTGTTTCTAGAGTAAAGCATCATAAACCCATATCATACGGAATACCGTTTTTATTTATTGGATTTTGTGCCTTTTGTATACGAGAGTTTATTGTTTTAGTTTTTTTTTCTTACTTCATAATAATAAAGTACTTACTTATTTGATCTCGTATTTGATGAAAATTACCCCTAAGAATTGTTTTAGTTCATGGGTATTTGTTCTGATAGTTTCATTTTATCAATCTTTTGATTTGTAGCGCCATAGATAACGGTTTAATACTTTGTTTTTTATTTTACTGTATACATAATTATACAGTATGTCCAACAGGGATGGGGTCTAATTAGAAAATTGTTCATTCATGCCTTTTACATTAGCTTGGCATTTGGTCAAAAAATTTGGCGTCGTAAACAAGTCTGCGGCTCCCGATTTCACGGCCGCCGCCTCCATTTTGAATATTATGACGAGTATCTGGCTGACCATTGTCGGGCGTGACGTTTGTCTGGTATGCCGAGTGACAGGTGCGCCTCTCACTCAACAAAACAATCATGTCAAACGACGACAGCGTTCATAAATATCACTACCGCATACTTTTTGACCTTTGCCAGGAAAAAGGTAACTAATAAGCGAGGAAGTGCATTAGTCTTTAAAATGGTAAAAAAAATGACAATTGGTTCTAGTCACTTGCTGACCTGGCGAACGTGCTGACAAGTGATCACAACTCGGATCACAAACTTCACTGGAGTCAGAGCTATTTGTCTATGGTCAGAGTTGAGTTGTCTGTTGTCTATATGTCTATGTCAATTGTCATTGGAGTTTTTGGGGTTAGTTTTTGTGCTCGCATCAACAAAGTCCTACTTTCGCTCAAAAAGCCCCCGATGAGGGCCCCAAAAGTGCTAAAAACATGGCGCGAAACGCCCCATCTGTGATAATCACCTTGATCGTGATCGCAAGCGTCGGCATTTTGTATTTAATTAACAAATCCGTGTCCGCATCCGAATGGGTGCAAAACATCTCCACGAACGAGTACAATTGGGTGATCAAGATCACCGTAAACATCTTGGGATACGCCACGATATTCCTGCCCGGCTACCTGGTTTACAGGTACATCAAAGCGATCAATTACACCCACAAAAACTCCAGCGGCGACCTGTGTTCCGGACTGATCCAGAAATGCTTCGGAGAAGACGAACTACTGCCGAGCGGTAGCAACAACCCGAGTGGGGGCACCGGCGGCCAGAACCAGAGCGCACAGAGGACGCAGTGGCAGGAGTCCCTGCTCTTGGTCTACTACTTTGCCGGATTACAGGTTTCCTACTTATCGTGGGGCGTCCTCCAGGAGAAGGTGATGACGACGGAGTACCGCAACGGGGACGGCGAAATCGGCCACTTCAAAGACTCGCAGTTCCTCGTCTTCGTCAACCGCATCCTGGCCGTGCTCATGTCGGGGGCGGTGCTCTTCGTCCGCCGGCAGCCGAGACACAAGTGCCCCCTGTACAAGTACGTCTTCTGCTCGTTCTCGAACGTGATGAGCTCGTGGTGCCAGTACGAGGCGCTCAAGTACGTCTCGTTCCCGCATCAAGTCTTGGCCAAGTCGGCAAAGACGATCCCCGTAATGGTCATGGGCAAGATCGTGTCCCGGACCAAGTACGAGTACTACGAGTACGTGACGGCGGCCATCTTGTCGACGGGGATGCTGATCTTCATGGTCGACACGGGCAACGACCGCGCCAAGTCGACGACGACCACGTTCTCGGGCGCCCTGCTCCTGGTCTCGTACATGACCTTCGACAGTTTCACCTCGAACTGGCAGGGGGCGCTCTTCAAGTCGTACCAGATGCGGCCGGTGCAGATGATGTGCTTCGTCAATTTGTTCTCGTGCGCCTTCACGGCCGTGTCGCTTCTGCAGCAGGACGGCTTCGCCTCCTCGCTCGATTTCATGTTTCGGCACCCGCAGTTCGTCCTCGACTGCCTGCTGCTGTCCGTGTGCTCGGCCGGCGGGCAGCTGTTCATCTTCAGCACGCTGGCCGATTTCGGGCCGCTCGTTTTCGCGATAATCACGACGATCCGGCAGGGGTGCTCCGTCCTGTTGAGCTGTCTCATTTACGGTCACCACGTCAGCGCTTTCGGGGTCTTCGGGGTCACTCTGGTGTTCTTCGGGGTGCTCTTGAGGATCTACTGCGGACACCGGCTCAAGAATATTCGGAACAAGCCCGCCAACGGTGCGAGCGCGGGTGTTAAGCTTTAAGGAGGTTTCTTTCTCGTAAATTATTGCCCGATTTGTATACCAAAAATTTTATTTAATAAACGTTCTACTCACTGAATAGCGCACTTTGTAGTTTCCTCAAGGAAGTCTATCTGTTATATTACGAACCACAACTGGAAGTGAAACTTCATGAAAAACTTGAAACCGGGATCTGACAGCTTGCCCTCTAGGATTGTTATTTGGTTGTTATGGTAACAGTAGTTTTGTTTTGATCATAGGTTTTGTTTTGATTGTTGATTTACGAAATTTAAAAATTTTCGTCTTTTTTCTGATATTTTCCCAAAAAGTTTCACTCGGTTTTTGTTTAGAAATTGCCCCCAACGTGTTTCAGTGCTTAGTTGACGAAAATTGCTGAATTTCAATGACCGCTAATCATTTTTCTCCATAAGTTCATATTCACAAAATGAATAGGGAGCGTGCACGCATAACCTCAAAGCCTAAAACAATTGAAGTCTGGGGGTTAAATAACAGTTGCTAACTAAAACCGGCAACATTGAAAAGTCAAAAATATTTGTCAGTTTTTCAGCCGGAATTTAAATTCAACAGTTTTTCGGATATTTTTATGATTTACACGCAAGTTTCAACTGCTTTCCGTTTTCTTATATATTTTTTAAGGTAAGCGTATAAAATTGTAGCTAAAACGATATAAAATAACAGTTAAAATATCACACATTATACAAATTTCCTGAAGTTCAGTTGTATCCCCGATTTTTGCACCTTTTGCTTGTTTTCTGCGTTTATCTTCAAAATGCCCGACTAGTGCCTTGTTTTTGGATAGTTTTTAGAGGAAATAAGCTAAAAAATTGGAGAGAAAAATCTCCGGTATAAAACCACCAAAAATGAGGTTAAGTAACTGCCAAATAAATTTTTATTTGCCACACAGCTATCCAGCGTTGCCAATTACATAGCAACTATCTTGGAAACGCTTGTTTAACCCCCAGACTTCAATTGTTTCAGACTTTTAGGTTATGCGTGCACCCTCCCTATTAATGATTTCCAAAAATATTTTACACATAAACACCTCCAATCAATCACAAAATATCATTTGTAACAATTCATTCACTTTTTACATCCCTAAATTATGTTTCTGTGGAATTTTTCAAAGGGGTAGCCAACCTTAGTTTGACCAAACTTCATCAGGAATCACTCGAAACTGAGCACTTCACTTTTGTAATATGTTTAAATTATGATGATGCAATTTTTTTTCAAATAAATGGTAAATTTACAGTTTTCTTTAAATGCGCGGCTGTGACAGCACGTGGTTATATAACGTCAAAGTGACAACTTGAGCTCTCTACTTGTCAAAACCCAGCTTCACGTTCAGTTCCACTTCCAGTTGTAGTATAGACACATTTTAAGTAAATCTACCTAACCTCCTGGTTTGGTTTCGGTAATATTATTATGATTGTTTAAAACTTCGATTTTTTCTTCATAGAGATGATCTTCTTCAAACTCGACTTATCTTCGGTGTTGACGACCGCTTTCAAAATGTTCAAAGCCTTCTTGTATTTGACAGCAAGCGGTTCTAAATCCTCTTCCGGTATTTTCAGCTGAAATTTTCAGTGGAAATTACCAGTTTTTCCAAGGGGATAAAAATAACTAGAGATGGGTTTTGGCCCGGAACGTTTTATTTGTTCCGTTCCTTCCCGGAATGATTCGGAAATATTCCCCGAATTTTGAATTCTCAAATTTTGAAAACTGTTTTTTGTGATATTTCGATCCGTCGGATCAAGAGCTTCAATTTAATACCAAACACCCTATACAAATATAGAATCGGGGGCACTAGAAATGAAAAATACATAAAATCGCGGAAAATCCGAAATAGTACAAATTTGAGTCTGTATATCTCAAAATGATAAACTATAAACACACCAATACAATAATTTAATGATCATTTCTTCGGTTAAAAGAAAACTTTGTTGAAAAGCACTTAAATGAAGGGAAAAAAGAGCAAATTGACCTAATTTTTTTTTGTTAATTACGTTTTTGATTTTGAATACCTACTATATGACTTTAAGCCCCTTTTCCCTAAAATAGGTCTCGTACTCGGTCTCATATTTGAGTTCGTACTCGGTCCTACGGTCAAGCTCTTACTTGGTCTCATACATATTTTCATTATTTTCAGTAATTATCCTGTTTCCAGTCAAAACTTGAGACCATAACGCACATAAGTACAATAGGAACAGTTGTTTCCACTGATATTTACAAGAAAATACAAGTTCACACACAGTTTTATAATGACGTTTGTGAATATTCCCGGCAATTTATGAAAATTCCCGGGAATTTGGGAATATTTCCGGAATGTTTCGAATGATTCCGATTAATGATTCTTCGGTCCAATCATTCCTCCCGGGTTTATTCCCAAATTCGGAATATTTCCGAACTGGGAATAAACCCGGCGACCCATCTCTAAAAATAACCAAACTCACTTCTTGCACGTTATCCTTTTTGGACTGTTCCAGAAGCGTTTTGAATTGCCCCAGTTGTTCGTTGTGCAGTAGAGTGACAGCTAAACCGAATTCGCCGGCTCGGGCCGTCCTTCCGGCTCGATGGATGTAGGTTTTGACGAATTTCGGGGCCGAATACGAAATCACGCACTTGACGTTCGGCAAATCTATGCCCCGAGCCAAGGAATCTGTACAAATCAACCTGAAAATAAACATTTCCGAGTTTTATTATTATTGTGACTTTGAAAACGATATTCTACACTTACAAATCGATTTCGCCTTTCGAAAATTTGGAAATCAGGGCGTCTCGACTGCTTCCCTTCAATTGAGAGGAAATTTCATCGATTTTCTTCTGCTTGAACATGGATCGCAACAGGACGTTCAATCGGTGAGCACTTTCGACCGAATGAGTGAAAATGATCGATTTCGTCAAATTCTCGGTTTCGATGAATTTGTACAAAACCAAAGGTTTCAAGTCTTTCGAGCAGACGACGAACTTTTCGGTCAATTCGGCAGGTGTCGTGTATTTCCCGACAAAAGTGTCACGATCCTGCTCGTCAATTTGATCGCCACCAACTGATGTGAAAAGTTTCGGTTGGAAAAGTTGCAATTTCTCCAATTTTTCCGGATCTTGTGACAACGTGGCCGAGAATAAGAGTTTCTGAGGTGGCCGTCTCCCCTTCAAAGTCATCAAATTGAGAACTTTACCGGCATTACCACCTGAACAAAAATAAATACACTAAATTAGTAAACGATATAAAATCATTCGATCGAAAATCAACCTTGTATGTGTTTCTCCAAATGGTAGAGCCAATCATTTTGCAAATTCTCCAAAACCCTATCGGCCTCATCGATGATCAAAAACTCCAAATTTCGCAAATTAAAACCTTTGGTCGACTTCAAATGATTGACCAACCGACCGGCCGTACAAATCAATACGTCGACTTTACTCAAAAATCCAAACACTTCACCTGAAACAAAAAAGATATGACAGCTGTCAAAAATTTGGACCCAAAATGGCGACTCACTCTCAATGATCAGTTGTTTTTGTTCCTGTTCAAATGAATTCTTCCCGGTGATTAAACAGACTTCTAATTTAGTCCCTTGCGAGTACAGTTTGAAACTTTTAAACACTTGAGCCGCTAAATCTTGAGTCGGAAGTATGACCAGAGCTCGTATCTTCCGAACTTGATGCCGTTTCAAACTTTGAATGATTGGCAAGACGAACGCCAAAGTCTTGCCGCTTCCTGTTGGTGCCGAAACGCAAATATCCCTAGGAAAAACGACTTCGCTTGATTGGTTTGCTCGTAAAAGCCAAGGGATCACTTCGGCTTGAACTGGGAAGAAATATTTGACTCCGTTCAATTTCAATTGATTTCTCATGGATTTATCCAGCAATTTGATGGAGGAAACTTTCGTTTTCAAGTCGTGTAAATTTGAGGAAATTATGGTTGGGGTTGTGAGCCATTTAGGTAGAACTCGACTAACTTTTTGCTTTTTCGTAACCGTATCACTTCCTAATACCGTAAAACCTTCCAAATTCGACTCGATTTCTTTTGGATTTCGCTTCCGTTTCTTAGTTCTTTCAATCTCGACTGCGTCACTGTTTAAACCATCGGTTTCATTCTGAATGAAATCGTCGATCTTATTTTCAGGTACTGGAATAATCTTTGCTTTAATTTCACGTTTGTGCTGTCGCTCCTCGATCGTGCGCTTTTTCCCTATTATTTTTGTCTTTTCGCGTTCTTTTTGGCGCTGTCGTATTAATTTTTTGCGTTCGATCTTCTTCAAAACCTGATCCAATTTTGAACGCTCTTCTTCTTCGGTTATGGGTGCAATTCCGCCCTCCTCATCTCTGTAAAAACCGATTTTTATGATTTCGTTATAAGAAATGTGGCGAAAAGGACCTGTTTATCACGAACAACTCCATTTTTGAGAGAAAGCACGAGCACTCGCAAGGCACAACACAAAAACGTGGAAAAGTGAGGTTATGTAGTGAGAAATGACAGAGACAGACAGCCATAGATAAGAATAGTTGTAGAAGGTGCCTGTTATGATTTATCCCAATTTTCAGCAATCGATAATCATCGATACACACTCGGATACACATAGAAAATGAAACATGAATGAAACCATCGACAGAGAGAGGAGGTATAAGATAGAGTGCTCCCTGCATAGGAAATCGTGAAACATATTTGTAAACACCGTGTTTTAACAGCGAGGAAAAATGTGTTGCCTACTTCATTGAATTATTATTTCGACGTGCGATTTGCGGAGTCTCCTGCACGAAATACACCTAAATCTGGCAACGAAGTGTGCCACTATTTCAGAGCTGCGGATATGTGTGAGTGGAGTGAGATAGATAGACACACATTTCGCGACGTTGCCAAATTTCTCTTCATCATAGTTTGGACAGTTATCTTCCAAATGAAGCTTCATTGCTCTCGACTATACAGTATGTCCACGGATGGGGTTTAAAAGAAGAAAAAAAATTTTATTTCTGATTTTACAGAAAAAATTATTCTTGATAAAATCGCCTGCTTGCTCTCAAACCTTTAAAACCCATTTCGTTTTCATTTCAGCATGAACAATTATTTTTTTATTGAATTTTATTTGAAAATTTTGGACTTGGAAATATTTTCATCCAGAATTAATAAAAGTACCAGTAAGCGAAACCATGGTGCGAAACCTTGTAACAGTCACTGTCAGAGTGTCAGCATTGTTTGAATATGAAATTTGGAGAGGGGTTCATCTATGGATTTGAATTTTTTCTTATTTTATTTTATATTTTCATGTAATCTTGGCGCAGGGTCACACCGTAATTGGTACCGATTTAGCATCGCCATGAATTATCTTCGCTATCAGCTATGGCTATCAGTAATTTCTCCATTTATCAAAGTGATGACTGACTGTTGTCATCAAATACTGCGCCATGGTTTCGCTTACTGGTACATACTTCTATCAATTCTGGATAAAAATATTTCTAAGTCCAAAATTTTCGAATAAAATTCAATAAAACAATAACTGTTCATGTTGAAATGAAAACGAAATGGATTTTAGAGGTTTAAGAGCAAGCAGGCGATTTTATCAAGAATAATTTTTCCTGTAAAATCAGAAATATTTTTTTCCTCTTTTAAACCCCATCCGTGGACATACTGTAGATGGCTTTAGATCTGCCATCTATTTTAGAGGGTAATTTTTATGTTTCAATTCTTTGTATACGGTGATGAGCCCTCTCTTTCTTTGTACTCTCTGCCATCGAGAAAACCATTCTATTTAGAATATAAAAAAACCTGTAGTTAACACAAAGTTTGGTTTTTCCTGTTCGGAAAAGGTACTATATCATAAACATAAATCATATACAACACTTAAGTGTATCTATATGTACTTTTATGGTACTTTATGGTACTTTTTTAACACTGATAAGTACAGATTTGGTGCTGTTTCCAACATTTATGTTTGCGGCGAAATACTTTACGTCAAGACGATCGTAAACGATTGTATTTTTTAAAACGGTGGTGTATGTTTTATCATTTTCGTCATATCGAAAAGTAACTCGGAAATATTGAGGATCTCCCTCTATCAGATGTGCGGTAGGTTTAGAAGTCGCTACAAGTAAATGAAGCAAATGAAAATCGTAAATACTTACAGGTACTACGTCGTATTAAAAGTTTTGTCAAAGTATATTTACCCTCATAAACTAGAAACAGCTCTGTGTCGGGGATTTTGGTTTCATTCAAATAAATTATTTGCGTATTTAGTGTCCCATCGCCAAATTCGACGTTTGAATCATTAGACGGTCCGAAGTTGAATGCAGAACCTTATAAATAATATTTTCATCAAAACAGTTTATTAGGCCCAACTGCACCGCTTCCACTTAAAAGTTAAGCAGAGCTTAAGCCTTGACTACGATTGTTGACAACAATGGTTTCTAAGGTTTAAGTTCCACTTTAAGTTTAAGTGAGAGCGGTGTTTTTGGCCCTAGTGTTATAATTATATCCCTCAAATACTTACAACTCGAGGTATACACCAACAACAATGTAACTAGAACACATTTCATTATTGTAGAATATTTACGTTATTAGATTTACTGTACTGAAATGAAATTGGGACACATTCCATATATGAATTCTTGTATTTATACAGCGAATTATTTGTATCGTTTTATTTATTTCATATAATATAAAAGATAACATTGTTTGATAATGCGAATCACTTCAATTCTGTATAAAACAAATAGTTTACTACTATTATACATACAGGCTGTCTTATAAAAAACGCCCCAAGCCATAACTTCTTTATTTGACGTCAGATTCGAAAAAATTAAGAAGAAAAAATAAATTGCTCGATGAGTACTACAATCTGACCCTAATTTGAAATTTTTATACCATGTACCTCGATGTCAATCAATGGTCAACTTGAAATTTTCGCTAGATAATGTCGTATACTTCTCTAGACACAAATGAGCAGGATGATTTTTTCTAGGCAGAGTAATGTCTTTTTTTAATTTTGAGTCCTTTTCACCAGCAAAAATTATTGAAAGAAGTTTATTTAAATCACAAAAAAAAAATGGGAAAGAGTGCCGTGTATAACAATCACAGAACTGGATGTGACATCGACAATAAACGCAACACGCTGAAAGTTGATTGTTGCCCACCGCCGACTGTACAATTTGGTTTGGAAAAGCCAATTTGATGCTGATGAACATTTCATTATTTCACCAGTAAATGTTCTTCAAAATTCAAAATATTGTACATCATTGAACTCAGAAAAAATTCCCTATGCATTTGGTTTGAAGCAAAATTGCATTTCTACTTGAAAACTTCAAGTTGACCGTGAATTGACAATGAAGATCCTTTTGGAAAAAATCCAAATCAAAGTCAGTTTGTAGTACTCATCAAGCAATTAGTTTTTCCACTCTAATTTTTTTAAATCGGACGTCAAATAAAGAAGTTATGGCTTGGGGCGCTTTTTATAAGACAGCCTGTATATGTAGGTATAGAATTCTGTTGAATATTATCATTGTTTAAACAATGATATTATTGTGCTCGTAATCTATTTCCTAAAATAATAAACAAAAGACTAAACACTTTGGCCCATATGTATACCTCCATTTTAGTGGTGCGTTTAGCTAAAAGCGCCTTAGAATGTGACAGTTGCTGGACGTTTCCCAAGATGTATGTCACATTCTAAAGCGTTTTTAGTTAAAAGCACCTCTAAAATGGGGTATGAATGGGCCTATAGATAGGGCCTTTATCGAAAAGCATATATCATATGTAGATAAAAAAGCATGACCAATAATGGATCAACCCTTGTGGATGAGGTAATATAAAAAAAAGAATAATATACATATAAAAAATACATAAAATGTAATAATTACCAAAATATAGGTAGATTTTTATTTGGTGTCGGAAAGCTCGGGATGCGCAGTAGCAAAGCTCCGCCTCCGCCGTGAATTGGCATCCTTTATTTTTTCACCAAACTACGCCACTGTCTGCCACGAAGCCGAGTCGAGCCGAACCTCTGCGTGCATTGACGATTACAGCTTACTTTGCCCACCCATCTGCGGATTTTCCGCCACTAAATAAAAATTTACCTATACAGCGTGTTTCAGGAAGAAAGGTCCAGGCTTTCAGGATGCCCTCATTGAGTGATTGCCAACAAAATTTCTTAGTAAATATATATCCGTAAACGCCAAATAGATACAGGGTGTCACATTTAATACTTCCACTAACTTTACCAAAGACATGACAACCAAAATCGGTAAAAAGTTTTTAACGAAGAAGAGAGCCTATGATGCCAGCTTTCAGAAAAAAATTTGTCGATTCTTGTATCTTTAATAGTTCCACGGATATTGCGATTTTGCTGCAGCTGTCCGAAGGCAGAAAAATTGAAATGTTCAGATTTCAATAAAATACCTAGGATGAAAAAGATAGCTAAAATCCAGAGCTTTCTTTTGTTTCGATAAAAGTTTCGTCTAACGTCTACTGTTTCATGGATATCGTGATTTCAAATGACAGAATTTTCTTACTTAAGTGACAATATTTCCGATAAAACAGTAGTTATGCAAAAACATTGTTGAAACATTAGAACCGTCTTCATTCAAGATATCTTTTTTACCCGGAGAATTTTGTTGAAATTTTGAAATATCAGTTTTTTGTCCTCCGACCAGCTGCAGCAGAATCGCGATATCCTTGGAACTATTAAAGATACAAGAATCGACAAATTTTTTTCTGAAAGCTGACAACATAGGCTATCTTTTTCGTTTGAAACATTTTACCAATTTTGGTGTTCCCGTATCTGAAAAACTTGGTGGAAATATTAAATGTGACACCCTGTATCTAATTGGCGTTTACGGATATACATTTACTAAGAAATTTTGTTGGAAATCAGTCAAGGAGTACATCCTGAAAACCTGGACCTTTCTTCCTGAAACACGCTGTATCTCAGCTTATTCCGTGGCTTATTCATATTACTACGCTTTTGGCATAAAGTTAAAGTTATGATTCTTTGCAATGTTTTCACACAGTTCGAAAACTTGTCGACGTAGTGCAAGAACGTTGACGGTTTGATGGAAATCAGTCAAGAGTTTTACTTTTCCTAGAATTTTCTTACATTCGTCGTAAACATTCTGAAATTGTGTCACCAATTGTTTGGCCTCAAAATTATATATAGCCCTAACGCAATACTTTATGACGAACACCTTATGATCGGCAAACTCTTTGAATTTCGCATCGTCTGCTTGATTCTCCCTGGCATCCTGAAGAGCGGCCGAAATTTCATCGTCACTCTTAATCCCTCTCGTGTAAACGAATTTCAATTTTCCTTCGTTTTCGCTTAATTGCTCTTTAACGGTCAACGTCAAAATACCATTCTTGTCTACAGACATAGTTATGTTCGCTCCGCATTGTCCAGGGGGAGCAGAAGTCAAATTCGAAATTTCCAACTTCCCTAAATAGTAATTATGGTTCACGTTCAATCTCTCCCCTTCGAAAACATGAAACATCATGCCGGTTTGTTTATCGTAGATCGTGCTTGCGGTAATAGTTCTCGAGACCGGAATCGGGGTATTCCGGGGGATCACGAATTCCATAACGTCCGCAAGAAAACCGATCCCCAACGACAGAGGAACGACGTCCGTGATTCGCATTCTGTCGATCTTTTGCAACGGATGCGTCGAAAGCATCGCCCCCAAGATGGCGGCCCCTTCGGCCACGCACTCTTCCGGCGGCACGGACTTGTTCAGCGTTTTCCCGTCGAAAAAGTCGGAGAGCATTTTCTGGACCAGCGGGATGCGCGTCGATCCGCCCGACAGGATCACCACGTCCATGTCGCCCTTGCCCAGTCCGCTCTTCTCCAGGCATTTGCCCACGATCGAGATGCACCTCGCGAACAAACCGGACGCCAGATCTTCGAGTTGCTTGCGAGTGATCGGGACGGAAATCTGATTGTCTCGTACGTCCGGCAGAGCTGTCAGCTCGATCGAGGTCTCCTCGGCGAAAGACAGGCGCACTTTCGCCTCTTCGCACTTGCTTTTCAGGATCCTCAGCACCCGGTGATTGGACGCGCCGTTCGGGTCGTACCCGTGGTTCTGCTCGAGGTAGTTCAGCACGTGGTCGACCAGGAGGTTGTCAAAATCCTGGCCGCCCAAGTAGGTGTCGCCGTCGACCGCCAGGATTGTGACGTTCTCGCCGCTCCGCCGCAAGATGGCGACGTCGAAGGTGCCGCCCCCTAGGTCGAAAACCAGTCCCGACATCGTGGTGCGGGCGACGGCCATCTTGTCGTCCGGCTCTGCGGCGCCACCGCTGCGGTGGTAGAAGTAGCAGAGGGCGGCGGCCGTCGGTTCGTTCAGCAATTGGAGAACTGTGAATCCGGCGTTCTGGGCGCTCCTCAACACGGCCTCTCGCTGGGCCGAGCTGAAGTAGGCCGGTACCGTGATCACTGCCTTATCGGCCGGGTTCTTTTCGAATTTCGCCTCCACGTCCTCCTTGATTTTTGCCAGGATGATGGTGGCCAGTTCCTCGGGAGTCTTCTGGATTTCGCCGTTGGCGTTGTGGATCTTGATCGTCGGGACATTGTCGACGTTGTGCAAATCGAACGGGAAATAGCCCATGTTGTTTCTGATAGCCGGGTCGTCGAATTTCTTCCCCAATAGACGTTTAATCTCTGCATATACCGAAAAAAAACAATAAAATAAACATAATGTCATTTGTTTCAACTAAGTTCATATCGTTTTTAATAAGAGTTTCAATGTGTACCTGAAACGCTGTATTCGGGTTTACTGTCTGCCATTTTCTTGGCCCAGTTACCGACGATCGACTTATTTTTCTCGGTGAAGAAAACAAACGAGGCGGTGGTTCTCGCCCCCTCCTGATTTTCCAACACCCTCACTTCCGGACTTCCGCTGGAAGTTGTGTAAATGGCCGCACAACAATTGGTCGTTCCGAAATCGATGCCGATTACACCGACTTGCTCTCCTCTTCGATCCATATTTATTCTGAAATATAAAAAAAATAATAATTTTTTGTCTATGACCATCTATGACTAAGATTCGGTAAAAGAGATTTTTTTATGAATAAACATATACACCGTGTCCCACTTGAGCCTCAACAAACGATGTATCACGATAACCGTAAGGGATTTTCAAAAAAAGTTCAGATGAACATTGAAGCGAGCATTGAAGGCCTTGCTTTGACGAGTTTAATGCTGGGTCACTCATCTCGATATGATTCTTAGTTTAAAAGATGCATGTGTTTTATTTTGGAAAATCTCATGGGTCGGTTTTTAGACCGCTCATGATCACATCAACTAGGTACAAGGGTTCCAGAAAAAATGCTCAAATGTTGAAGAAAGTCCATGGTTAGAGGAATACAACGCTGGGTCAATCATCCAGGTATCACTTTTATTTTAAAAGATATCATGGTTTAATTGGGACAATGTAATTAATTGAAAAAACAGCTCACTAAGGCTGTGGAAAAATCAAAATGCAAGTAATAAAAGTAATTCTGTCACAATGGTGTAATTGTTGTTTTCTGTAGCCTTTGCATTTCGTCGACATTGACCACACAGAGAGCAACTCATAGACAGGGTAGCAGTCTTGATTTCGGACATGATAAAGTACTTCATGAGATTTGGCCAGAAACAGGCAGAAAAAAAATTAGAAAACCAACAATCACACCATTAATTGTGACAGAATGACTTTTATTATTTGCATTTTGATTTTTCCACAGCCTTTAGTGAGTTGTTTTTTTTAACTAATTGCATTTTCCCAATAAAACCATGATATCTTTTATGATAGAAGTGATACCCGGATGATTGACCCAGCGTTGTATTCCTCTAACCATGGACTTTTTTTAACATTTGAGCATTTCTGCCGAAATCCTTGTAGTTGAAGAGATAATGAGCGGTTTAAAACCCGACCCATAAGATTTCTCGAAGTAAAACCTCTGTATCTTTCAAACTAAGAGTCATATCGAGATGAGTGACCCAGCATTAAACTCGTCGTGAACTTCTTTTGAAAATCCCTTACGGTTATCGAGATACATCGTTTGTTGAGGCCCAAGTGGGAAACGGTGTACATATCTTGTACTACGGTGCGATCGAAAAAAATTCACATAAAGGGAGGCTGTTACTATCATTCTGTCCCATCTGAAAGCTTCTAAAAGGGTAGAGAGGGAATAATAATCACAGCCTCCCCTATTATGTGAAATTTTTTCGATCGCTTTGTCGTATAGGTATCGTCCAGCCGTCTGCAACTTCCTTGATTTTTTTGTCCAGTAAATATTTAGTTCGGAAGCGGCGGTTAGATGGCACTTTGAATAAAAATATGTGGCGGCATTGTTGGATTTTGTTTTAGGTTGTTGTTACGGGTTGTTTATTTTAAATTTCAAAATAAATAATTCCTTCAAAAATGTTCTCGAATTGCCGAATGCCGAATAATTAACTGATTGTGTTCGTGTGTAGCAGAAACAAGACACAAGTAAACGTGCTCCATAATTTTCCGACAAAATGAGTAAGTAAGTACCTATGTATTCTCCCTCAATATACTTTTTTTTACATGATTGGATCCGCGCCCTGAAATTTGATTTTTTGAGATATTGGGGTCGGTCTCTTCACTCATGCTAATTCCTGGCTTATACTACATTTCAGATTAGCTGAGAATCGTCATCATTATGTGATTTCAATGAAATTCTTCAAAAGTATTAAAAATGCTTCCGTTTACGATCTTCAGGCGACCTTTTCACTAATCTTATGAACCTATGAGGATAACTACAAGCACCAAATTCTTCCGTCAAAGTATTTACGGCCACAAAAGAAGAATTCGAAATCACCATCGACTTGAAAACTTCTGAAGGCACCCGAGAATTACTGTTGACCGCAAACTTCGCTGAAATCTCATGAAATTTTCGATAAATCGCCACGAACAGGTTAACAATCGATTTTCCAGATATCTCAAAATGTTACTCATTTACAATTAAGTTGCGCTTTATTTGTTACATGATATTTTTAAATAAAAATGTAACAAAAAATGCTTGCGTATTTATGCAACTTTTAATACATCAAAATCAAATTAAATTGAAAACTGCCCCCCGTCCAGGCGGCGGTGGAAATTTGATAGCGCCATCTAACAACCGCTTCTGAACTAATGTCCTGGACAACTGGATAAAAAAATCCCACGGAGTCTACCGTCTGTAGTGGGTCTAGTCTGTGGTATCGTCTATATTGAGTGCAATTGTTTCCCCCATCCTCTCACTCTAACACAACGAATGAAACCGCGTGAGAGCGAGAGGATGGGGAATACTTTTGCACTCGATAGTACAAAATAAATTCAGCCAAAGACGAAGACATACATAGAAATGGTTGATAACACTTGATAATAAATAAGTATAATATTTGGGAATAAAGTGCAAAACTCTTATCATTTGATGCATGCATGACCTCTACTATTATGATTCATACTAATAACACGAAATATTTCCAGTGTTGGGACAGAATGTAATGAAAAGGGTGAGAAAAGATTCACTTTTAAATTAATAAAAAATTATAATACTCACTACTTATAATTCACACTGAAGTTATTAAAATGAGATTTGCCAGATTGAAATAAATGGCAGCCAAAGCTCAGTTGCTGGAGTATACCGTGGTATAAACCACTGGGTATAACACTTTACTGCTGATAATGACGACTGATATCAGATACATGCGGCTGTTTCATCAAGTTTCATATTGCTACTGTTTGTGTGCCGATAGATCAAAAGCGCCCTCTATGTGCTAATTTAAGCTGATGGTTTGTTCGAGTCGTTCGAGATTCGCGTTCTGTTATGAACAATGCTGGAAATGGGTGGAAATACGTAAAAATAGGATGAAGAATTTTGGAAAATGGTTGTTAAGAAGATAGTTCTAAAAATGGATACTTAAATGCTAGATGATAGATTAAAGGCTTACGAAACCGGGGAATCACATTGCCCAGTCACTGCGTTATTAGTGAAGCGCATCGGATGAAAAATATTCGTCATCCCAACTACCGACAGAGGCGCTGTTTTCAAAAGTATATAACGATTTTGAATAGCTCACCAAAAGAAAAGTACTGAAAGTTTCATGAAATGAATTTTGAACGCAAGAGGATTCAGCGCACTTTGCTGAAAACTGGAATGGTGTTTTTTTTTTTGAACATCGATTTAAACATTGATGGTCCCTGCTCATCACTAATCCGTTCATAAACGTGTATCTATTATTCAGGTTACACAACCACTTCTTGTCTATGGTTTGACATTTGACTGACATTTACATCGGCGATCGTTTTGTGGTGGATGTGTTTGTAAACATTTCAATAAACTTGCAGAAAGGCAGGTATATTAACTAAAATCCCTCATCAATATTATTTCGAATGTTTCTCAGAGCGACACCATTTATCTAAGAAACAATCGTGTGGGTAAAATCGTAAAATAACCTTACTTTTTGTCAAACTACCAAACCTGGTTTTTGCGTCAAAAGAGGTGAATTCAAATACAGTGTGACTTATTTCGTAATTTCCAGTCAACCCCGGCGAGAACTCAGTCCGAAAATGGCAGACGTTCGCGATATAATGGACCTGGAGCGTCCCCCGACTCCGGAAGTGACTCGAGAGACGATCCTCGGCTCGGACAAGCAGAAGAAGCGACCGTCGACAGGAACCAAAGTGCAGCGGCGTCCCGAGGGAATGCACCGTGAGGTTTTCGCGCTCCTGTACAACGACAACAAGGACGTCTCGCCGTTATTCCCCTCGGACACAGGCAATGGATACAAACAGACGAAAATCAAATTGGGCATGCGGAAACCCAGGAAGTGGGTGTGGATGCCCTTCACGAACCCGGCGCGCACCGATGGGGCCACGTTTCATCACTGGAGGCGGCCTTCGGACGAACCGAAAGAGTACCCATTTGCAAAATTCAATAAAGTCAGTACCGAACCCAGTAACACCCACTTGAAATACTAGGATTTTACATGTCGTTTCAGAAAGTGGAGATTTATTCATACACGGATAGCGAATATCAACAACATCTCCGAGCAGACGGGTGGACGAAAGAAGAGACGGATCATCTGATGCAGCTTGCCCAGAGATTCGATTTGCGATTTATTTTAATGGCCGATCGATATGACACTGAGAAGTACCCTAAACGTTCCGTGGAAGACATCAAAGATCGCTATTACAAAATCTGTGGAACTTTAGGGAAGGTTGGTATGACGAAATCCCCTGGAATGTTACCAACTTAAGAAACCTTTAGTTACATGGCGAGAAAAAGATGTACACTTATGACGTGGATCACGAAAAACGTCGAAAGGAGCAACTGAAACGCCTCTATGATCGTACCCAGGAACAGGTCAGTGTTACCAACTTTAGACATTTTATGAGTAAAACGAAAACTAAATGTCCCTAGATCGAAGAGGAGCAATTTTTGTTGGCCGAATTGAAGAAAATCGAAGCTCGTAAGAAGGAGAGGGAACGTAAGACGCAGGACTTGCAGAAATTGATTTCCCAAGCCGACAGTCAAAGTGAAACTCCCCGAAAGACGGACAAGAAATTACCCAAGAAGAAGTTGGCGAATCCGTCGCGCCCCTCTAAAGTTGACACTACCGTAAGTTCACTATCAACCAACCTGGCGCAACAAAATTTCCCTAGATTAATGAAAAATTATGCTTTGAGTGTTTCTTTACTGCTTTTTTGATCAATTTTCGACAGATATCTGTGGGTGTGCAATTTTTATTAAAAATGGCGCTTTAACAGCATATTTTACAGGCCATAGAAACGGCAGGAATTAAATTCCCAGACTATAAAAACAGTGGAGTGAGTTTACGATCCCAGCGAATGAAATTACCTGCGAATGTCGGCCAGAAGAAATCCAAAGGCATAGAGCAGATGCTACAAGAAATGGGATTAGGTGAGAAACTAAATTGCCCAGATTTATTAAGTTTTTTAATACAAACTTGATTTTTTCAGAACTGAATCCGACTCCTAGTGAAGAAATCTGCCAGAATTTCAACGAATTAAGGAGCGATATGGTTTTGTTAATGGAAATCAAGTCTGCTTTGAGTACTTGCGAATTCGAATTGCAATCTTTGAGGCATCAGTATGAGGCTTTATGTCCCGGAAAGGTTTGTAAGATAATTATTTTCAGGATTTTTTTTTATTTTCTCATATTTTTCAGACTTTGACTATTCCTCCTCAATTGTTATCGACTCCTGAAGGCGAGGGTACTAAGCAAGGAACTGGAGAGATCATCGATGTTGTGGGATCTCCAAGTACACCATCGACTACCTAGCTTTTACTATGAATTTAATTTCCTACGTTTAACTTGGTAAAAATTAAATAATCCTTTTATTTAGAGTAAACTTAATTCAATTAATTAACACAAATTTGTATTTACAACTGATAAATGTTAGCTCATTATGCAATTACCCACCATACTTGAGTAAACCGGAATAAAATGATATAAATGTGAAAAAAGTATATGAAACCTTAATGTTTTAATGATAAAATATTGGAAGAATAAATTCATGGGGTGTTATAATCAAGACGTGGCTTTTTACGTGATGGTTCTTCACGTTCGGTCGGATGTTCCCTCTTTTTCGTCATGGTCTTTGAAATTAACATTTATCATAACATTTGTAGATAGTAAACTACAAACAAATTATATCATAATTACCTTTTTATCCCAGTGTTGTTGCATATATTTGAGGAGTATACTGGTCTTCTCCGTCACAATAACTGGACGAAAAATACGGAATTAATTGGGAAATTTCAGGGGCAGCCTGTGACATGGGACTTACTCTGTTCGGAAGGATAGTCTTTGGTCGGTATATACACCGAGGGACGTTTCAGGGGCGATCTGCTGTTGATGTCTACGTGGAATTTCGTAAAATTGCTCTCATTATAAGAAGGCAGGCCTTTCAAGAATTCGGCCACAGACTGAAACCATAAGCATGTGATGGCAAATTAAAGGAATATTGAACGGGACTTACCATTTTCGCGGTTAGCCCGCCGTACAACCTTGATTGAAGGTTTGAGAATGCACTAGGAGTGGAAATTTGCACTTTTATGGAATAAAACGCAGATAAATCGGATTTTTATCCACCCTTGACATTACTCGCACAAGTAGGTGGTCAAAATTGACTTGGGGACTTTGGCTCAACAGTTGGCAATACACAAATTCCATAAGATCTTATAAAATGCGTTCAAACATCGAACAAAATTCAAATAAAAGATAAATGCATTGTAATTCAATATATTTATTTATTTGATAACATAAAATCTGGCAATAAAACCTGTATATGTTGAAATTAGTGCATTGAAAAAATAGTTGGTAGCACTGACTGTCACTCTTATCTCCTGTATTTACCTGTTTTGGTGTCCAGCTGTCAGCGTGTGTATCATGCGCTAAAAATGTTAACAATTTTATAAAAGATACCAAATTCCAAGTTCAGATTTAAGTTTATTCTCTTAATTCATCTACAAGGTAAGTGTTTAAGCCTATTACTAGCCTTCTGTGTATAATTTTTGGTAGTTTTTAAAGTAACACATTCGGTTGGTGGACAGGAAGTGTGCATCCCGTCTTTTTGATAATTTCCTGCGCCGCATAGCACCCCAGTTCGACGCAGTTGATGGGGGCGCGTCTCAAAATCCACCCTGCCAAAAATCCGCCCACGAAAGCGTCCCCGGCCCCCGTGGTGTCGACAATTTCCGATCTCTCCAATTCGGGTATCCGAATCTCTTGGATCTTCCCACCGTTATAACCACAAGTCACAGATTTACCACCGTCCGTCATCACGACGACTTTAGACCGGTCGTTTTTCAGAAAGTCGCGTATTAAAGCATTCAGATTATCGACGTTCATCAAGGTGATCAAAGCGTCGAACTCACTACGATTTCCGAATAGAATGTCACAATTTCGGGCAAAGTGCACCACGTTCGTCGGCTCCAAATCGCATAGATACCGCCCGGAAATGTTGAAGGCGAACATTTTCTTCTTCTCTTTGCATCTGTCGAGGATTAGTCTCGAGACTTGGGTGCGTTTCGTGAGGAAAAATCCCTCCAGGTAGATCAAATCTGCATCGTTTAGATGCTCGAATATCTCTTCGGGGAGGTCTTGAGGGCTCAGATGCTCCGCAGCCCCCAAATGTGCGACCAGAGTACGGTAAACCCCACCGATTAGAGCAACTGTCGTCCCAGTCGGGCGGCTTTTATGAACAATGTAACTGGAAATGAAACGAATCGTGAATTTCGTCTCCCGTCTGGATTTTCGTACGCAACTTGGTCCTGACTCCGTCTTTTTCCAGAAGCGCTTTCAGTTTGACCCCCGGCTCGTCGTCCCCGATCGCGCCCACTATCGTGGCCGAGAATTGGTGTCGGAACAGCCACTGCATCACTCGGAGGGTGTTCTGGGCGCAGCCCCCGGGACTCACGGTCCTATTTTTACTGGAAATTTCGTTTTTTTTTAATAGAAACTCGGGGAACGCCCGCCCGGCCAAGTTACTGTTCTATCGCTTTGAGTAGCCGTTCCATGTCCTCTTGATTGATTTCTTTTTGGTCGTCCTTTTGGAGGTTGAACGTCTCGAGAATGTCGTCATTTTCGGTCAGCGACACCGACGTGTCGAGGAGGGGGTTCCCGAAGGCTATCACCACGTTCATTTCTTTTCAAAATCGGGTAAATCCCCTAATTTCGCCATCAATGAAACGAAAGTGGAGTAACTTTTGTAGGTTAGGACAACTGTCACTATGACGTGACACATAACGAGCCGCGTTCTTCTGTTCATACTTTCCGCGATTCGCTATCCGGTGTGACAAGGACAGGCTATGCGTTATTTTGATGAGTGAGAGAAAGATGGCTATAGGTCATTTTATCGATGAGTAGGATAAACGAACGCAGTCTCAGCTGATGGAAAAGTCCGGTTCATAGTTTAAGTTCTAAAGTAGCTGGCACACGATACGAAATTCTACGTTTTAATCGCTATTTCGCAATTTCGCAAGTAATTCATCACCTTTTATGACTTTTTAATAAATCCTGAGTTTTTCGAATAATTAGTGATGTTTAAAAGCGTTTGAGGATTTGTCATTCGTCGTAGGGAATTAAAAGAAAATTCTGCGTAGTTTTGTTAACGCGTTGTAAGACTAGCTTAAATTCGCCACCTTATTTATTATTGTGGTGGTAGGTGATAGTTTTCTGGTAATTTCTAGACCGAAAATAATAATTCATGAGTCAGTTTGCTCAGTTTACGATAAGTTGTGCGATTCCATGCTAGTTTAGTCCGTGAGTCATGTTTGCACAATACAGTTTACAATATTTACAATAAATAATTAACTGTCTTATCATCTCAAATAAAATCTTATGTTTCGTTAGATTCATCTCAGTCCAGAGAACGTAGCGCGTGGAAGTGCAAAGTGCAAGAGGAAGAATGGCAGGAACGAGTTCCAGTTCGATTCGCCCGATCCAAGAATTACATCCGGATCTGTCATCCCTCCGAATGGATCCCAACGAAGACGAGTCTTTCGTGGTCTTGCAAGAAGACGTAGACGGTAACGTCGATTTCCCGTCGAGATTGTACGATAGTCTGCCTCCTTTCAACACCTCCCAAACTGAAGATATCAGGAAATTAATCGAGGAACAGCTGAAATCGATTGAGAACAATGGGAAAAGTGAAGAAGTCGCCGGACCATCCGTAGCATCCTTTGAGACCACTAATGTAAAACAAAATAACAAATAATCGATCATCTATTGATGGTTTTGAAATGATTTCAGGGTTTTTCTGGTGATAACAATATGATGCATTCTAAAAATTGGTCTGACGATATCCAAAAACAAGTCGAGGTTTTGGTTAGAGAAAATAAACTTTTGAAAGGTGAAAGAAAATTGAAATTTTTTATAATTGATTACTTACTATAATTTTGTTTTCAATTCAGCAGAGTCTTTGGCTCAAAACAACTCAAAATTGAGTTCCCAAAAAGACAAACTCTTGAAATGGCAAGAAGACGTGGAAAGGATCAACAAGGCGCACAAGGATAAACTGCTGGAGGCCAAAGTATTGATCGAGAAAGTGAGTCGACGATTCTCCCGTCGAAACGTGTCTGACGTTATCGTTTTTCAGCTTGAAGACGACAAGAAGAAACTGACGGCCGACGTGGACAAACTGTCGGACATACGTAGACTCCAAGACGACGAATTGATCGACATGAAGTTGCAGCAGAAAGCCCTGACAGATTCGACGACTTCAACCGTGTTGCTGAACGCGGAAAGCGACGCAAACTCGAAGAAAATCGAAGGACTGAACGACCGAATCGCCGATTTGGACCGACTGCTGGAACTGACGCGGCTCGACAACGTTCGTCTGCAAGTCGAAAACGAGAGACTGGAACAGTCGACGAGCGACAACGAAGATCTGTCGCAGAAACTGTCGGAAGCTAAAGAGACGATCGAGGCGCTCGATTTGAAATTGAAAGTGAGCAACGAAGAGAACCGAATCTACCAGAAGGAGAACGACGGTTTGAAACGTCAAGTCGACGAGCTGAAATGCGAGATCCTCGGGTCGGAGGGGAAATTCGTCCCGAATTTGACGGATCAGTGCTGCCAACTGAGGGAGCAGCTGGCGGCGGCCCAGATGACCGTCACCGAACTGAGGGAGCGGCTGCGCTCGAAGGACAGGAGTTTGAAGGAGATGGCCGGGGAACTCGAGGCGAAAAAGACGGACCTCGAGGAGGTCGAGGTTTTGAGGCAGCAGTTGGACGTTTACAAGCAGGACTTCGAGGACGAACGCACCGCGAAAAGCGGTTTCAAGCAGGAGCGCGACCAGCTGATCGAGGACCTGCAGAACCTGCAGAGGCGCAACGGCCAGCTGCAGGAGGAGCTGGAAGTCGTCCGGGAGAACCGGAATTTCCACGTGCTGCCGCCGGCGCAATCCTCTTCCGGCAAAGGGTCGATGGGCGCTCAAGAGGTGAGTCTTGGATTTTTTTGACGTTTGCCATCGAGAGAAGGAAAAAGAATTACAAAGAACTGTCATTATCTGTCATAGTCCGAGTCGTCGCCGACTTTCGCCCGGTACAGCTGCCCGATTTGTTTGGCACAGTTTCGTTCGTTGAAGTTGGTCCAAGAGCATGTCGATAGTTGCGTTGGTAACGGGTTTTGTTGATTCTGACAATGACGTTTCAGGCTATTTTGGCAGGAAATCGCAGTCCACGTTGACAGCTCAACTGGGGGATTGAATGTCAGATGGTAACCGTGACTAACGAATCTCGTTGATTTTTGAACTGTCACTTTGAAAATTGGTCGAATTTCTTGTTTATTTTTACTCGTGATTTTGTGGTTTTAGAATAAGTTGATAGGTTTTCCTGACGGTTAGTCCCCCAGTTTCTGAAATGTCAAGTGGGCCCACTAATTTTACTAATTGGTCGTCGTTGAAACGTCATTGGATTCTGACAGCTTCTTTTAGTTTGGTTTTCTTTTCGTGTCGCGCACTAATAAAATAATCAATTGATAGATAGCACTGACCGTTTTTTTTTCGACTTTTAAAGGTGTTTTCATGCCCAAAGTGCAATTTTGGGTTTAATAATTATCAGGCTTTGGATAATCACGTTCATCGATGCCTGGATTTAATGGACTCGTTGCCATAGTTACAAACTAACAACTTATAATAAACGTTGTTTTATCTCTATCTGATACTACCATAGAGATAAGTTGATTATAGAGGGATTTATCCATAATTTAGACTTTGACGTTTAGTTAGTTTGCTGTCATAATATTAGTATTATCATTATTCTCCTTTTATTATTATTATAATTACTGATTAAGGTATTTCAGTTATGAATAAAAAAAAATACGAATTTGATTCTGTAACGAATTGAATCTTCTTATTCACAGACCGAGGATGCGAAATCTGACGTTGTCAAAATCTGTCAATCAAAATAACCGACGATTACACTCTCAGTCAGCGTTTTAAAGGTCCTCTTTTTGTTGTCGCATTTTCCTGGGAACTTTCCTTTCCTTGGGTTGGCACCCATTGGTGCCAAGAAGGGTAGCAATCTCTCGACTTGCTCCAAAAACTGTCCAAATCCGTGTAAACTTTCGGACTTTTGTCGTTGTAATTGAGGGCCTCGCACGCCCTGCAGTAGTGCCAACTTTTGCTGCCGAAATATCCGTGCTCGTTCACGATTTCGTAGTCGCGTTTCCATTCGTAATACTTGACGTAACTTCCGGTTTCGTTCAGGTGTTTCAAGTGTTCCGCCAGATCTTTGGGAGACGCGTAATCGTTGACGTGTAGAAAAGAATCGGGTGGCAACATTTTGGCATAGCCGCTTTTCGGCGCTCCCATTACCACCGGGATCGAGTTTTTCCCGTAAGCGTTCCACCATAACTTTTCCGTCACGTACTCGTCGCAATTCGAGTTCTCGAACGCCAAATAGAAGAGGTAGGAGTCGATGTCGTGACAGTTGGACCGGAAATGGCCGGGACACCTGTCAAAATGAACCGAATGTCAAAATTGGAACCGTAGAGGATGAGATTATCACATTTGCAATGTTCCGCAACGGCCGTAAACGTCGACTTTGATGTGCTTTTGCAGTTCTTTGACGTAACCCCATCGGTCGTTTTTCGGTTTACAGTTCGACCCCAAAATGGCGACCAATACGTCACGTCTTTTGGCGATTTCCGGTTCTTCTAGCGGTTTCGATGACGACGGGCTCGTTTTCGAGCGGCTCTTTGGAATCGTGCGGCCATAAGGCACGGGAATGTCGGAATCCATCCTGAAAATTCCGATATTGACAGATAGGACTTTCGATTTTGAATATCCGGCTCACCTGTAAGTCATCGACCAATTGAACATGTTGTCGTAAGTTGAGATCGGAATTTTCGACAAGAAAGTGTGATAAGGACTCTCGTCGGCCGAAAAAGCCCAAATTTGATTTTCTTGACGGTATTCCGGTAACTTGTCGCTGGCTTTCGTTTCGTGCAAATGGAAAAGGATTAAATCGGCCGAGTTTTGGTCAGAATCGTTGTAAGTGATGTCACAATTGTTGACAGAACAACCATCGAAAGGATCAATACTGGAAATTCAAAGAATAAATTAATTTTGGTACAATTCAACGCTTTTAGGCCCGATCTCTCCCTCTTTCATTGACTTCATCTGACTGTTGAATTTTTTTCATTTTTGTTTACAATTTATTATGGGAAGTTAATTTGGGGGTGAAAAAACCGGGCTAGGTGTATTTTATACAATTTTGATCCGAATTGCTTCAAGTGGCGTTTTTCGATAATCTTTCCATACTTCCATACTAAAATCTTGTATTTTCCTTTCTTTTCGTGAGGTTTTGGGTAGTCTTCACCCAAATAGAGAATACGACCCAAAACTGACATAGACTTGTACTGAAATAATTGAAACAGAATTCAATGTTTTGATTGATGTAGTAGAATAATAAATAAGAAAAACCTTTTCGTCTGAGATTTGCCTCCATTCTTTCTCACTTTGATATGATGTGTTTTCTTCGTGAATTTCCGAATTTTGCACTTGGTTTAAATCATGGTAACTATCAAATTTATTTGGTACAACAATTAAAACTACTAGAAATGTGGTCAATGAGGTCGCTGTGAGAAAAATGAACCATGTGCGGTTCCCTATTGTTATCATTATTATTTAACTCAATCCTAATTGAAAATTTTGTAAATTTGTAATACTATTTATAATTCACGCGATTACCCCGCAAATTTATCACAAAAAATAGGTACTGCCGTTTCGGACGCTCTTTAGGAAAGAACTGACACATAGATAGTTGCGTCTTTTCGATGCTTAATATTCTATATTATTCGATATTATTTTCTTATTTATCAAATGTATTAGCTATCATTTTTTACAACATTGTTTACTCTTTTAAGCAATATTGACATATTTGTTAAGACTGTCGTAAATTGTTATTCACATTTAGTCTGGGGTGGAATAGTGACAGTTGTTATGTCTAAGCTGACTCCATGTGATTAACGAAATACATTTTCGTATTCTAAGGGCCGGTTTACCAATGCTCAGTTATCGTTTAGCCAAGAGTTAAATTTGAGGATTTTAATTGTTGTAACAAAGGTAACATAGGAATTTAACTGCTAGTTGAACGTTAACTGAGCATTGATAAACCGGCCCCGAGGGCCGGTCTTTTCACCTCTGGTTATCCTCCTGTTAGCTAACTGGAACCTTAGACTGTGACAATTACGATTGAAATGAATAATACATGGTCACATTCAAAGTTCCAGTTAGCTAACCAGAGGTGAAAATACCGGACCTAAAACGATTTTATATCAAAATGATTTATCGATGACTTACCCCCAATTTCATAATCGAACTTTAAAGTCTCCTTTAAAAAAATTAAATGAGAATGTGACAAATCAACTCTTGCATTTGTCACATTCTAAACATCACTTTTACTAAAGTGACTTCTAATTCGATTATGAAAACGGCGGTTAGATGCAAATCCTTCTAAATCCATTTTTTTTAATAGCATTTTGCAGTTATTTCATTATAAAAAAAACATTCTCTTGTTAATGCCTTATTACCTTATCTCGAAAGTATGACAAATGGAGAAACGGGTAAATTCGGCCTATCCGAATTCTTGATAATTTCCAAAATCTTGGGAAAAAGTTTTGGTGAAATTTTTCAAACCAAACAGAGATTAATGTCCTTGAACAAAGGAAAATTTCATGTTTATTAAAAAATGACAGCGAAAAACTCAAAGCAAATGTTTACAAAACAAAAGTCACTAAAACTTCAAAATCTGGTTCCTCATTTCAAAGTTGTGACGATTTTAGGAGGTGTAATACGTTAAATTTGAATTTTCTTCAACAAAGGACTTCTTTAATCGCAATAGATTAAATCTAGCGACCACGTGCTTTCCACTGATAATAGATACAAAAATAAATACAAATGTCGTTCTTTAATATTTACATAATATGCCATTCCTCTTTATTCAGTAATGGAATTGTCACATAGCAAAAGTATTGTTATCAAAAATTCCTTACATATTCTTGTCAGTGATAGACACCGATAGTTTGCTATGTATCAATCAATATTGAATAGGGAAGACTATTATAATACAAAACATAATTTAAGCAAGTCTTTGGACTGAGCGCATCAACAATAATTTTCAATAGTTTTTGGTCGGTGTATTTCCTAGGAACTTAATTTTCGTCAATTTGGCACTACCGATTCCACGCCGGGTGGCAATCCGTCGAAGCGTTCCAAAATCTGCCCAAATCCTTGTAAACCTTCGGACTCCTGTCGTTGTAATTGAGGGCCTCGCACGCCCTGCAGTAGTGCCAACTCCTGCTGCCGAAATAGCCGTGCTCGTTCACGATTTCGTAGTCGCGCCTCCACCGGAAATACTTGACGTAACTTCCGGTCTTGTTCAGGTACGTCAAGTGGACCGCCAGGTCTTTGGGATGCGCGTAATCGTCCACGTTGAGGTACGAATCGGGCGGCAACATTTTGGCGTAGCCGTTTTTCGACGCGCCCATCACCACCGGTATCGAGTTTTTCCCGTACGCGTTCCACCACAGCTTTTCCGTCACGTACTCGTCGCAATTCGAGTTCTCGAACGCCAAATAGAAGAGGTAGGAGTCGATGTCGTGGCAGTTGGACCGGAAGTGGCCGGGGCACCTGTCAAAATGGGAACCAAAATGGCGGCTTTAATATGTGGTCGGCGAGATCGTTTAAAGGAGGGTAATACGTTTTCAGTGTGCCGCAACCGCCGTAAACGTCAACTTGGATGTGCTTTTGCAGTTCTCTGACGTAGTCCCATCGGTTGTTTTTGCCGCCGCAATTCGAGCCCAAGATGGCGACCAAAACGTCACGTCTTTTGGCGATTTTCAGATCGGCCGGTGGGTTCGATTGGCTCCTGGGAACGGCGCGGCCGTAAGGCACCGGAATGTCAGAGTCCATTCTGGAAATTTTTTGCATTTTGAAAAACCGAAATGAGGTTATTTATTGTCGGATTAACTTTTTAGTGAGAAACTAACTCGAATTTTAGTGTTGTTAGAGGAGGTTTTGTCCATGGTTTTAGTTAGAGATGGGTCGCCGGGTTTATTCCCAGTTCGGAAATATTCCGAATTTGGGAATAAACCCGGGAGGAATGATTGGGCCGAAGAATCATTAATCGGAATCATTCGAAACATTCCGGAAATATTCCCAAATTCCCGGGAATTTTCATAAATTGCCGGGAATATTCACAAACGTCATTATAAAACTGTGTGTGAACTTGTATTTTCTTGTAAATATCAGTGGAAACAACTGTTCCTATTGTACTTATGTGCGTTATGGTCTCAAGTTTTGACTGGAAACAGGATAATTACTGAAAATAATGAAAATATGTTATGAGACCAAGTACGAGCTTGACCGTAGGACCGAGTACGAACTCAAATATGAGACCGAGTACGAGACCTATTTTAGGGAAAAGGGGCTTAAAGTCATATAGTAGGTACTCAAAATCAAAAACGTAATTAACAAAAAAAAATTAAGTCAATTTGCTCTTTTTTCCCTTCATTTAAGTGGTTTTCAACAAAGTTTTCTTTTAACCGAAGAAATGATCATTAAATTATTGAATTGGTGTGCTTATAGTTTATCATTTTGAGATATACAGACTCAAATTTGTACTATTTCGAATTTTCCGCGATTTTATATATTTTTCATTTCTAGTGCCCCCGATTCTATATTTGTATAGGGTGTTTGGTATTAAATTGAAGCTCTTGATCCGACGGATCGAAATATCGCAAAAAACAGTTTTCAAAATTTGAGAATTCAAAATTCCGGGAATATTTCCGAAACATTCCGGGAAGGAACGGAACAAATGAAACGTTCCGGGCCAAAACCCATCTCTAGTTTTAGTACTGCATGAATCAATCAAAATTAAATAAATAGTTGGCTGTTGTCACAAGTACTGGGTTTTCATGAATGCTTGGGAACCACGTCACCATGAGTTAGGCAACTCAACATACATATTTGGGGGAATTGCGTGTTTTTAGGTTTCTTCCACTAAGTCTGTGCGTCAAACTCGCCAGTGACGTTCGTTTTGTTTACTGTTTATGTCTCTCATTCTGCAAACACACATGCTCTTGGGTTTTCTGTGGAGTTTCCTCGACGTGAAAATGGTGTGGACACTTGAAGAAAATGCTTCTTTCTTTTTTGTTTGGGTAAATTCCAGCTGTTTGTTTGTTTGCCCCAGGCCCCCATACCCGTCCCAGTTCTGACGCCCATGGTGTAGCGCGGGTTGCAAACTTCAGTCACGTGGTACCCAAGCATATATGAAAACTCAGTATTCCACGTCAAGAAAGTTTTGGATTTTGACATAATATGGATTGTCACTCAAAAATCCTTAGTAAAAAAACGACATAATTTCTCATTATTTGAAATATTGAAAGAAAATGCACATTACTATGAATTGGGTAGTAGAAAATAACGAAAAAATTTAATTATAGGCACTCGTGTCGGAGTTTTCCGAAAAATCTTGCGAAAAAGTTTTGCTGACATTTTTGTACGAAATTTGAGTTTCAATAAAGCCAAGAATAGGTATAGGTACAGATGAAGTTATTTCATGGAACAAAGAACTGCGTACTTGCGAATATTTGAAAATTCAACGTTTTTCAAAAATGACAGAAGAAATGGCCAACACGACTTTTAAAAGGCCAACTCACAGTAGCAAACTTCGAGATAAAAAGCCGCTTTTACAATGCAAAAGTAACTGAAACCACAAAATCTAGTTCCTCACTACAAAGTTTCGACGATTTTACGAATTTACCTGTAAGTCATTGACCAATTGAAGAGGTTATTGTAGTTGGCAAGTTGATTTCTTGACATGAAAGTGTGATACGGGCTTTCGTCTGTCAGAAAGGCCCAAATTTGGTTTTCGCCGCGTGTTTCCGGCAATTTGTCGTCGGTTTTCATTCGATGTAAGTGAAAAATCACCAAATCGGCGTTTTTTTCTTCCGAGTCTTCAAAAGTGACTTCGCAATTTTTGACAGAACATCCGTCAAAAGGATCGATACTGAAAAATCCAAGCGGACTATAAATTATCGGTACGGGTATTTAGGCCTAGATTTAATACAACTTTGATCCGAATTGTTTCAAGTGGCGATTTTCGATCGTCTTTCCATATTTCCATACCAGGATCTTGTATTTTCCTTCTTTTTCGTGAGGTTTTGGGTAGGGTTCGCCTAAATAGAGGATTCGACCCAAAACCGACAAAGCTTTATACTGAAATTTTAAAAAGTAATCAGGTTGATAATAGTTTCTTGAAAATTGAAAAGTACCTTTGCGTCTGTGACATTCCTCCATTGTTTCTCGCTTTGGAATTTATTCTCTCCATAAATTTCCTCGTTTTTCAATTCGATAATTTCGTAACTGTCAAAGTTGTTCCCTCTTGCTATCAAAACGACTAGAAATGTGGACAAGGCGGCCGTTGTGAGGCAAGCGAACCATCTTCGGCTCCTTATCACCATAATTTACTATCGTACGGATGGATATCGGTGAGTATTCGCTGCAATGAAGGAAATTATGACACGTACCGTTTTTCGCCCGCTTTCCGAGAAAAACGACAGTCTACGAATGTTGTTGTAAAACTTTATGTTGTTTCCATATTTATTCAAAAGGTAAGCACGAACATACGTACACATTTGATAAGAGATTTACGTTATCTATGTGATTTCATTTAATTGATTCAGCTTGCATTGGTTACCCCGATTTCTTGATCAAATTTCAAGTCCCACCCTTACTGAAACTTTGGAGTTTTTTAGTAAGTTAGAATGTGACAACTAAAAGAGTTGATTCTTCACATTCTCACTTCGCTTTTGCAAGGGTGGACTTGAAGTTAAACTACATGGATCTCATTAATGCCCGGTCCCCACTGACCATTAGTTAGGCAACTTGTTATACATATTTTCAGTAGGTCACGTGGTGTCCGGACTTGAATGAAAACCCTGTATTAAATCAAGGGCCCCAATGTTACTCGACGATGCTGACAATGGAACCAAAATGTCGGCCACTTTGATCATTTTCTTAATAAAATCAATGTCCTCAATATCCGTAAAAAGGTGACTTCATTCCCGTTTTTTTTTCAATACTGGAGATTACCGGATAAGGTACGAAACAGTAAAATCACATGCCTTTTACGGAAATGGTGGATTTTACTTGTGATAACGTTAATTCTTCAATAATCTCAAAATCCAGTTTAAATCGTGGATTGCTTCATTGATGATCTAACCAAGTCTAGACATAAAGTCTTATCAGTTTATCACTTCAAAAGTCACTTCCTTTTTGAGCACTCGGTATAACATACAGGGTGTCACGATTGGTTGGTAGATCTCAAATAATTGAATGACAGTTTTTGGGGTTTATTGTGTTTTAATAACGATGATATGCTGATTTTTTTTAATATCTCACGATTTTAATTGAAGTAAATATGTGGTAGATACTTACAGTCAAAAATGGGTTTAATCGCAATCCATATCAAAAAGTAGTTCTGGCACTTGGAATTGAAAAAGAAAAGTAAACCTGTCACTTTTGTTACAGTCTGTTGCTATAGTTACATAATGTTTGTTATTAATTTTCTATACCGTTGCCGACTCTGCGGGTGCACAAACGCAAAGATTTGTGTCACCCACTCACTTTTTCTTTCACCGGCCGGATTATATTGTAGAGATCGAGGAGGCGGCGAGCGATTCGCGTTTTTTCACGGCACAAATTTCCGTAATTGATTCGCGATAATCTCCGAGCTGTAAGTACATTGTAGAGACCGGAAAATTCGTCGATAACGAGCATAAACCACAACTCGACGCTGATAATAACTTAATAAATGACGGGGGCATACCCAGAAGAGAACCGCGTCACTTGCGATCCTCTATCACTTTTACACTAATCGTTAAATTTATTTACGACGATGATTTATTCAAATCGAAAATTTAGGTCGCCTTTTAGTAGGCCGATTATCATTATCATTATCACGTATTATTATTATGAAATATCCATTTGAGATTTTTTTTAAGTGGACCGGTCTTCGAACTTATTATTACCAGTGGTCTAGGCTGCCGTTTAAAGTCGACTGCGAGACTGTGACATAATTTCATTTGAATAAATGGGTGGGTAATTATATTATTACAAAAACAAAACATATTAGATAAAAACTTTTACTTTCATGAATATTCATCTACATGTGTGTGCCGTATCTCGAGAGATCGTTCGATTCTTGCAATATACTTAACGGAACTTTATTAGGTTTTAATGCCTCTGTTTTGTTTCTATTTGGGTACCTGTCTGGTATAAATCGGTACCAGTTCGCGGTAGATAATTTTACGTTAGTTGCGTTCGTTAATTACTTTACAAGGCTTTTCGCGCTAACCTTGGCTCTTTTCCCCCTTTTTCTCTCATTACTACCAATTTATTATTCTTTCTAATGAATCCAACATCTAGAGTGGATTATTTGCTCATTCATTAGCATCACATTAGCCGGTATCATATCGCCTTGGATCTCTTCCGATGTTGCCATTTCCTCTAGATTCGAAAAATTTGACAGTCGATTCAGACAACCAATCGCAGAGTGCGAGGGCGTCTTGCGACCAATACGGATCGATCAATTGGACACCCTGTCATCAGTTTATACGATCTTCATTTGATTGTTGACATAATGATAAGAACGGAATGTCAACCTCCATGATCGTAAAAAATTTAACAAATATTTTATGTGTAATAAATGAATGTGAATGCGCCCTCTTTGTGTCATATTTGATAACTGTACGCCGTACGTGACGCGAATTTCGAAATCCGTTACTTTCTACTCTTATCTATCACTCTGCATGCAATACAATGTACTTCAGAGTGCATGAAAACGAAAGTGATGGTAATGGTTCGGATTGTCGCGGACATTTTTGAAGCGTTGGATCAAGTTTAACATTTGAACGCCCGGTAGTTACCTGTAATGATAACAATTGGTTATCGTCGCGTGGTAACTAAGTAAATAAATCGCTTTCACTTTTGTTTGCAAAAATATTAGAGATGGGTTTTCACCCGGAACGTTTCATTTGTTCCGTTCCTTCCCGGAATGATTCGGAAATATTCCCGGAATTTTGAATTCTTAAATTTTGAAAACTGTTTTTTGCGATATTTCGATCCGTCGGACCAAGGGCTTCAATTTAATACCAAACACCCTATACAAATATAGAATCGGGGGCACTAGAAATGAAAAATACATAAATCGCGGAAAATTCGAAATAGTACAAATTTGAGTCTGTATGTCTCAAAATGATAAACTATAAGCATACCAATACAATAATTTAATGATCATTTCTTCTGTTAAAAGAAAACTTCGTGGAAAACCACTTAAATAAAGGGAAAAAGAGCAAATTGACTTAATTTTTTTTGTTAATTACGTTTTTGATTTTGAGTACCTACTATATGACTTTAAGCCCCTTTTCCCTAAAATAGGTCTCGTACTCGGTCTCATATTTGAGTTCGTACTCGGTCCTACGGTCAGGCTCGTACTTGGTCTCATACATATTTTCATTATTTTCAGTAATTATCCTGTTTCCAGTCAAAACTTGAGACCATAACGCACATAAGTACAATAGAAACAGTTGTTTCTACTGATATTTACAAGAAAATACAAGTTCATACACGGTTTTATAGTGACGTTTGTGAAATTCCCGGCAATTTATGAAAATTCCCGGGAATTTGGGAATGTTTCGAATGATTCCGATTAATGATTCTTCGGCCCAATCATTCCTCCCGGGTTTATTCCCAATTTCGGAATATTTCCGAACTGGGAATAAACCCGGCGACCCATCTCTAAAAAATATTAATCATGATTTTACTTAAGTACAGCCTAAAGATTATTTTTTTTTGTTATCTTGAAACAACTCATCGATTTGCTTCTGATTGTAGCAGAAAGCTGTCATTCACTTTTCGTTCAATTGGATCAATATTTGATATGGAGACGACGTGTAGATCTGGTCTGTATCTGGCCATGAGAGGTTAGAAAATTGCCGGCACTCTATTTATGCCTTATCTTGAACGGGAATCTTTTCCAACTTTATTGCTACTTTTAGAGGATGATGAGGTAAAATGTGACGCAAAACGGTAGGCAATTAACTGTAAATAGACAATTGCCCAATTACCTTTTTACGGTTGTGTCACCTCTTACCTTGAATCCGAGGTGCATTATTGCATCGCCTCCTGTGCCCATTGTTGTTCGCCGTTATCTGCTGATGAGTAACGAATCTCACTTTCAAAACTGCCCACAAGGTGACTGAAAATAATCCGGGGCATTACGACAAGATGGCCGCCTTGCACGGACGTTTTTGATAAATAAAAGCCGAGTCGATTAATAATAAATTTAATCAACAATCAAACCAATCAACTAATTAATTAATTAATGAACCATCATCTCCTCAAATTTTGTAACTTGGGCGCGGACAGTTTCACTTTCCCGGGCAAGTTCCGGGCCAACTGTTCGTCTTTTACCGCCTTGAGCACGTCTTTTTCGCGCGGGGTGATCGTCCGATCCTTCAAAAACATCGTGACGGCCGTCCGCGCCGCCTTGCCTCTTCGCCCGGTCCCGGGAGTCAACTTCACCTTGAACCTGTCAAAAAGACGCCATTAAACAAAAACCGACAGACCTGTCAAAACGTTCACTTGTAATTTGACAGCGTCGGGTAAGGCGCCACCACGGGAACGGCGAACAGTAATTCATCCTCTGCAGTTGGCAGACCTGTCAACGTGTTGATCATGTCCAGCTCCGCTTGCACCGTCGGCTCTTCGTCTTCCACTGCATCGCCGCCATCTTGTTGAGGACCCCCTTCCGTTTTGTTGAGTACTTTTTTCGGTTCCGGCTTTTTATTTACAGGCTGTGGACGGATTTGCGGGTTTTTGTTCTTTTTTGATTTTTTCGGTTCTTTTACAGTCCCTGCAGACTTCAAAAAAATAAAATAAAATTACTGTCTAAACTGGAGATCGTTTCGTGTAAGTTTGCCAACCTTTAAAATATCCATGCGCAATTTCCGGTCTTCATCGTCTTGGTCTTTGTATTTTTCTTTAATTTTCTTAAGTTTACTCTTTTGCCCCCTCTTCATCAATTGTTTATTACTGTCATCTTTATTGTCTTCTGTCAAAATTATCGTAGCAGTCATATTGGTTTTCGCAGTTGGTGGTACTCACTTTTGACATCATTTGACGTATTGCTAGTGGGGTTTTTACCGATTTTACTCGACGATTCGCTACTTCCTCTGGATCGTTGATTGGGCTTCAAAATCACCGGTTTATCGTCCCCCAAATAAACGACCCTATCGCCCCCATCATCGGAATCGTCGTCCTGAGTGACGGAACTTTGAGTGATTATGTTGATCCTGAAAATCGGAATTACAGATTCCTGTAATCGAGTCGAAAACATCACAAAACCTCGTGCCGTCCGTGTGCTCGATTTTGACATGAGTGTCCGGAAATTTCGGTCCTCCCTCGCCGTCACTACCGGAACTGTCAACTTTTGACGGATCTTTCGGCGCGTCTTCCTCGTCTAAAAACATACGAAAAGCGGTCAAAATGACAGATAGCGTGGGATTTCGTACCGCTCTCTTCCGGTATTTCGACTTCTTCGTCGTGCTCGTCCGCGATTTGGTCCTCGCACGCGGCCACGATTTTCCTCTCGTCCTTGTGACGTTCCAGCGAGCCGTCTTCCAGTTTGAAGAGGAAACTGAAGCCCAAGACGAGCAGCGACTGCGGCAGGAAGTTCTTTTTGCCGCGCACCATGAAACTGCCGGTCGTCAGGTACTCGCCGGTCGGCGCCGTCTTGCTGACCTGCTCGCCCCACACCCAGTAGGCGTTCGTCACCACTTTCGCCTCCCAGGCGACGCTGAAACAAAAACACGACGATTGGGATATTTGGGGATTTTGGTGTCGTCAAGTTGGCAATACCGGGTTTCATGAAAGATTGGGCACCACGTGACTTAACGGAAGTTTGCAACCCGCGCTACACCATGGGCGTCAGACCAGGGAAGGGTTTGGGGGTCTAGGGAAAACAAAAATATTAGAGATGGGTCGCCGGGTTTATTCCCAGTTCGGAAATATTCTGAATTTGGGAATAAACCCGGGAGGAATGATTGGGCCGAAGAATCATTAATCGGAATCATTCGAAACATTCCGGAAATATTCCCAAATTCCCGGGAATTTTCATAAATTGCGGGGAATATTCACAAACGTCATTATAAAACTGTGTGTGAACTTGTATTTTCTTGTAAATATCAGTGGAAACAACTGTTCCTATTGTACTTATGTGTGCGTTATGGTCTCAAGTTTTGACTGGAAATACGATAATTACTGAAAATAATGAAAATATGTATGAGACCAAGTACGAGCTTGACCGTAGGACCGAATACGAACTCAAATATGAGACCGAGTATGAGACCTATTTTAGGGAAAAGGGGCTTGCTTAAAGTCATATAGTAGGTACTCAAAATCAAAAACGTAATTAACAAAAAAAAATTAAGTCAATTTGCTCTTTTTTCCCTTCATTTAAGTGGTTTTCAACAAAGTTTTCTTTTAACCGAAGAAATGATCATTAAATTATTGAATTGGTGTGCTTATAGTTTATCATTTTGAGATATACAGACTCAAATTTGTACTATTTCGAATTTTCCGCGATTTTATATATTTTTCATTTCTAGTGCCCCCGATTCTATATTTGTATAGGGTGTTTGGTATTAAATTGAAGCTCTTGATCCGACGGATCGAAATATCGCAAAAAACAGTTTTCAAAATTTGAGAATTCAAAATTCCGGGAATATTTCCGAATCATTCCGGGAAGGAACGGAACAAATGAAACGTTCCGGGCCAAAACCCATCTCTAAAAAATATTATCCACAGCTGAAATTTGCCCAAACCACCCAAACAAAAGAAAAAGAAGCATTTTCTTCAAGTGTCCACACCGTTTTCACGTCGAGGAAACTCCCCAGAAAACGCAAGAGCACGTGCACGTGTGTTTGCAGAATGACGGACATGAACACTAAACAAAACGAACGGCACTGACGAGTTTGACGCACAGGCTTAGTGGAGAAAACCTAAAAACACGTAATTCCCCAAAATTACCCCAAATGTGTATGTTCAGTTGCCTACCTCATGGTCACGTGGTACCCAAGCATTTGTGAAAACCCAGTAGATGGCTTTCGACCACAGAGTTCTATGCTAAACCTAGAGATTAAACTAGCCGCGTTTTGACAAGACCGTTGGGATAACTGTCAAAAATGCATCCATTTCAGTCATGGAAAATGGAAATTATGACGTTTAACGTCACAATTTTAACGAAGTTTAAGGTTGCCATTTCGCATAGAGACATTCAATTGAGGTTTTACATGAGAGTGACAAGGATGGAGATAGATCAATGTTTCCAATCCAGCTCAAAAACTAGCAAATATTTTTCGACGGGATTTTCGCCAATCTGAAAAGAATCCTCTTTTATTGGCTCTGAGTAAAAATTAAGTATGGTTCGATTGAATTTGAGGCGTAAATTAAGCTTTTAAAAGTGTGAGAATTTGGCTTGTTCTCATAATCCAAAAATCTCAAACAAAAATCATTTTTCCAAACTTAAATTCATACTCAGAGCCAATAAAAGAGAATTCTCGTCAAATTGCCGAAAATCCCGTCGAAAAATTGTTGCTAGTTTTTGAGCTGGATTGGAAAAATTGATCTATCTCCATCCTTGTCACTCTCATGTAAAACCTCAATTGACCCTCTCTATCCGAAATGGCAACCTTAATGTCTACGGTTATTAGGGTTGTGCTTTTGACCGGTCAAAATCTTTTTTGGTCAATTGACAGGTATTTGACCTGTCAATTGACAGCAATTGACCAGGTGTTCGGTCAAATTTTATTCTCATTTTGTCTAAAATTGGAATATTCAAAACAGCTAAAGAAATGTCTTACATACTCATTTGTTCAACAAAAACGAACAAAACGTAAAAAAAAATGAAATGTGTAACATTATTGATGATAATAATAAGCTAATAACTAATAAACATTAAACACAACATAAACTCTTTTAAAACTAATGAATAATTCTCGAAATTAACGCAACAAAAAGGAAAATTGTAAATAAAATATTTAAATCAGTGATTGGCTAGAAAGCCCGCGCGCTCTCGGTATTGGCCGTCGATAAGCGCGAATTTCAAAGATTTTGACCGAAAATAAATGGTCAAAATCTTTTCGGTCAATTGCTGTCAATTGACCCGGTCAAATGTCCCGGTCAATTGACCAGGCACAACCCTAACGGTTATCACAGGTTGACAAGTCTCTGCTTCCAATTAAAATATTAGTCCCAATTTTCGTCTTTCTGTGGACTCATAGACATAATAATAATAATCTATTCAAATTTATAATGACCAACTAGACTTTGACGTTTTTTTAGTGAATGTTGCTTTGTAACAAAATATTTCTACAGCAAATTTCATCATTGTGTAAACCAGTGTGCCGGCAAATTTTAATCAAAAAGATAAATTTTTCGGTTTAGTACGTCATTACAAATTTAAATTTGAACAGATATAATAGGTACCTGTAACATATCGCCATGGTTCCGGCCTCGTTCAAGGTTTTCGGTGGTACAGGTGAGCCGGTCGGGTTCTTGATTATGACGCTGCTGGCGCCGTGAACGTCGGCGTGCACGTAAATGTCATTCGGCTTCATGTAACGTTTGACGATCATCTCGTTCTGCTGCTGGTCTCGTCCGGCGATCACCAGATAGTTTTCCGAACTGATGAACCAGAAAAACTTCTCGAACCAGTAGACTTTTCGCGCCTTTATTATGTTGGTAATAGTTTGGACCTAGAAATATTGAGTTTTTTTCAAGTAAATGCCGTTCTCTCGTTTTCGGCAAATGACATTTTCCAGTTTTGTCAAAGCACAAATGAATATTGTTGGTTCTTTTTTCACAAACTGCGTTCTTCCGTTTCTTGACTTTTTTCAAACAACATTTCTGAATTGACTTTTGACTTTGACTTGACTTTTCCGAGTTGTGATGACTTTTGACAACATACTCTCATGTCATTTTTGACAAACCATAACTTACGTCTTTGAGTGTTTGTTTGGTCTTTTTCTCGGCCGACTTGAAGGCTTTACTTTGCGACTCCAACGTCTTCTGCTGCTTTTTCGCCGCGTGACGTTTCTGATCGAAATATTTCCTCGCGTTCGCGAACGCCGACTGATCCAGATCGATGTCGACCGTCATCGGTGGCAACTTATCGTAGACGCTCTCGTTTTCGCTGTCGCTATCTTCATACGGATCCGTCAAGTGTAAAGTGATGTGATTCGTATCCAACTTCAGGTCTTTGATGTGCTTGGCGATCTCGTCGCCTCTGATCGCCGACTCTTTCACCAAATTCGACAGATCGTCCCAAGAAATCTACAAGAAAAAAAGGTGAGTACCGTCATGGCGGAATTTGACAGCTGTCATTCAAAATGGCCGACCTGGGTTGCCAACGCGGATTGGACGGCCAGAATCGCCTGGTCCACGAGCACTTGATTCCTCATGATCAACTCGGCCTTCTGCTTGTCGATCTCCTGCGTTTTCTCGAGGGCGACTAGACGTTGATCGTGGTCTTTCCGAACGTTCTCCAGTTTCTTCATCGCGTCCCTCTCCTGCTGCAACGCCCTCAACTCCAACTTTTGGCTCTCCATGCTCGAGAAAAATTCGTCGACTGCCGCATTGAACGAGTCGAACTCTTTAAACGGAAGCGCCGAGTGCTGTTCGAAAAGCACCGGATGGAATTCCTGATTCGAATAGTAAAACTCCTTCTCCGAAGTCTGCGGGTTGTTGGTGAGCCTCTCCTCTTTCTTCTGCACGATGTAGCCTTTCGGTTCGGCCGATTTGGCGTTCTGGAAAATCATTTCAGCTTCTTCCATCGCAGCTAGCACTTTTTCGAGATCGCTTTCGTTCGAAATGAACCTCGACACTTTCGTGCTGTTCGGGAAGCCCCGTTTAAGGAGGACGTGCTCGAGGATCGCAGGGCCGTACTCGACTTTCGACACCAGCACTTTCTTGAGCTGGTCCCCGGCTTTCGCGTTGCCCAGGATTTCGAGTAGGGCTTCCCGAGTCATGACGCCGCTTTCTCTCGCCCGGTTCTGGGGGTATTTCTCCCTGACGGCGAACCTGACTTTGTCGCCCTCGGTGTGGGGGCGCAGGACGTACAGAATCACCATTTCGAAGTCGGTCAATACGATGTTTCCTCTGTCGTACAGTTCCAGGATGACGTGGTAGGCGGCCTCGCCCGTGCCGAATTGCAGGTCGACGATCCGATCGGTCCCCAACTGCTGGAGACTTTCCAGTCGTTTGTTCTTCAGGTGTTTGCGCATCTTCATGCTGAACCCCGAAGGAGCCATGTTTTTCGGCCACTCGAAGTTCGTCGTGTGGATCCGATTGCCCGATTCCAGCAGGAGCACGCATTTTTCCTCGGTTCGTTGCAATCTTATCAGGTACGTGCGGTTGTCTATGTCGTAAATGTTGTTGACACGCATCCCCACATATCTGAAATGGGATTTTTTAGGGTGGAAAACGAAAATCCTCAGAAAAGTTACTCACTTTTGAAGTTCGGAGATGGTGCAGACTATGTCGAATGTGTTGAAGCGGGTCTTCATGATCAAAACGGCGGTGCTATGAGAGGCTTTTCGATTTTTCACTAGCTATGTGTAGATAAATTACGTTTCAAATTGAAAAAGACCACCTCGAAAAAAACTTACGAAACGTCAATTGAACTGTCAAACAGCTGTCAAATGACAAATGACAGTTAAGGGCTATAGACAAAAACAGAAAAGATCTGTGAGTCTTGTACCAAACGAGCTCGGAAAATTCCAAATCAAAATAACAATTTTCAAATATGTAGGCTGGGGACTTTTGAAAGGGGCAGACATAAAATGTCAGCATTCATAGGGTTCCCAAGGGCGAGGAGTCATCGTGCATGTGATCTTTTTTCCAGTCTTTTCTATATCTTTATTTTTCTATGAACCAATTGAGACGTGCTGAGTCTATGGCTTTGCGATGACGGATCGTGGTCCGTAAGGGATAATCTGACAATCAGCTGATCGATTGGCGTCTGTCATTAAAGTATACAAAGTAACTACAAACATTTTATTTCTTTGTCATGCAGAAGCAAACTGGTATCGGGTGAGAAATAATATCTGTCCATCTCCGTAACGACATGTATAAAAAATGCCATAGAAAAACCTGTAACAGAAGAAGAGCGAATGTGGAGAAAACCCGTTACAAAATTTATGAACACTCTTTGTATACTTTTATGACAGACGCCAAGCGATCAGCTGATTGTCAGATTATCCCTTACGGACCATTATTCCTACGATCCGTCATCGCAAAGCCATAGACTCGACGTGCTGTCAAATTCAAAATGTGACATATTACCCTAACCTCACTTTTTACCGCATAATTCTTTTTCTAGAAATTTTCCACATTTCCCGTGTATTTTCCTGACAATGACCCAGTGTTTAAGATTTTTGAGTTTACAACAAAATTTATGCAATAAGTTCAAAAGTGTATCATTAAAATCGTACGGAAACCAACGCAAGTGAGTTTCCATTTCAGAACTCCAAAGATTTTTGTACTAAAATCTGCCAATTTCAGCTTAACGTACTTGTTTTATAAAAAATTCAGGCATGATTTACGCCAGTGCACCCTTCTACCACAAGTACACCAAGAAATCCACACAACTTGTCAATTTTACAAACGTAGAAAGACCGCCGAAGAAAAAGTAAGTCGATAAATTTATCAATAAAATCGTGATTATAATCGATTCGAAATTACAGAAAGCGAGCAACAGAATAATAGAGTACGCGCCGAAATCAAAAGGCGAAATCGTGGACGTATGGCTCGACATAACAGTAAAAGAACTCTCGGAAGTCCTGAACCGAGACGTGAATTACGTCAGGGACATCTTCCTGAACCAAGTGCAGGGCCCTAACAGCGTGATAAGCGACATCAAGCAACTCCAGCAGGCGTTGAGGCGGAGCGGTCGCCGGATGCGCATCATCGGCAAACCGAACCACAACAAAGAGATCGAGAGTATCGAAAAAGACGTTTATCCGCGACCACCCCCTGACAAATCGGTTTTAAAGCCGCGCCCGCCCGTCGTCACCGTCATGGGGCACGTCGACCACGGAAAGACCACTCTTTTGGACGCCCTCCGGCACTCCAGCGTCGTTGATCAGGAATTCGGGGGAATAACCCAACACATCGGAGCCTTCGCCGTCACTTTGGACTCGGGGGCCAAAATCACGTTCCTGGATACGCCCGGGCACGCCGCCTTCACTTCCATGAGAGCCAGGGGGGCCCAATTGACGGATATCGTCGTTTTAGTGGTCGCTGCCGATGATGGAGTCATGGAGCAAACTGTGGAGTCGATCAGAATGGCTCGGGAAGCTAAAGGTGAAATAATAATCACTTTCCTCACTAATTGTAGTGCGGTAATGTTATTTTTTTCATGTTTTTAGTGCCGATTTTGGTCGCTATCAACAAAATCGACTCGTCGAAAGCCGATGTCGCTCGTACTGAACAAATGCTGGTGGCAGTCGGAATTCAGGTGGAAAATCTAGGAGGTGACGTCCAAGCCATTCCGATTTCCGCCCTGAAAAAGCGCAATCTCAAGGAGCTGACGGAGGCTCTGGTCCTGCAGGCAGATCTCCTAGAAATCGGAGGAGATCCGAGTGGTCCGGTCGAAGCAGTAGTGGTCGAGAGCAAAGTCGACACTTTCCGCGGGAAGCTGTGCACGGTCGTGGTGCAAAGAGGTCGGTAATGCAGGAAACTGTAACCGAAATTTTTGACGTTTCATTGGTTTTTAGGCACCTTGAGAAAGGGTAACGTGTTGGTGGCCGGTACCGTCATGGGTAGGGTGAGGTCGTTGAGGGACCATGATGGTAAAGCGCTTTCCGAAGTTTCTCCGGGGTATCCGGTCGAAATCGAGGGCTGGAGGGATCTTCCGAATGCGGGCGAACAGGTTTTGGAGGTGTGCCAACCTAATTTTTATTGCAACAAAATTTACTAGATTTTCCAACCTCTAATCTCACAAAAATTCACAGTTGCTAAAGTAGTCGTAACTTTGTAGTGAGGAACTAGATTTTGAAGTTTTAGTGACTTTATTTTGCGTGATTTTTCACCCTGAAGTTATCTATTTTTTCTGTCATTTTTGAATAACTTCACCTTTTCGAAAATATACAGTCCTTTGTTCAATGAAACAACTTCATTTCGGTTTTCGGCTTTATTATTAAAATTTAAAATTGTGTTAAAATTCAAATTCCGTTGAAAGTTTTCATTTTGATTCTTTATCCAGATTTTCCGGAAAACTGCCACAAGTGCTTGTAATTAAATTTTTTCATTATTTTCTACTTCCGTGTAATACAGTGATGTGTTGTTTTGCCTTGCTTCATTACGGATATTTGAAAATTATTAGAAATTTGAGTAGAAATTTGTTTTGGCAAGAAATCCGCCTTCAGATTTTTGTTTCTGAAAGTCACTAAGGTTACCAACATACTTCATCTGTCAATGCTCTGTCAGAAAAGTTACTGTATTCAGATTGTATCATTTGAATTTAAAACCACTAGGTTTGCAACTTAATTTATGGAAATTTATGGATTTCCAATGTATGTATACTAGTCGTAACTTTGTAGTGAGTAACTAGATTTTGAAGTTTTGTTTTAGTAACTTTTGCTCTGTAACACTGACTTTTTACCCTGAAGTTTGCTGTGAGTTGGGCTTTTAAAAGTTGGGTTAGCTATTTTTAGTATTTTTTCTGTCATTTTTGAATAACTTTGAATTTTCACCTATTCGAACGTATTCAGTTTTCTTTTCAATGAAATAACTTCATCTCAATATTTTTCTGTTTGCTTCAAGTTCAAATTCCGTTAAAATATTTCTCCTAAACTGTTTCTCAAGATTATCCGGAAAAATCGAGGGAAAAACTATGCCACAAGTGCCCGTAATCAGTGTAATCTAATGTTTTCATTATTTTGTAGCGGCTCGGGCACACGGCTCACTTGGCTCGAGAAGTAACAAGACATACAGAACTATAGCGGAGGAAAATGTGTAGTTGGATAGCTCAATTGGTAAGAGCAACCGCCCGGAAAGTGGGAGATCTGGGTTCAAGTCCCGGTCCAGCACAAACACTTTTCCTCTCCTATAATTGGTGACCCCGTAGTTGAACACGCGTTCAGCCTTCAGCACCTCGAGTCAAGCCTTCACAGCCAGTTTCAGCCTTCTCAGCCTTCAGCATTACCCAGTATTACGATCCCGATGACATCACAATCGCAACGCACGCGCACACCAGGAACAAACGGGCAGATGAACCATCCTATCCGTCGCCCTTGGGTGGGGGGTACCGAACAACGGTCGTAAGAACGGCGAATGGGGATTCACACGACCCGCAACCTGTCAATTCTGTCATTTCATTTCGAGACTACGCTGTCTCTGGAGGGGGAGTACTGTAGCGGCTCGGGCACACGGCTCACTTGGCTCGAGAAGTAACAAGACATACAGAACTATAGCGGAGGAAAATGTGTAGTTGGATAGCTCAATTGGTAAGAGCAACCGCCCGGAAAGTGGGAGATCTGGGTTCAAGTCCCGGTCCAGCACAAACACTTTTCCTCCCCTATAATTTTCTACTTCCCTGTAATGCAGAGTGATGTGTCTTCTCTTTCGTTGTGTTGTTCCACCTTGTTTTATTGAGGATATTTGAAAATTGTTAGAAATTAGTTCGTTTTGGCTAGGATTTAAATGACAATCCATGTCAAAATCTAATGTTTTCTGAAGTTTTATATTTTTGCCAACAGCCAACTATTCATTTTATTTAGATTTATTTAGTTACAAAACCATGACAAAACCTAACAACGCTAAATTCCGAGTTAGTTACTCATTACAAAGCTAATCTGCCTGTAGTTCACAACGTGTTCACAACCAGAGGAACAACTCCATAAAATTTAAATTTAGAAACTAAAGTCACCAACATCATGCTATATTTTGACAGAAAAGTGACTAGATTGTTCAAATTAGAAGTCACTAGGTTCATTACCAACCTAATTTTCCGGACTAAACTCACTAGATTTTCCGAATTTCCAGGACCTGTATTCTTTCGGCGTGATAAACCCGGGGATAATATCCCGGCGGACTCTGCGCATGTGCGTCGGGATAAGTACGCTTATCCCCGGCTTTTAGGTGGAGAAAACGGCCGTGATAAGTTATCATCTGGACTGTCAAGTTGCTTGGGTTGCAGACTCAGTGTTGCCAATATGAGAACGCTAAAGTTACTAGATTTTACTAGTAAAGTTTCTAAAATTTTCTTATTTTGTTCGCGTGTGAACTTGCAATTGTCAGCTGTCAAAAACTTCGATGTTTACATTATGTCGCTTTCGAGGTTATCGACTTATTTATAGTGCAAAAGGTGGCGATTACAACGAATATTCTCGCAAGAATCACTTTTATATGTGTGTATTGTAATGACGAATCCACCTACGTAAGTACTCATAACCATAATGTGTTAATATTTTTACCGAACTTGATTATTTTAGGTTCACTTTAAGATCGAACACGAGGTTTTACTTTACTTATGGATTTATTGGCGCTCACGTACCAAGTATTCTTGGATTTATTCGGAGACAACCCGCGTTATCATCCAAAAATTAAGTACCTATCATCAAGGAAGAAGCCTCGACAATACAAGACCCGTATTGTACAGAAATACCTACAAGAGTGACAATTGATGTGTGGCATTGTTATAAATGAAAGAGGATACAATATTACACCCATAATTACACCCTTTATTTTCAAAGGTTTGAATATCGGTAACGTAATGTTACGAGGTAATTCTGTACTTCATGTTTCAGCTTCCGAAGCAAAGTTCCTACTTCGATTCGTCTCCGGTAAAAACTCTAGAGACATTTGTAATAGGGCGAATCGAATTATCCATTTCCACTTCAATTGTATCTAAGAGTTGAACGATTATTGTAACTGGGGAATTCAAGCGGTGACGAGTTTCTTACGTACCTAGGTATACTCTGCCCGTAATCAATTTTTTTAATAAAAATGAAAATCTTGAATGAAATTCAATAAAATTGACCAATAATAATGTATTTTCAAGTCTGTTATTGAATAAAGTTTGTATAAATTCTTACTATTATTAAAGGTCCTTCTAAAGCACTAAATTAATGAGTATTACTATTTTCGCCATACGAAAACATCTTTATAATTTTCGAAACGTCAGCTTCTTTGTCGACATTCAAAAATTGTTGGTTGCCTAAAACTCCCTTGTTAGGAATCCCAATTTTTAACGATCCGTTGCAAAGATCCGCCCACCCGTGATGTGATAAACATATCAGCCGATAGGATTAGGCCTCCAGGTCGAGAGCGAAAAGAGGGCCCGCGAGGTGATAAAGGTGCGCGAGGACAAGAACGCCGTGAAGAAGCAAGAACAGGATTCGGTGATAATAGCTGAAAAGCAGGCGCACCACCTCAAAGAGTACCAAGAGAAACTGTCGCTAAAACGTCGGCTGGGTCGCTTCCGGTTGAAACCGGAAGGTCCGCGCAAACCGGAAATCCCCCGCGACGACGACCCCCATCCCGTTTTAAATGTGGTCGTCAAGAGCGACGTGGACGGGACTCTGGACGCCCTGCTGGACACTCTGGACACGTATGACTGCGACCACGAGTGCAAACTCGACCTGGTGCATTACGGCGTGGGCGCCGTCACGGAAACCGACGTCGAACTGGCGAAGACTTTCAAAGGCGTCATTTACGCTTTCAACGTGGACTGTCCGGAGAGAGTCGAGCGGCTGGCCGAAGCCGAAAACGTCAAAATCAAACATCACAATGTCATTTATAAGTTGGTCGACGATGTCAAGGAGGAGGTCAACGCCAGGCTGCCTCAAACGCAAGTCGAGGAGATTAGTGGAGAGGCGGCGGTTTTACAGCAGTTCGAAATTAATCAAGGGAGGAAAAAGATTCCCGTTGCTGGGTGTAGGTGCACCAAAGGGACCTTGAGGAAATCCGCAATGTATAAATTGGTCAGAAATGGGGAAGTTATCTATACAGGTAAATTAAATTCTGTATCAAAATGACCTCGTTTCCTGGCACTTTGATTATTATCATGTGATGAATCAGGGTGATGACTTTTAACGCTTTTTACAGGGCACTTATCAGAAATGCGACATTTGAAAGAGGAAGTGGACACAATTAAGACAAATATGGAATGCGGACTGCAATTAGACGATAAAGAAGTGAATTTCCAACTGGGAGATACTTTAGTTTGTTATCAGTTGAAATCAGAAAGTCAAACTACTTCCTGGGATCCTGGATTTTAATTTACCTTATTATCGATAAGTCGAATTTGATTGTAAGTAAAATAAATTGTTTTTTTTATGAAATTTTGCTACTCATTTTGTCCCCGGATTTCTATAAATAGAACTCCCTGACCTACATTTCGTACCCGGAAGGGGTTGATACGCCCTTGGCCTAATTCCGCCCCACCAATGCAAGGGTTTAAATTTCTCTATACACGTTAACTGGCTGGGGGCGGAAGTGACCTTATTTTCGAAGCGCCCTTGTACGCGAACTAACTACTTGAGTACGTCTCTGAAGTTATATGGAATAAAAGAACCGTTTTTCCGCATAATATTATTTTTAAATAGTTGCAAAAGTCCAGCACAGTAAGCCTACCGCTTTATCACCATGTGACTATGTGCAAAGATCATGACTAATATTTTTTATGATTTTAATAAGCTTATTTATTTGTGAAAACTTGAATTTGCATACTTGAATAAGCTACCCAAATCCGGACTAGAAAGAGCAGAACTCGATGAAATCAAGCGATTTTAAATTTTGAGTATATTTTTTGGAAAAGTGAAAATGCTGAAAATGTTCAAGGCATTATCGATCTAGTTATTTTCGTTTTGGTTTTTTTTCGGTTGGTATCATCGCTTTTTTCTGTCAAACGAAACGTCATTCGCTAGTTTTTTTGAGCGTCGGTCATTTTTCGATAGGAAATAAGCGCAAGAGAAATCAGAAAAGTGGAAATTTCCCTCGAGCCGTTTCGAAATTGCCGCTTCCGCCGGTCCGGTGCAGGAGAAGGGGTGCGCGTATTGATTCTGGTTGGGCGTTTTTGAGGGGGAGTTGCACGGTCGCCATAAGCGCAAGCGCAACGCGGACGGTTTTCTTTCGAGCGACAGCAGCGCAGAGCGGTCATCGCATCAATCAGTCTCGAGTTGAAATTCTTGTGGTTCGTGCGACGTGATTTTTTTAAAACCGTAAAAATGTAAGTACTCCCCTCGAAAGGCCCCGAAAAGCGCCGCGAATCGCCCTCGAACCCGGCGAGATTTCGGCCCCGAAATCGCCGGACTCCGCCGAGTTTCCCGCGAGGGAAGGCGAAGCGGGAGCGTTTTTGTCGCGAAAATGGTCGCCCATGCGTTTATGTGTGGTTCGGCCGTGTCTACAAAGACGAGGTCGAAGCACGCGTTGTGCAACTTCTCTTGAAAACCGCCGAATCGGCCGCGAAACACCCGGAAGTGGCCCATTTCGGTTCGGTCTTTGTGAAGGTTGGGGCCGTTTCGCCGTGTGCCACGTATTTCTGCCGGTTTTCGGGCGAATTCGCGAAAGTCGTTGACCTGGATCCGGCCCTGAAACGCGCCGTTATTCCTCCGGAGAGGCGCAAATTCTCCCGTTACCGGCCTCCCCCTCTAGGACGTTATCTCATCACGGTGTTTTTGTTTTCAGAAATTTTTGTATGAGTCAAAAAGTAGAAAAACCAGTTCTATCCGGTCAACGCATCAAGACCAGAAAGAGAGGTGAGAGTCGCCAGTTTCCCGAACAAACGCAAAACCACCCCAAGTCTAAATCCTAAACCGAAATTCTTTGTTGGCAGATGAAAAGGAAAGATACGACCCAGTAGGGTTTAGGGATGCGATAATTTCTGGACTCGACCAATGCGAGAAAAACAATTTCGAAGCTATCTCACGTTTTCTGGACATCGCTGGCAATAAACAAGACTACCGTCGATATGGGGAAAGTCTCTTCGACATCCTCATCGCGGGGGGCATCCTGGGTACGTTTTAACCTCATTTTGACAGATGTCATTACCATTGAAATGGCGCCACTTTTTTTTGACAGAATATCACTGCAAGTTGTTTAATTTTTTATTTGGTGATTTTGTTGAGTATGCGGGGTGACAAATCTCTTGATAAAATGACTAACAGACTTTGATAAGTATAAAACGAATTGTGAATCATGAAAAATTTCACTATCAATCAAGAAAATTACATTTTTCCTGAAATTTTTTAAATTTTCCCGGTACGCTACTGTATTTTACGTCAAGGATCGATAAATCGGTATGACCAGGGGCCTGTTGCTGAAGTCTACAATTCATTGTAATTGTAAAGGTTGCGTTCAGCATCTGCGATAATCAAAATTTTCATTTAAGATTCGATTAATTACCTGCTTTATGAGCGATATAGGACCACAAGGTCAATAACTGGCAGTCCACACGACTTTTGTGACTCGTTCAATGCAAATTTATCAATTATTACTGCATATTTTCGGAATTCATAAAATTTTAGTGATATTTTTTGACGCGTAGCGTTGAACTTCGTGTAATATTTACAACTGTCACTTATCTGTCAGTTTTTATTGTGAAACGATTTTGATACCGGCAAGTGCGAAAAATTGCAAATTAGTTGATTAAATATGCAATTAAATTACGAAAAAGTGTTCGTGGGTTATTTTATCAAGTGCATGGACACATGGAAGCCCGAGTGGAAGCCTAATTTAAGTGGATTCGATTGAAACTCGAATTTGAAAGTTTCGCCTCAAGTGAACGATGAAAATGCTCGTGAAAATGTGTTGAGAAACTATATACCGCATGAAGACTATAAAGAAACGTAAAGATCACAATAAATAAATCTACATTATTGGAAAATATTGAGTATAGATTTTTATTGAATTAAAATGTTGAAGAACCCCAATATTGGTCTATTTTTCGAATAATATGGAAAAATGAGTGAAATGAGTTATAGGATACTTGTGTGACTATTTCTTGACAAAATATCATCAATTAAACGCAGTCATACCCAATTTTAAATGATTCTAAATGATTTTACACACCTTCCGAGCACAGTAGAAAATTTACAATGATTTGTAAAATTTTGACGTATTTAAAACTATTTTTACTGTATTGCCACAACAAAGACATAAAAAGTTCCTGCATTTTCGAGCCGGCATATGTCAGTGGATAGGTGTCATTCGACATTAATATTAAATTAAGAGAAGTTTTCAGAGTTTTGTTGCAGTTTTCTCATTGAATTTATGTGAATAGAGTGTTTGGAAACTGAATCAAGTTTTTATCAAGGTAATTTAAGGAAAAAATCCTCACTTTGACACCCTCGGACAGTCAAAATGTCGGATTATTTACTGGATACCGAACGCAACCTTTACAATTACAATGAATTGTAGAGTTCAGCAACAGCCCCCAGGTGCAAACATTTTATTTTCTGTGAAATGTCTTCTAAATTACAGGCATATTCTTGTCATATTCTGTTCAATGTGTCAAGATCTAGGGAATATGAAATTTCCTCACTACTATTGGCGACACTGTAACAAATGTCAGTCAAGAGGAGTAAAGACAAATTTTCCGGAATTTGAACGATGCTTTGCCATTTTGGTTTTTTGCTTACAGCATATCTTGAGAAGAATTATAACTTTTCACAGAAAATTAACTTTTGCTCCGCGGTAATAGTATTGCGGGTGCCTGCAGTTTAATATTTTTGACGTTTGCTGGAGGACACCAGCATCCGGTCAACTGTCAAGTCAGTGCCGTGCTGTGATGATAAATAAATTCACCCAAGAAATCATGAATTTCTCCTAATTTGGACTAGTGTTGGCCTTTTCACAAGCACAAAAACCGTCAAATTGGATTGAATACGGATATAATTACACTTTGAAACTGGTTATACCATCCAAAATGAAAAACATTCGTCGTCCTCTGGAGTATTCTTTTTTCCTGAGCCCTATAACTTAGCCCTAATCCTCCTGTTCAGTCTCAAATCTCAAGCAACCAACTTTTTAATCTTTCAGCTTTAATTTACAACCGGTTTTATTCTGGATCTTGCTGGATCCCAATGGTTTTTCCAAGTTTTTCATTTTTTGAGGTTATGTTGGATGGTATAAAGCAGTTTCAAAGTGTAATTATATCCGTATTCAATCCAATTTGACAGTTTTTGCTTGTGAGAAGGCCAACACTAGTCCAAATTAGGAGAAATTCATGATTTCTTGGGTGAATTTATTCATCATCACAGCACGGCACTGACCGGATGCTGGTGTCCTCCAGCAAACGTCAAAAATATTAAACTGCAGGCACCCAATAGCAAATTTATAGGTGAGAAAAAATAACAGATTCGCGTTCATAGTGGAGGAACATGGTCGTCCAAATGCGGATATTTTGATTGAAAATGAAGAGCAACTCGCTTGTTGCTAAGTAACTAAAGCTAATTGCTAGGCATTTCAAATGAAAATTTCTGCATTCGGCCATACTGCAAGCGAAATCATCTGTTTTACAGTAAAATCTATCATTTAGCAGCAGTATGTTTTGTAAAATTTATGAAATCAAGTAATACTCCAATTGTTCACTGGAGTTCGCACCAAGTTATTCAACACTGTTAACTGTTAGCCATTTTGCTTTCATTTTATTCTTATCAAAAAATGACTTCTATCTGAAGCAGGATATTTGTGGTCAATTCGAGAAACGATGATATCAACATTTTGTCAGTCTACGTTCTTTTTTGCATTTTTTTTTGACAGAAGTTCATATGACATTTCAATGTGACTTGTTTTGACAGTGCCCGGTGGGACGTTATCCCAGGAGGGGGAGGCCACGTCCAAGACGGAAGTCTGCATCTTCAGCGCACCGGACGAGATAAACATCGAGATCATGAAGAGCTGGGAACAAGTTTTCATCAAGCTCATGCGTCGCTACAAGTATCTCGAGAAGATTTTCCAAGTACGAACCGTCATTTCGGCAGCCGTCACAATTCCAAATGTCACACGTGTTTTTGTTTTGCGCAGGACGAGATAAAGAAGGTGCTGATGTTTGTGAAGTACTTCACTCCGGCCGACCGCAAGAAACTGTCGGTGATGGTCTACTTCTGGATCTCGAACGGCAGCATTCCGTTCAACGCCGTCCTGGTCCTGAGCAATTCGCCGCACCTGGTCAAGGACCACCTGGCCCTCGACTTTCTGATCGACGTGTTCGTCCACTGGCGCACCGACAAGGGCGTCAACTCGCTCCACTCGGCCATCAAGAAGTCCAACATCGAGTCGCACCTGATGAGCTTCATGCTGGACACGAAACAGTCGCAGACGTACTTCCGGAACGCCTTCCAGGAGAACGGGCTCGAGGAGATACTGAAGCTGTACAACGACCAGCACCAGCAGCTGGCCAAGAAGCAGCTCCAGATCACGCTGGCCGAGTCGTTGGCCGACAACAAGCCGCAGCGCGACATCATCGCCGAACTCAAGGAACTGGCCACCAAAGACAACATCCAGGAGCACGAGATGGTCTGCATCGTCTGGACCACCGTCATGGACATTCCCGAGTGGTCCAAAAAAGAAGTAAGCTCTTCTCTCGAACGCCTAGATCGTGCGTTTAACTGGTTCTGTTTTCTCTTTGACAGGAGTTGGTGACAGATCAGGCCGTCCGCCACCTGAAGCAGTACACCAATCTGTTCTCCGCTTTCGCCCAGACCGCTCGCTCCGAGCTCAGTCTGCTGCTGAAAGTGCAAGAGTACTGCTACTCGAACATGACTTTCATGCGGACCTTCCAGAAGATCATCATGCTGTTCTACAAGACGGACGTCATCTCCGAACAGATGATTCTGAAATGGTACAATCAGGATTTCAGCGTCAAAGGCAAGATGATGTTCGTCGATCAGATGAAGCAGTTCGTCGAGTGGCTCCAAAATGCCGAGGAAGAAAGTGATTCTGAAGGAAGCACCGATTAGGTGCGTACAGTTGATTTCGTTCTCGGATCGAACCCAGGCGGCCATGTAAAGGCTTATCGACATTGTGGATAAGCTAGGAATTCCGCCTGGGATATTAATATGGCGTCCGTACTGGCTCTCGATCGCTTTTTGATGGTTCGGGAGTTATCGAAAGATGTCACATTTTTGACAGTTGATGTGTTGTTTATTTGACGTGGTTTTTTCTATGTTTCAGATCTACACCATCTTGTAATTATTATTATTGTTGGTGCCGCCTGGATCTATCAACTGAATAATAATAAATAAAACTACTACTACTACCAACCAATACCAAGTAAAAACATTAAAATAATAAAAAAATAAACTGAAAGCCATCAGCCATTTTCGGCATTATTTCCGATGTATTTTATTATATATCAATTGTATAAACATTTCTGGTGCCTTACTCTGTTGGTGTGTGGCAGGCAATAGTAGAGACCCGGGGATCTTGTATAAAAAATATTTAAAATAAAAAAATACCAAAAAAAGCACTGACCTCTTCAAATTTCACATGATTGAAGTTATTTGTAAAAAAATATGGAGAAAAAAAGACGAGATACATCGGGGAAAATGTCGATGACTATTTGAAATGAAAATTATCGCCAATATTCTCGACTCAATGTTATATAAAATGATTTATTGTCAATTTTTTTAATATACAAACAAATTTTCATTACCCTTTTATTAATTTCTAATCCGGTCTGGGGTTCCCACAAAACTTCCTACCATTTTCAGTTCAAATGACGTTTATGTCGGCATTACAGTTTTCTCCACTGGACGATTTATCAAATGACGGGTAGATGGCGCTGAATCGATCGCGTTTTTGACGTTTCCCCGGGTTTTCTCTATTTTTCTCTCTGTTTGTTTGGTGTTGTGGTGGCGAGTGCACGTCTGTTTTTCGGTGGGCGCGATGTTCGTCTGGTAGTCGCGATCTATCGCTTTTAATGAATTTTCATCAATGGAAATGAGTGCGTTCACCCTCACGGATTAATCCCCCAGTCATGGTCGAGCTGGATTTCACGTCGACGGGTGAGTCTCCCGCATTTCCCAACCTCGGAGCGACTGCAGTGCGTGCGGGTTGTTCAACCCTTAGATTTAGGGCGTTATCGATATTTTCGGGACCACCCCGTGGGGGCATCATCGCGAAAAATCGAACCCCTCCGTTCCGGGAGCTCGAGCGAATAATTCGACACGGGGGATCCGGCTGTCCCGGAATTCGGGGGTGCGCGAGGTTTAAAATAATTGATGTCCTCATCAGCGTACCGGCACTTCCTCCTCGTGGGGGTTGATAACACGCATTTAGTTAACTGCTCCTCGAATTAGAACGAGCGTCATCGGCCACCCCCCGGGTGATCGAAATTACAGGTGCCTTTTTTTCGACCATTCGCGTCTCGCTCTCTGGGGTAGAAGGGCGTTGTTTTACCCTTCGTATTCTTATACGTCATTATTGTCTCGGTGGAAGGGTTGGGATTGGGGGCAATTTATTGTCGAACGACAATAAATGAGCAAAACAATGGGGCTTTAGCCCTTTGTTTATAAATTAAACACAATCCAGGGATTGGGACGGTGGCTTTTTTTAATGATTGTTGCGATTATGGCGAAGGAGAGCGATCTTTCACGGAGATGAGGGCACTTTTTCCGAGTAAATTTCAAGACATTTATCTTATTTACTCGATTACTCACGTTCTAACGTCTTTGGAGTTGACTCAAGCCATTCTTGAACCTATTATTTGGGATAAGAATGACCTCGTCTGGATAGAGAGGATGTCATTTTTGTAATTTTCGGACGAATCGAACCGAATGATCTCATTGGTTGCAAAAATCAAACCCCTTCTACGGTTGGTCGAAAAATCTATCGTCAGATGTTTCGAGCCTATGGCGGAAACCTGCTTAAATTTGACAGGAATCACAGGAGCCATTTTGAAATTTGAAAATGTGTCAAATTGTGAACGTATGGGCCGAATCGCGTTGGAACCCCCGGCAGCCGGCAGGAAATGCCCAAATACTTGACAGGTGGTAAATTTAGAACGTTAGTCAATCTCTCGTCTTGTCTACAGTTACAAATAGTACAGGAAAATGAAAAAAAAAGCGGAAATTCTCGACAGATTTGTCGCATTTACATAGCCGACTGAGTTTCGGATTGCCAGTCGTTGAGTACCCTCAGGTAGTTTTTTTTCCTCCACGGTAAAGTGTAAAGTAATCGAAAAAGGTTCACCCCGAGTGAACAAGACGATAGGGGGAGCAGATGTTCGAAACACGTGCCCCGCAAGCCTAAGGGCACGTCATCAGCTGTTGAGCCGTCTTTTAAATCTCCAGTTTGACGATTTTACACCTCTCCCCTCTGGCGGCCATCTTCCTATTGTCAGTGGCCGTCGAAATTGCCTCCCCTCGCCCCGCCATCGCGGCCTTTTTCTAACGCGGACCATCTGTCACTCGGTTTTTACGATTCCGTTGCTCCCCTTGCGCCTGTTTACGCTCGCCTCTAATTTTAGCGGGATTCTGATTCGTTTTCGATTGACTTTTCGCAGGTGCCATGCCCGAGGGTGGCGTCCCGGATATGACGCGGCTCACCGTCCTCGACGAAGAAGTCATCAACAAGAACCTCAAAGTCCGCTACGCCAAAGACCGCATTTACGTATCCTTTTTATGCACGGATTATAATCGGGAGGTCTCGCTCATCCGAGCCATTTCCGGTTCTCTTTAGCGACCCCAATTTCCGGTTCGATTTCGATTTCGCCGACACTCCTTCTGCACGCCAATCACCGACTTTTTTCGGACTTTTTTCTTGTTGAAGTGGCGGCGAAATCGATGCTCAATCATGGAAATTGTGACCTCCCCCCGGGGCATCACCTTTTCGACCCCCCGGACGGATAACACCGTCAACCAATCACCAATCGCGAAAAGAAAATATTTCTTGGGAGTTTATATTTTTTTAAAGGGTTTCGTGGGGTCTCCTGAATATGGGGGAGGTTCGGGATCCGAGTCGAATTAAAGGGTGGTGCTATTTATAGGGCAGAGAAGATATTATTGCTTTCCACCCTCGCGGGTCCAACGAAAAACCGGTTGTAAATTCGGCGAAGAGGGTTAAAAAGTGATTAATAATAATGTGTGCCGGGCCCTAAACGCACGAGCGGGACTTTAGATTACAACTCGCAGTTTTCGACTAGATAGAGGGAGGCTGATGATGGTAATAATTCATCGTGGAAAATGCTCAATTTTTGTCGCATTTTTAAAGGCCATTTGCTTATTTTTTCATCCTGATAACGTAACCTCCCCTATTGAAAGCAGAAACAATAGACAGAGCCGAAATATGACTCATGTCTTCTCTTTTAATGGATTGTCTTAATGTACCGGATGTCTCAAGGAAAAGTTCTATCATGAGCACTTTTTTTGGGAATTCCAGTCATTTGAAGAATCCAGACCCGTATAAAGGTGTCATTTTCAAGAGTTGAAAAACCAAAACATATATTGAAAACCATAAAAACCGACAGTTTTGACATTTTTCCCTGCAAAAACTGTCAAATTCTTACACAAGAGGACGATGATTTGAACTTCTCACAAAAATATTTGAAATTTGAGGAAGGCGATTATGGCTAAGCAATATGGATGCCCAAATGAGGCGATTTTTGTTGCTTTTGCCTAGCAACCAGTATCAATTACCTAGCAACAACGTAGTTGCTAGGCAATATCAACAAAAATCGCCGCATTTGGGCGGCCATTTTGACTAGCCATAATCGCGAAGAAGAAGAAGAAACGAAAAGAATACATTTCGTGTGGAAATTCCCTAATATTCGTAACAGCCATAACCAGTTCCGGATATTAAAATAAGTGTAGTCTCTATGGAGATTATTAAAAGCTGAATCATCCCCTGAAAAGAATTTAGAAAGTGGCCACCTGAATAAAATCTGAGTCACTCGCTCTCGAGATTCCACAATAAAAATGTTGTATAAGATTTTTTATTCATTCATCGAGTCTCCGGTCGTTGCATTGCACACATAAGTCAGAAAAACTGTTACGTTATATGGGAATTTCACCGTAAAAGGATGACTAAACCTGAGTAATTTTCTGCCATTATTTTTATTAATCCGAGACTGTAATTCGATTAGTTACACCTTAAATTCCAATCGGGATAAATTAGTCATTCTGGTTGTAAAAATGTCATTCGGTGACAGGTGTGCTGTCACTGCAGGTGTCAGAGTGATAAGTCGACACCTCGTTGTGAAGAATCTCTTTCAATTAATTTATTCTACAGAACGTTCAAACAACGTCAATTCTTGTTTGAGCGCTCGGTATTGCATGACGTGTCAAATTTTCACAAGAGAGGAATGTTGAAAAGTAACGTTTTAATTCCGCTTTATGTTATTCGCTAATTACGCACTTTTGGAAATTCCATAGAAGTATAAACACGAAACCACCACATGATATAAGTATGTGAAAATAATTGGTCTTTTTTTATCCGCAAGAAATGGCCGCGATCTGGATTTCTCATCATAATAAGCTCGATAACCGGGATGAAGTCACATCATACAACATGTGTGTTTACGTTTTCGTAATCTGCATAATCCTTTTTTCATGTCAAATATGACAGATGATGATGATGATGATGGCGAAAGGGGAAAAGTCAAAACTGGGGCAATCTCATTCCGTCATTTTCTTTTTCTAGTGTTTTTTCTTTCCTTAACGAGCCTTTCAGACTTACACCGGATCCATTCTAGTCGCCGTCAACCCTTACAAGGACATCGACATCTATTCCCAGGTGAGAAAGAGGAGAGACAAAGCTCAAATTCGAAATACAAGAAAACGAGACGTCCATCACGTGTATACCAGAAAACGAGTGATTAATATTCATTTCGCGGGTTTCCGCTGTACAAAGGCGCCTCCTCATTTACGATGCACCTTTTAAATCGTCCCGAACGGGCGGTCGGCTCGAGGAAATTTCAATTCACATTTTTGACAGCTATACTAATAACGAAACGTCATAAATTTGACACCGGTGATTTCCCGTAACGAGCTCGAAATAATTTCATTCGCCACCGGACTTTTTGTACCAGTGACTCGTCGACTCTGTCTCTTTCTATCACGTAGAAAGGGCGATTTTCTGTCTTTGTCTGCCGCCACCGGGACTCGGCCAGACTCCGGCCGGCTGGCGGAGGGTGGGCACCGCCTTGATCGATAAAGCCCCCTTTCGGGGGAATGACGGTGGTGGCGAAACGCACTCACTCAGGGTCTACTTTAGTAGACAGGTCGGAATACTAATTGTCATTTGCCAAAAGTCGGCCTTTTCTGTGACGTTTTGTGACTTTTCTCGTTTAACGATATTTTCAGCGTAATTTATTAAGATTTTCAGTATTCTATTGTGAATTGTGTGATTGTGAGTGTTTTAATAGGGAAATAATCAAATTTCCAACCTTTTTTGGTAAGTTTTTCGAAGGTTTTCATACAATATTCTTATTAAAATCGAAAATTCTCATCATTTTTCAACCAAGTCAGTAGCACACTGCTCAAATACTACTACTTCTTGGGTCAGCCTTTTCTCTTTTTCAACATTTTTCCGCAATCCACGAGCTCATCATACGTTAAGCAAACATTGATCAAACCATTTTAAAAGTAGGACGTTTTCTGGTTATTTTCATTTATTATAAATTATTTTAAACAATTTTATTGTCGGCCTCTTCTATTCTTAACACTTCTTCAAGTGTCTCACAATGTTTAACAAACTCTCGAGATGGATTTTTTAAATACATCTACTCAAGATAAATGTACTCCAGTCTTCACATAATTTCGAACATCAAAAAAGCCATTCTTTGCAGGCCTTTTCTAATTTTCAACATTTCTTCAGCCGTTTTCTTGAGAGTGCTTCATTCTGAATATTGAAAAATCACAAATCCATCAATTACAATTTATTTCCAACCATATTACGTTATTTCGTACATCAAAAATGCCATTCTATGTAGGCCTTTTCTGATATTCAACATTTCTTCAGCCGTTTTCTTGAGAGGGCCTTATTTTAAATATTGAAAAATCACAAATTCATCAATTACAATTTATTTTCATCCATACTACGTTATTTCGTACATCAAAAATGCCATTCTACAGTATGTCCACGGATGGGGTTTAAAAGAGGAAAAAATTTTTTATTTCTGATTTTACAGAAAAAATTATTCATGATAAAATCGCCTGCTTGCTCTCAAACCTCTAAAACCCATTTCGTTTTCATTTCAACATGAACAGTTATTTTTTTATTGAATTTTATTTGAAAATTTTGGACTTAGAAATATTTTCATCCAAAATTAATAGAAGTACCAGTAAGCGAAACCATGGTGCGAAACCTTGTAACAGTCACTGTCAGAGTGTTAGCACTGTTTGAATATGAGATTTGGAGAGGGGTTCATCTATGGATTTTAGTTTTTTCTTATTTTATTTCATATTTTCATGTAATCCTGGACAATAAGTAGGGCGCCAGGGTCACACCGTAATTGGTACCGATTTAATATCGATTTAGCATCGCATTTATTATCTTCGCTATCAGTATTTTCTCCATTTGTCAAAGTTCTGACATTCTGACGGGTGCTTGTGCTGGTGATGACTGGCTGTTGTCAACTTCTGCGCCATGGTTTCGCTTACTGGTACTTCTATTAATGCTGGATAAAAATATTTCTAAGTCCAAAATTTTCAAATAAAATTCAATAAAAAAATAACTGTTCATGTTGAAATAAAAACGAAATGGGTTTTAGAGGTTTGAGAGCAAGCAGGCGATTTTATCAAGAATAATTTTTTCTGTGAAATCAAAAATAATTTTTTTTTTCCTCTTTTAAACCCCATCCGTGGACATACTGTATGTAGGCCTTTTCTGATTTTCAACATTTCTTCATTGATGAATTTGTGATCTTTTTTTTAAAACTCTCTTGAAAACCTGATTGAAGAAGTGTTGAAAATTAGAAGAGGCCTACATAGAATGGCTTTTTTATGTTCGAAATAACGTGGTGAGGATGGAATTAAATTGTAATTGATGAATTTGTGATTTTTCAATATTTAAAATAAGGCCCTCTCAAGAAAACGGCTGAAGAGATGTTGAATATCAGAAAAGGTCTACATAGAATGGCATTTTTGATGTTCAAAATTACGTGGTGAGAATAGAATTAAATTGTAATCGATGAATTTGTGATTTTTCAATATTTGAAATAAGGCCCTCTCAAGAAAACGGCTGAAGAAATGTTGAAAATCTGAAAAGGCCTACATAGAATGGCATTTTCGATGTACGAAATAACGTAGTATGGATGAAAATAAATTGTAATTGATGAATTTGTGATTTTTCAATATTTAAAATAAGGCCCTCTCAAGAAAACGGCTGAAGAGATGTTGAATATCAGAAAAGGTCTACATAGAATGGCATTTTTGATGTTCAAAATTACGTGGTGAGAATAGAATTAAATTGTAATCGATGAATTTGTGATTTTTCAAAATTTGAAATAAGGCCCTCTCAAGAAAACGGCTGAAGAAATGTTGAAAATCTGAAAAGGCCTACATAGAATGGCATTTTCGATGTACGAAATAACGTAGTATGGATGAAAATAAATTGTAATTGATGAATTTGTGATTTTTCAATATTTAAAATAAGGCCCTCTCAAGAAAACGGCTGAAGAAATGTTGAATATCAGAAAAGGCCTACATAGAATGGCATTTTTGATGTACGAAATAACGTAGTATGGTTGGAAATAAATTGTAATCGATGGATTTGTGATTTTTCAATATTCAGAATGAAGCACTCTCAAGAAAACGGCTGAAGAAATGTTGAAAATTAGAAAAGGCCTGCAAAGAATGGCTTTTTTGATGTTCGAAATTATGTGAAGACTGGAGTACATTTATCTTGAGTAGATGTATTTAAAAAATCCATCTCGAGAGTTTGTTAAACATTGTGAGACACTTGATGAAGAGTTAAGAATAGAAGAGGCCGACAATAAAATTGTTAAAAACTAATTTATAATAAATGAAATTAACCAGAAAACGTCCTACTTTTAAAATTATTTGATCAATGTTTGCTAAGCGTATTATGGGCTCGTGGATTGCGGAAAAATGTTAAAAAAGAGAAAAGGCTGACCCAAGAAGTAGTAGTATTTGAGCAGTGTGCTACTGACTTGGTTGAAAAAAGATTAAAATTTATCGATTTTAATAAGAATATTGTATGAAAACCTTTGAAAAACTTACCAAAAAAAGTTGGAAATTTGATTATTTTCTTATTAAAATACTCACAATCACACAATTCACAATAGAATACTGAAAATCTTAATAAATTACGCTGAAAATATCGTTAAACGAGAAAAGTCACAAAACGTCACAGAAAAGGCCGACTTTTGGCAACTGACAATAAGCAATCTGGCCTGTTTACACTATAGTCGGCCATGACTCACTTCACCAGTCCCGCAGTTAGTCGGCGGAGGAGTTGCGCCGATAAAAGGGGCTTAACCCACATATCTTCGCCATCTACACGCGTGTGTTACGGCGTCGTCCGATGGGGGCGGCTTTTATGACAGATGTCACTTTGTCACCCCCTTGTCGAAAAGTCGACGAATAAAAAGAGCATAAACTCGGATTATGCGGACTCTCAAAGCGGAAAATTGCCTATCATCTGTTCAAATTTCTGTAATAAAGAACCAATTTTGTTCTGTTAGGTTTTGTCATTGTTTTGTTACTAATTGAGCATTTGGCTATACGTTGCCAAAAAGTTTCAAAAGTCATAAAAATTACAATTCTTACATTGACGGACACTTGAATTTTTGTCAGAGTTATAGTATATTGTTCAACGAGTGAGAAATTTGGTCAATTTTCCACGAGGATGAAATATTGCGACACAAGCCGTTAGGCGATGGCGCTTGGAGCTCTTCATCCAAGTGGAAATGGCCAATTCTGACGAGTTGAGCACTATACTTTTTTCAATCGTATTAAATAAAAATAATAAAATGGAAAAATATTGCAAACGAGTTCATTTTTAAATGAGAGGTCGGATCGCAGGGGTGTGGAGAAACTGAAATGTCCGCTTTTCATTGGCCGAAAAGTGTTGAGAAAGTACTTTTCTTCACACGTTGAAAAAAATTGAATTGTCTAAATCAAAACATTATTGAGAAATGTTGGATTTTAGGCTTTCGCGGTTATCATTTTCTAAATTAGATGATTATTTTGGGTTTTAGACCACGTTGTAGTTGATGTTGAATAAAGTTTGACGTTTCGGCTTTAGAATAATTCCTGAAACTTTCAGTTTCTGAGGAATCATAATTTATTGAGAAATGGTCAGTTTGTTTAATATGTTTGAAAAATCTTATTTCTCGTAATTTCAAATATCTACAGGGTTTTCATTCAAGTTCGGTCCCACGTGACCTACTGAAAGTATGCAACCCAACTTACATCATTGGCGTAACAACCAGATAATGTATTAATAAATTCCTCTGGTAATATAATCGGAAACAGCCAAATCAAACCATTAAAATTGAGGAACACTGGAGGTTTATTTTGAGCGAGATTTTGAGCAATTTAGGGCCAACTGCACCGCTTTCACTTAAAATTTAAGTGAAACTTAAACCTTAGCAACAATTGTTGTCAACAATCGCAGTCAAGGCTTAAGCTCCGCTTAATTTTTAAGTGAAAGCGATGCAGTTGGCCCCAAGTGTTGCTGCAGTTCTTCGATGGTGCGAGACCTAAAGCACTCAAAATGACGCCACTGGTAACTTTGACACAAATATTACTAAAAGCAACTCAAAAACTATCCAAATCCCTAAATATGTATAACAAGTTGCCTAACTACCTAATGGTCACGTGGTGCCCGGGCATTAATGAAACCCCTGTACATTAGCAGCAAAAAAACTCACTATTACAGAGGAGTTGAAATTAATGAGTCCACAGAAGACGAAAATTGAAAACATTCGAATTTTTTCTGAGAGTGAAATTGACGAGAAGGCTTTTATTTTTATTTCGTCCGAATCTGTATCGAGTATCGCATCGCAAGCGGTAAAGAACATAAAAGCACGGGAAATTAAATCGGAATGTGCGACAGATCGTGATACGTAAATAATAAAAAACCGAAATTCTAAAATCGGTCGTCACGGATACCCAATAACAACGAGTTCCTTAGTGGACGTAAATGTCAAAAAATTCGATAAATCTCACTCGGCCATTAAGGAATGTCATTAAAACGTCAAATGAACCGGGGGAATTCCGGACGAGGGTGCGTTCACCTCTTCGGCTTCAAGACGGATTATCGGGGGCAAAATCCGAGGGGCGGCGACTTGATTAAAGACGACTAGGCCGTACCATATATCGAGTCGGTGAAGTGGGTGACGGTGTCTCTGACATTTCGAGACGCGATTCTCACCTGTTTCGCGATACGCGGTATCGCATCGCCATGGCAACCGAAGATGAAGTCGCGAGATCAAGGGTGCGACGCGTTATTGTTGAAAATGACTGTTTGGATCCATTCCGAAACAAAGAGGGGAAGTCGCCGAGAGAAACGGACGCCTCGTTACCGCGGGGGTCCTCGCAATTACTCTGTTCGTCGACCGTGGCGCGTTCCCAGACGATTCCGAACGCACCGAGAGGAACGGGGACCTTTAAAAGTTGCAGGAAAAATGAATAAAACCATGTAAATCGTTATTTTTAAAACCAAGGTTGCGTAATACACTGCACCTAAAAAAGCCCATCATCTACCTGGGCTTTCTCATTGTAGGTAAATAAAATGCCTATTATTGCGTCACATTTCTGGGTGGGACGATCCGAGTTTGATTGAATTCGAAATCGGCAGGAGTTTTCCAACAAATAAGTGGATTAGGTTAGCTGATGTTCCCCGGGCTCCCTCCCCGAAGAAATTGACGGGGGAAATTCGCGTTAGCACGTTAATGGGATGGGATTTATTTACCGGGGAAGGGAATAAGTAATCCTCGGATCTCTTTCCGGTTCGGACTTTGAGTCGGTAACGAAAGCGATAACGACTTCCCCTGATTTTACACCAATTTTTTGATAGAATAGTAGCGAAAACCGTCACGGATATCCGCCATTACCGCGGACAACAATTTCAATACTGCACTCGCTGATAACACCGCAAATTTGATAATATTTCTCGTTGGAAAATTTATGACAATCCGAAGAGTAATTTGACATTTGAAACTTGACCCCTCTTGCGCCGCCATTATTATCCAACTTTATAATGGTGTCAGGAGGAGAGATAACGTTTATGTAATCAGAGTATTTGTTATGGAACTTCTTTATTTTTAAGCAATTTTCATTTGTGGTGAAAATAACGCAATTTCACTGTCATGTGGAAAGTAACTGAAAAGTTTTTCCTGAAAACTGAATCATTCATATTTTTATAACTTTCTGATTTAAATTTTTATTGTTCTGCTCTTTCCAATACAAGGGAAACATTTGTTATTTTTCTTTCCTTGGGAAAAAGAAAAACGTAAAACCTTTTCCACTTTCCCTCAAAAGAGGGACTGAAGTGGTCACTTAGGGCCAACTGCACCGCTTTCACTTAAAATTCAAGTGGAACTTAAACCTTAGCAACAATTGTTGTTAACAATCGTAGTCAAGGCTTAAGCTCCGCTTTAACTTTTAAGTGAAAGCGGTGCAGTTGGCCTTTAGTCCCTGAATTGCGAAAAAAAAAATGATTCTATAGTCTATTCAAGATAAACTGAACATCACGTGACCCCAAAGTACCTGGCAAATAAATTTTGCTAAGGAACTTTGGTCACGTGATGTTCAGTTTATCTTGAATAGACTATATCAGTTTGTAAAAACGTTCCTCGTGCAGATTTGTTGCATTTTTGGCACCAATTCCTAATTTTGGTGGCTTATGTATGAAAAACATTTTTGAGTAATTGAGACAATAGAAATCTTCAATTTCATGCATTAAGCCACCATTCTTTTGAATAGACTTGTTCATTTATGCCTTTAACATTTGAGAGTTGTCTCCACAACCAATTAGCAATAATAACGCTAATATCTATCCAATAGAAATCGTGGAATTAGGCCGAGAAATTATCTCTCAGTCATAGAAAACATCCCTATATCTTTACGTGGATTAAATTCGCAAAAATTAATCAAATTTTGACGGATGACATCGTTCTGACGTTTCACGTTTCTCGAAAAAAAGTTTCCTTCACGTAAACCTCACGTCGTCCGCACTTTCATGGGATGAAGATTTAGACCTTTTGTGCTACATTAAAAAATTGCTCGTCATTATTAAACTACCGAAATTGTGTAAAATTTGAATTTTTGATTGAAAAATCGGCGTAAGAGTCGTCCGGTCCGCCTTTTAGAATCGGTGGGGGATAATTTCAATGGCGGCATAAGGGGAGGCATTTTCTGACGTTTCTAAAGCGTCTCATTTTTCTCCTTCAGAATTTCGTGACCAAATACCAGGGCAAAAAGTTGGGTTCGAAAGAGCCGCACGTCTTCGCGTTGGCGGCGGCCGCCTACGTGTCCCTCCAAACGGACAGCGGCGGCGCCAAAGGGCACACCAACCAGAGCCTGGTCATAAGCGGCGAAAGCGGAGCGGGCAAAACCGAAAACACCCGATTCATCCTGCAGTACTTGTGCTCCGTGACCAGCGGCGTCTCCACCTGGGTCGAACAGCAAATTCTAGAAGCCAACACCATTTTAGAAGCTTTCGGTGAGCCTGATGACACCCCCTTCCAGTTTCGAATGTCAAAAATTACGGTTCGGTTTTGACAGGTAACGCACGGACTGTCAGAAATGACAACTCCAGTCGATTCGGCAAGTTCATGCAAGTCTGCTTCGACTCCAGATGGATGATAGCGGGTTGCATAATCCAGGACTATCTCCTGGAGCAGTCCAGGTTGACGCATCAGGGACCGGGGGAGCGAAATTATCACGTTTTCTATCAGTTAGTCGAAGGGGCAAAGGTACACCGATTCGCAATCATTACAGCCCGCGATTGTCAGTTGATTGTTTTTATTCCGGTACAGCACAATAAAGAGTTGGCGGCTCATCTGCATCTGAGAGAGGCGAACTTTTACAATTACCTCAACCAGGCGGGCTGTCAAAAGCTGGAGGGCGACGACAGGCGTCTGGACAGTCTGCGGTTGGCCTTCAACGTGCTCCAGGTGCCGGCCAACATGACGAACGGCATCTTCCGGACGCTGTCGGCCATCTTGTGGTTGGGCAATCTGACGTTCGAGGACGTGGACGGCGAGCGCTGTCAACTGGCCCCCGAAGACGGCGCCATCTTGGAGATCATCTCGAGCCTGCTGGAATTGGAAGTGGAGAGTTTGAAACAGGTCGTCCTGTTGCGGCAGATCAACGTCAGGGGCAACATCACGGAGATTCCGTTGAAATTACAAGAGGTACGTATTTGACAGCTGTCATTTCTGTTGTCACTTGTCATATTGTGATTATTTTAGGCGAGGGAGAATCGGCACGCCATGGCCAAGGCGCTCTACTCGCGGACTTTCGCGTGGCTGATAAACCACATAAACAACTGCACTAATCCCGGTCAGGATTCGACGAGATTTTTGGGCGTTTTGGACATTTTCGGTTTCGAGAATTTCGCCGTCAACTCGTTCGAGCAGCTCTGCATCAATTACACGAACGAAAAGTTGCACAAGTTCTTCAACCATTACGTTTTCGCGTTGGAACAGGAAATAGTGAGTTTTTGTTTGACAGTCGAGTCGGTAAGGGGGATTTCGATTTTAACGGTCGATTTTTTTGACAGTACGAACAGGAAGCGATCCAGTTCAACCACATCGACTTTACCGATAACACCCTCTGCTTGGAACTGTTGGAGAAACCTCCCCGGTGCATTTTGAGGTTGCTCTCGGAACAGTGTCACATGCCTCGAGGTTGTGATGCGTCTTTCATCACGAATCTGCATTCGGAATTCGAAAATCACGAACGATACGTCAAAGGTAAAACGCCATTCGTTTGACAGCTGTCATTTACTTTGTTCTGTCAACAGCACTCAACAATTGATACTGCTATTTTAATATCTGCCATTTTCTATTTATTTCTATTTATTTCAACACCTGACTCATTTTTACTTCAGTTTTCCCTCCTATCATTGACTTTTGTTTTGACAACTTTCCTCATCAGCATGCAGTTAATTTGTTTTTCATTATTATCTCTCCTGTCAGTTTTTGTCTCCTGTTTGTTTTTGTCTGTTTGTTTTTATTTGACAAACAAAACATTACTGCAGTTATGTTTCGTTTTATCTTTGATTTTACAGTTGTCATCAATTTTAATTTTTCGAGTCATTTTATTTAAATTAACTTCATAGCTTCCAGTTCATTAACACTGTTATTTGCTGTTATTGTGGCCTTTATCATTGACAGTTTTGACAGCCTGCAGTTAATTTGCTTTCATTATTTCTCCCTCTCAATGGTTTTTGTTTTGTCAAATATTTCGTAGTTTTCATAACGGTCATTTAGTTGTTTTGCGGACCCTGATTTGGCAGCTGTCATTAATTTCAATTTCAACAGCTGTCGAGATTTTGAGTTATCAAATATTAGAGATGGGTCGCCGGGTTTATTCCCAGTTCGGAAATATTCCGAAATTGGGAATAAACCCGGGAGGAATGATTGGGCCGAAGAATCATTAATCGGAATCATTCGAAACATTCCGGAAATATTCCCACATTCCCGGGAATTTTCATAAATTGCCGGGAATATTCACAAACGTCATTATAAAACTGTGTGTGAACTTGTATTTTCTTGTAAATATCAGTGGAAACAACTGTTCCTATTGTACTTATGTGCGTTTTGGTCTCAAGTTTTGACTGGAAACAGGATAATTACTGAAAATAATGAAAATATGTATGAGACCAAGTACGAGCTTGACCGTAGGACCGAGTACGAACTCAAATATGAGACCGAGTACGAGACCTATTTTAGGGAAAAGGGGCCTAAAAAAGTCATATAGTAGGTACTCAAAATCAAAAACGTAATTAACAAAAAAAAATTAAGTCAATTTGCTCTTTTTTCCCTTCATTTAAGTGGTTTTCAACAAAGTTTTCTTTTAACCGAAGAAATGATCATTAAATTATTGAATTGGTGTGCTTATAGTTTATCATTTTGAGATATACAGACTCAAATTTGTACTATTTCGAATTTTCCGCGATTTTATATATTTTTCATTTCTATAGTGCCCCCGATTCTATATTTGTATAGGGTGTTTGGTATTAAATTGAAGCTCTTGATCCGACTGATCGAAATATCACAAAAAACAGTTTTCAAAATTTGAGAATTCAAAATTCCGGGAATATTTCCGAATCATTCCGGGAAGGATCGGAACAAATGTTTTGCCTGGCGTTTGTTTTGACAGATATCATTTACTCTCGCTTTGTTATTCACTATTATTCTGAAAATGGATACTTTCTTTTTACTTTACCAGTCTTTCATTCACATTAACTTGACAGCTGTCAGTTTGTGAACACTGTTTTTACAACTGTCATTTACTTTGTTTTTCAACAGCGTCCAACACAATTTTTCAACACTTTAAAAGCTGTTTATTGCTTATACAGGGTTTTATTTAAGTCCGGGCACCACGTGATCTACTAAAAGTATGCAACCCAATTTACATCATTGGCGTAACAAGCATATTCCGTGGGCCATAATGTATTAATTCCTCTTGCAAATAAGATCGGAAACAGTCAAATAAATTATCGAAATATTCGAAAACTGACGCCACTGGTGACTTTGACACAAATATTACTAAAAGCAACCCAAAAACTACCCACATCCATAAATATGTATAACAAGTTGCCTAACCAATGGTCACGTGGTGCCCGGGCATTAATGTATCTCAATATCTGTCTCTTGAGGTGAGGACCGGCGTCGGTGGGAGACGGAATTCGGCATCAAGCACTACGCCGGCGGCGTCACCTACAACGTCAAGGGTTTCGTCGACAAGAACCGCGACGTGCAGCAGGACGTCTTCTTCGACATCATATCGCGCAGCAGGAGCGAGTTCGTGCAGGAGCTGTCAAAGTACCAGGACCTGACTGGTCCGGCGGGCGCCAACCAGAAAACGGTCAACGGCGGCGTCTCGACGACGGCGTCGAGGGGCACCAGCAAAGGCAAGCCGACCGTTTCCGACGCCTTCCGCCACCAACTGCAGGCGCTCGTCGACGTTCTACAATCGACGACGCCCTGGTACGTGCGGTGCATCAAGCCGAACGGCGACAAGCTGCCCGACGATTACGATGACAGTCTGGTTCTGGACCAGTTGAAGTATCTGGGCATGCTCGATATCATCCGGATACGGAAGGAGGGGTTTCCTATTCATATGTCGTTTGAGGATTTCGTTATGAGGTTGGTACTTGTTTCTATAATATTGTTGCAAATTCGGACTTTTTGTGTGCTCTTGTTGGATTTTTTTTTTGAAATTTGTGAGATATCTGTGGGCGCTATTCAATAATATGGTTGAGGAAAGGTAATTTTTTCAATAAATTTTTCGTTTTGGGAAGAATCTCACAAATTTAGATATTTCAATTCTTCAATACGGGTAGAGTCAAAAAATCATCCTCCCATCTAAATAAAGAAGAAATAACGTAAAAGTTGTAGGTCGAAAATGTATAATAGATACAGGGTGTCCCATTGAACATTTTCACTGCATTTTATTTTCGGAACGATGGCCACTTTTTTCGAAATAATAATAATAGTTGAGACAAGAGAAATATTCAATTTCATGCATAAAGCCACCATTCTGACTTGAATAGACTTGTTCATTTATGCCTTTGACATTGGTCGAAACATTTGAGGGTTATCTTCACAATCAATCAGAAATGATAACGCTAATTTCTATCCAATAGATTGCCTTTGAATTCTCAAAATTCCAGACAAAAATGACTGAAAACCTCTTGATAATAATTTTTTCAAGAATATTTCAGTGTTTCACAAACCGGATAAATCTCAGTAGTAATCATCTACATGAATGATCTTTATTTTTTGGCGAAGAAGAAAGAAAACTTTTTAAAAATCCATGAAAGTGCCTTGAAAATTGGCAACATTTCGAAAATTACTTCGATTGACTCAAATTTTGAAACATATTCTGAAAATAAAAAAAATGCCTCTCAACTATATACCTATTCGAGTTTTTCATCAAAAAGATGGAGAAAGTTCTTTATCCAAAATTTAAACTTTTCATAATTTCACAAAACGCTTTGTCCAAATACTTTCTTTTTTTCCCAAGAGAGAAAACATTGCATAGTTGTTACTTTTCTCTGAAAGAAAAGTACGATAAAAGTTTGAATGCAAAAATTATAAAAATATGAAAAATTCAGTTTTCTGTGGTTACGGTTATTTTTGAAGCCATTCCATTGTAAGCTCAGTGGGAAAATGATACAGAGGTGAATATTTGGTTTTATTTTCTAAGAATTGCGAATACCGTATGGAAAAGTACCTCAGTGTCACTTTAGCACGCTTTAGTCCCTTGATCAACGTGTAGAAGAAACAAATAGAAATGCCTCAATTTATCTTGATATTCAATTACATAATTGATTTTTCAAAGGAAAATTAACCCCCTAAAAATGCGAAAAGTTTCTTTTACAGTCACTAGATTAAATAGTGACTGTAGTTTCTTTAAAACAAATTTAAATTCAATGGTTTCTCATAATTTAGCAAACGGCCTCAACTTGTTACGAATTCTGTCAGATTTTCCAATGAAACACCCAAAATGTTCTCATTCAGTCTTCATTCACTTCATTCACCTGCGTATTGAATAATAATAGTGAATGAAAAATGAGAAATAGCTGGAAAATGTCATTCAAAACATTTCAAAATCTGTAAGATCACTGAAATAATTCGGTTATAATTTTTTTAAATTCACCATCCCACCATCCCTCAACCCTTTCTGACAGTTTTTGGAAACAGTTAAAAAATAGAATATTATTAGGTGAGCGTGTTTTGGTAGCTTTTATTCGCGAGTTTGAAAAACTTACGCCACGAGCCCCAGCGAGTGGCGTAATTCAAACGAGCGAATAAAAGCCAAAACACGCGAGCTTAATACTATGCTTTATCCACTCCAAAACAGTTAAAACGGCTTTCGAAAATTCGCTCAACTTTCAAATTTCATTCAAAACAGCTGTGACGGACAGAATGTAGTGTTGTCAGATCGGCGCGGATTTGTGAGCTGCGAACAGTGCGAAGGGAACTGTTATAAGTGTCATACCTTCATTCATAGCTCTTTCTGGATATTTCAGGTATCTGGTATCTCCGGAGCCGTTCCTATAAGCTCGTCTCCATTTTCACTATCACTTATATCATTCATATGCATATTTTCAATTAAACGATCAAGTAATTTTCGACACTCCACAACACTCGTAACAATTATTCAAACAAATGGTCGCTATTTTTGAATGTCAATTTCGCGATTGTTGCGCTGTTGCCAATTGTACCTGAAAATCGCTCTATTCTGATTGGCCACAGCCAATGCAATAATGATCCCATTAATCGCTGGAAATGTCACTTTATTTCATCGAACTGTGATCTATATCAATAACGCCACCCATTATTACCAAAAATTTCTAATAATAATAATAGTATGATTATTATCTAGGAGTGGATAAATATGTGAAAATTATTACAATATTCTTGAAAATTTTGAGTAATTCGTTAACCATTCACAGAATTACCAAGGATTATCGAACTCTTCCTAAATGCACTATTTATCTTTTGATTTCTTTTACTGTCTGAAAAGTTGAATGTAATCTGTCAAATTTCTGTCACTTTTAGATATCACTGTCTGTCAAAAAACCGTCTTCCCCAGGACGTGCAAAAGGCGTGCCTGTCCCTGCTAGAGAGCCACAAACTGCCGAAAACCGAATGGCAACTGGGCAAGAGCAAGGTGTTCATGCGTTCGTGCGTCCACGAGCCGCTCGAGGACACCCGGAACCGTCTGATCACGTCGCGCGCCGTCCTCATCCAGAAGACGTACCGCGGCCACGTGGCCCGGCGCGACTTCGTCAAGGTGCGTGACGCCGTCCGGCTGATCCAGCACGCGCACAAGGGCTGGAAGTCGCGCATCGACTTTCTGCGCAAGCGGCGCGCCGCCGTCGTCATCCAGAGCCACCTGCGCGGCGTGTTCGCGCGCGAGGTGGCGGCCGCGCTGCGCGAGATGCGCCGCGTCGAGGAGGAGATGCGCAAGCGGGAGAAGGTGGAGGAGGAGCGGCGGGTCAGGGAGGCCGACGAGGCCAGGAGGCGGGAGGAGGCCGAGCAGACGCAGCAGCAGCAGCAACAGCAGACCATCGAGGAGCTCGAGAAGAGCGAAAAGTGAGTTACGGCACGGTTTACTGTTTAGGTGAATACAGTTGAAACATCCTTACGGGAAAAAGTTTAAGCTGTCTTTTGTGTACCCCACCTCTCCTCTTACCATAGACATAAAGTGGCGACATCTAGCAATTGCCATGCGGATTTCTGTGGAACTAAAAAAAAACATCCAGAAATTACATCCACCTTGGATACACTTTTTCACATGCGCATGATTCAACTGTCTCTACCTAAGTTGTGGTTTTGGTCAAGTGTCGAAATCGACTTGTCATATTTTTAACGGTTTGGAAATTTGGATCACAAGGCGCGGCCATTTTGATTCTGTTCTGATGTGACTTTGTGACGTCATCTAAAATGACCACCTCGTAAATCTCAGACTAGACTGAAAGCGTTTAAGTGTGATTTAGCGGCAAAACTGTCGAATTTCATTTTTATGTTTGACATTATTTGGTCGTTTTGAGAACTTTTTGGTAGTATGAGGTCTGTGAAATCCGCTTTGTGTTATGTCAACAGTTCAAGGATTCACAGATGTATTTTTCTCCAATTTCCAAACTTTTAACTCAAACATAATACTTTTCAAAAGTAACAGCCGGATGTGCCAGAAACGTTCTTTTCTAAGGGCCAACTGCACCTCTCTCACTTAAAAGTTAAAGCGAAGCTTAAGCCTTGACTACGATTGTTAACAAAAATTGTTGCTAAGGTTCAAGTTTCACTTAAATTTTAAGAGAAAGCGGTGCAGTAGGCCCTAAGGGCTAACTGCACCGCTTTCATTTAAAAGTTAAAGCGGAGCTTAAGCCTTGACTACGATTGTTAACAACAATTGTTGCTAAGGTTTAAGTTCCACTTAAATTTTAAGTAAAAGCGGTGCAGTTGGCCCTAAGTCATCCAAAACCATCCATCATATGTCACTCTTATTTTTGATATTCTTCGGTTGTTGTAGTTATAATTTTGAGCTTACAAATCGGGGCCAATTTTGAGAAATTTTGACTAGTGTGAGCTCTGTGGAAGTTACCCTTCTAATATCATGTGTTATTATTTCACAGATGTAATTTTTTTTTTCAAATCTTTACGTTTTCAATTTTTCATAGATAAAATGTTTAAAAGTTACGACCGGAAGTGGCTGAACACTCTTTTCTGAGTCATTCAAAATGGCCCCCTCGCAAATGCCCAATTGATAGAGAAATTAAGTGCCGTTTAGCCATAAAATTTGTTTTTTTCACAATGGGAGCACCAAGTGTCAAATGTCTTGTTATTTGTAACATTTCAAGCTTACAAAACGCTGTCATTGGCTGTCATCTTGACAATTTTTCACTAGTAGGGTATGTGCCCACTGGGCAAAGAACATTTCAATACTGTTGCATTTGCTTTCATTTGATATAATTTTGTGTCTGAATGGACCAAGCACAAATATGTTGTTTTTTTTACCTAATTTGCGGCAATACGAGTACATACAAACGTTGGGCAATAAAGGGCAATACTGCTACTGGAAATACTGGGCAATAATAGGAAATATTAGTCAATTTTGGGCAATACGAGGCAATAACAGGCATTTTCGGCAATAAGTTGGGCAATAATCGGCAATGGTCGGTAAACTAGATTCCTGTTTTATCTGTACTGGCAATAAATCGGCATTTTTCGGCAATAACGGCAATACGAGTACAAATTTTCACGGAGTGGTTTACCTCTCGCTAATCTGTGTTGCTTTGAAGTTGTTTTCAATTGATTACACACAAAATGTTTACAAGTAACCGGAAGTGACCAACACATTTGTCAAAGTATTTCAAAATGGCCGTCTCACAAACCTCTGGTTGAAGTGTATTGACTATTGAGTGTCAACTGTAACTTTCCGTTATGACATTTGTAGGGAGACTGTCATCTTTGATGCCGCTTTTTGACATTTCTAACCGAAAAATGTGAAAAGCAATTGAGACATTTAATTAAAGAAACATACATCAACTTCATCAAAGTCCTCAAAATCAAGAAGAAAATGTCTGGATATTTCTCTAATTTCACAATTTTCATGATTTTATTGATATGCGGTGACGATTCCATGAAATTTCAAATTATGAAGTTGAATTGAAGCGTTATTTTCCAAATGCACAAATTTTCACACGGAAGAACAATCTCAAAAGAATCGAATGATTAGAATTGAGAGCCATTTTTTCGACATGTGATTGGAAGCTTTCATTTCCAAAATGGTCGTCTAGAAAGAGTTGCGAGGCGACCATCTTGAATAAACCACCGATTTCATCAACTTTATGGCGTTAGTGATGCAACTCTTTCCAATCTGTCATAAACTTTTTTGACAGCTCCTAATGTCAATTTGGTTTTCAGAGCGGCCGAGCAGGAGATCGCCGCCCTCTCGCACATGGCCGAGCAGCTGAAACCGCGCCTCACCGAACCCCCGGCCGAATCCGTCGACCTGGACAACCTGTTCGCCTTTTTATCGGACGTGCAACCAACCAATGCCAACCACAACAACAACCAGAACCAAAACCGCAACCAGATCATCGACGAGATCGGCGAAAAGATGAACGAGCTGGTCGAGGATCTGGACGTCGAACTGGAGACGGTCATCCAGCAGGAGCTCGAGGGGCTGGCGCAGGAGAAGCAGCAGCAGCAGACGCCCAAGATGGGCCAGCCGACGCTGCCCGAGCCGCGGGAGCCGCCGCCGCCGCCCCCGCCCGCGTTCCAGAACGCGCCGGAAGCGCCGCCGTTAGCTGCGGCGCCTCAAGAAACCCGGAAAGTAGAGATCTGCGTTACCGACCGGAAGAAGAGGGAGGCCGAGCCGATCTACGAGGCGGTGCTGCCCAGGGAGGAGACGTGCGTGTCGCCGCCGCCGCTTCCGGCGCCGCCACGCTTGGCGTCGGAGTCGCCCAAGGCCAGTCCGCCGGTTTCCAGACCGAACAGTGCAGTGGTGAGTCAGCGGCTGTCATTTTTTTGGCAGCAAGGTCGCGTTTTGTCAGTTTCTGGGGGTTTAGTTCGATCGCGGAACCTTGAGACACGAATGTCACGTTTGGTGTCTGCTTTCAGGCCGTAAATGTCACTTTTAGAAGGTACAGTTGGATTATGAAATGAATCGTCGGCCATATTGAAGACATATTTTTGTCGGAAATTAAGTAAACACAGCTGTGTCTGTGGCTATTCAAAATATTTAAATCTACTGTCATTTTGAGATCACAGATGACAGTTGCAGTACTTGCAAGTCGTAAACGCGTATCTGAGAATACTCTGAAAATTATGAATGCCTATTTCAGTATACAGGCTGACTTGTGACTTGTGACACTTGAATTTTCCATCAAGTATACTTTTCTCGACATGAATTATCAGGTTTTTTCCATACTACAGGGCTTTCATTAATGCCCGGGCACCACGTGATCATTAGTTAGGCAACTTGCTATACATATTTAGCGATATGGGTAGTTTTTGGGTTGCTTCTAGTAATAGTTGTGTCAAAATTACCAGTGGCGTCATTTTTCGAATATTTCGATAATTTGTGTCAGTCATTATTGACGGAAGATTTTCAGTACTTTAGGCCTCGCACCATTGAAGAATTGCAGTAATACTTGATTGCTCAAAAACCACCAGTGTTCTTCAATTTTAATGGTTTGATTTGGCTGTTTCCGGTTTTATTTGTCAGAGGAATTTTTTAATACGTTATAGTTCATGGAATCTGCTTGTTACGCCAATGATGTAAGTTGGGTTGCATACTTTCATTAGGTCACGTGGGCCCCGGACATAGATGAATGTACATTCTAGAAGAATAATGTCTAATTTTTTGAGTTTTGAGCTATTTTACCAACAAAAATATTTTTCTGAAATTTGATTGTTGCCCAAAGTCAACTAATGCCGATGAACCGATGAAATTGCCTAACCCCCAATTTCATAATAGCACTTTGAAGTCTCTTTAAAAAAAAATGAAATGAGAATGTGACAAACCAACTCTTGTATTTGTCACATTCTAAACATCACTTTTACTAAAGTGACTTTAAAATTCGATTATGAAAACGGGGGTAAGTCACAAATGGCACCTTTTTAATACTAGCCTTATACAGAGACATAAAAAAAATCCTTCATAAAGGAAGGCTATAATAATCGTTCTGTCTCATTTGAAAACTATTTAAAGGATAGAGATGGATAGAGAGAGAATGAGAGTCATAGCCTCCCTTTAAGGATTTTTTTTGTCTCCGTATGTAAATTTTTTTGAAACTTTTCAAAAATAGTCTAGAAATAATTTAAAAAAGTTACAAATTAATGGCTTTTATGGCTTTTACTGAATAATTCAAACTTCGAAGTAACAAATGCCGCTTTCTGAATGTTTTTGAAATATCAAAGACGTGTTCAAATGGCACTTTTACTACACCGAAATAGCAAATATTGCCAAATTGAAGATACTTTCGAAGTATTTCTTAGTTTACAAATGACAGTTAGAGTACTCCAAATACTACGAATGTCACTTTTTTTAAGTAAAATCGTAAAATCATAAATGTCACTTTCGTATCTACTTTGAGGATGAGAAGTCAACACGTTTGAGCTACTCGAAATTGGTGTCTTGAATTTCGTCTGTCTTTGAATCGCAGCCTCCCAATTGGCGGTACGACCAAGAGGGCGTCAACACGGAGCGCGAGCAGCGTCGCAAGTTCCGCGTCGAGAAGAAGCTGCAGGAGCTGTCGGAGACGAGCGAAAAGGACAGTTCGACGGAGGACGCCTACCACGACATGTTGGAATTCGCCGAGAGCTACTTCAACGCGCACGAGCGCAGTCCCGAGGGCACCATAATGGCGACGCTCACCCGCAAACGTCAGAGCACCGAGATGATACCGAAATGCGACATGGTCAGCTTTTACAAGGGCAACACCATACCGAACAGCCACATCCACATGTACGATCCGGACAACGTCAACATCGCCTGCACCATGTTCAGGGTAAGGCGGGCTCATTCGAAATCGCTTTTAATGGCTTCTTCCGCTACGGGATTCGGAAATCGGTGCGCCATGCATCAATTCTTGAGTGAAAATTATGTTCATACTTGACCGGAAGCGACTGTCATTTTTTTCAAAGATTTGAAACATTTTTCCGTCATTTTTGATGTCATTTATACAGTTTAGTTCAGTTTGCCCATTTTCGGACTTACAACTATGGAAAGTGATAAAACAATTTGCATAATTTCTTAAGTTTACGTGATTAGGTCACTTTAGGTCATTCAGAAAAAAATATAGTTTACAAATTTGACAGAAAATAAAGTAAAAATAAAATACCTATAATTTTCATCCATTTATTCCGGCCAAACCGGAATTTAAACAACATAAAAATGGCCGCAATAATTCATTCATTACAAGTTTTTTGCACTTGCAAGTTGTTGACATTATGAAAATATGAGGATTTTCAATAGTTGGGCACTTGAAGGATGGTATTTTTGGCATTTAATTATTTCTTCAAAAGTTTTCTGTCAACTGTCAAATGACCCAGTGGCGTCGATGGCTAATTTGACTCATGAGATTCATGAGAGCTTAAAAATTCAAACTGCGGTTGGATTGGACAGGTCTAAATTGTCTTAAAACTAGTTTGAACAAATTGGAAATCATTCCATGACCTCAAAATGAGTACATTTGAAAAACTATGGTAAAAAATCAGGGTAAAACTAAAACCTTTTGAAAATGTGGAAAATTTGGAATTTGTGGCTGAATTCGAGGTTCAGGGTTGAATTATGGGGTTGAGGGAAAGGCACCAATGTACGGACGAACCCAAGTTTTTCACCCAGTATGATATCTCTCAATTTGCCTATTTCTGCTGTTAAATTTGTCTCACATGGTCCAAAACTACCTACAGACAGATTAGCTTTGTAATGAGGAATCCATCTGGGAACTAACTTGGAATTTAGAGTTGTTAGGTTTTGTCATGGTTTTGTTACTAAATTAATCAAAATTAAATGAACAGTTGGCTGTTGGCAAAAATATAAAACTTCAGAAAATATTACATTTTGACATGGATTGTCATTTAAATCCTTGCCAAAACAACTAATTTTCCAACAATTTTCAAATATCCTTAATAAATCAAGGTAAAACAACACAAAAAAAGAAAAGGCACATCACTGCATTACAGGGAAGTAGAAAATGATTAAAAAAATAAAATTACAGGCACTTGTCGCATAGTTTTTCCGAATAATCTTGAGAAAAAGTTGATAAGAAATGTTTCAACGGAATTTGAACCTCCAGAAAACAGAAAAATATAGAGATGAAGTTATTTCATTGAACAATGGATTGGATACGTTCGAATAGGTGAAAATTCAAAGTTATTCAAAAATGACAGAAAAAATAGCTAACCCAACTTTTAAAAGCCCATCTCACAGCAAACTTTAGGGTAAAAAGTCAGTGTTACAAAGCAAAAGACACTAAAACTTCAAAATCTAGTTCCTCACTACAAAGTTACGACTAGTATGGGTACCTAAAATTTCACGAGAGAATTTTTTATTGCCGCCGTCACTGGGCCATTTGACAGTTAACCGGGAACTTTAAAAACCTTGAGAAACGTCAAAATATCAGCAACTGCAAGTACTTAATTTGACAGAAAAAGCGAACCAACATAACATTTTTTACTCAAAAATTCAACTGGGAAAGTGAAACCACTATTTACGAAAGCACAGGAAGGCTAGAGTTTCATAATCGAATTTAAAGTCACTTTTCAGTAAAAATGCAGTTTAGACTGTAACAAAAACAAGAGTTGATTTGTCACACTCTCATTTTACTGTCATCAAAGTTCTGTAATGAAATCGAAGGTCAATCAATTCAGACTTTGAACTTTTAATGCAGACTTATCTCTGAATTAAAAATTTTATCTTCATCTAAATTCAGAATTTAGATGTCACATTTAATTGTAGAAAGCTTTTTACGCTTCGGTAAACATTGGTCATTGTCGAAAAACCTACGGATCTTCTGACGTGCTAGAACTTGATTCAGTTTTCCATTAAAAACGTCTCAATTTCCAGGACCTGTGCAAATACATCCGAGGAGAGATGAACGCCGAACGCGAACTTCTGACCATCCAGACGATCATAGCGCACGCGCTCGAACGCGAAGAGATCCGCGACGAAGTTTTCGTCCAGTGCGTCCGCCAGGCGACCAACAACCCGAGCTCGGAGGGCGCCGAGCGCGTCTGGCTCCTGCTGTGCCTGTGCGTCGTCTCCTTCCAGCCGTCCAAGCTGCTCCACCGCTACTTCGTCTCGTTCCTGCGCAAAAATCTGGCGCAGGGCGGGCGCGTCGCGCAGTACGTGCAGTGGTGCGCCGACAACTGCAACAACACCAAGGTGACGGTGCGCGAGCTGCCGCCCTCGAGCGTCGAGGTGGCGGCGATGCGCCGGCTGGGCACCATCGTGTGCCGCTTCTTCTTCCTGGACGGGCGCACCAAGGCGATCGACGTGCACCCGACCGACACGGCCGGCGATGCCGCCAAGAAACTGGCGGAACGGCTCGGGCTGAAGAACTTGGACGGCTGGGCGATTTATCAGAGCAGGGCTGACGGGGAGGAGCACGTGCGCGCCCACCATTATTTGTACGACGTCATCGCGCAGTGGGAAATGTGAGTCGGCGATAACTGGCTTGAGAATTTACTATTCGCGATTATGGCTAAGCAATATGGCAGGGCTCTGTCATCTAACGGGCCGAAAGACTGAGTTGGCATTATGGCAATATGCCAAAAGTCGGCCTCTAGACATGTCAATCAATGTCAATCCATATAATTTTCTGACTTTTGTCATTTGTTGAGGTTCAGATGCGGTTTTATATCGAAATAACGTGTATTGCTGCCAAAATGAACGATATTGTGGCTCTCGGTTACATTGTGACTTGTTTCTGACCGTTTCTTGTGAGTATTTTACACTCCTCATACCACATTTCCTTGAATTTCGTGAAAAACAGTTTTTTTCAGAAAAGTCCGTATTACACTATCATAATTAGGCGTCAGCAACCAATTCTGGAGTTGAATAATTCTAAAAATTTGAATTACCTTGAAATGTCTCAGTTTTCCTATAAAAATAATTTGTTGATGATAATCTTAAGAATCGTATGAAAACTTTTTAGATAATTCGGCAGAATTGGTTGATGGCACCTAATTATGATAGTGTAACACGGACTTTCGTGATTGACATTGATTTTGGGCATATTGCCATGATGCCAACTCTGTCTTTCGGTCCGTTAGATAAAGTTGGCTATGAATATGGCCGCCCGAATGCAGCGATTTTTGTTGATTTTGCCTAGCAACTAATTTGTTGGAGGTAATAGGTCATTTCCATTCCCCATTTTTTCAAATGACACTAATGACAGTTTACGTTTTTGACTTTGACGGCGGAAGTGGATTTTTCCGAGCTCCCTTTTTTGTGTGTTTTTTCGGTTTCCTCAACGCTTTTCGACTTTATCGTGCTTCGAGTTGCTTTGGGGCCGTAAATCGGCCCATCCCAGGAAAATTTTTTTGTTGCTTTGATATTCTACAGGTAAGTTTTTTCTTTTACAAAATTCGAAAAATTGACTGCTTCACTGTTTTTCGTCATTTTTCTGGAAATTATTCATAACTGATATTTGATTGATCAATAGATAATGTAGGATTATATTTTTTACAGCTGTAGTATCAATTGCAAACTTCTACCTTCAAATCTGGGGGTCTCCCGGTGAAAAGTGTTGGAGGACGATCCAGTGAAACTCTTTATGGCAAACAAATCAACTTTCGCCACTAAGGCTTTAACAATACTCACCAAAAATCATCCCCCGTTTGCAGAGTAGAGATGTTTCAACAATTTCAAGACTTTTCCCCAAGTCCGACAGCCCCCTCATGTTCATAAGCTAACTTTATATAACTTTTTATAAAACCTGTAGAAACCGGTTTGATCTTTTCATTATTAAATTTAAAGACTACCAATAAGTGCCGGCATTGTCTGCTTGATTTCCGATTAATATTTTCCTGGAATTTTTATTCTAGGACCCATAAAAAGCAGTTTATTGGTGAAAATCATTTTTATAGGAACTTTTATTCTTATTTTGACCTGAAGAACAAGCCCTGAAGCTGTAGTGAAAGAAGAGAATTTTTATTTGTCTCAGATAAAAAGTGAGGTTATGGATATAATGATTATAATGAGACTATCGTAAGGGCTGTCGGCTTTGGGGAAATGCCTTGATGATGTTGAATCATGTTTAATCTGCATATAGAAGATGATTTGTGTGGGTATTATTGAACTCCTAGTGCAGGAAATTGAATTTTCTGTCATGAAGAGTTTCACTGGATCGTCCTCCAACACTTTTCACCGAGAGACCCCCATATTTGAAGGTAGAAATTTGCAATTGATACTATAGCTGTAAAAAAACATAATCCTACATTATTTATTGATCAATCAAAGCTGAGTTATGAATAATTTCAATAAAAATGACGAAAAACAGTGAAGCAGTCAATTTTTCGAATTTTGTAAAAGCAAAAACTTACCTGTAGAATATCAAAGCAACAAATAATTTTCCTGGGAAGGGCCGATTTATGGCCCCAAAGCAACTCGAAGCACGAGAAAGTCGAAAAACGTTGAAAAAACCGAAAAAACACAAAAACGGGAGCTCGGAAAAACCCACTTCCGCCGCCAAAGTTAAAAACATGAACTGTCATCAGTGTCATTTGGAAAAAGTGGAGGGAAATGGAAATGACCTATTGATACTGGTTACCTCGCTGGTTACTAGGCAATAGCAACAAAAATCGGCGCATGATTTAACTGCCACTACCTAAGCTGTGCTAGTTCTGATTTAACTAGAGATGGGTTTTGGCCCGGAACGTTTTATTTGTTCCGTTCCTTCCCGGAATGATTCGGAAATATTCCCGGAATTTTGAATTCTCAAATTTTGAAAACTGTTTTTTGCGATATTTCGATCCGTCGGATCAAGAGCTTCAATTTAATACCAAACACCCTATACAAATATAGAATCGGGGGCACTAGAAATGAAAAATATATAAAATCGCGGAAAATTCGAAATAGTACAAATTTGAGTCTGTATATCTCAAAATGATAAACTATAAACACACCAATACAATAATTTAATGATCATTTCTTCGGTTAAAAGAAAACTTTGTTGAAAAGCACTTAAATGAAGGGAAAAAAGAGCAAATAATTGACTTAATTTTTTTTGTTAATTACGTTTTTGATTTTGAGTACCTACTATATGACTTTAAGCCCCTTTTCCCTAAAATAGGTCTCGTACTCGGTCTCATATTTGAGTTCGTACTCGGTCCTACGGTCAAGCTCGTACTTGGTCTCATACATATTTTCATTATTTTCAGTAATTATCCTGTTTCCAGTCAAAACTTGAGACCATAACGCACATAAGTACAATAGGAACAGTTGTTTCCACTGATATTTACAAGAAAATACAAGTTCACACACAGTTTTATAATGACGTTTGTGAATATTCCCGGCAATTTATGAAAATTCCGGGATTCCGATTAATGATTCTTCGGCCCAATCATTCCTCCCGGGTTTATTCCCAAATTCGGAATATTTCCGAACTGGGAATAAACCCGGCGACCCATCTCTAGATTTAACCAAAGAGTTTGATATGTCTCTGGATTTTACGCATAAATTGACGCCCGTTCGTCTTTTTTTCCCAGGAACCAGAACAAACTGGCGCCACCTACCGGCCTGAGCACGATCGGCCGCCGCAGCGGCACGACGCTGAGCGGCGGCGAGAACCGCTTCATCTTCAAGCGTCGCCTGTTCAAGACGAGCCGCGAACTGAGCCAGGACCCGGTCGAGGTGAACCTGATGTACGCGCAGGCCGTGCACAGCGTCGTCAAACGGGACGACTTCCCCGTCACCGAGAAGGTCGCCCTGCAGCTGGCCGGGCTGCAGGCCCAGGTCGCCCTCGGCAACCCCAAGGACAACAACAAGCTCGAGTACTACACCGAGATCGACAACTACCTCCCTTATCGGATCAGCAGGACGCGCGGGGACGACGTCTGGGTGCCGATCATAGCGCAGGCGCACAAGCAGTACGGCTCGAACCGGAGCGAACTGACGGCCAAGGCGCTCTACTTGAGCTGCGTGATGCAATATCCGCTTTACGGTGAGAGACGCCATCTTGTTTGGTGTTGCTAGTTTGGTTGCTAGGGACCGCCTGTCACAGTGAAGGTTGCCATTTCAATTGTGGTTTTACATGAGTAACAAGGATGGAGATAGGTCAATGTTTCCAATCCAGCTCAAAAACTAGCAAATATTTTTCGACGGGATTTTCGTCAATCTGAAAAGAATCCTCTTTTATTGGCTCTGACTGAAAATTAAGTATGGTTCGATTGAATTTGAGGCGTAAATTAAGCTTTTAAAAGTGTGTGGATTTAGCTTGTTCTTATAATCCAAAAATCTCAAACAAAAATCATTTTTCCAAACTTAAATTTATACTCATGTAAAACCTCAATTGACCGTCTCTATCCGAAATGGCAACCTGAACGCCGAACTCCAAAAACATTGGCTGTTATTGATGCAGAAACTTGGAAACGAAACGCTTTATAAAAGGGCGACTGTATTTCTTTGATGGTTCTGACTTCTGAGTCATAATTTTTGTTCCATTTCTGGTTTAACTGGGATTATTATTTTTTGACATACATATTTGCTAAAAACACCTATATTTTCCAATTCGTTCTCTATGATTTTTTTTATGACATTCACCGGAAAAGAATCTCAAAAATTTGAGAACAAGATTTGAAAAAATTATCGATTTTTTCCGTTTTACTATTATTGTAATTATTCAACAATCAAAAAAATCCTTCATAAAGGGAGGCTATGGATCTCATTCTCTCTATCCTTTTAGTAGTTTTCAGATGAGACAGTTCTCCGTAGATGAGACATAACGATTATCATAGCCTCCCTTTATGAAGGATTTTTTTTATGTCTCTGTATGTATTTCACTGGAAATGGTTGAAAATTCGCAATTTTTGTACGTTTTTGAAAGTTTCGGCGTTTTTTGACAACATTTTTTAAATGTCATTGTCATTTTCAAATGTAATGGATGATTTTCTACAAAAACTTACAAAACGATTGACGCTGGAGTAAAATACGCAAATATGCAATTAGGACCGTTTTTTATCAAGTTTCATAAAGAATTAAAAGAATCGTGACATTCAAAATTCAATTTCAATAAAAAAAACTGCCGAAAATAGGGAATGTAACACGAATTAGATTCAACGCCCTCGTGCTTCAGTTTTGGTCATTATTTTTTTTTTATAAAATTGACATTCACGTGTGATCCAATTAAAAACCTTATACATATTTAGAGCCGAACTAGTTCGGTTCTGGCACGAAAACACGTTAAAAATCTAAACTGTTTCGCTAAATGACTAAAGTCTATTCGTCAGAAAGTCCTCAGATTAGAATTCTGTCAAAATTGGTAGAAACCTACCGGAAAATTCACTCTTGAACTATTTTCCACTTTTATTGCAAACAAATTCAGTAATTTAGAAAGCACTCAAGAACATGTCAAAAGTATCTTTTTCGATTTGTATTAAATTCAACCAACTTTATAAATTAGGAAAACTCGAGGTAAAATTGACCTTTACAACATTTTTCAAATGACAGTAGGACGGGTTGTCAATATTATATGGGAACCTTTTCAATTGGTCGGAAAGCTTTTGTCTTGGGAAAATACAAATTCATATTCGACATTACTTAAAAAAAATATAACTTTTGAAACGTCAAATGCTCGAGAAAATGCAGTTCTATTTTATTCATGATTCCAAATAGCAGTGAGACCTCTGGCGGTCAAAAGCTAACGAGTAATATTTTGACATTTTGTAAAATATTCAGTGTTGGCGAGGCTAATTGTTGGTAATCCGAGCTATTATATTATGGTTTTCTTCTGGTAAGATATATTCAAAATCATTGATCAAGTTGATAAAGTAAACGAGTAGTTAACTATCGAAAAACAGCGCCCATATCGGTAGTTGAAATGGGCCAATCAGTCACTATAGTATGTAGAAGCGTAAAAGTGAAGTTCAGAATGTGACGTAACCTGACCTGAGTTGATTTGTCACATTCTCATTTCATCTTTAAATAAAGTAGACTGAAATTCGATTACGAAAACGGGGGTAAATGATGAGAAATCACTGTTAATAAGCCAGATTTGACGAAAAATCAAAGCTGGCAACAGTGTGACACAAAGTAAGTGACGCCATCTAACCTCCAAAATGTCAATTCGCAGGCACCACCATGTTCCCGGTGACGTACCGCGGGTACTGGTCGTACGGCAACTCGCTGATCCTGGGCGTCAACAGCGAGGGCCTCCTACTGATCAAACCGGAGGACAAGTTCGTCCTGAACGAGTACCGGTACCAGCAGGTCGAGAGCATCCTGCTCGACCCGAGCGACAGCTTCATCACGATCACGCTGCAGCGCCACCTCACCGACAACAACCACAAGTGCTTCGTGTTCGAGACGGCGCAGAAGAACGAGATCGGCTCGCTGATCGCCAGCTACTGCCCGCAGCTGGCCGGCTGGCTGACGGCCGACAGCGAGGCCACGCAGAAGCGCGTCAAGGGCGTCACGAACGAGGACCGCGTCCGGCTCTATCACAACCTGGTCAACTGCCGGCGGTCGCTCGTGGATCACGAACTGTTGAGGAAACCGGTCGATTCGTCCGGGTCGTTTCTGCGCAACACGCTACGCCGCCTGAGCAAGCACAAGTTGGACAAGTTGCGGCAGGAGCACGGGGGTGACACGAGCGAGACGTACAAGGGCTTCCATTACGCGTTCTGGGCGTTCAGCAGGCAGCAGTTGCCGCAGAGCATCAGTCGGCTGCCCGAGGCCGAGGAGCAGATCATGTTGCAGGTGAGGGGAACGAAAGCTCCGTGTGTCTGTCAGAGAGTGTGGGGAAATTAGGGGAAAATCTTTCGCCGTCAAATCATGACATACCAGTCTCCTCAACAATGTATTCCTTCAAGAATTAGGATTTCCCGCAATAACTCTTTAACGGATCATTTTCTCCAAAATAAACATCAGACAAATTTGAAAGAGCAATTGATTTGGCGTCTTTTGATGTAGAAAAATACTATTGGTGCCATTTGAAATAATCAAAATATCGCAGGTTTTCTAAACGTGAATTTGATTCAAACATTTCGAATAGAATTTGGTAGATTATCCTACTTTCGCGTATATCAAAATGAAGCTACATTCACCCTCTACAATAAATGATGAGAAAGTTCAGCGCTAGCTCTTTTAGTTTTGGAAATATTTCAACTAAAATCGGAGGATATTTTTTGGGGAAAACAGTGATTATCTCGAAATCTCTTCATTTTAACGGATGAAGACCTTTGATAAAGTGACCTTATTTTAAGCCGTTGAATGCGAAAATCGAACAAAAAATTGTATGTTCCATTTGAAATTCAAAAGTTGAGTGTCGTCCAGGCTTAAGAGGACACTCTGTAGAGTGGCCAATATTTTAGGGTTGTAGACTATCCTCGTATAAACATTTTTCATTATGAAATTTTTTTCATAACTTCACAGGTAAAGGCGCAATTCTCATTTACCGCACTATTGGCGGACGCTGTATATGTATAAGGTGTCCCGTAATAACGTGTACAAGGTTCTAGCAACAAACTCAAATTAGGTAGTGCTGTCCCAAATTATCTGTGCCCCAAGGTCGGATGCCCATTCGTACAAAACGCTAATAAATGAAACCAAATCTTGTGTTCAATATGGAGAAGACCAGTAGCGCCGATAGTAAACTTCCTCTTTGCGTTGAAATTACGTAAAGAAAATAATAATTTGATTATTTTGCTGGTATTTGAATGTCTAATGGTTATGCTATATTTTCTGTCAATTATTGATTCATTATCCCTCTAATATAATCATTATTCATGAAAAATAAGGAATAATATCTCGACTTCGCCCCCAACCCCAACTTTGTTACGCCACTATCGACGTAATTTCTATCTCACATTTCCGAACTTGCCCGAAATTTCATTCGGAACCTGCGCGAGCCGAGGCACAGAAACTTTGGGACAGCTCTAGAAATGGTACAATTTAACCGAAATGACCTGTCCAAAATTTTATAGAAAAAAAGTTCTAGAGTGTTGAACTGAATTTTTGTTGTGGTTGAAATTTGTCATATTTTGAAGATATGGATTCAAAATTTTGATTTCCATAAAAAATTAAGTGAGAAATTAGCGCGATTTTTGACTGGAATTGTTTTTTTTAAGGATGAATAGTTTCAAAACTGGCATTAAGTGATCTTTTTTTAAGTAAAAGTATCAGGCAGTACCAATTTTTGAATCGATATTCCCAAAACTTAACAAATTATTGAAAAGAATGAAAAAACTTCTAGACTGAGATCATTTTGGGTAAATATCGTTCTATTTTAAGCTTTTGTGGTAGAGCGTTGTACACGTTATTACGGGACACCTTGTACGTACAAAGTCATAAGTCATAATATTTGAACTTCTACAACTTCTTGTGCGTTCTCATGTCACAAAACAATACTATAAAGGGCACTATTATTTACATAAAACACTATTCCTCATTTAGAAGAGCACAGATACGCAGAATAACCAGTTCTTCTCTTGAGAAATACATATCTTGTTCTATACTAAGAACCTAAGAACACGATAATTCTCAAATGAAGATTTGTAACACGTGATACTCCCTCAAGTTACCATAAGATTTTTTTATTATTTTCCTCAAACTCTGAATTTTTCATAGTGTAAAAGATCGGTTGGGTGTCATTTCTGGGACATAATTTTCAAATCGGTTGTTATCATTTTCATCCTAACCTCATTTGGATAACCACAGTTTAGGCCAACTGTCAAATGACTCAGTGGCGGCAGCAATAAAAAAATCATTAGTGAGTTTTTCTCGGAGTTTTTAGACCATTTTAGACAGGTCCAACACTAGAAAAAGTTGAATTAAGAGATTTCTCAATGTTCTTTTGATTGCCCGTACAGTGTCCTTTTTTCTAGATTTTCCAAACGGTTTTTAGCCTGGATCTCTGGTTTTCCCAAATTTTCCACATGTAAACGTTTTGAAATCATGAAAAATGATTTACAATTTATTCAGACTAATTTTGGGCCCATTTAGGCCTAATCTCAACATGAAAGAAATTAGTGAACACCGTCACTAAAACCATTTGACAGTTGACCGGAAGCTCCATAAACGTTAAAAATATCGAACTGCAAATACCCAACTCAGATTCAACGTATTTAACCTGGAAGTCGCGGTTTTTATTGTTGATACAGTGTATTTTCGACAGTTTTTTCAAGGTCCGGTATTCTCAACTCGGTTGAACCTCCGGTTACCTAGCCGGACCTTTGGATGTGACCGTTATTTTTCCTTTTTAACCAGAAATGTTACAGTCCAAGGTCCCAATTAGTTAACAGGAGGATCAACAGATGTGAAAGTACCAGGCTTCGGACGATTATTTCGAGTTCCGTCGCCCAAAGTGGAGGAAATCAGTTTTCTGCATTACCGACAACCATTTTAACGTTTTCCACCCCTTCCCGTTGCAGGTCTTCCAGATCATCCTGACGTACGCCGGCCTCGGCCAGAACGGCGAGACGATCCGCCGCGTCGAGGACGAGCACGTCTCCCTGCTGCAGACGATCCTCGAGCGGTGCATGCGCAAGGAGACGCTCCTGTGCGAGCTGTACCTGCAGCTGATCAAGCAGACGACCGACCACCCCGACCCGAACTCGCGCGTCAACCTGCGCCACTGGGCGCTGCTGTCGCTCGCCTGCTCGGTCGTGCTGCCGCCCAGCAAGGCGGTGCGCCGCTACCTGATCGCCCACCTGAAGCGGTGCGCCTCCGACTACGTCACCGAGGAGGGCAAGTACGCGCGCTTCGCCGAGCGGTGCCTGGGCAAGACGCAGGGCACGCGCAGGCGGCAATGGCCGCCCTCGAGGGAGGAGATTTTGTGCACGATCAACAGGCGGCCGGTCTATGCGCGCTTTCACTTCATGGACGGGCAGTACCACTCGGTCGAGTTCCATCCGTCGGCCACGGCCAAGGACGTGCTCGAAATCGTGAGGGACAAGATCGGGCTGCATTCGGAAGCCAAAGGTCAGTTCATATGCGAGATTTGCGTTTTTCTTGCTTTGGGGGTGGAAAATCGTCGAAAAGTGAGGTTATGGTATTTTGAATGATGAGTCAGAAGAGGACAGAATCCGCGGAGTAAAAGTTTTCTGCGATTTGTGTACACTATTTCGAGCCAACGAGCAATTCAGTACCGACACTGCTTTGCTGCTTCCGGAAATTCAGTAAGAAAGTCGATAAATGTCATACTTTTGGTTTGTTCGTGCAGCAGTTTGGGACAGGTTTGTAAAGTTTGACGCATGCGCACAAGCTTGAAGCCGTTCTACCAAGGACACGGACTGTTTCCTGGCCACTTTCTGACTGTCGGTCCGGTGTTCTTGCAGGAAACTTGTGATTAATTTCTAGCTGTTTGCAAACTGTTTTTTTTTATTACTCCATGAAATTATACAGTCTGTTCGATAGAACGTTAAGTAAATATTCTGACTTCTCGTCGTGGATTAGTAGTTCGTGACATGCGCAGGTATTAGTCCGTTTAGCTTTCAAAAACGCGTTTCTGCATCTCTGACCACTTCCTGACCGGTTCCAAACTCGATTCTACGCACTAAAAGATCCGAAACCGGTCAGTGACAGTTTACAAACCGTCCGCACTTAAGGTTTGTTCGTGCACGTCACATGTGGACCGGCTTGCAACCTGTCACTAACTGTTTTCGGATATTTTAGTGCGCAGAATCGGCCGTTGCTAATTTGTGATCGGTCAGAAAGTAGTCAGAGTGGCAAAAACGCGGTTTGAAAGGTAATTGAGCTATTAAGTGTGTTGTTACAAACCACTAGTCCACGCCAAGAAGTTCTGACCACTTTGACGGTTTGCAAACAGTCAGAAAGTACTCCGAGGATTTTTGCCCAAACACCGGACTTTCAGTCAGAAACTGGCTAGAAACCTTGGTTTAGTACACTAAACCAAGCTACAGTCCAATTTTTAAGAGAAGGAACTTACGTCACGAATTTATTAACGAGTTTCGCGCTACGTTATTGTCGAGGCAGTACATGTTGAAAAGAGACATTACGGACATTCATGTCCTCCCAAAACTTCCATAAGAATGCATGAGAATGATAAAGATGGCTGCATAAAATACCTCTTAGTGCACAACCTCCATTCGCTGTCAAACTGAATTGTCAACTGTAAGATTGTGTCAAGAACTGATATTGAGTGTTCTCCGGATAATTTTATTTCTGAACGACTTCGGATCACTCCAACCTTCCCCCGGTACGTTTCTGAACGCTCTCCTGTGTGTTTTAATTACTCTTCACTTCAGAAAATTCTTGCTGAACTAGCCATGACGTCATTTACAGAAGAAACATTTGCGACATACGTCACCGTTGGCGTTCGTACCACTAAAATTGATGACGTCGGTTCGTTCTTTCAAAAATTGGACTGTAGAAACCAGTACCTGCGCCAAGCTTGTGCGCATGCGTCGTACTCTGTGGACAGGTTCACAACTGTTGCCCGAACAAACCTTTCATTTGTCTAAAAGTGCCAACCCCTATTTTCTAAAAATTAAAAACCTTAAATTGTTGAAAATGCTAAATTTCACAATATCTAATACCTATGATTTAGATATGTAAAATCACATTAATTGAATGGTGTTTTTGGAAAAGCAGATTGTTTTTTGTTAATCCATTTTTCAGATATTGGTCATGTTTTTACTGATATCATTTCCTTTTCTGATTTTCGAACCAAGTCAATCAACAATTGAATTTCATTATGTTTCGGTCAGAATGGTTCGGAAAAAAGAAAAAAGGATGCAAGATTTTTTTATGAAATAGTCTATTAGAAAGAGGGTTAAATCTCGCGAAAGGTTTTCTGCAGATTATCAAATTTAGCCAAGACACTAACTCTCATATTCAAAATTGTTCCAACAATAAAAATCAACAAAAGTTACATTTTGGTTAAAACAACCAAGAACTGGACAACTGGCTCTATGACAGTTGACCTGTGGTTACGCTGACCTTGGATTAAACTGGGACTGAACAGCCGAATAATCGATTAAAAATGACAAGAGAAGGAAAACTGGAAAAATCCATGCGAAAATTTCCCTAATTTGTCAAATTTGTCAATTTTTTTTGTCGATATTGCAGGCTACGCCATCTACGAAGTTTTGGGCAACTCCGAGCGAAGCCTGGCGGCCGAAGAGAAAGTGGCCGACGTGATGGCGAAATGGGAGCGGTACCGAGCGGCCACGGCCGCCGGCACGGCCGGTAATACAGCGACCGCCAAACGCACAAGACCCCAACACCACTTTTTCCTCTTCAAGAAGCACCTCTTCATGGACAACTTCATAAACATCAACGACCCCGTCGAAAAGGAGCTCCTCTACCACCAGGTTCTACACGATTTACGCACAGACCGTTTCCCGGTCACCGACAAAGAAGCGGTAAACTAAACTAACCTCAAAATCCAACAAAAAAAAAACACAAATCTACTTTCTGTTCTAGATGATGTTGACAGCTCTACAAGGCCAACTAGAGTTGGGCGATTTCAACGACACTTTACACGATTACCGGCCGATCGCTTGCCATTGTTTGCCCGCTAGATTAGTACCGATGCTGCCGCAAGAGGGCGTCGCTATGCATCACCAATCGCTGAGGGGAATGACGGCCTCCGAGGCCAAACAGGCCTTCCTCAACCTGATCCAGAGCTGGCCCCTGCACAAGGCCACCATCTTTGACGTTATGGTGAGTGACGGATCGATAATGACAGCTGTCAAAAACTTTGACGTTTGTTTTTTTTTCAGCAATCTTTCACCTCGAATTGGCCGAGAGTTTTGTGGTTGGCCGTGGACCAAAAGGGCCTCCACCTGTTGGAGCACCGATCCCGCAACGCCCTCTGCACCTACGAGTACAACACGATCCTTAGTTACTCTCCGGCCTTGAACTATTTGATGATAATAACCGGGAGCGACCGGAAGCAGAGCAAAGTGATTTTGACGACGGCCCAGGCGTTCCAGATCGCCACCCTGATCAGGGAGTACATGGAAGTTCTGCACGGAGACGCCGTCGAACTGAAGAGGGCGCAACAGCAGCCGAAGAGTCGGCCGGTGAGCGCCCTGCACCCGAACGCGCCGCTAGTGCCGCCGCAGCCCAGCTAGAAGAGGGTCACTTTCGCAGATCAAATCAGCGCCAGTCACTATTGACGAGTGACGGATCTGCGAAAAGCGCCCCCTCTGATCTGTCACAATTTGACAGGTGACAGATTGCGATAACGACGTGGATCAAATTGGAGAAGACTGCGGTAGAGAAAAGGGTGAACCATATTTTATTGACGTGCGTCAAAGTTTCCCAAAGTTCACTCGACCGATTTGTGTGTGGTCGATTCAAGTATTACCACTTCAAATTTTTAGACAAGACATATATAATATTATTATTATCATTAACATTATTAAATATTAAATACAACAATAACTGCGCGACTAGTCAAAATAATTAATAATAATTAAAACGTGTACATAACTATAACAGATTTAAAAAAGAACAAATTGTACAAAGCTAAGCTGTTGACATTTACGCCATTTATGATAATTTATTTATAATTATTTGTTTGTGTATTCATGACGTGACATGTGATAATCTCAGTTATTTCGAGTATTTAGACGAAAATAAATAGAAATTACAGGAATCTTACTTACCGACCAGTCGATCCGTGACCTCGTGGGCGTTCTCCTTGGGGTTGGCGATGCGCGACCCGAACTGCAGCGCCCTCTTCTTGAAGCAGGCCGCGTTTTTCAGACCCAAATGGTGCGCCACCGTTCTCAGCAGGATTTTCTCGCCGAAACCCAGCGGAATTTGACGTAACGGCCACGACCTGAAACGTCAAAATAGTAGTACACTACTTTACCTACAACCCAAAAAAATTTAATTGAGAAACATCAATTGATTGCGTGATTTCTGAGATAATAAGTTTTTCTCTGCATTTTTCAGCAATTCTTTTATTTGAGGCGGAAAGTCACTTTCACTATGACTTTTCTGCACAACATTTTATTACCACTTACTAACTTAACTTTGCTTTTATAATCTCTTCGGAAACTAACTAACTTCCAAATTAAAATGATGACGGCGAAAATTAATGAATTTTATCACGGTTACTATGGTTACAAAACAAATTGGTGCCAACCATATATCTGCTGACAAGAAATTCCCCAACTGTGCGATCGGTTTACTTTACACAACAAGCAGTGTGTGTAAACTGTAAAGTGACATTTACTGCGATTGTCAGTTGTACAAAATTGACAGCTTTACATGGCGGTCGCAGACAAACGTCAAAAACTCGCTCGAAGTAACCAATACGACTTACTTTTCCCAAGAGTTGAGATTTTTCGAATACCGCACCAAATTCTCGTCCAGATACGGAGTGCGCAGTTGGCGGCCGTGGTCCGAGACGACCCGATCGTCCCTCCCCAAATTCCGGTGAGGCAAATTCTGCCAGTCTTCCTCCAAAGAGGCGTGCAAGCCGCTCCAACCCACCCGCCATAAGGCCGAACGGTGCCTCATGTAGCCCCCAAAGATTTCGTCCGCTCCCATGCCGACCAGCAGCACCTGGAACCAAAATGGCGACGGTTCGACACCTCCCGATTACAGTTTCCTGTACTCACCCGACTCGGAGAAGAGTATTCCTTGGTTTCGGCCCGACTGGCGAACCAGAGCGCGCACCCCAAACTGTCGTCCAGGACGGTGTTCAAGGGGTGGATCAAATCGGCAATGACGTCACGTCTCGATCGGTTCAATTCCTCGATAGTCACGTTGACAGGTACGAAGTTCCAGGTACGGTTAGGGCAGAGCGCCTTCAATTCCTTCAGAGTTTCCAAGGCGGTGATTCGGTCGGGTGTCAGGAAATTCTCCTTGCCCTCAAAAGCCACGTTGATCAGGTCGATCGGCCGATCTTCTTGCGTGGATTTATCGGCGAGTAGCGCCAAAATCGCGCAATCCACGCCTCCGGAGAATAGAACACCGGTCAAGGAATGTCTGCATTTCGACTTTTTCTCGATGCAGTTCTTGCAAAACTGCGGCTGGGTCGAGATCCGCTTAGCGACGGCGTCCTCGAGCAGCCCCTCGATTTTCACCACCTTGTTCAGCCAGTTCGGATTGGTCATGAGGAAGTCGAACTCGTACTTTTCCTCCTTGTAGGCGTTCAAAATCCCGAGGTCTTGGTCTTGGGGCGGTTGGAATGTGTCCAGGGACTCCACGACGTCATCCTCCGGGATGATCGCGAAATGCGCCCCTAGAAAGGTCTCCAATTCCGTCAATTTGTTGGCGAAATTGCGGTTGCGGCGCCTCCACGGGTGCACGATCCAGCTCTTCGAGTTCAAGTCGTAACTGAAAGTGCCGATGGCCGGCACTTCGATGAAATCGTAACCGGAGCCTTTCCTCGCGACGCTCGTGATCACGAACTGATCCCCGCTGTCGTTTTTGCCCAACAGTAGGCTCCTTCGACCGTAATGGTCCCGTCCGAAATCGATTCGTTTCTCCTTGTAGTTATAGCGGATGAAAGCGTACGGGCCTTGGATTTCTTCCAGGTTGTCGACGGCGTTCATGAATTGACGCGTGTCGCCCGTCTCGATGCGATCGGTTGAAGAGACGGAGCCCCCGAATATGTCGCCGTTGTAAAGCAGGAGAGCGTCGTCGGTTTCGAGGGGCTGCGCCGTCATTTTCTTGCCTTGTAGCCACAAGACGCTCGCGGCGAAGAAGAGATCGATATCGTCGCATTTCAGCTGCTTGCAGTTGGAGCTGTCGGGGCCGCGCCTTGAAATGTTCCGCTCAAATAAAGTCCGGAACTGGAAATAAGTGAGGTTAGATCGGGGCCTCAAACTGCAATTCTCGAGGTTTAATCACTTTTGCGTGTAATTCCGGTGCAGCGCAGTCGGTTGATTCTGAAATTAGACAGAAAATTCCGCACATTTTGCACTAATTTGTAGAAATGTAAAGGAGAGAAAATCTTAAAAAGCTAGGTTATGGTTCGACTTTTGACATTGACAGCAACAGAAATAAGTATGGTGCGTTCAGTAACTAAAAGTAATCTTTCACATAATAAAGAGAATATGAATTCCGCTCTTGAAAATTAGTTCAAGCTACAGTAATTGATGAGTTTACTGTCCTGACTGCGTTTCATGTTCGCATTTTTCAATAATTTCCTGATAACTTCAGATATGATGAATAAAATCACAAAGAAACTTTCGAACGCACTTTGGAGTGTTCATCACTTTAACCAATCAGAATTGTCTAAAATGGCGGAAAATTCAAACTTCCAATTTAAATTATCTTGCTTTGAGCCATGGTTTAGTTCTTCAGTGAACAATTCTGGCAATAATTTCAACTTAGTCAACCAATAAACAATATATACACATTCTGGAAGGTAGTAAAATAGTTTATTCAAAAGGAAGAGGTAGATTGAGATTCTTTTTTACAAAGATTACGTGGGCAATTTACAAATCTTTGAATGACGTACACTCGAAGAATTTCTGTGAGCGTATAGCTGCATAATCCTCACCTTTACTTGGCTTAAGCCGAGTTCCCCTTCCCCACAAAGTCTACTTAGTTCCTACCCAGTTATTTACAGGTGGGACGAATAAGTCGGACTTCAGGTAGAAACTGCTTCTCCGCTTCAGTGTCCGGGTCACCGTCGCGAACTCGCGCCAGAAAAAGGTCGAAATGACGCAATAGAGACCAGCGAAACCCGGAAAAAGTGCAACGATGGGCTCGAAGATCGAGTACGTGGACTCGTCGCAGATTTACGCGACGAGCTACGTGCGCAACTCGAAGGCGATCGGCGTCCTGTGGGCCATCTTCACGATCTGCTACGCCATCATCAGCGTGGTGTCGTTCGTGACGCCCGAGTGGATCGGCGACGTCGACGGCGACAGCCCGGGCAAGTTCGGCCTGTGGTCGGCCTGCTCGTACGTCGAGGAAAAGGGCGAGGAGTGCCGGGGGCGGCTGGACGATTTCGCCGGCATCGGCAGCGCGCCCTTCCAGGCGGCCACCGTCTTCGTCGGCCTGGCGGTCCTGGCCGCCCTCCTCACCATCTGTGCCATGGTCCTCTTCTTCTTCTGCCATTCGACGACCGTTTTTCACGTGTGCGGCTGGATGCAACTCGTTTCCGGTAAAGAACAATCCGATTTTCGTCCTTTTACACACGCGTGGAATCGTAAAAATCCATGCACTGTCTTTATATGCCTTACCATTACAGTATTACATAACTTATTAGGTAAAGTACTCATTACCGGTAGTACTGGTACTTAAATACTTCTATAGCTAAATAATAACAGCTGCTGATTCATATAGGAGAGTTCCATATCAGTGAACGAGCCCATCCTTATTGCCTTTGTCTTCGACTTATTCACATTCAAATGCAATGGGAAGCATTAATTTTTTTTTGAATTCATATTGTTGCGCTCTAAAAATCTTGGATTGAAATTGTACCTGTTTTACTTCCTTCGACGTAAAGGCGTAACTAATGAATATTAACGTTGTATTTATCTCGTTTTAAAGAATTATACCGTGCTAAGCGCATTCCATCGTCAATTCTACTTTGTACAGCACATTACACTGAATATTTTAAGGTCTATACTCGTACCTAAACCTAAAGACAATGCCAAAGTGTAGTGTAGGTAACAAAGTTGGAACTCTTCATAAAGGGAGGCTATGTCGATCGTCTGTCTCTATCCTTCCAATAGTTTTCAGATGAGACAGAATGACATCCATAGCCTTCCCTTATTATGAAGAATTTATTTTATCGCTCCGTATAAGAAAAGTCAGAGAGAGCCGATTGACAAATTTAACCAATCAGCAAAACATTGAAAAATGATGATGGATGATGAAGTTGAAAGGTTATATAAATATTACAAAACAATTGGTTTTGTTTACATTATTTCCTAGGTTTCTCACAATTTATATGTAAATCCTTACCTAGATACAATAGCATCCAGTGGTGCTAACTTATAGAAAACAACCTTAAAGATATTATTGTCGTATCAGGTGTTCAGACGGTTTTGTAAAATTCTACATAATTTACATACAGGGTGTCCTAAAAATGGTGGACCCGAGGTATAAGGGCCGATTCTACCGTCAAAATAAAAGAAAATGTTCCTATGATCCCCATTCAAAATTTCCAGTACATTTTTGGGAGGATGAAAAACTTCTGCTGATTCCTGTATCTTCATCAATTCCAGAGATATTGAGATTTTTGTATAGCTGATTCGAAAACAAAAAACTAAAATTTGGAATTCGGAATTATTACCTCTTTTGTTTGGAAAACTGTACAATTTCAAGTCGCGATATCTCTGGAACAGTAGAAGTTAGACTGAAAACCTATTGAAACATCTGAAAGCTTTCAACATTCTTCATCATTTTTATTCGGGGTATTTTGGTCTAGCTTTCAAATTTTAATATTTTGTCCTTCGATCAACGGCACCAAAATCGCTATATCTCTGGAACTAATGAAGATACATAAATCTTCAAAAGCATTTCTGAAAGTCTAGGGTAGGCTATCTTTTTCATCTCAAACATTTTCTCGCATGTGGTTATCATGCGTATGAAAAATGTACTGGAAATGTTAAATGTGACACCCTGTATCAAGTAAGCGTTTGCGGACCATAGTTTATAGGAAGTTTTTCTTTTATTTTGACGAGAAGAATCGGGCCTTATACCTCGGGTTCACCATTTTTAGGACAGGCTGTATAATAAAAAAAATTGAACACCTGGTATTTCATGATTTACAATATGCAGGTAATTTCATTCTGAAAAGAGATATCTTAATTTTTGCGAATCTCATCATCATTACCCATTGACCCAGAATTGCAGGCAGAATCGTGTCCGATAAAAGACTGAAAGACTGTCGATTATCGTGTGTGCATCGCGTACTTTTACTATGCGAATGGGGCACGCGAACATGAAAAATAAGAAAAACGTTCAACAAAAACTCACAAAAATTACTCAAGACTGCAAGTGAAATTTGTGTCGATCGACTTAACCCACTATCACCATACTCACTGCATACAGGAGTACATTAATTTATTCCTAGGTGTTCGCATTTATAATATTATTTCAAGCGGTCATAAAATGCTATCCTATTAGATCTGTTTGCGACCGATAAAGTGCTATTTTACGACCTATATGTTCTTAACACCCATAAGTCATAACATGGGTCATAACCCACTTTTTATGTATTATTATTTTCAATTTTCACAACCTCGTTCGAATGGAGTATTCTAATTACGTCACGGCATTTTTATCCTGCGAGATGGTTCATGATGATGCGAATTTTCACTCTTTTAAAAGATTAAAAGAAGCAAAGATCTCTGCGGTTTTGTATTGTTCAAGTGAAAGTATATAAAATCGTAAAATCGGAAGACAAAGAGAAGTTCGAGCAAAATATCCAGTTATACCTTTTACCAAACCCAATGCCAAATTTTTATTTTATTTTAATTAATGAGTTAATCGCAAGTGCCGGCGTTTAACTTGGGGCGGAATGCAACCTGCTTATGATAAAGAATAGTTGTTCCTGTATTACTGGTCTTATGAACTAATTATGTGTAACCGTCAAGCTATAAGTGTTTGTAAACATACATAATAGATTATTATACCCTGTGATCAAATGAATTTCTGACTTACTGCGGCATTAAAACCTATTAAACAATGACTGGGGATCGTCCTAATTTCAAGATATGGCGATTTGAAGTAAATTGGAGAATCAAAAAATGTAAATACGCGATTTTGCCTCTTAGATCATGTAGTAGGCAACATGAATAAAAGAAAATTAGTATGGAGAATAAATAAATCACCTGCGGTTTGAATGGTGTTATGCAAGTTTAAATATCCATGAAATTAACAGGAAATTTGACCGATTTGAAAAATTATGGGAAAAGTTAGCATTAAAAAATAAACACAAAGTATACGAGTACACTTTTGCTAGTCCTGTTATAGACTTTATTATTTATGATGTAAGAAATTAACTGTGTTTGCTATTATGTATCTAACAACTGTATTTGTATATTCAACAAAAATACGAGTATTAAATGACCAAGGAACTCATTACGGCTCACAGTCAACATAAATTATAATTTTATCATACTCATCTAATGTCTGCACTTATATTTTATCTGCCAAACACATTTTGAAATTGATTTTCCTCTAGGTATTGGGCGAGAAAATGATAATGTTCATGTCGGAAATTCAATTAGCACTTAATAACTGAAAAGTCATTCGAAATGAAATATTCTGTATTTTCATGTCAAGAAGATCTATTGATTTCACATTCATACCCGCATAATAATAGCTATATTATAGCTAAAATAGCTGAACTGTGAAATTTCACAACATTGTTCTTAAACAAACGTTGCACTTCCCGTTCCATAGTTCACACAACACAAAATCCAATAAACCATTAAAGTACAGAAAAAAAATTAAGTGACGCATCAATAAATTTCTCCGATCAGCTTGTTGTACTCTAACCGAAAATTATGAAATTTCATTCCATCTCTAATTAGGAATTGATAGAGAGAAACGAGGAAATCGCAGACTTTTAAAAGCATCTAACCAAATAAAAACATTTTTAGTTATTTGATATTTCATTGAATTATAAGTAAATATTTGAATTATTTTTTCTCTGCGACCCAGACTATCACTTGAGTCAACTGTAGACGAAAAAAAGTTGATCCAACACAATATCAAGGTCTATAAATTTAATTTGATACCGATTTCCGCACGATTTTCTAACGATAATCAACACGATTTTTATGTTTCAGCGATTTGTATGATTGCCGGATGTTCGTGTTTCCCGGCCGGATGGTCCGAAGATAGCGTTCGCAAGATTTGCGGCCCAGAGACGGACCGCTACGAATTGGGAACGTGCGGAATTCGATGGGCCTACCTTTTGGCGGCCATCGGTTGCCTGGACGCCATCATCTTGGCGACCCTGGCCTTCATTTTGGCCACCAGGCACGTCCGACTGCAACCGGACCCCCATTACGCCCCCGCGAGCCTATTCAAAGGTAAAAACCGACGAAATCTCCCCGGTGCTTCACGAGACCACGACGCCATCTTGCCCAAGCTGTCAAATTTTTAGCGCATGGGTTTGGTACCGCTGACGATTCTCTCAAGTAGAAAATTGGCGCGAAATTCAAATATGACATGACATTATACGACAAAGAAAATAGGAAAATACATAAAAAAAATTTGACTTGAAGTTTAGAAAATGGTTGAAATGTTTGCATCAATGGGCTTACAACTCCTCGTCAAAAGTTTCAATGTTTTTATGTTTTGACGGTTTCCTCAAGTTCGGAAAATTTGATAAATAATTCGTTACTTGCCGATATTTTTGTGAGTTTCTCATTCTTCATTCTTTTCTTACATTATAATGGATCCAAGAAGCGCTTTTTTCTCCTAGATTCAAATTCATCCTCTTCTGAGGCACCTGTTCAAGTCAAGTGTAGTCAAAAGTGAGGTTAGGTCAACTTCGACTGCATATTTTTGTTGGAAAAAACCCAAAAACCTATCAAAACCACTAAAATCGACACTAACTACACGATTTAGTTATTACTTATTCACTTTGCAACGTATTTTTCAGGAAAATTTCTTTTTAGACAGCCTCACTCATCAGGCGCACTTTTTGACAGTGATAGCTCAGTGGCTCTCAACATGTTTTCTACGACTCAGAACTATGGTAGCTGGGGTGCGTTCAGAAATTAACGTTTTTGTGGTTATTCCAGGTGAAATGAACGGCGCTTTCGTCGGAGATACAGCCAGCGTGGCCGGTTCGAGAAAGTCGTTGAATTTGCATCCCGTTTTGTTGATGCATCCAGGTCAGGACGATACCTATTCGCAATTCTCGCAGAGGACCGTTCCCAGATCTACACATTCCGGACATTATTCGCATCCCATGCATCATAATTTCCAGCTTTGAGAGCGCCGGAAAATACGAATGCGGGCGCCCTCGAGCAAGTGACGAGCCCTCCATTTGCACGAGATACAGTGAAAGACAACGAAACGAAGAAAAAGAATCTAATTTTAATTATTCATCTGTACTTTTGTAAGAGTACACTGGCGGCATTAACGACGGGACACTTATTTCCTGATCCTGATTCGTGATGTCACTATTATAATTTAAGCATACATACTTATTACGTATTATTTTTAAGATTAGTAGGCTACCAGTTACCTACAAATTATGATAAATTTTAATTAAAATAATTAAGAGAACAACAAATTAGTACTTATACATATTTACTGCCCCAGAAAGTTGAAGTACCCTGTGTACAAACGCTTTTATTTCTGTGTCTGAATTTGTAATTTCAAATTTTCAAATTTTGAAGAAATTTCTGCTAAAAATTTCAAAGTGTTGTAACTTTCTTTGTGGTTAGAAGAGCCGGTCCGCGAGTGAGTCAGCCTGTACAGCGCTTATTATAGTTAACTTTATTTGACAGACGTAAATGACTGACGTTAAACAGTCCTACCTTTCAACATTTGACAATTGTATCTGATATGGCACTTGACAGAAAGTAGTATATTATGACAGTTGCAAGTGTCAGAGCACAAGAGAAAGTATTTCTCGTTTCCGGAGCGTCACAAAATTAACTAAAAACCGTCTCAAATCACGGAAATCGCGGAAATCCGCTCCAAAATTCCGCTCATTTGCAGCAGGGCTTCAACGGCTTCACCCCCAAACTCTTGGCCAACTTGGCGCAGGTGTCGTGCTGATCCTGCACGTACCGGACGCCGCCGTTCTCGTCCACGGACGCCATGTGCATCCGCTCCGGATCGCCGGCCACCAAAACCGGCAGCGCCGGATCGGCCGGCTCCATGCAGCGCACGTGCCCCATCAGGTCGCTCATGCGCCCCTCGAAGCCGGGGGCGAACCGGCCGGGGTCCACGGCCACGAAGCACTGACCCAGGTCGGCCTTGCGGCTCGAGTCGCCCCATTGGCGCACGTTAGGGCCGTACGCGCTGCCCGCCGCTATGCCGCAAAAGATCTCGACCAGCATGCCGAGGCCGGTGCCCTTGTACCCAGAGTTGATCTCGGCGCCCCCTAGCGGCATCAGTCGGCGCGCGCCGTACGCCACTTCCGCGTTTGTGGTTATGTTGCCGTCGCCATCTTGGGCCCAGCCTTCCGGGATTGGTTCCTTTTTTCTCATCGCGATTTCGATCTGAAAAATGACGGAAAATTCGGAATTATTAATGTAGAGGAATGTCAAAATTCGCGGTATACAAGACAGTCTGTCCACAGATTGAGTGTGGGGTGTCATTCCTGGGACACTCTGTCTATCATACACTGCGTGAGAAAAAACAATCAGAGATAGGAAAAACTTTTTTACAAGAAAACCTCGTAAGAAATTTAAACGTGCGAAGGCCAATTAGGAAAGTGGTCATGTTTTCAAGAGGTGTGAAGTTATAATTGAGAATTCAAGCCTGATCCGAGGGAACTCTGGGCGACTCCGGGTAAATTTCGGGTAACTTTGGGAAACTTCTGGAAGCTCTGGGAAAACTCCGGGGGAATAGTCCGGGAGAGGCCGGGAAAACCGTGTGCGACTCCAAGTAAACTCCGGGAGACTTCGGGAAGATAACGGGAGACTCCTGGGGAACTATACACGGCGACTACAAGGACTCCGTAAAACATTATGGAGCCTGACTTGTATTTCTGACAATTTTTCAACTTCAGACACTTGTTATTTTAATTTCTGACATTTCGACAAGGTTATAATTGCTTTCATCTCAAAATGTGTCGAATGAACGTGTGGCCACGGATCCTCCAAAGATTTTGGGACAACCTGTACAATTTTTTTTTCTTCAAAAATCGCCAATTTAGACGAAAATTTTATCCGGATATCCGTATGGGTACTCGAATGTTCAAATATTCGGATATATTCACCATCCTTACTAAAAATGGATTGAAAAAAATGTAGGTATTTAGTCAAAAAAACAACATTAAAACGACTTGATTTCAAATTCATTCTAGCATAACAGAGTGTTTTGGAAGTTTTGGAGAAATGAAAAATTGAAAATTCTCAAAATCTGTCTAAAAATGGCAATTTTTTTGAAATCACTCTTTTGGCTCAGCAGGAGTTACGCCACTTTGAATTTCACTAAAAATTTAAGTGCCCGTTTTTTTTGTCTAGCAGTGAATTTATATTTCTCAAGTATAGGTATACAGTTATACGTTATGTTCAACGTAACAAAAAAGGCAAATTCACTTTATCATTTCGATTTCTCAAAGAAAAAGAAAACAATAATTTCTGTTGGAATAGTCTTTTCGGGTTTTACAGCAACCCAGACCTTTTTGATCAATTTTTTTCTGAAAAATACATACATACCTACATGAAGGTGCGTTTTTTTTGTTTTGATTTTTCATTTTTCTTATTGGAAATCATAAAGACGTTGTGTATACAATGTGTCCAGAAAATAATCGATTTCCTCCTAACCGATAAATTGGCATCAGATATGATAAAGATCGGCGCGGGCATTTTTTCGGACTTCTCAAAAATGGCCGAGATATTGTCACCTGAAGATGACACCCGTTTGACGGTTTTTTGTTCATAACTTTTTTCTAGCTTAAGCTAGAAACTTGTAATTTGGGGTAGTCATAGGACTATTGAAGACACATAAAATATGTAAATTTGAATCAAATCGATCGAGTGGAAGTGTTATTTTCCGGCGCCCTCTACTACTTCTTCTTAAGGAATTTTTTTCCCAGCATTGATTGAATGTTTTTCTGTCGTAAAACGTATGATTTGGGAGGAAATCGACAAAATGTCCGTCAAAACATGGTCGAAATTGCTATCGTTTTTGGTATATGGTACTCACTTTCCCTACTGCTACAGCAGTGGTTGCCATATCCAATACGAAACTGTCACAATTTTCAGCGGGAGCCCCTAAAGATATCGGATTGGTACCCAAAGCAGACTGAAACCGAAAAAGTAAAAACACAAATTTCAGAAACTTTTTCAAAAAAATTAAAAATAAACCAACCCCTCGAGCTCTTGTCGGTGCCATCAGCGGTGACGTGTTGGTGCAACTGAACCCGATCATGCCCTCCTTGATGGCCTGCAGGGCGTACATCCCGGCGATACCGTAATGGTTGGACTCTACCTTTCGAAAAATCAAAAAAAATAATAATAATAATTGAAAACCAAAACTAAAACTCGCATAATGCGCGCCAGATTTCGGTCACCTTTCGCCACGACCCATCCGACTCCGACGTCTTTCGCCTTTTTGATCGCCAGATCCATGCAGAATTTCCCGACGACGGCGCCCAGGCCGTTCCTGCCGTCCACCCAGGCAGTGGCGCACGTCTCTTTGAGAATCTCGGGCGTCGCGACGCCGTCGCACAGACCGCCTTCGATGTCTTTCACGTACATCTCTGGAAATTGAACAATACTGCATATCGAAGACGTGACTTTCGGATTTCCCTACCTAGGCGATTCATTCCGTGACTGTAATGCCCTCTGTAGTCCGCTTCGGCCAAAAGGTCTCCCAAAGCTTCGGCGTTTGCCCTCGGCACTCCCTTAGCCAGCATGCACTCGACCATGAATCTTCTGGCTTCGGAAATTGGAATTAATGGAGTACCTGAAAAACAATTACGCACTCAATGTAAAATACACTTGGAGCATGTGAACAACCCCTGAGTGTCCCATATAAAATTGCATCTATGTATTACCGTCATGTCTTTGATAGTGATAAAATAACTATTTAATTCCACTAATTATTACAATCAATAATAATCTTATCTATTTAATAGGAATAAAAAAGGCCTCACTTTCGTCCGATAATATCGTTGTTGCAGCTCCACGTTTGAAAAATCGAAAGCTCCAAATCTTTCTCGACATGTTAGTGAGATTCATTTCAGATTTCGTCCCTTCACGTCAATGTCAAACTAGTCATACCTACAGGAAATATTTGAAAAAGTAAGTGAAGAGCGCTCACCGATATCGTAGATTTTCGTGGTCATTTTCCTGCTTTGTTGAACGGGAGATGTGAATCCTTTCGAGCAAATCCTCGGACTGATGATGGTGTTACCAGCAATGGCGATATTGTTCTGACTTAATCGGAGCGACAAATGACAACTGATATTACGAATTCCGCACAGGGTGGTCATAATTTCTGTCGATAAATTAAATAATAATAATGATGATTTGTATTTAAGTGGCTACATTCATTAATGAACGCTTGGTATAATTATTATAAGGCCCAACTGTACTTATTTTTATAAGTAAAAAACTTCTTGATCATTTTTAGAATAAACGTTGCATCAGTTGGACCAAACTGAATGATAAAATTGAATTGAATGAAAAATAAAATAACATATTTATTCATATCTGATATTCTTAATAACTTATTACCTTCAACCAGACTGAAGAAAAACTGAATGGAGAAACCATCAGAGTTATTGAAAAATTAAGGATCGCACTTCTTATCTTTTTTGTATTATTTACTTTTTCGGTTATCTTTAATTTAAATCGTTTAATCACATACGAGAGACATACAAGATCAACGTATTTTGTACAAAAATTGAAAAAAAACACACTTAATTGCTAGGTTTCAAATACGTATAATAAGTCCGTTTTATTAAAAGAACAAGCGCAAATTTAAAATCCACTACTTAAATGTTATGATTTTCCGCAGACTTATTGGATTCACGCATGCGGACTTCGATTTTCGCATAGGTTTGTGAATACGTTGTAAATGTTAAAAATAGGAAAATGTAATTATTTATCATCGATAAATTGCATCAATTTGCAAGATGCATTTAAAAACAGCATTACGAAATTTCTGTAGAAAGAGGTACAGAAATGGGTAACGAATTAATACGCATGACCCTGAAGATGAGTGATATTTCAATGATTATTATTTAAGGTCTTTAAAAATGTATAGATATTATTACCTTTCATACGAAGACGTCTCGTTTTTACTGCACGTATGTGAATAAAAAAAGTCATTTTTGAATTCTCACTAGCAACTAAAATTAACAATAAAATTTTTAATAGGCTACTGATGCAGTTGTATGAATTTCGATAAGACTCAGGGTCTTTTCTCATGAAATGCAATATCGCGACAATAATAGAATTGTTTCTCAAGAACATTTTATAAATCATGAAAGTTTACTGCCTTCACCCAAACAAATCGTACGTTTCATGAAAAAATACGTCCTAACACGCTTAAGTTTTTCAAGTAGGTACATTAATTGTTCAAAGTTGGAAAAAGCTGCTATGACTTTTTCCTATTGATTGCATTCAAAGAAAATCGAGGGACTCACCGCAATAAAAAGTTTTTCTTATACGTGAAAGGTGATGGTAGGTATACATATCTATCACAGATTTTTCCAACGTCTAACTTCTATTAACTGACGCGTAATAATAATAACAATCATAGTAATAGTAATGGTGGTGATGATAATAAATGCCAATTGAGGCCGATAACCACTATTTAATTGAACGTCGAGCTGTAAGTGGCCGTGAGGGTCATTTTTGTATTTCAAAAATAAACGCCGCAATTTCGTATTACTTGAGATGAGATGCCATTGGTCGAATCGAGAAGGCGCACGCGCTTATCGATCGATTATCAAAATCTCCAAACGGCCCTGACCTGCCCTTTTCACGGCAGTTTTCCCTGTCATTTCCCAGCATCTAACCTCAAAAAAGTCTAATAATTTTTATCGAAATGTTGAAAAAGCCACCGCGATTCACAAGTTGAAACCAGACTTGAACACATAGGCAACCAACCTGACACCCTGTAGAAAGTAAACACATAATTAATCTGGTAATCATGGTGTACCAATTCACAAGAACATCAGTTTCTACGTTTTGTGGAATAATCACGAAGATAGTGATGTACAAGCAGCACCACAGGTGATATAAACATCATAAATTCATAAATAATAAACTTTCAAGTTAGATAATAATAATTTATTGAGTTGAGCTGAAATTATCAACAGAATAATTATCCCATTCCCGGTGGTCAGTGAATATCCTGGTGTTGTTTATCTCCTATTGTTTTCGAAAGTACCCATTTTTTAAGCCACCTACAGTAAATGAAGACTGATTATTACGTCTACTGGAATTAATTAAATGAAAATATAAATACTCGTGATTATAGATGTGCTGTGATACACGTGTTTCCTTATGTGTACATAATCATAAAAGTGTATGATTTGAGGAATGAGGTGGGTAAATATTCTCTTATTTAATTATTAGTTTATAGCTCCTGTTGTATACATAAGCAAATTTTCACGCGTGGTGCTCCCTGGTGTTGTAGTCGGTATGTAGAGTCTTTGTGTGTCAATCACATGGCCGTGGTTCAAATCTTGCATGGAACATGACTTTTTTCCAAGTTTTTCTCATGGGATGTGGTTCTTAAAAAATGAGGATGGTGCAACAGAAATTTCAGAAAGTTTTTGTAAATTTCTGAAAGCTTTTCTAGTTTTTTTTTGTAACTTTATCAAAATTAAAATTCCTGAAATAGTACCTAGTACAGTCTTTGGTACCGCATATGATTTTGAAAGAGGTATTCTAGCGTCATTATAAATCGGAACATTTTTGTCCTCGTTTTTGTCATAACATCTGTATGGAAAGATATACTTTTCCGAAAAGAGCGATATTTTATGATTTTCAGTGCTAATTAGATGAGAAAAAGTAGTAAACCAGTACTGTAAATGTATTGTACCAAAGGTAGATATACTATTCCTCGGAAAAATGTGTTCTACAGAAAAATATCTAGTTTTTTTTATATAATTTGCTGACATCTTGATGATTTTTTGGCGAAACAACCCAAAATCTGTCCCGCTTTCTCCGTTTGATTTTTCAAGCTATCAGGTCAGAAGTTACATTCGTTATTTGCATATTTACATAAGTGGGTACTTTTAATTACGAATTACGATAAATATCCGTTGCATAAAGTATAAGTACGTTATTATCGGGAATTAGTCGACCTTCCATATGATAATGCCATAGTATAATGACATGGGAACCGAATCAGCCTAATAATAGAAGAATTCTCGACATCTTTTTTTACGTCACAGTTGCAATTTTACAATGCAACAAAATATGCCAACGTTCATATTACTCGTTCAGCATATACATGGTGCCCAAGAATTAGAATGCTAAGAAATTGCAGGAAATTCAGTTGAAGAATAATTGAAGCAATTTATTATTATTAATTTTTTTATTATTTATTATTATTTAAAATTTCCCCTCAGTTGGTAACCATTGGAGAGAATGTCATGGGTAACCCACCATTACCGGCTCCTTCGGTGATTCTGGGCCACCCTTTATAATAAGTACCGCCATCTGAAACCGGTAAATATACATAGAAACGAAAAGTGCGCAAATTTCTAGCAAGTTAGCACCAACTTGATACCAAGATTAATCGCCTACACGATCTGCCACCTTGATGACGGTCAATAAATGCGTGAAAAAGGAAATAGTTAGAAAAGTACCGGATTAAATCAAAAGCGTGTATTGTTTCCTTCATTAATACCTACGATGAAAGAACTCGCATGAATAAAACAAAGCTAAAGACAAACGCATATGCCGGGAAACGGAAATAGGATGAGGAAACCCTATAACAGTACTAGCACTGTACTGTAATGCACATCGCATACCTCCGCTCGAATTAGTATGCCATTATGATTATCACGTGCGGCATATGTGGGTCGAACTTTACACTCTCGGCGACTTTATAATGGTCCACTTTACAGTTCAAGTTCTTAAAGCAACGCCCGTGATCGCGGTACCAATTCGATAAAAGTGCGGATTTCGGTGTTTCGGTGGTGCCGAGTCTCGTGCGGTTGGTAACGTGATGAATAAGTGAGGCTTAAACTGGACTGGAATGACGGTGGGTCGATGCTCCAAGGTCGAAACTACGACCATCTCTACCTCCATCGGGCTTGACCAGGACCAGTAGGCCCGAGATTGCGCTCCTCTGCGGTACTTTCTTCCTGCTTTCTGCGCGATTTTTGACGAGTCTGTGGTACTTACGTGTTTGTCGATTAGAACCGTCCTCGTGTTTCGACGATTCCCCGTGATTTTCCCCTGGAATTTCGCTCGGCCGGTGCACCGATGAGAGTACCGACAAAACATGGTCGCGCCGTACCTTCGTCGTTTTACCTGAAGAAGAAACGGCGAAACCGAGCCGCTTTTTCACTCGATTCAGTCTGACGTGTTCCGAAGTGGACGGCACAACAAACAACAACAACAGAGCGTTCGAAAGTAAGATTGTCCGTTCAATTTCGTCAGTTGATTATTGCGTTTTAATCGATCCGCTCGATTATGTCGTTTGCATTTTTCGAGTCGAGGTTATGATAAAAAAACTTCTAAATCTCGAGGATTACTTAAAATTAATTGTGGGTCTTATTACCGATCGTTATACGTAAAGTGCCCACTTAACTGCCTTGGCGACCCATGTAAAGCAGATAGGTGCACGAGTGCATGCATGAGCGCACTTTTTTCGAACCATTTTTTCGTACGCTTTTTCTTCGTGTGGCGGGTTAAAGATCACTTACGTGCACCAATTACCGTTGATTAAAAATTATTTTTAAGAGGTTATAATCGTTTGTGAACAGTGTTTTAGCTTATTATCATAATGAGCGTGTTTAAGGTAAATTTGAAAGTAGGTCATAAAAACATAGGTAGGTTAAAATTATAAATTATTCTTGCGAAAACCACATCTATCCGAATTATTACCAATCGTGTGCGAAATTCAATGTCTGGTAAACTGAGTGCTTGTCAAAAATGGTGTCAACTTTTGCGCCGAACTTGGCAGAATAATCCTCAAGGGTTGACCACTTGGTATACATTTGAAGGACTTGTACTTTACTAAAATATGTATACCCACATGGTGTTTACTATCAGAAATCGATTTATTTTGTACCTACATAGTTTGCGGTTTATCTTAATCCTATAATATGCATCAATTTCAGTGATTTATGTTTACCTAGTTCGTGATTAGGTATGACTCACTGATAAATTGAATTTTTATCTAATGTTTAAATCCTATTCTTAGGCTACTGTTTATTTATATTATAGTGTAAATAAACACTGCTTAGGCCATTCGGGCGTCGAAAATCGCGAATCCACCTTCAGTGGCGTAGATTAAGCGACCCACCACGAGTCGGCCCGAACTCGGTCTCTTCTTGGTTTGCGCGGGAGATCGGCACTAATCGCCAATGCCAGTGTAATACGTCAAATATCAGACAGGGGCGGCTCGTTACATCACGAGACGTGAGTAATTTTTCTGAATTTTCGTCACACAATCCTGTCGGTATTCCAATTTAATAATGATAATCAATACTTACATTGAAAAGGTCTTCACAAAACCAGTGTTTATTCATTTTGTGTAAATAAACACTGACAAAACAATGAAATAGTCGAATTTACAAATGTATTTCTTTTTATTGCAGCTAAGCACAGCTTAATTGAAATTTTCAAAAATTGAAAAGTTATGGATCAGTAATGAAATAAATTTGTTGTTTCGATTTTTTAAAGTTTTAGGACCTAAAACTGTCACGTGAGCATAAAAATCCCCGATTCCCGTCTTCCCATTATAAGTTGATGTTGCGACCGGGCGCAAATTATAGAAGCCTGCTAACTCCTGTTTGCGTCGCTCTGCTTCGTCTTTTACTCTTTTAGTTGCTGCTGGAATAATCTCATTTTACTTACATTTCAAAGTTGATATATTTTTCCATTTGACAGAACAGCTAACCTAACTTCTACCCAAAATGTCAAAATCCGAGGTAGTAAGCCGGTTTTACAAAGCTAAATTCAGTATTACCATAGTATTACCTACTCAGATCTCCATCAGTGACATCTAGTACAAAACTGAATGTTTTCGTTTCGATTTTGGCCGATTCCATGTTCATTCGATTTTATCACTCATTCTGTGTGTTCGTGCCTTCTCCACTGGAAATGACACGACATACGTCTTTTTTTGTCACGAACGCATAATTAATCCTTCAGAATCTGGTGTTTTTCCTTGAATCTTTTCAACGCAATTTTCTCTGATTAAAATTTTCTGTTTACATGAGCTCATTCGTTCGGTGCGCGTATGTTGACGTTGCTGCCTATAAAATTAGCTCGGACTTTTAACACGACGTATTCCTGTAGTACACCTACCCAAAGTGCCCTACTATAACCTATTAAAAGATTCACCACTAGACGTTCGTGTTCACGTCCCGCTCATCCGGATATAAAAGTTTATAAATAGTGAAAAGGCTCCCACCTCGAACGCGACTCGGTCTGCCGCTGCCAATAATAACAAAATCGGGCTCTGAAATAAATCCAAAGTCGACTCGCGAGTCCACGTCGGTCCTCCGGTCTTAGTCACTCGATGAATCCATTAAAATCAATTTAAGTCGTGAACGACACGTGTGAATGCATGATCCGTAGGTCGCGCGGTCTGCATGGGATTCAAAGTTCGACCAGTCGGATTTTCGGGTTTCGCTTTTAGACTTCGTGTTTTTTCCCCGTGATTGTATCTATTATTGATAGAGTCGACTGGGATCGGAAAAGAGGAAGCTGGAATCGTTACTTCCGGTCGTGTATCTTTTTTTTTCGAGTCAGTGTTATGTCGTTTCGCTTTTTCACATGCCGTTACATCGGAATCGTACATAATCATTGTTGTACAGTACAGTAAACACGTGTTTGCGAGTGGGTTAAATGGTGTCGACATCTATGAATCTTTGTGTTATCGGGTTTTACGCAGTTTTATAGAGTCAACGATAGTGGTCGATAGTTTATCGATAGTATCGATAGTACACAAATTCAGGTCCCTATCGAAACTATCGATTGTTGAAGTCGATAGTTTTCCGATATTCCGATAGTTTTAGAAAATTAAAGATTATGGACCTATCCAATAGGATTTCAAGCTAAAGGTGTAGGAACCAATCACGCATCGCGTGTCCGCGCTACTGAAGTTGGCGTGGATGTGTCTGAGGAATCAGGAATACTGAATAGTTCTGTTCTATGCGTTGCTTGACATGGCGTCCTTTTTTTCCATTGGTGCATTCCTCTCCTTCATCTTTCTTCTTAATAGCCTTTGGTCTATTTATGTTTCATGTTCGGTTTGACAGTAGAACAGTAGACCCTTATTTGACATCATTATTATACCCTTGCCAGTTTTTTGCTTATTATTCGGTATGTATATGTATAAAAATGCACTTAAAATAAAATATCGATAGTTATCGATAGTTGCGATAGTCGAGGACTATCAACATCGAAACTATCGATGTTCATTTTTTCCGACTATCGTTGACTCTACAGTTTTATGACTTTTCGAAAATCGTGCCATCTGTCACCTGTCACCAGGGTCATCCAATCATGGCGGTGCAGAGAGGGTGATTTACGGTTTTGTGCAGTTTTTCACTGAAGATCTCCCAGAGCGCAAAACTTATAACAGGTAAAGTGCGAACTTGATTGAAAATGCCCTACATGTAAAATCGTTAGATTTTGATGTTTTAGAGACTTTTGCTTTGTAAAAGCGGCTTCTTACGCCGAAATTTGCTGTGAGTTGGGCTTTTAAAAGTTAGGTTAGCCAACACTAAAATTTTGGTTACTTTCTCACTACAAAGTTGATCGGAAAATTACTCAAGTTTCAAATTTGAATAGGGAGCGTGCACGCATAACCTCAAAGTCTAAAACAATTGAAGTCGGGGGGTTAAATAACAGCTACTAACTAAAACCGGCAACATTGAAAAGTCAAAAATATTTGTCAGTTTTTCAGCAGAAATTTAAATTCAACAGTTTTTCGAATATTTTTTAATAATTACACGCAAGTTTCAGCTGCTTTCCGTTTTCTTATATATTTTTTAAGGTAAGCGTATAAAATTTTGGCTAAAACGATGTAAGATAACAGTTATAATATCCCACATTACACAAATTTCAGGAAGTTCAGTTGTATCCCCGATTTTTGCACCTTTTGCTTGTTTTCTGCTATTATCTTCAAAATGCCCGACTAGTGCCTGGTTTTTGGATAGTTTTTAGAGGAAATAAGCTAAAAATATGGAGAGAAAAATCTTCCGTATAAAACCACCAAAAATGAGGTTAAGTAATTGCCAAATAAAAATGCCACACAACTATCCAGCGTTGCCAATTACATAGCAACTATCTTGGAAACGCTTGTTTAACCCCCAGACTTCAATTGTTTTAGACTTTTAGGTTATGCGTGCACCCTTCCTATGGATTGTATGTTATCAATTCAATAGTTTAAATTATTGTCGGGCAGTTCACGTTACAATTTCGGTGTTTTTGATTGGTCCTCGGCATGTGGCACGAAATTGTCGAGGAAATTGTAATGGTCTATTTTTTTTTTCTTTTTATTTCCTGTTCCCGCGCTTTATCGCTATCAATTTTCTCGACTATTTCGAAAACAAACGTCATTTACTAAAGCCGGAGAGCCGATGCTGATTCCCCGTTTTCCCACAAAGCCTCCATAACTTACAACAATATAAAAATAGAACTGGGGCGAACGAACACACACCAGAATAGAAAACAAAGATTAATCAAAATGACGGATAATAAAAAAAGCAGAGTTCGCAATTTCAACAACACTGAATACGCCTTTAGAAAATAAATAAAACCTCTGCATTCATCATTTTTCGTATTAATAATAATTATACCTTGACAAAATAAATAAATATGACATTGAACATCTTTTTAATAATTTTATCATGCCACCTAGCAACAATGTGACGTGTCGCAAACGGCGCATAGCAAACTTCATGCGGCATCATGTACAATATTATAAAATAACGTGATTTTTCGTCTCGCAGAGATACGTAGACATGGAAGATAAACAGCGAGTGCATACGAAATTTCGCCCTCGTAATAATTCGCATGGTTGAATCCGATATTTCCGTAATAAATCATCGTGATGTGTGCACGCCGTATACACTCTTTTTCTCTCATATTATATCCCTCACAAAATGCATGGCGGATCCTAGTTTTTTTCTCTTCGTAACAAATCCAATTCCGTTATTCAATATTTTATTGGGTAAACGATATTTTCTATCCAAATTATTGTTCTAATTAATTGTAATACGATAGGCTACCGCTATGAGGTCGTTAAAATTAATTTCGCGTAAAATAATGAAGGCAGTTACTCTTCCGTAATACATAGAAAGAGATGTCATCACGAATCGCGATGGGTTGGACAAAGATCGACAATTAGATTAGTAACTCGACTCCTATCTTTCCCAACTTTATAATAGATGGCGCTGTTATTGAGTTTCATAAAGCGGCGCGACCGGCTTGTTTTTCAGAAATGATTGACAGTTCATAAAAACCAACGGTTTTATTGGTCGAAATGACGTGTTTACTTACACCATTAAGTAATTTCGCTAATTTTTAGTGCATGCCGCTAAATCATCACCTAACCTAAATATCACTACTTGCAACTATTTTATTATTACAATTATTATTGTTATTATGGTAACAAGGCCGTTAAGTATGTCGCGTCTACTTTTTACTTTGTCAATTCCGATTGATATTTTTGGTGTTTTTTCTTTGGTTTCAATAAGTAACTGGTAACTATAATTATGTACATGGTTTCGTCTCTGTCGCACTCACTAATTTTCACATTTAGAGTCTCTCATTGTTTCTGTCTCTTGTTTTGTTTAGACGTATCCGTGTGACGTAATTTGTAATTTGACAGCCGTCTCGTAACTGGGTAGGCCCGCGTCGACGACGTCTTCGCTGCTTTTAAATTCTCCCGACGACTTTTCGATGGGCACCACCATGTCGTAAGCGGGGGGAGGCCCCGGTGGGGTGGCCGTGGGCGAGTGACGTCGATGAGATTCCTCGGATCCCGTGAATTCGTCTCCCGATCTGAAACACTGGAAAAGCCCTCGTTCGCATCAATCGATCCTCCCTTTTATGAACAAAGTTTCCCGAGTGTGTAATATCGCGCGAAAAAGTTCGATTTTCGCGATAGCACTGTCATTGACAGATCGAGTGACAGACATGATGGATTCTATTTATATCCGGTCAAAAAAGTTGGTTAAATTAGTGTCGTCGCTTAAAAGTTGGCTCGTGACGGAAGGACGAACTTTTATCAGTTCGCCTTGGGCGAGGAGGATTTCATCTAACGCGTTTTTAATTACCGTCGTATGTTGTAAATTAATTAATTCATTATTAATGAAACTTTTTTTTTCAATTATTATATTCTAGCCTTTTGACAGGTGTCGATAATTAATAAAGACAAGAGATGCGAACGATGTTTGGTTGCCACCTTGGTGACGATTTTTTCTTTGTTTCTGTTGCTGTGTGTTTGTTGTTGACAGTTTTGACAGCGACGGCAACAAAAAGAAACGATTTATCATCAAGATATATTGGTTATTAGACTCGTTCTTTTCGCCCTCTCGTTAATAATAATTTTGCCGTAATGATAACGTTGGTAGGTAATTGTCATCTGTCATCCGTCGCTAACGTGAGATATGTGATCGTAATTTTGGAAACGTTGCCTCGTTGAAAACAATAAGCAACTCTGATAAGGTGTGAGGATTTGCAAAACGCCACATTTGGATTTTCCAAAAAGAAATAACCATAGTAGGCATATCATGTTTATAGGGACTAAAGTGACACTTTTTTCCAAAAGTAACTTCAATTGTTTTTCACAATTTTTTGAAAGAAATTGAGATATTTCCTAATGTTTGCAATTGCTTTGAAAAAACCATATCAACAAAATATTGTCCTATGTATTCCTGCACTGTTTTTCCTTTTGGAAAAAGTGACACTTTGGTCCATAAATTACGAAATACTTTGTTTATTGGTCAACTCTGAAAAAGTTTTGACACAATATTCTCAAATGATACTTACGGGAGCTTCGACTGTGTAGATTTCCATGGAAAGTCCCGGTTCTCGCCAATATGGCGGCAAATGTGTCTGCGACTTTCTGTGGGTTTTGTGACAGCAGTAGCAGAAGATGAAGACGACCAGAATGATGCCGCTGATCATCGCCCTGGCAAATTAATTGATGGAAAATTGTTACATTAGAAGTTTACAATGACAATTTTCCGAAAAAAAAACATAAAATTTACCGAAAACTTTTCTTCCTTCTTTTATGTAGGCTGGGTCTATTAGCTGCAATATTTCGGTTATTTGCGTTATGACGTGTCCAAAAAAATATCACGAATATTGTTGAAGTGGCGAACATTCTTGAACGTACAATAGTTTTTCACTTGCTGACAAAAAAATTACAGGTTTATTGCATTTTTTTTTATTTTTTCCTCGCTCGAATAGCTTTAAAAATCAATTAAACTTTGACGGATGCCCATTTGCGATTTGGTGAAAAGCTTCCTTCACGTCAACCTCATGTCGTCCGCACTTTCATGCGATGTAGAGTGAAATATTTTAAACCAGTTTGCGCTGCTTGTAATTTTTGACAACCAACATTGATAAATGACAGAATTTGTAACGTGTAAGAACTGTCTTGGGACGACCATAGTTAATTCCACAGAGTTAATTCCAACTTTTATGGCCAGTCTATCAAAAGCCATTTAACGTTTAACTAGCAGTTAAGCCGCTGCTTAATAGCATGGAATTAATAGGGATCTTGTTACAAAAATTAACGAAATTAGAGGATAACTTACAAAACTGACCTCGATCGAAATATTTTTCCTTTCGATTCTAATGACTTTTTTCAGTTCATAATGCGAATAAACGAGAAATTTTACCGAAGTATATGAATGAGATCGTCTTACCCTCCCAACATGACGTTAACCCCATGCACCGGTTGTGGGGGCGATCCGGGTGTGGGGTTCATCCTGGTGTCGTTTAGTCCATAATTGTGATAAGCCGACAGCACCGCCAGTTTTTTCATAGACATAACACACCTTACGTTCGATAATGAAACAGAGAAAAGACATACATAGTTAGGTTACCATCAAATAACAAAATCGATACTTTATCAGATGGGGTCGGGGATGATTATGATTATCCATATAAAACGTCGTCGTCTAACGCCGGTAATGACCTTTGGCGTGTACACTTAAACGATAGACATTACCGAAAAACGCCATCGACTCAAATATTTACGACTTCTGCTAAGGCTGGCCTTACATCCATCGGCAGTTCCGAAAGGGCAATCAGGGTCGTCGTCCTCGATTTCGCCCTTAATAAGTGATTTCCGGGTTCACTAGATGATAACCGATCGATCGCCATTGGAAAATTGTCGATTTTCGAGATGTCTGTATGCATTTTGGCGTGACTTTGAAACTTTGAAACGACGCAAACGGTGTGCCATCAATTATTCAAAAAGGTTATGGCTATATCGACCTTTCTGTACAATACGGTGATTACCTACCCCAAGAACGGAATCGTGGCGAATCGCAAGTCACGGTGACTGATATTCGAATGTGTTTCGGCGATGGGGTCGGTTTATGTGACGTTTTGCGGTCGCTGCCGGCGATTTTTGAGCCCCCAAAATCACGAACAGAAGATTAAACGTAACCGCACTGTCGACTGCACGTAACGTAAACACAAGAACGCATGCAATCATATAAATGATGCAGTTATGCAGTCTATTATCCATGTATACGTTTGTGGTCCTTTTGCTAATTATTTATTAAGGGTGCATGTTTCTCAAACACTAATTTCGATGAAATTCAACAAATTTTACTTCAAAATTACTCTAATTATGTCCGGAGTCTGGTATTTTACTATTTTTATCCTCAGAAGTTATAGTTTACCTGGCCTGCTTCCATTGGTTAACTGGGAACTGAAATAATCGTCCTCTATTGAAAAATTAACTTGACTGTCAGTTAATGAGCTAATTTCATTGATGATGAGAAGATAGAATTGAAAAATCTTAATCATGCAGATTATTGTCAAAACACTGGTACAAAAAATGCGACTTTTCGAGCACTCAGAGTATCTTCATCCTTTATTATCATGTGTACTAGACAAGGATAAAATTGCAAACGGTTTTCTCTTTTTTTGTTTAAATTTTTTACAAGAAAAAGAAGCAAAAAATTGTAAAGAGGGTTCTTCACTAGAAATATTTTTGCCTTATGGAGTTTTATTAAAAAGTTCCAATCTATCTGATGATAATTGAAGACAAAATATTGTAAAAACCTGGTTAATTTGAGATGCACAAAGCTTCGATTCTTGATACGTTTCATAGGAAGCATATTAGAAGGTATTTCATCCACTAGAGGCATAAAGTGACAGGAGTGAAATAAAGTCGCTTTATCCCACTGTTAGTTAAACTATAATTGTTGAGAACAGTCTAAATGACAATGTTTTTTTTGTAAGAATTCAAATAATTTTGGTCAAATTATGAATTAATCGAGGGGTCGCTCACTGGCCAAATTTTGTACAAGTATTGTGAGTATTGTATATGGTATTGTAAGGTATTGTATTGTATTGTAAGGTATTGTAAGGTATTGTAAGGTATCGTAAGGTACCGTTATGTATCGTGAGCTATTCCTGGATCGTGAATTTCTGCAATATTTTCAAGTATTGTCATGTATCGTCACGTATTGTCAGGTATTGTACAGACATTTGTACAAGTATTGTAACCAGTGAGCGACCCCTCGGAATTAATCTTGAATAAAACGTGTCATGATTTATGAAGCCCTTTTTGAAATGTATGGCTATATGTTTTTTTCACAGAAAACAACAAAAACCAAGAGAAAGCCAAAAAAATTGGACGAGTCTAAAAGTTTAAAATTTCAGATTTGTTTTTTTTTTCGTAATTTCTAGAAATTTACCATCTCAATTTTGAAGAACAAAAGATCTAAACCGATGATATAGAATTTCTCCAACCCAAAACTGGAACGTCTTTGGATGTTCCAGACCGTTTTAGACCGTAAAAATTTGACAAAGGCGATTCACATTAGAGCAATCGCTGGCACCACTGCCAAAAAAGGGACCAATCCCACGCAAGGACCATCCCCCACTCCCATCTGTTTCTTAACGCGATAAAGTACTGGTTTTCCCGTTAAACTTATGGATTTTTCCGGGTCTCACCTGTTATAAAGCGCCGTCCTGGTGCTATCTCGCCATGTTTCGCCTTTTGTTCAATCCGCTTTTCTTTTTTCTTCCGTGCCAAGCAGGGGGGCGGACGTTCGAGCGTCGGTACTAGTGCCCTATTGAGGAAAACTCGCCTTGAAGTGAGACACTAGTAGTGGCCTTTGTGGACACATCCTCTTCTCTTTGGTCCCTGGTTTAGAGAGATGCGGGCCACTTTTTCACCCTATCCTCGCCCTGTAAGTATCGGAAGAGTGGAAGTGACACACATTTTCGAAACGAACCCGGGGAAATTATCGTCCCTTTATTGAAAAATATCAATTTTTCGTTTTTAGGTATGTTAGTTTCGTAGATTTCGGTTACTTGAGTTATTTTTGTCACAAATTATCGGTTTCACTTTTTCATTGTACTAGACTTAATTTTTATCGAACTGTCTTGCCAGACCGGACTAATCCGGCCAACTGTGTGGGATTTTTACACAGGTGGCAGAGTGGAAAACCTTTCCTGAAATAATCAATAACACACCTGAAGGGGGGATTTCGTTTATTATAATGGCGGTGATGATCGTTTTACTTCAGCTTGGAAAATTTTCATTAAAAAAATCATGACAGTTTCTTTTAATAATAACCACAAAAGGCACTGCCCCGGAATACCGCTGTACCAGACTATTTTTAACTTTTAGACGAATTGGTTCGCTTTCTCTGTCTTATTCATGTTCTTGTGCAGTCGTCTTTGTTGTCTTATAATGAGAGGGTTGAACTGAATACACGAACGCACTTTTCGAGTCCAGTGTGACAAAGACGGACAAATGCAACAACAGTGAATAAGACAGAGATGAACATATTTCCCAAAATAGAAAGGTTCGATATTCTGCTACTTGGTGGAATAGTACCTAACTCTGTTTGTTTCGAAAAAGATTTCCAAAACTGATTTAATTTATAGTGAAAATAATCCAATTTTGCTATTAATATTTGGACTATACAGCGTGTCCCAATATATTCGACCAAGATATTTAGAAAAGTGGAGATTTTCCTCTTATTTTTTAAGAAAATTGTTCTCTACCTTGTAAAAACGATTCTTTCGTTGATTTTTTACTGCAGGATTTAATTTTGATCTGTCATTCATAATTTTCGTAGCAATCGAACGATTTATTTTATTACATATTGGGCGAAAAAAAGAGCAGGGATCTGTTAAAAAATGTTTCGGACCTAAAATTATGAAATTGGCGATTATTTTGTAGCCTTTTGGATAAACAATTTTGGCAGGTGACATATATTTAGAAAGAAAATTTTCTTTACGTCAGTTTGGATATTAGATCTTAAGGTTGCAATTTCGTATAGAGAGGGTCAATTGAGGTTTTACATGAGAGTGACAAGGATGGAGAACAGATCAATGTTTCCAATCCAGCTCGAAAACTAGCAAGAATTTTTTGACGGGATTTTCGCCAATTTGACGAGAATTCTCTTTTATTGGCTCTGAGTATAAATTTGAGTTTGGAAAAATGATTTTTGTTTGAGATTTTTGGATTATGAGAACAAGCCAAATTCACACACTTTTGAAAACTTAATTTACGCCTCAAATTCAATCGAACCATACTCAATTTTTACTCAGAGCCAATAAAATAGGATTCTCTTCAGATTGGCGAAAGTCCCGTGGAAAAATCTTTGCTAGTTTTTGAGCTAGATTGGAAACATTGATCTATCTTCATCCTTGTCACTCTCATGTAAAACCTCAATTGACCGTCTCTATGCGAAATGGCAACCTTAACTGTGGTCCTGTTTGGGTCGTGTTCATACATTTCATATTTTGTGAGACTCTACACGTCATAAAATTTTCCTTTTGTGTGATATTTTAATTAATCGGTCTAGTGATAGTAGATATTTTTGAGGCGACTGTGTTTATCTCTCTCTTACGCACTTTATTGCACACTGAGTCTGTCTTTGTCGGTTTTTAGCAATTCAGGTTGACTTTTACCAGTCGACTTATTCGATTTGGCGACCCACACCGAGATTTTTGCCGGTTCAGTAGGTCAAATAACGCAGATAAAAGGACGACATTTCGGTACCGATAACGTAGGGGCGTGACGTCATCGAAGACGTCATAACCGCCCGGTCAGCCCTCCCCCGGCTTTCGTAAATTTTGAATGACACCCGAACGGACGTCACTGCGTTCTATTCGCGTCCGACCGCGTCACCTTTAATGAGATTTTCCCCGTCGCGATATCGAGATGAGATTCGTTCGGTCGGTACGACTTTTACCGGTGGTGGCTGACTGACAACAAACTGTCGTGTCGCCAAGGCGACACGTAAATAAAGGACAAAAGTGCACCGACGACGAAAGACGAAAGTGCAGTTTCCCGTTTGATGGACTTTCGGTGTCTCGTCTCACTCTCGTCTTTTAAAAACTTTGCGTTTTTGCGTCAGGTGGTAACGCTGATCCTTTTTCCCATATCTCGTTTTCTCAATGCTCACCTTGACTTGATAGGGGCGGAAATGCGATGATTATTATTTTCGATTCCGTACTACTTGCTAAGGGTGAATGAAGATGAGTTTGGTAACGTCAAATTATAACTGTCAGATTTTGACAGGTGGAAACGATTCTCCCGAACCATCGCAAGTCGCTCGAAGGGATTATTAGGTTACAGGAATTGAATTAGAATTAATCAAGATATGCCTGTCGGATTAACTTTGTAGAATGGGGAACCAACTTTTGTTAGGTTTTGTTAATCAACATAAAATAAAATTTAAATAAAATAGCTGGCTGTTGTCACAAACATTGAATGTGAACAAAAAAAATTTGACAGCGTTTGTCACTTCAAACAGAAACAAACTGATTTCTCAAAATTCTCATATTCTGAAAATATTTAACGAAATTTGAGTTTTAATAACGCAGAAACTATAAAGTTATTTCACTGAATAAAAAACGATTGGATACTTTCGAATAAGTAAAAATTCGACGTTATTCAAAAATGACAGAACATCAAACACAAAATCACTAAATCACAACAAATTTCGGGGTAAAAAGCCGCTGTTACAAAGCAAAAAGTCACCAAAACCTAAAAATTTAGTTTCTCACTACAAAATTCCGGGGATTTTCGACGAAAATTTCATTCCTCCTAGTTTTTTGTTGTCGTGGTTTTCGGTTTGTTGGCATTGATATTTATGCGCCCTCTTTCACACGTTAGAAACTCTCTGCGGGTATTTTTCCTCTTTAACTTCCACCCTCTAGCGCGGTCCCTATGTGTTTTGTAAAGGGTAGTAAATTAATTTAGATTAATGTTACACGCCGCCTCTCTTCTGCCACACGTTTTTGTTACACTTTTTTCCATGAAATAACGCGCGAAACGGAAAAATGATGCTAAAACGATTAATTCAATTTTCCGCCCCGCAGTACTGAAATATTTAATACGGTCGAATTTTATATTGTTCGCATCTTTCATTCACCTTTTTTTTATTTTCTTGTTGCAGAGGGCCGACAGGATGAAACCGGGCGAACTGAAAAGAGCCCTGGTGGTTTTATCCGTCTTCTGTGTCTTCCTCTTCATCTATCTGTATTGGCAACAGACCAACGTGCCCACGTTCGCGTCCTCTTATTACGGGGGTGACGATGGCGTTTTGTACACGACGTACAAAAGGAGCGCACCGTCGAAAAGGTACGATTTTTATCATGGAACGCCCGGTATACGTGTTACAAAGCGTTGAGAAAATCAACTACATACAGGGTGTTCAATCTCAAACTTCCCACCACAGATTTCTCGCTAACTAATATTTTTTCAGGAAAAAGCCGAGACAGGTCGATTTTATTTTCGAGGGAGACATACGGTTAACGTAATTTCAATTTTGTTGTGCAACCCCCTTAGCCAGGGTAGCTGCCCTTTCAATAATTTTAAATGGCACTAGGGGTCAAGTAACACTTCATGTTGAAGCTGTTTTGATTCTCTTCAAAGTCATGAAAAAAAAACGAAAATCCATCGATTCGTTCTCAAGTTATGATTTTCCAAGTTTCCTCACGCGAAGACTCGCTTTTAAAAAGAAAACAACATTATGACGAGTTCTCCTATAATCTTTAATGTTTTTCTTTAATCAGAGTCAGTATTTCTACCTCTGGTTAAGTTTAGCAAGCAGTAACATCTCGGTTACCTTTGTAACAACAATGAAAATTTAACTGCCGGATAACTTTACCTGGAAGAATTTTAACTGGGGTAACTTGAAAGAAGTGAATTTATTCACTGACTTGTGAAATTAAAATTTCATCTAACGGTGAAAATCGAAACCAAATTGACACAATAATAATGAATTCGTCAAGTGAATCTCTTACAATAAATGTTCAAACTGTTGGCCATTGGTAGCTAAACAATGCTTGGAATTCATCTCTGACTTTTTGAAATGGATGTACTCCAATAGGCTTGACAAATGTTCGGTTTTTCTTTGTTGTAGGTCGACTAGATTTCGTTGTTGGGGAGTGTAAACATCAGATTTCAGATGTCCCCAAAGAAAAAAGTCCAAGGGGGTCAAATCTGGAGATCTGGGTAGTCACTCGATTGGTCCTATCCGCCCTATCCACTTATTAGGGAATACCAAGATTTCTATCGTTTGAAAAAAAGTTAGTTCGTTCGCTTGGAGATGATGAACCTTTCTGATTTTAAGTTCGGAAGCAAAAACATTAAATGTTATAGCAGAACTCGTCGTAATGTTGTTTTCTTTTTGAAAGCGACTCTTCGCGTGTAAGAAAACTTAGAATATCATAACTTGAGAACGAATCTATGGATTTTCGATTTTTTTTTCATGACTTTGAAGAGAATCGAAACAGCTTCAAAATGAAGTGTCACTTGACCCCTAGTGCCATTTAAAATTATTGAAAGGGCAGCTACCCTGGCTAAGGGGGTTGCACAACAAAATTGAAATTACGTTAACCGTATGTCCCCCTCAAAATAAAATCGACCTGTCTCGGCTTTTTCCTGAAAAAACATTAGTACGTGAGAAATCTGGGGTAGGAAGTTTGAGATTGAACACCCTGTATAAATGTGAATCGATGACGATGAATAAACGTCACACAAATACACGCTTTTTTGTGGGACACCGTAATTTTTTATGAAAATATCACATGAATTTTGGCACACGCAAACGTTGACGTGAGGGAATTTTAAAAAAGAACGAGCGTTTCATTGTAGGTCAAAAATGCACCAAATTGGGCCTGCTCCAATGATTTTCAGATTAAATCGATAGGAATTAATTAAATGAATGAATTCTGCACTTTTCGAGTGCTACTGAATAGGAAGTATGAATGTTTCTAGTAAAAGATGTATCCACCTTCAATTTCTTATTCGTTCCTGTAATTAAATTTTACGACTGGGAAAAGACATTTTCGCGTGTGTATTCCGCCGATGTAATAAAGTTTAGTGCACGCGGATCGTAAAAGGGACGTTTTTAAGACGACGTAATGCAGAATGTATACAAGAGTCGCTTTTTTATTCGACGCACCCTCGTCACCGGCCATCATCATTCCGTCTCGCCTTTTTCTGCAACTCCATTCGTCCAGATTTGAATGTCCGTCAAAAATGTATGCGGCAATTTGTCAATCGAAACATGAATATGAATGAGTACAGCGATCGCATGAATTTTTCGTGCGATCGGGGACGGGGGAAAGACCTCATTTAAACGAAACGACCGAGCGACAGTTTCGATACGTCATTCTGTTTTCGTGGCCTCTTTATGAAGAATTCATCGAAACGCTCGGTATAAATAGATTCAGGGTATTGTGCATTGAGTACATTGGCGGAATCACAAATTGGGATAACACTAATTGCTGAAACTGAAACCCTCCTCAAAAGGGACACCCTGTAAACTATATTGAACGAGAGGTGTCAATTCTGAATTTGTCGTTTATTATCGAATCAGGTTATATTTTTTCAAAGTGGCTTTCGAGGGTATTTATAAACTATAAAGGGAAAAAGAAATGATTCCTGTATTTTCGTGATTGTATTAAATAGAGAGCCACACCGAGAAACTTTGAGAAGACGGCCGACCTCCCCGGGGAGGTTCTTATAGTAGAGTATATGGAAAAGGTACTATAGAACTACGTATACCTTCTCTTTTCATCTTATTACCGTTATTACAGGTTATTACTTTTTTTTTCCTTCGGTCCGTCCTGCAGATTTCCGTAAAGCCCCAAGATCCAATCGCGTTACAGAAATATAAAATGTTTAGTTTATTATACTCGTGCCCCCCGTTTCGTCCCTGATGCGCTTTTTCTCCACCGTTTGGTTGTTTTATCTAATCTCTCCCTCTGTATGCCTTTTTGTAATTCGTGATGCACACCATATAGTTTTATCAATTCGGGCAGTCCTGATATGCAAATCCTGTTAATTCGAAGGTGATTAGGCGAAGATCTGCTTTTGAGTGCCCGGTTCTGATCAAGTTATTTTTCGATTTACTATACACGAAATTATGACGCATTCGTTTTGGCCACGGATATCAAAATTAAGTCGGAAATCATTCTCCATCTCGCTGATGCTGTCTTTGTTTAAGTGGGTGGAGTCTATTTGATTCTCTCTGCGTCAAATTTCAAACTTAAAAAAAAAACACGCTGTATGTACTGTAACGGATGGCCCAGAAAAAAACGTTACTTTTATTTTGATCGATAACTTTTCAATTTTTACCCGATTTGCAATTTCTCAAGCTGTTTGGATGCACGATGGAACAAGATACATAACTAACTGGAAGTTGCATACTGAAAATTTTGACACAGTTTGAAATGAGCATGCTCATTTGTGAAAATTTTGAGCTTTGGTTCATTCCAATTCATTGAAAATCAACGGAATTACAGCACATCATGTGAGACAAGATTTTGACGAAATTTGAGTTACCACAAAAAAATTTCATCTACGTTCAAGTCATGTTAATTCATGACAATTTCGAATCACTACAATTAGCATTCGCCTCAAGGATTTTAATCGATCTAATCGATTTTTCACTGAATAACAAAATGTAGGTAATTCAGAAAATTTAAGAAAGGGGAGCATGTACCATGAGACGGAAGATTGAGGTACTACATGAGAGAGACTAGGATGGGAGTAGATTTAGTTTCCAGAGTTTCTCAAAAACTAGCGAAAATTTTTCGATGCAATTTTGGCCAATTAGAAGAGAATCCTCTTCCGTTGGCTCTGAATACATATAAATACAGCATGTTTTTAATTAAATTTGAGGTCCAAATTGAGCTTTGAAATGTGGTGGTTATTGGTTGTTTTCATAATCTAAAAATCTCAAACATAAATCGCCTTTCCAAAAGTAAATTTACATTCAGAGACAACAAAAGAGGATTCTCTTCCAATTGGTCAAAACCGCATCGAAAAATTTTCGCTAGTTTTTGAGATACTCTGGAAACTAAATCTACCCCCATCCTTGTCTCTCTCATGAAGCACCTCAATCTTCTGTCTCATGGTAAATGCCACACTTTTTTTCTCAGAGATGTGTGATGAAATTCATTACAGCAAGGAAACCAGTTTTCTTCTGTAATTGTTTGGCTGGGCCCTGATGAAAATTTGATGCAAACAGTAAAAATGCTGATCGAAAATCAAACGCCATCATGTTTTAGTGCTTTTGAACTTTCGTGGAATATTTTGACCATAAAACAAAACATGGTGTTATGGTTGTTGTTCTCATTCTTTCAGTTTTCTTCGTATTTCACCTAAAAAGCCAAAAAGAAACGCAAAAAAGATCCCGCATCTGATTCTTGATTCTTCACAATCGCCCAGGTTATACAGGGTGGAGTATAAGTAACTCTCAATATCTGCGACCACACTTGCGACCACACTTGCGACTACACTTGCGACCCAGTTTTCGCAGAGTCGACGCAATGAATCAACGTTCCGGAAAAAAGATCCCGCATCTGATTCTTGATTCTTCATAATCGCCCAGGTTATACAGGGTAGAGTATAAGTAACTCTCAACATCTGCGACCACACTTGCGACCACACTTGCGACCCACTTTTCGCAGAGTAGACGCAATCAATTAACGTTCCGTTTCCGCTCTTTCCAGAAAGTCCGGGCAGCCGCCCCGCTGGACGTGGCAGTGCATAAACCAGCGCTGCGAGCGCCGCCGCCACCACCCCAGAACCGCCCCGCCCCCGGACGCCGCCCCCGAGGCCCCCACGTCGCTGTCCACGTGCAGCATGCTGTGCGGCTCGACGCAACTGTGGCCCCAGCCGACCGGCCCCGTCACCCTCGGCAGCCGCGCCGCCCTCCTCGACCCGGACCTGATCGAGTACGAAACGGACGCCAAAGAGCCGGCCCGCGCCCTCCTCGGCCGCGCCTTCGCCCTCTTCAACCGCACCGTCATGGACCTCGCCAACAAAAACCCACCCCCACAGCACTCGAATCGCCTGATAATCCGCGTCCGGATCGCTGACTCGAAAACCGAAAGATTGAGGTTAGGGACGAACGAGAGCTACCGGCTGACTGTCAAACCGCGCGCCAACGTCATCGTCGCCAACGTCACGGCGGACAACTTTTTCGGCGCCCGCCACGCCTTGGAAACGTTAAGTCAGCTGATCTGGTGGGACGAGTACGCTTACGAATCCCGGGGCGCCCTGAAACTCCTAAAAGGGGCCAGTATACAAGACGCGCCCGCTTTTCCCTACCGCGGTTTGATGGTCGATACCGCACGCAACTTCATGTCTGTTGACAGTCTGAAAAAAGTGCTAATCGGAATGGCCGCCAATAAACTAAACGCGTTCCACTGGCACATCACCGACTCTCAAAGTTTCCCTCTAGTGCTAAAACGCGCCCCTTTATTAGCCCAAACGGGGGCGTACTCCCCCGAACAGACTTATTCGCCAGAAGACGTGGAGAGTTTAGTGGAGTTCGCTCGTGTTAGAGGAATTCGTGTGATTTTAGAGGTGGATACGCCTGCTCACGCCGGTAACGGCTGGACTTGGGGCCCCCAACACGATCTGGGTGAGCTAGCAGTCTGCGTGAACGAACGCCCCTGGTCGCTCTATTGCGGGGAGCCCCCTTGCGGTCAGTTGAACCCCCTCAACCCGAACGTGTTCGAAATACTAGAGAAAATCTACAAAGACATCCTTGAAATGACGAAAGAGACCGAGATTTTCCACCTGGGGGGCGACGAAGTCAACTTGGAGTGTTGGGCCCAGCACCTTCAACGTTCCGGTGGCCTTTACAGCAACTACACGGATTTGCACGACCTTTGGGGCGATTTCACCTTGAAGAGTCTCAAGCGTCTCAAGATGGCGAACGGCGGGAAGACCGTGCCGAAAGTGATCGTCTGGTCGAGCAACCTGAGTAAAAGGCCCTACGTTTCTCGCTACTTTGATAAAAGCGTAGTGGTGGTTCAAAGTTGGGGTGCGAGTAACTGGCCGGACACCCCCGATCTCTTGGATGATGGTTACAGGGTGATCATTTCGCACGTGGACGCTTGGTACTTGGACTGCGGTTTCGGGCGTTGGCGGGAGACGGGGGACGCCGCCTGCGACCCGTACCGGCCCTGGCAGACGGTGTACGGGCACCGGCCCTGGCAGCAGTTGCGCCTGGACAAGCGGAAGATTCTGGGGGGCGAGGCGTGCCTGTGGTCCGAGCAGCTGGACGACGGGTCGCTGGACGCGCGCCTCTGGCCGAGGGGGGCGGCGTTCGCGGAGCGGGTGTGGACGGACCCGCCGCTGGATCTGGCCACGGCGGCCATCCAGGAGGACGTGTACACGAGACTGAGCACGCAGCGGGACAGGCTGATGGGGCGCGGGCTGGGCGCCGAGGCGATGTGGCCGCAATGGTGCACCCAGAATCCGGGCATGTGCCTTTGACGAACGCCGACCGATCTGATGACGTTAATAGATAATTGTTTAGATGATAAGGTCGTGATATTAATTTTAGTGCCAATTATGCTGTCGTCGATGGTGGGGCGGCTCTAGATGAGTACCGGGTGTCCGCGGGACGGAGTACTACGGTCGAAACGTTTGTGACGTTTGCCGAGGGTTGGTGAATTCTGGTCACCCATAATCTCGAAACCCTATAACATCTACAATGACATAATGCTGACCATAGTATAAGGGTGCAGATAGAAATGAAACATCCACATTGGAAAAAGTACCCCACACGCCTTCTCCCTACACATAAAGTGGTGACATGCAGTCTTCGCAATGCGGATATCTGTGGAACCAGAAATTACATCCAGAAATATGTATTGTGGATGTCCATAATAGTAGAGTCCTTCTGAAGAGACCAATGCTCTACATCGTTGATTTTCAGATTAGCCATCTCTAATTTTTTTGCGACGAAACTGTCGAATATAACAGAATCATACCCTAACTTTCAAAAAGTACCATGCCCCGCTTGCATGGTATGACTTATTCACCTCGAAAAATACAGCGAAGATGATGAGAAATATAAAGATCCTGCGTAAGAAGAAATAACCGGTGGACCTGATTTTTTCCACTACTGAGCTTGAGAACACGTCATTTTTGTTTTGCTGACACTTTTGTCACTAAAAAGACTATAGGGAGCGTGCACGCATAACCTTAAAGTCTAAAACAATTGAAGTCTGGGGGTTAAACAAGCGTTTCCAAGATAGTTGCTATGTAATTGGCAACGCTGGATAGCTGTGTGGCATTTTTATTTGGCAGTTACTTAACCTCATTTTTGGTGGTTTTATACGGGAGATTTTTCTCTCCAATTTTTTAGCTTATTATTTCTAAAAACTATCCAAAAACAAGGCACTAGTCGGGCATTTTGAAGATAAACGCAGAAAACAAGCAAAAGGTGCAAAAATCGGGGATACAACTGAACTTCAGGAAATTTGTATAATGTGTGATATTATAACTGTTATTTTATATCGTTTTAGCAACAATTTTATACGCTTACCTTAAAAAATATATAAGAAAACGGAAAGCAGTTGAAACTTGCGTGTAATTCATAAAAATATCCGAAAAACTGTTGAATTTAATTTCCCGCTGAAAAACTAACAAATATTTTTGACTTTTCAATGTTGCCGGTTTTAGTTAGCAACTGTTATTTAACCCCCAGACTTCAATTGTTTTAGGCTTTGAGGTTATGCGTGCACGCTCCCTGTTGGTTATGTATTGAAGTATAAACCGAAAATCCCCTAAAGGCAAATAAGAACTCCGCTATTAGATAAAAGTTTTCTCACGCAAATGATTAAACTATGGTAGTACTCTGTGTTGAAGCCGAATTTTATTCCCAGTTCGCCATGACCATCGTTGTCTCTGTTCCTCTAGTAGCTGTGAAAAGAGACAGAAAGATGGCCATGGCCAGCTATGGATAAAAATCGCTTCAAACAGGCTGTATTGTGATTGTGCACTTGAAATGATGTAAAATCTGAGGTGACATCCTTGATGAAGATCGTGGAACATTTTCACACTTTGGATGCACTAAAAGATGTAAAATTTTGGGCCTGAAGAGTCACGAAAATCGCCAAAGTGTCACGTGGCGGTCTTTTATTCACTGAAAATGTCAGAAGTTCCTGTTTTTCCGGTGAAATTTCATTCGGAAACACATCGGGTGCGCTCGGCCCGAGCCGATCATGTACAATCTTGAGTGTACTACGGCTGTCATTGCCGATGTTGTGGGGTTCCGCGATTATGTCATTTCGAGATTATGAGTCCTATATCTAGTAATGCGAATGAGATGAATTTTGGAGATCATTCCCTAGGGCATCTGGTACAGTGTTCGCTTTCACCTGATTATGGTGAACTTTAATCGGAGTAAGAAGTTTTTTTCTTTTCCCTCGGAAGTGCGTTATAAAAGGGCACTACTGTATACGGGGGTGTCCTAAAAAATCGCGATGCTGGCGATATCTCTTAGATTATTCATGTTGTTAATGCTACGGAAATCGAAAATGTAAACTTCAAAAAGAATTTTTGAAAAGAGGATTTTTTGAGTTATGTGATTCAATTCTGTGCGAATAGGAACCTCAAATTAGGGTCGTTTTTTCCCTCATTCAAGTTAAATTATAAATCCCTTATGTTGTGAAGAAATATTCTACCAAAAGTGCCTGTGTCTTGTCTGAAGAATCATTTACTTAACTCAAAAAACTAATGTAACTAATTACGAAAACTCCCCTCTCTTCAAGATTTCATCTTGCCAGCGTTATTTCGAATCTTATAATATCTTTTTAAGCCACAATTAATGGTAAAGAAATGCGAGATATCACGCGGCTAGTACTTTCTGGGACACCCTGTATTAAAGTTTTCAAAGTTGTGATCCTCCCGTAGGTTGTATAGTGAGTGAGTTTTTTGTCCGCCAGTAGGTACTTACACTTTTTTCTCGATTATATGATAGAAAATGACGATGATGACCCAACTTGACCAAAACCTCCACAAGTACAATTATTATTGTTATTAATGATAAGTCCACTTTTTCACAAAAAAAATCGCATTAGTTAATTTTTAGGTCACTCGACGACACACACTCGATTTGAATAAACCGACTTGTAAAAAGATTTAATTTATTATTATTAAAGAAAAACCCGACTGAAATTGCGTTAATTTCCCACCCCTGTATCTCGATATTTCCAGGCACGGCCTGCCCGTTCCAGATCGAGGGTGATACTGCCGCTCTTTAGTCTTTAGTAGTGGAGAGTTTACAACCTGTGGCTTATCGGCTTCGGGGGAGGGAATTCCGAAGGCACGTGTTCGGCGCAGATGCTCTCTTGTTTATAAGGGCGCGAGAGGGAGGGATGAAAACGATACGAGATGTCGGAGGGGAGGGGGCGTCGCGCCGCCATAAATGCGTCACTGAATTAATTACGTCCTCCGTTTTACGCTCACGTCCTTTTCATGCGTCAAGTCACGTGCTCCTGTTACGTCACGTGACGTCTCAACCCTCCGCCCCCTCCACAACACCTAGTCTCCCTAGGGACTTTTTCCGCCGTCAAGTTGTTTCGGTGGGTAACCAGGGGAACGTGAATGTTTAATGTTCGGTTGCGGTTTGATTGAATCTAGCATCTCACGGCCTCCCCTTTCGGATCCGGGGGGTGAAACTCTCTCGAACTGCGTCCGCTTTGAAATCGGGGCAGAGGGTGCCACTTCAATCGCATGCAAATTACCGGTGCCAACTTTGCGACGAAAAAGTCCCCAATTGAAATTTCATGAGGTTGTAGGCGCCGGACTCGGGTCCTCCCCCGGGCGGGCTCTTCTTTCATTTTATTTATCGGTATCGGTATACGTTGGCGCAGAAGGGGGTGAAAGGGAGAGAGGACGAAACACAATTTAGCTTTTTCGGGAATCGGTCTTCAATTATTCACTGCCCTATTTTGTCTTGGACGATGTCCACCCTTTTCTGGAGAATGTATTACGCTATGCCGTTTTTGGGTTCTTCTTATTGGTGGTATTTGAATTGAATGGGGCATAATGAAAGAAAATTACGCTAAATGGACACTAATTATTGCTCTAAACGGTCACTTACACGTTCCTGATGACTATTAAATTAAGTGACATTTCTTTTTCTCAGGTTGGTACCCGGTACTGCGGTACAACTCAATTAAAATAATTCAAGTATACAGTCACACGAAACTGGAAACTGGGAGAATTTCAAATTGGGGTTACATAATGTGGAACACAGTGGCGTAACAACCATTATTCGTGACAATACTTTTTTTGTAATTTTTTCTTTATCATAGGTAAAAGTGGTTTCGGTCTCTGATGTCTGGAATTTTGATATTTTGTGACTTTTATTCGATTCCCAGTCGATGATGTTGATGGCAAAATTTTAAATAACTGTCAATTTTCGAGTTATTGCTCAGCTATGTAGTAGGTATGTACTTACTGAAGTGGAAGATATAAGTATAAACTGCAGAAAAAATTGGTTGTTTTTAAATATTTTAAGTGTGGCATTTACCATGAGACAGAAGATTGAGGTGTTACATGAGAGAAACAATGACGGGGGTACATTTAGTTTCCAGAGTATCTCAAAAACTAACGAAAATTTTTCGATGCGGTTTTGACCAATTGGAAGGAAATCCTCTTTTGTTGTCTCTGAATGTAAATTGAGAGTTACTTATACTCCACCCTGTATAACCTGGGCGATTATGAACAATCAAGAATCAGATGCGGGATATTTTTTGCATTTTTCTTTTTAGCTTTTTGGTGTGAAATATGATGAAAACTGAAAGAATGAGAACAAAAACCATAACACCATGTTTTGTTTTATGGTCAAAATATTCCACGAAAGTTCAAAAGCACTAAAATACGATGGCGTTTGATTTTCGATCAGCATTTTTACTGTTTGCATAAATTTTTTATCAGGGCCCAGCCAAACAATTACAGAAGAAAACTGGTTTCCTTGCTGTAATGAATTTCATCACACATCTCTGAGAAAAAAAGTGTGGCATTTACCATGAGACAGAAGATTGAGGTGCTACATGAGAAAGACAAGGATGGGGGTAGATTTAGTTTCCAGATTATCTCAAAAACTAGCGAAAATTTTTCGATGCGGTTTTGGCCAATTGGAAGAGAATCCTCTTTTGTTGTCTCTGAATGTAAATTTACCTTTGAAAAGGCGATTTATGTTTGAGATTTTTAGATTATGAAAACAACCAATAACCACCACATTTCAAAGCTCAATTTGGGCCACAAATTCAATTAGGACCATGCTGTATTTTTATTCAGAGCCAACAGAAGAGGATTCCCTTCCATTGACCAAAACCGCATCGAAAAATTTTCGCTAGTTTTTGAGAAACTCTGGAAACTAAATCTACCCCCGTCCTTGTCTCTCTCATGTAGAACCTCAATCTTCCGTCTCATGGTACACACATGCTCTCCTTGAATAAAATTCTGGATATGGTCTGACTTTTCAGTCTCTAGGTAAATACGAAAAAGTGATATGAATAGGCTGCAAAATATCAAAATTCTAGACAAATCCAGCAAACCCATTCTTAGCCATAAATCGTGCGGGGCGCTTTGGAGAAGAACTTGGTTGTTACGCCCCTGGTGGAATGAACTTTTATCCACCGAGTGTCCCAAAAATCTGGTCGAAATTTGGGAAAAACTTAAAATTTACTAGTTCGGTTCCATGATGAGACTCGTGGCGGTTTTGCGGTTCTCCCTCTTTTGCCGCTCGTCCGTTTCGCGACAGGGAAAAGGGTCGTCCAAACTGGACGGGTAACTCTCCTCGTCGTCCTTCTCCTGTCGCTTTATCATCTCGACCGTCATTTTCCCGATGGACTTCATCTTCTCGTCGAACCCGATGTTGTTGTTATCGATTACGAACACGTTCATCTGTATGGATTTCCTGATCTCCCTGCGCCTCTTCCGCTTGCGTTTGAGTATCTTGCGCAACACTATCAGGAACGAAGGGCAGAAACAGGCGTAAAGGAAAAAGTCCGTGGCTAAACTGATGGCGCCCAGCACCGTGATGATTTCGCGCATGGTTTCCAAAGTTTCGGAATTGCAAGGGCCTCCCTCTTCGTTGCCGTAGAAAAACGTGACGGCGGACGTCCTGGAGATGAGCAGCGACGGGATTTCCGTGATCAAAAAGAAGAAAACTATCAGGATCAAAGTTGTGGTCAAATTCGTGTAATCCTGAAAGCAGAATTGATTCGCATACTTGGTAATTGGTAGAGAGTACTGAGGAAATAATAGTTTACTTTTTTCTTATTGCGTAGACTTTCGTGGCACTTTTTGGATATCTGTCGCAAATTCTGGAGGACGTAAATCAGGTAGCCGTTGCCGAAAACCAGTAGGATCGAAGGCAACACTCCGAATAGGGCGAAACAGAGCCAATTATGCACAAAATAGTATCTAGAAATTCATAAATAAACGATATTTGATTAGTTTCTAGTTATTTTGAAGTAATTAGTTGAAAAAAAAGAAAAAAAGTGGCCGCCCCCGGGTGGGCTCGAACCACCAACCTTTCGGTTAACAGCCGAACGCGCTAGCCAATTGCGCCACGGAGGCTACGAAAATTATTCGTCTAAAGCTGTATATGAACAAAGGAGTTAAATCTGAACTAATTTCACATACAGCGTGTTCTAAAACAACATCGCACCGACAAAATATTACTCAATAAATTATCAGGATAGAAACTACCGAATGCATGTGACTCAGACTTGTAGTGTCACCAAAAATTATACACTTTTTGGCTAGTTGGACAAAAACACGTCCAATTTTAATTTTATCTACCTCAAAGTTTATCACATTTTTAATGACACAAGTGCCTGACCTGTCTTCCATTTTAAGGCTTGGTATTTCACATCTGATTATCCTCTTGTTAGCTAATAACTGGGACCTTGGACAAAATTTAACTGAAATATTGAAAAACCGAAGTGTGTCATTGAAAATGCACTAATATTTTCATGGACAGTATGTTTATTTTATATTTGTACTGGGTTTTCATAAATGCTTGGGTACCACGGGACTTAGCGGAAGTTTTCAACCCGCGCTACACCATGGGCGTCAGAACAGGGAAGGGTCTGGGGGTCTGGGGAAAACAAAAATATTTTCCTCAGCTGGAATTTACCCAAGCAAAAGAAAAAGAAGCATTTTTCTTCAAGTGTCCACACCATTTTCATGTCGAGGGAACTCCACAGAAAACGCAAGAGCACGTGTGTTTGCAGGATGGCAGACATAAACAGTAAATAAAACGAACGTCACTGGCGAGTTTGACGCAGAAACTTGGTGGAAAAAACCTAAAAACACGTACACTAAGCGTCAATGAAATCGGGACACCTCGATTAGCTGCGCCGGATGCAGGCAACCAAACATACATCAAATGTTAGTGCCAGCGTGAACGGGCTCTGCCACAGGCGCCTGGATATTTGCTGATATCTCAAAAATATGTGACAATGTCAAACTATTCACTTGAGTTTTGTGACAAAAATCGAGTAAAAAGTGTTTCTTTACAAATAATTCACGGAAAATCGAGTTCATTTTAGTGATCTTTGTGTTGATGAGTGCTGGACAATATGAAGGATTCCATCACAAGTCCATACTTATGGTGTGTATGTTTGCAAGATACTGGGAAATAACAGTGCTCATATGTCCTCATATTGTAAAAATAAAGAGCAGTTATTATTTCAACATTAAATTTGTTCGTAGTATTTATTTTATAATGGTAACATTTTGGTTGCTCTTATATGTGTTGCCGAAGCTGTTTTTGGTGCAGATATTGGTGTCTTCTGATCTGGTTGCTGCCGGATCCTAATGCTTTTTTGAATAACACTAATTTTTGCCATCAATCACAATACAATCACAGTTGAAGCACTCAAGCACTCATCGACACAAATATTACTATTAACGCACGCTAATATATCCATGAATTAATTGGAAATAAACACTTTTTAATCGATTTTTTCCACAAAACTCAAGTGAAAAGGTCGATATTTTGACAAATTTTTGAGCTGTCAGAACATATCCAGTCGGCTTTGCCAAAGTCCGTTCACGCCAGCACACAAATTGGTGTATGATCGGTTGCCTACATATCGGCGCAGCTACTCGAGGTGTCCCGATTTCATTGACGCTTAGTGTACTTCCCCGAAATTCCCCCAAATATGTATGTTGAGTTGCCTACCTCATGATCACGTGGTACCCAAGCATTTATGAAAACCCAGTACAAAGGCCCTACTATCAGTGGTAGAGGTAGAGGTATTTGTTTCGTACCTGGAGTAGAAAAACGGCTTTGTGATCAATTTCTCTCCGTTCCATTTGAAAATGAAACAATAAGGAAGATTGAATCCGATGGAGACGATCAGAGACACCAACATCGCCCTTTTCGCGATTCTGGGAGTGCAAAATTTCGGTTTTTGGCAACACATCGGGTCCTTCAAGCACAGAGATCTATCTGGAATAAGCAAAAAAAAAAATACAGGGAGGGTCCCGAACTCGTAAAGCCTGCCCCTCAAAAGTCACCCATAAATCTTTAATTTCGGATTCACGAAAGTTAAACTTTAGCGGCACATCTGCGGCCGATCCCAGATCAATTATGAATCGTCGCGATGAAGTTATAAATGCGGGAAGCGGCCCTAATTGCGCACCAGTTCAAGACAGATCATGGCGAGATTACAGGATTCTCTTTTACCGAACATCCGAGTTCTGAGGGCCATCGGCCTGTGGAACAGGTCGGGCAACGTCTTCTACTCGATCTACTCGTTCGCCATGCTGGCCGTGTGGCTCGCCCTGTACAACTTCACGCTGTTCGCCTACATCTGCTCGATCTTCGGCAACATCGAAGAGATGGCGTCCTGCGCCTTCATCTTCCTGATCACGTTCGTGGCCGTCTTCAAGTCGTACTACTTCCTGAAGGACTTCGACCTGATCCAGGAGCTGACCGAGAGCCTGGACAGGGCCGTGTTCGTCCCGAAGAACGCCAAGCAGGGCGAAATCGTGGAAGGGACGCTGAGAATCTGGAGGTTCTCCTACTACACGTTCATGGTGGGCACCTGCATCACGCTGTGCTTCTGGGGCTCGTACCCGTTTTTGGACAAGACGATCTACCAGAAAAGACTGCCCTTCAACGCCTGGTACCCTTTCGATTACAAAGTGAAAGGGCGGTATGAGGCAGCCTACGTCTACGAGTGCATATGCTCGGTCTACATTTCCGGCATAAACGTCAGCTTGGACGGGTTTTTCAGCGGGCTGATGGCCCACGTGAGTGCCCAATGTCAAATGTTGACCAACTCGATTTTGAACGAATTCCCGAAAGACTTGAACGATGAAGAATCAGAAGCCAAATTGGTGGACTGGGTCGTGCACCACAGAAATATCATTGAGTATGATGGGCAGAGAGATAGAAGCCAAAAAGTCATATCGTAGGCTCTCTGTGTAATGCGTTTTTTGTAGGTTTTCAGATAAATTACGATATCTTTTGAACGTCGTCGCCTTTTCGCAACTAGTAAGCAGCGTCATTATAATTTGCATGACTATGCTACATCTAACTCTGGTAAAATTGAAAATTTTCAAAATTTATTTTCCCAAATTATTTCTTATGTTAAGGTGGTGCCATTCAGTTCCGAATTTTTCACTCTAGTGATTTACTCTTTTTGTGTCGTCGTACAAATTCTAACCTATTGTTGGTTTGGAGATGAAGTTTACACAAAGGTAAAATGGAAATTAACCCTTAATAGTGCGAAAATCATTTAAAATACTCATATTACAGAGCTCTGAAATACCCACCACTGCCTTTCAATGCGATTGGATAGACCGCTCCATTCCTTTCAAGAAAAATCTGATTTTTTTCATAAGGCGCACCCAAATTCCGATCAAAATGTACGCATTGGGGTTTTTCACCCTATCTGTCAACACATTCATGCAGGTATACCAACCTTTCAATATTCTTTCGCATAGTCAGTATATAAAAGAACGAATCATAATGTTTTCAGATAGTGAGAACGGCTTGGTCGTACTTTATCCTATTACGCCAACTTCACACCGAACAGGACTTGAACGAATCGCATAACCAATGAAATCTCGTCCTGACGAAAATCGGCCAATAGCCTGGCGTTTCTATTATTTCCAGTATTACCAACTTACCGAGTGTGACAGCCATTGTAGTGATGACACTTAGGCAATTAAAAACCCCGGACAGGGGAATTCCGATGACGGCGTCCATGATGGGCCAATAATCCATAAACAGCACGCCCCTGAAAAGGCCACTCAGGAAAACCAGAACTGAAGTGGCCAAATCCGCACCTGCTAGAACTATAGAAAGATTCTAATATTTGTAATACCCATTTAAAACTAATAAAAAAGAAATAGAAATATCTTACCAGCCAAATAAACGTAAACTGACCCCTTCAATTCGGGCCTCGTGAAGACCATCAATGAGAGGGCATTACCCAAAATACCGACGAGCGATATGATTGGCGTGATGATCGAATAGACGATGATTCCTTCCGGGGTCGGTTTGTCCACCCATATGTTGCCCTCCCCGGACATGTCCGGGGAGGACCAAATTTCGAACGAATAGAAATAGTAGAAATTTCTCATTTTACGTTAGCGTTCGGTCGACATGGTCATGACGGACAGAAAAACGTCGAATTTTGATGGAATTCGTGCAATAACTGAGATATATCGAAAAATCGATGCGATGATTATGCCGGAATCGCCCATCATCAGTATTGTGTCGATTTGAATTTATGAACTCAGAGATTAAGATTAATTTGTTTGTACGTTGTCATTCTTAATTACATATTCGTGTAAATCGCTGAAATTACAATAAACATGCGACGTAATACGTAGGTATCTGCACGTATCGGTATATTGAGAGAGATAAAGTTAAGCCCGCGTGATGGTTAATAATAAAGCGCATTCGAAAATGCTCTTTATTATCGTGTATTACCAGGGCCTGTCATCTAAAGGGCTGAAAGACTGAGTTGGCATTATGGCAATATGCCAAAAGTCGGCCTTTAGACATGTCAATCCATATAATTTTCTGACTTTTGTCATTTGTTGAGGTTCAGGTGCGGTTTTATATCGAAATAACGTGTGTTGCTGCAAAAATGAACGATATTGTGGCTCTCGGTTACATTGTGACTTGTTTCCGACCGTTTCTTGTGAGTATTTTACACTCCTCATACCACATTTCCTTGAATTTCGCGAAAAGCAGTTTTTCCAGAAAAGTCCGTTTTACAGTATCATAATTAGGCGTCAGCAACCAATTCTGGAATTAAATAATTCTAAAAATTTGAATTACTTTGAAATGTCTCAGTTTTCCTATAAAAATAATGTGTTGATGATAATCTTAAGAATCGCATGAAAACTTATTAGATAATTCGTCAGAATTGATTGCTGGCACCTAATTATGATAGTCTAACACGGACTTTTATGATTGACATGTCTAAAGGCCGATTTTGGGCATATTGAGATGATGCCAGCTCAGTCTTTCGGCCCGTTAGAATGAAGTTGGCTATGGTATTACCGACTTTTATTATCATCAAAATACCCGCCATAGGCACCATAATGTAAAAAACGATATGGTAATTATTGTGGGTGAATAATCGCCTCGAGTAAACGGACTGGAAATCGTTATCTTGCCAACTTTAAAAATATTTGCGGCATTGCGGTCGGCAGACCGAGAAACGAGACGTGAAATCGGAATGGCGTTGTAAGACTTCCGCCACTGGATGAGTTTCCGCTTTCTGAGGATATTAAGCTTCCGGTTTGTCCCTCGTAACTGTCATTTTGTCTTATTTGCCCTCAAATCTTCATAAATATCTCGAACAACTCGGAAAACACTCGAACGGAACGTGCACACGAATAATTCTGAAAATTTCAATATCAATAATTTTGAATAAAATCGCCACTTTTAGATCGAACGATAATAAACGCCCTCTACTAAAAATTAAAATAATTAACAAGTAGATAAAGCGCAAAAAGCCTTCAAAATATGTAAAAACCCGATAAGACGAATGAACACACAAAAACAAATTAAGAAAAACTATACACCAAAAGTGTAGAGAGGTGTAGGGTATTCAGTGCATTTATCACGATTTTCGTAGCTTGTTGTCCTTGTGTTTGTCCCAAAAATCCTAAAGCGGCCTCATTATAAATACCGGATTCAAAAATTCGATAAGCGGGCGGGAGCGTTTCGTGAAATCGCTTCCGGGTTTTGCCGATTTCGAAAACACATACGTGTCCCATACGCGGTGCCAACCTGACGTGTCGAAAGTCCCCGCTCATCTGTCACTTGTCATTCGAAAGATGGCAGACGTTGTCAATTTAATCGTGGCACAGGCTACTGAAAATGTGAAAGAAAACGCCACGAATGCCACGGCGAAGCCCCCGAGCACCCCCGAGGGGATGGCGGTGGCTTACGGCAGCATAGTCATAATGGCCCTGCTCCCCATTTTCTTCGGGGCGTACCGCTCCGTCAACTACCATAAGGAGAACGTAAGCATGCACTTTCCGCCCGGAAAACGCACTGAAACCCCCCGTTTTAACCCTCGCAGAAGCCTGAGAAAATGACCAAAAAAGACGCCGCGATTTTCCCGATCATGGCGTCGTGCGCCCTGGTCGGACTGTACGTGGTCTTCAAGCTCTTCTCCAAGGAATACATCAATCTCCTGTTGACGGGCTACTTCTTCTTCCTGGGGGTGTTAGCCCTGACTCATCTGTTAAGGTCGGTTTTTCCACACCCTGTGGTCGTTTGAATGATATCGATTTTGCGGATTTTCAGCCCGGTCGTCAGTAAATTGGTGCCGGCCGCCATTCCGAACATAAAGTTCCACATCACCTTCAAGCAGGGCGAGGGCGAATCGGCCCAGTACTTAATAAATTACCGGTTCTCGTCTTATGACGTGGTCTCGTTGGCCGCTTGCTCCCTAGTCGGCGCCTGGTACTTACTGCAGAAGCACTGGATCGCCAACAACTTGTTCGGGTTGGCATTCGCAGTCAACGCTGTCGAGTTGTTACACCTGAACAACGTCGTGACCGGATGCATCCTGTTGAGCGGTCTCTTCGTGTACGACATTTTCTGGGTGTTTGGAACTGACGTCATGGTTACCGTGGCAAAAAGCTTTGAAGCACCAATCAAATGTAAGATTCTAGACTTTCTAGGGATTTTGTCTACTTTCGTTTTTTTCAGTGGTTTTCCCCCAGGATCTGTTGACCAACGGGCTCAACGCCAGCAACTTCGCCATGCTGGGTCTGGGCGATATCGTCATTCCGGGCATTTTCATAGCCCTCCTGCTCCGATTCGATAACAGCCTCAAGAGGCAGAGCAAGACTTACTTCCACTCGGCCTGTTTCGCCTACTTCCTGGGTCTGATGGCCACGATTTTCGTGATGCACGTGTTCAAACATGCACAACCCGCCCTTTTGTATTTGGTGCCGGCCTGTATCGGCACGCCTCTACTCGTAGCGCTGATTAAAGGCGATCTGACCGCCTTGTTCAAATATGAAGATTCTCCCGATGAGGAAAAGACCACCGACGGGAAGAAGAAGGAAGACGCTTCCAAAACTAAACCCGAAGCCAAAAAAGTGAAATAAGTCTTCAAGTCAATTCCAATTGAAAATCCTAAATGTGTAAAGTCCAGACGTGTTTTGTATTATTATTATTTGAGAAATTTATGTATTTATTGTCATACGGATTTCGTTAATGTCACCATTTTGTTTATTATAGCTCCAAATATATTTCAGTTGTTCTATTGACAAACTAAATTGAAATATTTTCTAATATAACTAAATAAATTACGTACAATTTGTTTACAAAATGAACGTTTATTGTTTAAATCATTGAAAAAAAATACAAATTAAATTAGAAACCACTCAAAGATTCGACGGTGATTGTAGGAAGATCCTTAACTCCGTCTTTGTCGACGACTTGCACCTTGAAGTTGGGTAAATTGACGACAAGACGAGTGTGGACTTCTTTTACACACTTTTTCAGCAAATCGTAGCCCTGGTCTTGGGTCATCGTCGATAAGTAGTTACGATCCATGATCGAGAGGGAAAAGAACCCGCCGTACCCGTGAGCGGCGTAATTCACATCAGCCATCGACGCCAAATAGTCCATGTAATAGAGTTGAGGCCCGGTTTTGCTGTCGTAACCGGCCAACAGCAAATTTACATGAAACGGAGTCTACAAAAATACCATTAGGACGTGTAACCCTTTACTTGGATCGTTGAATAAAATACCCGCGATCTCAAGTTGTCGGCCAGCATCCTTCTGGTGAAGTGCGACGCCTCCTTGGGGCTCAACTCGTAGTTGTTCTTCATTTTGTAGAGCTGCACATTTTTGGAAATGTATTCGGCGAACTGATTGGTGTCGCCGCTTTCACCGGAGATGGCCATCACCAATTTGTTGGATAATTTGTACAACTTGTCTTCGTCTGAAAGAAAATGCTCAGACTCGGAAACTCCGGAACGTAAAATTGGGTGTTTTACCTGTTTTCATGACCATTATGCTGGGAGCGTAGGTCATATCGGCAGCTACGATCGCGAAATCGTTGAATTTTATACCAATTAGACAATCCATGGCTTTTTTTGAGAAAATTTGAGGAAAATACACAAACGCTTGGTAATGATATTTTATAGGTTAGAACTGAGTTTTGACACTTGACAGCATAAACGTCAACTCATCAAAGCGCCATTCAACAGAAACACTACTACTGCGAATACCCGGTAGACGGAATTTCCAGTGGTCCTCAAAGATTTAATTGAATGATATACTCTCCCCAACAAAATAGGAATATGTGTCCTAAGCCCTAGGCGTTGCCCAACCAAAAATACACAATATCCAATGTCGACAAATCTATTATTCCTACCTTTTGCCTCAGTATGTATCCAAGTACAGGAATAAAATGTCTAATTTAATGGCCTAGTGATTGATTTATTATAAAATATAAATATACAAAAGCCTGTTTCAGTCCAGCCAGTCCGTGAAATAAGTGCACACTTTCGGATTGATCAGCCCCATATCCGCACACCGATTAGAAATGGGGCACACTCCGCAAGTCGTCTTGACGATCCCCGGCGAAGAGACGAACCGGTTAACCGCTCGGTAAAGGAACGACCCGTTCGAGGACACGATCCTTTCGGCTTTATCGTCCAAAACGACCGTGTAAAGAATACTTTCGATATCGGAAATCGACAGCGACACTTTGCTGATGCCCAAATCCGATATGAATTTATGAACGTCACTGGCAGTGGCGTAGCTGCGATTCCGAGCCAACAACGGGCCGCCGCCCATCGTGAGGGCCTCCTCGCTTTTCTGCTTCAGAAACCTGTGGCACTGCTGATTCAGGACGTCCACGAACTCCGACTCGAAATCTTGGTCTTGATACCAAGCGCCCCCAGTCACAGTGCTGTCCGGATCCAAATCGTAGAGCATGTAGACCTTCTTCTTGCTGGCCGACACCGATTTCACAGCTTTGATGATTTTTTTCGTCTCTAAACTTTTCACGACTTTGTTGAGTTGAGTCATGTTGAGATTGGACTTGAAGCGGATATCCCTAATCCAGATCCCTTTGTTTCCGGCCTCCTCGATCAATTTATAGACGATTTTCTCTTCGTTATCAGCTCCTTTGGCCACGGTTCTTTTAGAGGCATCTTTGTATTTGTACAGAAGTTGTTTGTCTTTGGATTTGTACAGTTCCAAACAGCCGGATTTCAGGCATTTGTTGATTATTAGAGCCAATTCTTCGATGGGAATGTTTGGAATTGTTTGCTTGATTAGGTCATTCGAAATGCCATCCGGCTTTGATTTGGCAAGGTCCAAGAGTCGCTCTTCATTAGAGAGATCTTCCTGAGGGGTGGAAGTAGACGGTTCAGTCATTTTAAGCTGAAATTATAATAATACAAAAATTACAATGACATAACCTTACTTATCGTTTATTCAAAAAAAAGCCAAACACCAAGTAATTGAATAGGGGGCACTTACTTGTAATTCAGTCTGTTTATGTCGAAATTCTAATATTTATAGGCGATTTTGTTGGTTTTTCACACAATTTAATGAAACGTGCTCGTAAACGTCAAACATTTCATATATCTGTCAATTGTCAATTAACTGTCATCTGTCACTTTGACGTTTAAGTGACAACTCTCAACACGTGTTTATGTTTTCCTCCAGATTTTCCAAGATTTTAACAGTTTTGTAGGATATTATCGGGCTAAAATTGTGTAAAATATACGTAAACCAAATTAATACAAGAGTTCTTCAGAATGGTAAGTGTTTGCGCGAACATTTTGAATCTCCTCAATCGATTCTAATTTTTTGAGGTTAGGTTTTTCACAAATTTCTCTAATTTCAGCCGAAAAGCAAGAGATTTATCGATAAAAAGAAAGCAGTGACTTTCCAACTGGTACACAGAAGTCAACAGGATCCCCTAGTTGCAGATGAAGATGCCCCACAAAGGGTCCTACTTCCTGTTGCCGATAATAGAGAGGCTCCATCATCATCATCCGAGTCTCAACGAGAAAGAGTTCTCGAAGAGCAACACAAATACGGAATTTATTACACAGACAACTCGGACTATTTATCGCATTTGAAAGACTCGAGCGACAATCACGTAGAATGGCCAGAAAATATCGAGAAAACGGTACAGAAAAAGAAAGTCAAAATCCAACTCCCCTCGGAAGTTTTCGCCTCGAAAAAAGAAGACGACGAAGGGATGTTGAGCAGGGCCGCACCGATTTCGGGCCCTCAGTTGCATTTGGATCCCGATGTGGTCGCTGCTATGGATGAAGATTTCGATTTCTCCGATCCGGATAATCAACTTGAAGATAATTTTCTCGAATTGGCTGAAGGTGTCGCCTCCGATCAAGAATTCGACGAACAGTACGAGAAAGAATCGGATTTCGGGAGCGACATGGGCTCTGAGAATTCTTTCAGCGAGGAGGAGACGAAATCGCGTTTCACTAATTATTCCATGACCAGTTCGGTGATTAGGAGGAACGATCAGCTCACACTTTTGGACGAACGGTTCGAGAAAATGTACGAAGATTACGACGAAAACGAAATCGGCCCTTTGGATTGCGAGGAAATCGAAGGTCATGTACCTGAATCGTCTGATCTACTGCTGAAGTATGCGGAAGAGTTTGAAAATCAACAAAAGCGGGAACTTTTAGATAAAGAAGTTCTGGCTTCAAAAATTAAGGAACTTGAAGTCGGTAATGATGATGATACTGATGATGGGGATGGAGATTTTGAATATTTAAAAGTGAAAGATAAGGAAAAATGGGATTGCGAATCTATTTTGAGCACTTACTCCAACATTTATAATCACCCGAAGCTTATAAAAGAACCCAAAGTGAGTTATTTTCAAACAATTCTGTAATAAATTACCGAGATAATAATTTAGAACAAATATTTAGTTAGAACTTTGATAACTTTTTGACCTATTAATTTTAGTAATCGTTTTTTTTTCTTCAGAAAAGTGATAATAAAATTGAGATTTCAAAGAAAACTGGAATTCCAATGAATATTTTGGGTGCCAATAAATTGACGCAGAAGGCACTAGATCGTCTAAATGAAGATAATGAATTTTTCGATCATCCTCAAGGCCCGAAATCTACAGGATTACAGTCAGTAATTTCTCAGTTGTCTGAACTTTCATACAGACCCAAAGATGAGACTCCCTTAGAGCGAAGGGAGAGGAAGAATAATTTGAAAGAATATAAACGCGAGAGGAGGGTTGAGAAGAAAATCAACTCTTTGGCATTCAAAGAGGAAGCGAAAAGACAGGTGAAAATTTCCATTAATAATAAAAATAATGTTCAAGGTAATAAAATTCTATAATTTTTTTGTCTTGTTCTGAAATTTAAATATTTATTTCTGGCTTTTAGTCATATTTGTAACTATCGCTAGATTCGCTAGACATAAGTAAATGAATAAAGTTGTTTTGCTAGGATTCTTTATGCCTTTTAATAGTTTTCATTTATTAACTAAATATTAGTTTTTTGATTATTTCTACACCTTTATTTACCCACCTACAGCATGAAATAAAGCTCGTTTTGCTTTATTATATCGTTTTTTCTCATTTTATGAAGTTTTCCACCAAGAATTTGAGTACCCACTCAAGTTAAGTTGGATAATAAAAATGACTGAAAATGTGTAAAGGTGAAAACACTCTAAGTTTTTATCTTTGAACTTTATGATAATTAGAGATGATTTAAGTGCGAATTGAGGACATTTTCTAGCTATAAAAACAAACCGTAGGTAACCTACGTAATATGTGTTCAAGAAATTAATGATTAAAATGAATCTCGTTTATTATAAAGGTTTTGCTAAAGACCAGTCAAATATGATGAATGATTTCAAGAATATGACAAAACCAGAGAAACAAGTAAATCACAATCCTTTCCCGTTCTATTCACTCGGAAACCTGTGATAATGGCATTCCGCTCCATTAAATTCAAATTGATTTAAATTCATCCCAATTTTACGAAAAAAAGGGCACCACGCGTTCATTATTCTGTAACCCAATTATAACAATGCCGAGACGAGAAATCGTAAATTTTGGTGAAGTCCAGAGATTTCTAATTGAAACTTCAGACCGATGACAGCTCCTGTCAAATTAAATTGTGACAAATGCCGTTTTTGCGCTTTTACGTTTCGTTTTTCGCCCATTCCCGACAATGCCTCGTTCCGTTCTCGACCGTCCGTGGACCAGAAATCACCGCATAAAACCGCGATAAAGATAAAGCAACAATAACAATGCCGTCCGGGCCGAAAAAGACGGCGTACCTAAATAAACAAAAACAAAAGCCTTCACGCCGTATTAAATTTAATTTCCACGGTGAAAAGCCGATATTCCAGTTTTCATGTGAGCGTGAGCGCATTCATCTCCGGCATCCCGAACGGAGATTCGCGTGCGACACAAATACGGTCGAATCAACCACGGAGGCATGTCCCGTCGGAAATTGACGTTTTTCGCGAAAAGCAGACAAGATGGCGTCTAGACACGCGCCAATTAACATCGGGGCCGGGACGAAAAGGCGTTTGACGGGGTTTTCCGCCGTTTCCGCGGATAAAATCGCGATTTGCGAGCACACCAGCTGGCCGGAGTGAGTCGTAGATCGTGCCCGACGTGCCGTCTCTCCTCCCACCGCCCTATCAGCGACACGCGCCCGCGCTCTCCCTCTCTCTCGGACACGCGCTCTGCCCCGTGACGGAGAGCGAGAGGGAGCGCGGGTCGGCGCGCCAAAGTCGACCTGTGTTGCCAGACGGGGAACTTCGATTTAATTTCGTCCAAGCTGTTGCTTAGCATGGACGTCGTGTCCGTAAAATGTGCACAGAGTCTTCATTCGATTGTATCAGTTGCGATAGAGCGGATTTTCCGCGATCCGTTCGTCAGATGATCGGCGAACGTCTCTCACCGGAACCGGCCAGTGATTTTTCCCGTCGTCTGCAGACGGACCGTTTTTCTCGCCGACCGAATTATCGCCAAAATGAAAAATAGCAACGCGAAAATGCCGTGCTTCGTCTCGCAGCCCGACAACGTCGTCTTCGAGATCGCCGTCGACCCCAAGAAAATCGGCCAGACGTGCCTCGAAAAAGTAAGTCGAAATTTTCACTTCCTCAAGTTTTCTTGCCAACCAAAAAAAAATTAAAATTAATTGTCACATGTCACTAATTATTAAAAATAATGATTCAAAATTCGAGTGTTATTACACGATTGAGTTCTCTATTTCTACATAAAACCGATAATAATTAAAATTCTCAATTTATAAGTAATAATGTTTAATAAATATTCAGCAATAATCGTAAATAAGATTGGCGGACGTGCCGTCAAAAAGTAGATTCCTACTTTTTTTCGAAATTTGATTAATTTGCATATACGCGTAAAAATGGTAATCGGTGAGCATAGTACACCTCAAAATACTAGTGGTTTTAGATTTACCGCATTTTACATGACACTAGCACGTTTTCTAAAAGTCCAAAGTCCGATTAAAGGTACACGGGGCAAAGTCCAATGTTCAAAGAGTGCTGGTACTACTCATACCCATTATGAGTGTGCATAGGCTCGGCAATAATCGGTATCAGGTACACAAACACAATATTAAGGCGCGCTATCATTTTATTATCAAAGCGGACAAACAATTCGATCGCTGCCCATAATCCCAATAACGCAATGATTGTTGTTGCCCGGAAATGGGTCAATATGAAACTCGATATGAAATAAATATGGTAATCCGTTCGGTTTGGGTGCAGCGATGGATGTGGAAATTCGGAATTTGCTCCCCCGGATTCGGTCGTTATCTGCAAATTTGCTGTTTGACCGTTTCGGTTTTTAGGGGGTACATTTTGCGGTCTTCTCCGGGGCCATTCAATTGCGCGTAATGGTCGGGTTGCACGGTTACCTTCGCCGTAAAATTACCATTTTTATGGCCCGTCTCGAGTTCGGCTCACTTTTTAAGAACGTCGCACACAAGTTGTTTACATTATCAAGAACCGCCGCCCTCGTCCTGTTGAAATTAATGGAATTATAATGAAAAAGATGACGGAGCGTCAGGTTGTTTCCCACAGTTTTCGTCATCTCCGCGATCCCATTATCACCCCCCCTGCTTGAAAAGGGAAATGATGATAATGTAGTGGGATGTACTGTGTGTCAACCCTCCAGTCTCCAGTAAATAATAATATGTTATGGTATAATTATTATTCCGTTTTGTTTCCTTCTTGCGCAATTTCACTCCTGAGGGTGGGAATTTGTTGGCCGGGGGTGCTGATGTCTCATAATGTTACTCGACCGAGTTTTTTATATGGGGATGCTCGCATTTTAATAAAATTTTAATGGCGTCGATTTCGGTCGACTTTCCTCCCCTTCGTTTACGTTTTTTCGTCATAATCCAATTATTGTTTAGCTCGTGCACCTTCAGCTGCCGGATATTTTTGTGCTTCCGGATGAGCGGGCATCAGTCTTTCAGGTTATTGCGTGGGGCCAGTCGGGAAGAACGGATCAACTCTCCTCCGGAAAACTTTTTTCCGAGAGGTTTATCACGGAGATTGGTCTTGTTTTTTCCACGGTGAAGTAATCCTGTAATTAGTTCAGACAAGGGAGGAATTTTCATCTCTTTTCTATATTCAGAAAATTTCCTGAAATCTTGATAAGGGGAGGGCCAGATGGAAACCCCTTTATAATTATGAAGAATTTTGTCTGATGAATCAATCTGCTTATCGTTGTTGGGAAATGTGATTGCGAAAGGTCAAAACTGCACGATAAACGTTTTCGGCTGAATCATTTTCACGATTCGCAAGGTCGGTGAACTTACAATAATCGTCCATAATTAATTATTAACGATCAAGGATTTTAATTCATAAAAATTAAATACTCATTCATTTCTGTCAAGTCAATCTTTCCGAAAAATGGAAAGATATGACAGAATAATCACGATGCATACATATATGAATACACAATTGCATCACCGAATCTGACGTTACGCATTTTGCAAGTAGTGTTTTTTGTACTCGAAAAGGATGTGAAAAATGATTGTGAACTTTGTACCCATCCTACTTAGTAACCTATTGTTTTATAACAATCGAAATGAGCGAAGTACTTAAGTATATGCATTCACATTTCGATTTGAAAAGTGCAAATCGGCCGAATTTTTTACACCTTTCAAGTTTCAATCTCGTTCTTGGACGTGCTTTACGATTTCGGATTCGATTCGGTTGTCGTCCGTAATCTGGCTAATGCCCGATCGTATTTGTGTTTACCATCAGCATCGCCTACCGTTCGTAATAAGGTGGCTGTCATTGTTAAAAAATCGTCGCCTTGGAATCGCTAATACGTCTAAAAATAAAAACAAAGCAAACAAATGAAATGCGAATCGATAAAGCGAATATGGCGGAACTTTGTGTACACCCAAGATTTTCGATTGTGATGGCGAATAAAATTTGCAACAATCAAGTTCCGAGAGAGTGGATATCACTCGCTGTCGGCGTGATGTTGCATGCACGAGCCAAAAACGAAAATAGACTCGGGAAGTGTATTTGCGGACACTCGCACCGAATTTCGTAAATGTCTATCTAAAAAAAAGTTTTCGGTTCAAAACGCTCCATCGTTTCCTGCCAGTTTTATTCGCCTCGTCCTCGAGGGATTTCTTGTAGGCTTTGACATACGAACTGTCACTTGGACGCTTTTTCCCCAAGTCGACCGTGTGCTAATCGGGAGAGAAAGGTTCTAAATTGTTTTCCCCCGTCTCCTTTTCGCATACTAAATACCCTTTTGTAGTGGATGGATGAAACAGGGGCTTCCTCCCTCATTTAAAATCCGCGTCTGTTCTACTGATTCCCGATTCTTTGACGATAATAATCCCCGGTTGGAAGCTTTTTCCTCCAGCTTTCCAGCGTATAGATGGTCTCTGAAAAGTTTAATTAAATTATACTGTATGATGGCGTAGAGGGCTTCTCTAAGTGCCCCTTTTTTTTCGTCCTTTTCGATCTAATTTCGGATTTCTGCCGTTCCAATTTCTCTCAAGTCCCGACTAACGTCATGTCGTTGATTATGTAAGCAAAACTGAGCCAGACAATTCTGTCGCTCAATATTATGTTGCCCTATGACAGTTTATGGTGATTTTTGACCTCTTTGATTTTCGCGTATACGTTGTGCCGATTGCGGGGACCAGAATAGCTGATAAAGGGAATTAATTAGTAATTAATTGACCTGTACCCTATAGAAATTGAGCTGACGGCTTTACTTTGTTTTGTTAGATTGGCGAAAATACTTAAAAATGAGGTTAGGTCTGATTAAATTGAAATGTCAACCGTAAGTGCTCAGGTATTACCAGATGATTATCTTCACAGTATTAGTTTGAAAGGGCTATAGGTCAAAACCTTGTTTTTTTTTATTCACATGCGGTATCTAATTCTTTTGTTACACTACTGGGTATACCGTAAACGTCGAACTATTTACCTATTGTGTTTGATTGCAAAATTATTATCATCTCGAAAAATTATTACCGAGATCAAGGTTTATGTTTACACGAAAACAACCACTTAACCAAATATGGAATTATTTCGTTTTTGTTTTCATCGTAAAGTAATAAAACGTGTCGCAGCGAACGGTGCGTTCTTTTCGAAACGCAAACTTGACTACTTCCCCTCCAGAGGCCATTTTGAATCCGCCCCCACCCAATCCTCTTCGTATTCTAAGGAGAGAAGTCGGGATAGATTTCGCATCACGTAGTAGATTACAATTTCCTCCCCAAAGTCATTTTCGCTTGGTTTTCTCCAGATAGGGAAACACAACCTTCAAACAAAACGTTCTCTAATGTATCTTCAACCGGAAATTACCGAATATAGAAATACATAATACAGTATGTATTCTGCGGCATTGTGGTGGTAGGAAATCTGGAGAGGAGATAAAGTAGCCTCTGATCCCATTTCCTCTCTCCTCATCCTTATTGTTATCTCGATCCTCCATAATGCAGAAGTTATATCAATACAATCGCATGCGGCGTGGAATAGAACGTCTTGTGCTGGAGTTTTGTGGGCGTCGTTATTAGTCGGCAAATTGGCATTTATCCCAGAGACGACCACAATTTCTACCGAGAGGGTTGGTAGACAATTGTCGATATCGAGGGCACGTCTTGTACTTATTTCGTCTGTCTGAAACTTTACCTGAGTAATCCAAGTCGAGAATTGCGATCGAGGGAGGGATGGCTCATTTCGCAAGTACATTTCGAGAGCACATTTCAGATGATCATAGTAACAATCTGTGTGCGTGCTGCGAATTTTCGATTATTTTGATCGGAATTTCACCATCTTGGCAATCCCTGCTCTTTGTTTATAAACGAAAATCTATTTTTGAAACGGTCATATAGGTGCAACGGTTTTACGTGTCCAACGCTCTCTGCCTGGGCTCTCATCCTTTGTGTTTTCGTTTTGCTTTCTTTTCGTTTCGGGAAATTTGGAATGTGTTGTTGGTGAATTATTGATTTCGTATTAGCAATTATTTCTCACCGTGCACTTTTATAACGTTTTCTACAGCGCCGTCTTTCTGTGTTGAAAAGTTTTCTAATGGAGTTATCTCTCTCGTCATTATAATAATAATCTCTCTGGTGTTTTTCGCATCACTTCCAATTTAGAATGAATTAACGAGAATGGCATGCCAGGAAGTATCTAATTTTCTTATTTATCCAGTGCATAGCATTATATTAAATATGATGAAAACCGTTGTAGATGGGACTGAGAGAAGAATTTACTCGTGTAAACCGCATACATGCTAAAATGAAGATTTTTCAATGAAATTTTCTAAATGCATGTAGAAAGCAAGGGATTTCAATAATTTTCATTATAAAAACACTGTTTTGTCACACCGAAAACTACTACAAGTGGGTACTAGGTACTCAGGTTTCAATAATCTGAAACCGTTGTCTTATGCAAGAATTTATTTTAAATAACGTTTGCCGTAATTACTCTAATCATCATTTCAATTTGAGGTGATTATAAACGAATTTAAATTGTAAATGATTACCGTCGACATATGTTCGTTCGGTATTCGAGTCCGGAATTTATTTTGACATTCTTCGTGCGTGCCTACCACCATCAGTCTCTCTCTCTATGTCTCTCATATAATATAAATCTTGATTTTTCTCATTCAAGATAAAGGAGCAATGACTTTTATTCGCGCCACTTTTGTCTCTATGTGCTCCCCGGTTTTTGAGATAAACTTTGTTTACTACTGCGGTCACATACACAGGACGTTTATCTCTGTGACCGGCCTCCTTTTTCATATTTGAGAGCTGTGCCTTATCATCAATCCACCTCATACGGTAAACGACAAGGAATTGCGCAGTTTCAGGGAAAATATATTTCTTATCAATTTTCAAAAATTGGGAATATTTTTACCAATGTTAAAAAATGACCAATATCGATGCAATGAGGTATTTTCACGAGGGATAAAATTTAAATTTTATGAATGATACATATTCGCATATGGCACAAAATGACTTCTGCGTAAGAATTTTGTTGAAAAAAATTGTTTTAAATTAGTTATTGCAATTTCAAAGAAATTTCCGTGACGTCAGCAATTACAAATCGTTGACACAGCTCGTCAATGGATGGCGCTCATAAAAAATTAATAATAGTCGCTGAATTACCGATTACCGACATTTCGACGTTATGTAAGTGTCCGTTGACATCCGTGTTTTCGTGTTCTCAATAAAATTATGTGATTATGCCTCCAAAAATGAGGAAAACACCCGCTGCTCAAAGCACGGATCAACACCGTAACTGTAACTACGCGTGGCACCATCTACTGGATCATAGAAAACTCGAAGTAGCTGACGTCATCAGAGAAAATTTTGAAAATTTATTTCAGCCCTTTAAACTTTACTAAAAAAAATTAAAAAATACCTTCTTAATTGTTGAATACCGTAGCATCAGATAAGCAATTTTGAAAAATACATGAAAATACCTCATTTGAAGGAACATACATATGTTTATCAATCACCAAATATCTATGCAAAGAACTTTTGTCGAGTAATGTTTTGTATTTATTTTTACTATCAATCTAGACTATTTTCAAGACTTATTCCTGGATAGGGAGTTCTTTCAACATCTCTTCATACATATAAATATCGAGGAAAAAAAGTTAATTCAAATTTCATATGAAGATTGATTTGACAGATGATTCAATTCAGTACCAACCACCCAAAACCAAAATACGCGCTGTTGCCAAGATTCAAAGCAGTTGAAGAGCCGTTCATTTTGTAAAACCCACTATTTAGTTCGTTAAATCTGATCGACTTTCACCTAGTTTTCTTCATTAGTGTCATCGCAATTACTACAATTTTTAGTAACACTTTATATAAAATATAAATATTTGCTTTTCCACAGTTGCACAACTGATATACATTCTAAATAAACCCACGATAACTTTCGATTTTTCAATAAGTATTCATTGACAGTATGTATACTATTTGATAAATCATGACTTTATTACTGGAGAATTGGAATTTAAAGTGTTTTCTATATTCACATACTCTGATATCTTATTACATAATACATCACACATCCTTAATCTATGCTCAATTGCCTAAAACTGCCGTCGACCCCAAAGAGGTCGTCGTAATTCGTCGGCTTCCCGGGCCTCTTCGACTCATCCGCGACGATTTTCTCCTGCTCCTGGAACCAAGGCCTCCACTCCTCCAAAGTCTTCACCCACAGATCCATATAGTCCGTCACCTTTCCGGCGGTACCGCCAAACTCCTCCGGCAGACACTCTTTTGGCACGAACGCGTGCAGCGACTCCAGATCGCGGTGCACGTGTATCCGCTTCCGGATCTTCTCCTTGACGAACGGCTTCACCCAGCTGATCAGGAAATCGACCACGGGCGGCGCGTTCACCAGGTGCACCCCCTTCACTTTGACGGGGTACGCCTGCTGCGCGCACGTCAGAAACTTCCTGATGACCACCGGGTTGACCTGCGTGAACCGCGCGAAGTTGGCGCAGCTCGCGTCCACCACGTACTCGTCCCCGGCCACCCCGAACTCTTCCGCCTCCAGGCGGACGTCGCCGATCATCAGCGCCATCTTGAAGGCGACCGCCAAATCTGGAACGTCAAAATCGTCCTTGAGAGCCCTGAACACCGTGATCCTGTGGAGGCGGTCGGGCGTCACGAAGGGCAGAGTAGGTGCCGCGCCAACCTCCAAAACCTGGCGCATCCTCGGGTCGGTAATGTCGCGCTCTGTAAAGAATTCCGGCGCGGCGCCTCGCATGGTGAAGTACATGTCGAGTTTCTTTTTGCACTTTTCCAGGGAGAACTTGGTGCCCCTCAGGAACGTCAGGATTTTGTGGTCGTCCCATTTGGCCGGCAGATGGGGCTGTTGGGCGAGCCACTCTTTGATTATTTCGAGGGACCGGTCGCGGGTGTCGAGGTCCTCTTTGAGTTGATTGCGGATGATCTCCTGTTGAGCCGGGGTCGGTTGGATCAGCTCCATGACGGTGGTTCACTTCGGGGCAGTGCCTCGTGCGATTTCTGTGACGGTTCGATCGATACTGACCGGTCGTTCGGTTTGGTGGAGAAACTCGGTCTTTCTTTATGGAGGATCTGCGATCTACGTCCGAGTTTGTGTGTCTTCGGTCGAGGTCGGCGGGTTTTTCGATGCGGCCTCGGATTTTAGACGATTAGGACGAGAACCGGTCCTGATTAATTACCGAATTGGCGTCAATTGACTGACATGAGGCGATTTCTCACTGTTCGATGGTGAACTGTCATTTGCTTTTTTCGGGGTAATGGTTCTTCCACCGTCCACGTGGTGCGTAATTCGTGACGCAGGAGACTGTATCATCCGTTCAAATTTCTAGTGAAGAACTAGATAGTAATTTAGTTTTGTTAGATTTTGTCATGGTTTTGTTATACTAGTCGTAACTTTGTAGTGAATAACTAGATTTTGAAGTTTTAGTAACTTTTGCTCTGTAACACTGACTTTTTATCCTGAAGTTTGCTGTGAGTTGGGCTTTTAAAAGTTGGGTTAGCTATTTTTTCTGTCATTTTGAATAACTTTGAATTTTCACCTATTCGGACGTGTTCAGTCCTCTGTTCAATGAAATAACTTCATCTCTATATTTTTCTGTTTGCTTCAAGTTCAAATTCCGTTAAAACATTTCTCCTAAACTGTTTCTCAAGATTATCCGGAAAAATCGTGGGAAAAACTATGCCACAAGTGCCTGTAATCAGTGTAATCTAATTTTTTAATTATTTTCTACTTCCCTGTAATGCAGTGATGTGCCTTTTCTTTCGTTATATTGTTCCACCTTGTTTTATTGAGGATATTTGAAAATTATTAGAAATTAGTTCGTTTTGGCTAGGATTTAAATGACAATCCATGTTCAAAATCTAATATTTTCTGAAGTTTTATATTTTTGCCAACAGACAAGTATTCATTTTTTGTAGATTTATTTACTTACAAAACCATGACAAAACCTAACAACTCTAAATTCCGAGTTAGTTACTCATTACAAAGCTAATCTGCCTGTACTAAATCAGTCAAATTTAAGTAACCACAAAATGTCGAACGTCAGAAAAAAATTATCAAAAAACTCATTATGGATAAGGAGTTGAGTCAACGTTTATTGAAAATTTCGAAATGTGACGTTTTGACATATAATTTTTTACTTTGTTGACGCGGTTGCCAAGGTGCTGATGATCACCTGATTAGTCGGATCCAGCTTTTCCCTTTAATTTTTGCTTCAAGTTTACCCTTAATTCCCTTAAATCCCTAAATTTTCTCTCCATATTTTACGTCATTTTTGAGCGTTCCGAATGGCCCTGTTCCGGTCCCATCGTGAAAAAGACTGATGTTTAATTGATAAATTCACGTAATTTCGCTCGGTTCGTGAACATTTTCCGGGGGACTTTTGAGGTTAAAAGAGTCGGTTCGCAAGTGAGTCAGAAGTGCCGGCTTTTGGTATAGTTTATTCATTGACAGAAGAAACAGTTAACCTGATAATGCCAAAATTAGCTGTAGAAATCCATTGTTACATAACAAAAGTCACTAAAACGCCATGCATTACAAATTTGAATAGATATTAGAATTCTTCCGTTGGAAGAACCACTTTACTTAATTTTGATGAAATTTGAATGCAAATTTCATAAAAAAAATTAGTCGCTTCCGCCACTGGACCATTTGACAGTTGACCGAAAACTCTTGGCCTCCATAAACGTCAAAAATTCCCAGCTTCTAGTAGTCAAAGGTTCCAACCACTGCAGACCAAATTGGTTAGAAATTGAATGTATCAAGGTTCGGCGTCCTTGGAATCTACATTAGTAATGCCTTTTTTTTGGCATTGTTTCCATAATTCACCATAAATTCGCTTTCCAAATACTTTATTCTAATCACCAAGTCCATGGCCGCCCGTACACTTTGGCATGTTCCTAATCACATTACCAATACTTTCTCTGATACCAAACTAACATAAGCCTTATTACACCTATTTCCAAGTGCAAAAAACTCCATTCAAAATATACCGAAATCTTGATTGGATCGGTTTCAAAAGCGCGCCACGTTCGCGTTGAAAATTGTGCTTCGTGTTGCATTTTTCCTGGAAAGTGCGGTCGATGTTTCGGAACGAGACTCGAGTCGTAACACGGCGTACTTTTGTGTGCATAAGCACAATGATCGAGGTAAACAGTCCAAAGTCCACGCCACAATCTCGAACGGTAACCGCTATTACGGTTTCACGTTTTCGAAACCAAGCATAAAACGACACGCATCGAGCAAAATGCGGTATAAACGCGGTTCTACCTGTTGATCGATGGCCGCTCGAGGGGAGGCATCCCCTCTACGCCATTCCTCCTGATGATAACGATGGCGGCCTGAGGGGAAGTCGTGCATCCAATCATTTTCCGCCCACCTAGAGTTACGTGAAGGAAATAATGGCCTCTTGATTTGCGAGGTTTCCGGTCTAATTTGACTCGTTTGTTCGGGGAGTACGACCCGGGAGAAACCGGGACTGGGGGAGGAACACAAAAGCGAGAGGTTCGTATCAAGATATGAATCTCGCGTTGTTGTTCCGGGGGCCCCGGTTCCTTTTGTTCGCCTTCCACCTCCACCTTTTGTCGTCGATGAGGTGGATCGGGGTGGAAATTGCTTCGGGTCGCGATACGACAGCGGGCGGAATGAATTCCAATGAGAACGGCGTTCTTATCAATTTCGTTTTCCTATGGCGATAGAAGGAACCCGTATGATTATGATTACATTTGTCACACACGTTTCCGTTTTCTTCTCCGTTTCTCGCATGCACGATGTGTAAGCACCTACAGGACAGGGCCAAAGTCCAAAGTCCGATTTCTCGCGTGTAAACTTGGACACTTTCGAGTTTATATTACGGATGACCGTGTGCGTGAGCGTGATGTGCTCTCTTTGCTTGCTTCGTTCCCCGGGTGATGTCATTTTTAGCAGTTGCATGCGGGATTGCCCGTCCAATAATAATCGCGGACTTTGGACCGGCGATCGAGAGAAACGGCGCTCGCTGTGCACCCGGAGGCTTCCTCGAAAGCACGAGCCGGTGATGAACGTCACGTAACTGGTGCGTGATTCAGGTGCCAAAGTACACTCGGTAATTATACAGCATCTACCGGCACCGGCGTTCAAATCAACGGAATCGACCAACAATGTATCGAAATCCTTACTTATTTTGATTCCTTTGGTCGGGAAAATTGCGGTAAATTGAGACGATTTTTCGATGAAAAATTAAAAATGTGCACATGGTGGGAAGCTGGGGTGACAATTTGGTTGTTAGAAAGTGATAAACGATTGAATAAACAAGCAGAAACGTTCTACTCTTTTGCATGTTACGTGAAGGAAACTTTTTTTCAAAATGGGAAACGTCAAAAGGTTGTCAATCGTCAAAATTTCAAGTTCTCGTATTTATACCCCCCTCCCGCGAGGAAAGTTGTTGAAATGCAATAAGTACCTGGGGAAGAAACGTTTTTACAAGATAGGAGAATATTTTACTCACGAGCACTTCAGAAAGTAGGCTATTTTTCCCTGAAATTGCAGCCGGAAATGGAATTTTTTCTTTCACCAAGAACGGTTTTTACCACTTTTCGGTTTTTTAGAGGTGATATGCGTTTACGATTAACTTTGAAAGAGAGGAATCGAATCCTCAACACAACAAGAAAACTACAAACTTGAAAAGTTTTACTGTTTACACCGTTACCATGAAAATCTCAATAAAAAATTTCTGATGTGCATGCTAGATAATTTCTTCAGAAATAATAGTGTTAATCGGCCAATGTTTGATATCAATTTTTTGACATACAATCAATCAATCAATAATTACTTGCTAATATTTTTTGATCTTTAAGCGAGGAATAAGTTTTCAATGCTTACTCTTTTTTTCTGGATTACATACATTTTTGACAGTTTGACAGGTAAATGTGAGAAAAAAGGTGGAAAGAAGCGAAATTTTTACAGATAAACGTCATTGATTTCAATAAATCTTGACACAGATAGATCTATCATCTATACATCTATAAAAACTGTGATCTTGGCAAGATGAGTTGTTGGATTTCATCACAGTTTTCTGAAAAATTGTTGACATGAACTGTCAAGCTCACTTGAAAAATACAAATTATAAAATCCAGGAAGGTAGTATAAAATTCAGGTTTCCAATATTTCACTGAAATTATTTTTGCAAATTAGTTGAAGTCGACATTGACTTAGGTTAAGGTTTTCAGAATAGGGCCGAATGTCGTAGTTAGAAGGAAATACAGTTCGCTCTTAGGGCCGGAGGGCCGGATTATCAATGCTCAGTTATCGTTTAACTGGAGGTTAAATTCCTAGGTTACCATTGTTATAAGAATCAAAATCAACAAATTTAACTGGCAGCTAAAAGATAACTGAGCATTGATAAACCTGCCCTCAGTGATTTTCCCTAGATAAAGAATAAAAGTAACCTAAATGAGAACGAAATTGAGTTATTTTCACTAAACCTATAAAATGAATGTAATCAGCAATCAGTATTGGAAATCAGTTCCGCAACAGGCTACTAATTTCACAAAAAAATGAGTACCACAGCAGGTACTATAGTATCTACTAAAGACGATGCCATAATAGTACGTCACAGTCTTTGTCTCTTCAAAACGGTGAATTTTCGAGGGCTCTTTAATAAATTTTCGTTATCTTTTCCTTTCTTCGGCTTAGACTATATAAAATACCTATAGCCAGGGTACAAAGTGCGTTTATACCTGTTAACTCGGGTACAACCCGAGGTAAATAAGTAACAGAGACGAGAACCGGTTCGTTTTCAAGGAAAAAGTGTCCCGAGATCTTGGACTTTGCCCGACGCCGAGCCCGCTTCAGGATTTCCCTCTCGCGTGCGGTTCCTTCTCTCTTCGACATCCTCATCTCGCGGCTCATTATTACAGCGTTGCCAACTGTGCACGTAACTTCAAACGCTTCAAACGGAATTAGACTCGACGGCGACCGATCAAAGTCCAAACCGCGACTGCTCAACCCGGTTAGGCTTTCAGAGCACTCTGTGCCAAATATCCGATCCGTTTAGGTCCGGGGCGAAATCGACCCGGATCACTGCGAAAACCCGTAAATTCCAGTGATTTTCGCCACTTTGACGGAAATTCGAGTCCGTCCGTCAAATATCGAATTATTGTCGGTTCGCAACTATTTTGGGGGTGGTTTAATCACGATCGGGCGACGTCGGATGGTACCGGCGGGAGGGGTCGTGGGTTCCGGGGGTTTACAGTTTAATTAAACTGTTTTATGGGGGTAGGAGATATTGGCGACCGCTTTTTATTACCCCCGATTCCTCCGTGCGAGTAGTTCCGCCTCGCTCGCACCCGTTTCGGGTTTAATGGGGGGCAATTTCGATTCGGATGTCGAAACGGTTGGTATTACTTGTTCCCGTAATTCCCCCAAGGTTTTTATGTGTCGTAGGAGAAGTAATTGAATCCGTTAGCGGGGAAAAGGCCGTTGACGTAACTGTTAAATTTCGGAAACGCATCATCTTTATCGTCTACAATGTACTTACATTGTAATGTGAGGAGTGGGGGGCGTTAATTCGTTTGTTCCAAGATGGCCTTTTGAGGGGTGGCGATTTCTCCTACCTCCCACCACAGTTTTCAGATTTTGACATTTGAGGGTAACACAAAACACTGTAAATTAACACTTAACAGTGTATTTATGTGCCTATGAGTAACTAAAATTAAAATGCATAGTTATCGATTATTGTGCCATTTGTGGTTTGACAGGTCGGTGACGGGTCGTATGTATAAATCTGGCTGTTAACGTTAGAAACAATCGGTATAATTAAATGATAATGTTTGATTTGCATAGAGGAAGCACTTATAAATGCACTTATAAATATTAGTAAAATGTAGCGCGGTCTTATCTGGACGACATGTGCCCCCGTGGGGGCTCGCCTGAGGGTTTTATCATGTCTGTGAACACGAAGAACGAAGACCACCTGGTTTCGCATTAAAACGCAATTAAAATTTTCCCTTTCGCGAGAGTAACAATGGACTGATATTGCGAGGAAATCGCATCGACTTGTTGCGATTATTAAATTCGACCCCGACTTACTTTTGAGTAATCATTCTTCTCGCCTCGCTTATTTAACAGAGCTGAATTATTTGTTTCGTTAAAAAATTTTACGGGAGAATAAGACGTGACTTACCTCACACACGGTCTCACCGTATTATTTGTAATCGTATCTTGACCCGATTTATTTTTGACGTATGCAGTTCGATTATCGGTAATAAAGTAATCTTTTTCACATTAAACCGATAATTATAAGTCGATGATTTTATGTTTAGACCTGATGCGGCTTCAATTTCTAATTAGGTGTTTTTCTTTTTATGGTTTCAGGTGTGCGAAGACTTGAACGTTCGATACGAATCCGACTATTTCGGTCTGAAATACGTCAACGGAAAAGGCGAAGAATTGTGGTTGAATTTGCGCAACCCCATCGAGAAACAGGTCAACCTGCATGGACACTCGTTTTTCCGGTTGGCGCTGAGGGTGAAATTCTGGGTGCCCCCGCATATCTTACAGCAAGATAGCACTAGGTAATTAAAATACTCTTTTGAAAACATATTTTTACAAGTATAATTTTGTTGATTTTATTAATGCGACATCCAGTCACTTTCAAAAATCAATTAATTTGAGTGTTTTCACACTCGTTAACAATTTGAAAAAACAATCTGCTCGATATGGTAGTAGAGCTCCCTCTATCGGTCGTCCTCTGAAACTGACAGGTCATTTCGGTTGAATTACAGGCACCAGTTTTACCTGCACGCGAAATTGAACTTCCTGGAGGGCAGATGGATGCCCCCCGACTGGGACTGCGCCTCCAACCTGATTGCGCACATAGCCCAGGCCGAAAACGAGGACTTCAACGACCAAAACCCGTGCTTCAACATTTACAATCAGATCAACTCGATCCAGGTGCAAGGGGGCGACCTCTCGCAGCCCATAGATCTGCTCCAGAAGATCGTAAAGTGCCACAGGAATCTGCAGGGGGTGAAGAAGTCTTCCGCGAAATATTGGTTCCTGAAGTTGGTCTCCGAGTTTGACAATTTCGGCGAGGAGAACTTCACCGTGAAATGTCAAAACATCAACGGTAACCATAACAGCAACAACAACAACAACAACAACGGCAACCATCATCAAGGTAGTCAGGTTTTCGGGGTGGGCCCGCACGGGCTGACGATCTACGACGAGGACTCGCAGACGACGAAAGAGAAGATCTCTTTCACGAACATCACGAGCGCCTCGTCGCACAAAAGAACGTTCCGTCTGGAGTATCTGACGTTGGACGCCAAGGACGCGCAGTTGACGTTGAAGCTGGACTCGAACCACATGGCGAGCAGCCTGTACAGGGCGATCACGGAAAAGCACGCGTTCTACAGTTGCGAGACGGTCCGCAGTGCGGTCACGTCGCAGTACGTTCGCGACCTGAAGGGGACCATCGTGTCGATCTTCAACGAGGATTCGACGCTCGGGAAGAAGTACGTGTTCGATATCAGGAGGACGTGCAGGGAGGTGTACGATAACGTGCGCAGGGCCATCTATCTGGACAACGGACAAGCTCAGATGACGAAGAATTGTGACGAGACTGAAGGAGATGAATTCAAAGTGAGTTGACGTTTCTATGTGGCGTATTGAATGAAAGAATTGTTATGGATCAAATAAGGTTGATTTTTGTATTTTCGATTTTTTTTTTCTATGATCGATAGGGAAATCGATTTTTATAATAATCGATTGTGACTATCGATTGTAAATCGTTGGGATGTTCATCGAAAACCAGATTTTTTTTAACTTCTTAATATTTTTGGAAAAAATTGCATTTTTCAATTATCAATTCAAAAGTTTTTTTTTATGATTGAATTTTTTTTAAATTGATTTTTCCAATGATTGATCGTTTTTTTAATCCAAAAATCGATTTCCCATATCCAATATGGGAATATGGGACTTTGACTGTGACATTCTCTCATTTTTTTGAATCGCAGTCAAAGTTTTAATGGGCTACTCCGGCTACTCGGAGGATAATCAGAGGTGTTTTTGATTGAAAATATTTTTTTGGAAATTTTCAATTTTTTCATAATTCATCAAAATATGAATTTGAAAAACACTTTTCCAATAATCCATCCAAAGAATAATTTCAACAAATATCCATTAATTTTTTCAATAATCCATCATTTCTTGATAAACGAAGAAAACAGAATTGTTTTTCAATAATTGATACTAATCAATCAAAAGATAATGATAATAATTGATCATTTCTTTTTACACATTGATACAAATTTAATTTTTTTTAAATAATCGATAATGAAAATTGCGTTTTTAATGTAATAATTTTTAAGAATCCGTCCAAAACTTTTTGGTTTTTGAAAAATTGATATTTTTTATTTTTATAATCGATCAAAGTATGATGATTTTTTCAATAATCAATCATTTCTCCATAATCGCACCAAATAAAAAAAAATATGACTTTCAATAATCAATCCAAGAAATAATTTAAATATCCGGTAAAAAATTGAATTTTTTTAATAATTCATCATCATTTGAAAAATTAAAGATATTTTTGGATAATCAATAATCCTCGAAACAACCCAACGTTTTCAATAATTGATGATTTCTTTATACGGAGCGATCTAATAAATTTGACTTAAGAGGAGCCTATGACTATCATTCTGTCTCATCTGAATACTACTGAAAGAATAGAGACAGAACGATGGTCATGGCCTCCCTTTATGTAAAATTTATTCGACCGCTCCATACATTTGATACAAATTTAGTTTTTTTAATAATCATTAATCATTAATCATTTAATAAAATCGCATTTTTCAACGTAAATACATGTAATGAAAATATCTAAAAAACTGTATTTTTCAATAATCGGTCTAAAACTTGGTAAACTGCTTATTGAAAAATTGATAATTTTTATAGTCGATCAAAATGTGAGTTTATCGATAATCGATAATTCTCCGTAATCGCTCCATAAATAATTTTTAATATTCGATAATTTCTTCTCATATCGATTAGAAAATGACAACTTTGGATTCCTTCGATTTCCAGAATCCCGAACGATATTGGACGTTTTTTTGACTATTTTTTCTCGTTGTTGCAGAACTCCCAGGAAAAATTGTCGAGGTTGTTCTCCGAGGCGATGAATTGCAAGATCTGCATGGACAGCCGCATCGACGTGGTGTTCGTCCCGTGCGGCCACGGGATCGCCTGCACCCTGTGCGCCTCCAAATGCGACAAGTGCCCTCTGTGCCGCTCCGACATAACGAAAGCTCAAAAGTTCTTCTTCGACTTCATCGCATCCGAAACTTAATGCGACTCGCAACCAACAATCTCAGACTTGTTCGCGTTCTTTTCATGCGTTAATAATAATAATTTCCGACAGATCTCGCTAGTTGTACGTGCACATAATTCTTCCCAACGACTTATCTGAAGTATCAATAACGGATGAGACTTTATTCATTGGAGACAATCTTTAGTTTTTTGATGGAGCGTTATTGTGATTATTTCTAGTTGTTAGGGTCCGAAATCTCATATTGAGGTTTTCCTTATGAATGTGGTTTTCTACTTTGATCCTGCCCTAACTTTATCTCGAGTATGGACTTTTGACAAGGACTAATAATGTTGTATTTCTCGTGGCCTACTGGAATGAAATCCTTTCACATTGTATTTATATTTTTTACTGTGTAAAGTTGATAAAAGTGACGTTTTTCTAATCGTGTTGACAATATCTAAGAATAATTATGATAAAACACTGTAATCTTGATGAGAAATATTAATAGTTGATTATTATAAATGTGAATTCAACAATAATAATTCTTCTTATGTAATATTCTTCTCAAAGAAAACTTTTATACCTACCTAAATTATGTTTTAAGTGAGTATATAAATAATGTCTAGTTGAGTAATAATGATCGAGGAACTTGTAATAGTCGAGATATCAATGCAATGATGTGAAATCTAGTTTTTAGCGATTTGTGTAAATAATTTGGTAATTTTAGGGATTATGTCACCTTGTTGAGATATGTTAGTATTACTAATTATTTAAAAAATCTATGAAAAATTGTGTGATATACCAGAAAATTATGTGATAATTACGTTTGGATGTTATGAAAGAATTAATTCTAATTTACTTATTTCTCTTTTTCTACTTACTTATGTTATATTCTATAATCATATCAGATTTAATCCTGATTATTTGTTTGTCAAAAACGAAATTACCCAATAAGTATTTCATTTTTTCTTTTTTTTTAGTATTACAAAAGTGAAAACTTAATCATTTGCTCTATTATTAACATTATGATCCTTATTGATGTCATTGAGTAAACAATCATCAATATCGTAAAAATGAAGTTTTATTCAATCAAACCCTTCCAAAAAACTACATAAATGAATATTACATTTATTTAATCGATTCGAAGTACTTACAGAGATAATGAATATTCTCCTAGTGCGATTACGAACTCATTACCGCACCAGAGAGCGTAATGAATCAATTACCACACGAAAATCAGCGAGACAAAGAATAACGCGTTATCCCACGGATCCTATTCGTATATGAGCGAAAGTTTAAAATCTCAAATCACTTTTCTTTCACAAAATGTGACGTATCGAGAGACTTTAAACGATTTCCCGAGCCTCCACCCCCGACACCCGTTCCCGAAGTTGCCCCGTCGCCGAAAGGGCCTAAAGTATCCTGCCGTAGTGCATCGCGCCGGCCCTGGACGGGTCGCCCATGCACGGGCTGTCGTGCAGCAGCAGCTTGCTGCCGAACGAGCCGCCGCCGCTGCTGCTGCCGCTCGAGAAGAGGCTCCTGGTGGTGTAGAAGGGGCCGTCGTGGCCGCCGCGGCGCGCCCGCAGGAGGGCGCACGCCGCCACGATGACGGCGCACAGGAAGATGGCGCCCAGGACGCAGAACGTCACCGCCAATTTGTCCGGGGACACGCAGAACGTCCGGTCCCCCGGCAGGTTGGCGAAAGGGTAGATTGATGACGAAGACGGATCTGGAAATTGACGGAATTCATCGAGCGCCCTGCGCAAATACAGGATGTCCCCATATTAACTTCACAGGAGGAAATAACAAAATTGAAAAAAACTCTCTTGTAATATCGATCCGGGGACACACTGTATGTCTGGATTTCTAGAGAAAATTAACCAAATTTTCACATAGACCGTAAATTTTGAAATTTCTCTTCTAATGCACGCTCATGCAGTTTTCATAATAAGAAAATGGGTATTTTATTTACAAAAAATTTCATGGAGATTACTTACCTCATTATGCGGAGTGGAGAAAACTGAAGAACCAACCACATTAAGATTCCGAGTCAAATAAGTCAATCAAGTACATGAAGCGAAAATTGTGACGCCATGATTCGCAGAGGTGTACAAGGTGTCCTAAAAATGGTGGACCCGAGGTATAAGGGCCGATTCTTCTAGTCAAAATAAAAGGAAATGTTCCTATGATCCCCAAACGCTTAATAGATACAGGGTGTCCCATTCAAAATTTCCAGAGATATTGGGATTTTAGTGCAGCTGATTTAAAAACAAAAAACTAAAATTTGAAAATTACAGCAAAATTTCATATACAAAAAAGATAGCATAGAGCAAGAGAAGTTTATTGTTTCAATACATTTTTACTCGTCCTACTTTACTTTCGGAAGTATTACCACTTTCGTTTGGAAAACTGTACAATTTCAAGTCGCGATATCTCTGGAACAGTAGAAGTTAGACTGAAAACCTATTGGAACATCTGAAAGCTTTCAACATGCTTCATCATTTTTATTCGAGGTATTTTGGTCTAGCGTTCAAATTTTTATATTTTGTCCAGCGGCACCAAAATCGCAATATCTCTGGAACTAACGCCCGTTTTCATAATCGAATTTGAAGTCACTTTAGTAAAAGTGATGTTTAGAATGTGACAAATGCAAGAGTTGATTTGTCACATTCTCATTTCATTTTTTAAAGGAGACTTTAAAGTTCGATTATGAAATTGGGGGTAATGAAGATACATAAATCGACAAAACCTTTTCTGAAAGTCTATAGGGTAGGCTATCTTTCTCATCTCATGTGGGTTATCATGCGAATGAAAAATGTACTGGAAATGTTAAATGTGACACCCTGTATCAAGTAAGCGTTTGCGGACCATAGTTTATAGGAAGTTTTTCTTTTATTTTGACGAGGACAATCGGCCCTTATACCTCGGGGTCACCATTTTTAGGACATGCTGTTTAATGAAGAAGAAAATCTTCAAGTAGAAATTGATAAAAACGAGAGAGAAAAATGTGCGTATTTGATAATATTTACATTAAAAGGTATAAAAACAAGGAAAAATGCGGGATGTTCAATGAATAATTTACCCGCACATCGCACAAAATAGTGCAATGATTTTTTCAGTATTTAGGTACGTGATTTGGCGAAAAGTATTTATCGAAACGAAATTAAAAAATATTTTTCTTGTGAAAAGCGGCATCAAACAGCCAAATTAAAAATTATAGCACTGGTATGTAAGTACTTTCGAATCAGACTGTACAGAATGTGTAAAGTTCCGAAATGCATTTACTCATTTCAACCACAGTTTCAACGAATTTATTATTGATTGAACACCCAGTATAAATAAGACTTATTTTGTGGTTTATACAAAACGTATATTTCAAAAATATCACAGTAAAAGTACCTATTAGGTAGAACAAATAAAAATATCAAAAGAGAATAAGAAATCAACGTGTGACGAGATCAAGTCTAGACAAAAAGTTCTGCAAAGCATGCAGGGTATCATAGTTATAATACCGTAACGCTTTCAAATATGGAAGAAATTGGAAGAGGCTGCAAAAAAATTGATTCCAATTCCTTGCATGTTTTAAAGCATCATATCACAATATCATATAAGTAATAGGTATTTATGTACAAAAGTATAAGAATTTCAGATTATGAATTCCTGAAACTCACCGCCAATTTGTTGCAATCTCTCACTTTTCCTCAAATCGTCAATAGCCGGTGCCAGGACTTCAACGCTGTTGTATACTTTAAGTCGGTCTAAAATTTCTCCATTTTCACCGGCATCGGCCAAATTGCGACCCAAACGATTCTCATCAGTCCTATTCGACCAATGGCAATCGACCTAAAAATAACATTTTCTTCACACACCCAATATGACATTTATTCTGCGTCGAATATCAGCATGCGCACTCTGTATACATGCATAAGAACATACAGCGTGTATATCAATTACTGTCAAGAAATTCAGGGGGTGATTCCTCGTCGAAAAATATGCATAAGTTACTATTTCACTAAATGATCACTTTAGTGCCTCCTTTTCCCAAGGAAGTGAAATTTTAAATGTTAAAAATGATAAAGTCATGAAAAATCCTCGAGAAAATCCAATTTTCCAAAAATTCCATTTTCGCTCCGCATTTCTATTATTATTCGATCATTCTTACGTTAGGACAGGTCCCTCTGCACAACTCCAATCCGCACGACAAATGGAGTCGATCCCGATCGGGAAATTTGAAAGCCGCAAATCTGGCGATCGCCTCCTGGTGGCGCATCAGCGAAATCGACCGAATCGGACCCAATTCGGGAATCGGTAAGAGCAATTCGTCGATGGGACAGCCGTCTTCATCCAGGAGTTTCTGAGAGGAGTCTCCCAAACCGTCATGGGCCACACACTCGATCACCTTCCATCCGATTCCAGCTGAAAGTAATAATCTTTTAATATATATAACAAATACTTAGGCGTTAAAAAAGTAAATGTGCAGTAATTCAATACACTTGTTCATGACAAGAGGAATTCCAGCTTTTTATGCTCACATTTACTCATCAATAGAGCCATCATAATAATAATTAATAAGCAATAAATACGTCAAATCGGCTTTTTAATGTAAATTATAAAACCGATAAGTTTGGTTTGGTCTGACGAGAATTCTGAAAAATTAATCATTTGTTGGTGATTTGTAGTAACGTAACGAGCCGTCCCTGTTTGACATTTGCCATATTACTGGCACTGCCGATTAGTGCCGATCTCTGTCGCAAACGAAGAAGAGACCGGCTTCGGGTTTACTCGTGGTGGGTCGCTTAATCTACGCCACTGAAGTTGGGATCACGATTTCGGAGGCCCGAATGGCTTTAGAATAGGATTCGACTTCCAAAGAGTTGAACCAATCAGAATATGCAAGAACATATCACTTTTTTTCGTATTTAACGCCCGAATTCTCTTAATATGAAATGAATTTTGTTTATAATAAAACAACAAATAACCATTTCTACTTCAGTTCATTTTATACCCCGATTTTTTACACTCCGACTTGTATTAAAAGAATACAAGAAAATGACATTTGACGGCCCCTAACGCGAAAACAGTCCATAAATCGTAATTTCGTCAATAACATATTATCGTCTCAATATCTAAAAGGGCTACAAAATATAAAAATTTCAGACAAATCCACCGAAACGATTTTACTCTGCAATAAAAAAATCGTCCACTTGCCTCATCCTCATAGCCATTTTATAACCGAAAATCGAGGAATAAGTTTACCGGGTAACGTCGCTTTTATGGTGAGCAGGGCCGAGTCCCCGACTTGGAGTCCACTTTCAGGCCTGGCGTCGCCGTCTTCCGGAGTGATTTCCATCCAGGCCCTCGCCACTTCAACGTTTTTGCCGTCGTCGTCCTTCATGCGCCCCGTCCTCCTCAGACTTTTGCCCTTATTGAGCACTTCGGCCATGGGCGGACTCTCGACCGTGAAAGTCTCCTCGTTCACGAGGCACTCCAAGTACTTTTCCTGGTCGGCGATCTGGCGCAGATGGCGGTCCTGCTGGGCCACTATGACGACGCTGTAGAACATCTCCGTTGTTCCGTCTTTGGACGTCCGCGTGCTCAGGCGGACGCCGCAACCGGAAGTCGGCAACGTGATGCTCAGGGAATTTGACATGTCACCTGAAAATATACCATATAAATACAACCATAGATAATTAAGTCATTACACTAGAAGACTGGAACGTAATATTTATTTCTTTAGGGAAGAAAATGTACAATTCTCTTCCATAAGTAGGTGAAAATTGCCGTCGCCGAAGGGGGCAATGCATTTTCTTATGTGACTCATCGTGTGGGCCAAAAAATAGAATATTTTGAAATTGACAATCCAAAAAAAATTAGGTTTTCTTCCCGAAATTGCAGCCGAAAATGTTACTTTTCCTCCCGCTGCTATGGGTTACCCTCTCTATGTCAATTGACATATTGTTAATACGTTTTTCAATATTTTGTCATATTTTCAAATATGTATAACTTGAGGACTATATCCAGATATGTATTTTCCCATCGAAAATTCAACTTTATTCGATTCCTGTATATTTATCTGGCACTTTCTAATTCGATAATTGTCCAATTTTACTATGGATTTTGAGACGTGTTTTGTTGAAATTAGACATTTTTCAAAATGTTGTGTCTAAGATTTTTCTCATAACTGTTGTGCTTTTTCATCCGATTTTAGGTTACGACATCTCGTTGGACACCTAAAGCATCGAGCAAATCATTTGAAGGCTTTCGGTAAATCCATAGCCAACTTTATCTAACGGGCCGAAAGACTGAGTTGGCATCATGGCAATATGCCCAAAACCGGCCTCTAGACATGTCAATCACAAAAGTCCGTGTTACACTATCATAATTAGGTGCCAGCAAACAATTCTGCAGAATTATCTAAAAAGTTTTCATGCGATTCTTGAGATTATCATCAACAAATTATTTTTATAGGAAAACTGAGATATTTCAAGGTAATTCAGATTTTTAGAATTATTTAATTCCAGAATTGGTTGCTGACGCCTAATTATGATAGTGTAATACGGACTTTTCTGGAAAAAACTGTTTTTACGAAATTCAAGGAAATGTGGTATGAGGAGTGTAAAATACTCACAAGAAACGGTCGGAAACAAGTCACAATGTAACCGAGAGCCACAATATCGTTCATTTTTGCAGCAATACACGTTATTTTGATATAAAACCGCACCTGAACCTCAACAAATGACAAAAGTCAGAAAATTATATGGATTGACATCTCTAAAGGCCGATTTTTGGCATATTGCCATAATGCCAACTCAGTCTTTCAGCCCGTTAGATGACAGAGCCCTGGTAAATCCCAATTCGTTTCAGCAGACTTAGAGAAATTTTGCCAAAATTTAGAAAACACTGGAAACACTGATCATATCATAATTTTTACAAGTGTTTTATAATCAAATGCCATACATTTATGGACAAAGTGGTTATTCTGATATTTTGTCATGCCGCCAATTAGGAATTTCAAAATTTTTAAAAGCGTTAAAAGTGACAGACATACAGTAATTGAATAAAGTTAAATTTTCGACGACATATCCTGTGATATCATCCAAATGAAATTATGTCAAAAATATTAATAAAAACGTTGAAATAAAATTACAAGAAAAGTCTCACTTTCGGCTCCAATGTCAGGGAAAAGGCCTTTTTTCTGGCATGGATTGTAAGCACAAAAAAGAAAATTTTTTTGTTATTAGTTGAATACTTACCCAAGATTTTGCATTCCTGTGAGAAATCCTTGGCGAAAAGCACCCCTTTGAACGGGTACTGGAGCGCCACGGACGCGTTGATGAAGCCAGAATCGCAACTGACCCCGATTTCGGTAATTTTATTGACCGAAACGGGAAGCGGGTACCTCAAACTGGGAGGAAACGCCGATCGGACACCGACGATGATCACAATCAGGAATAAGTTGATGGCACAAAGTTGCGATACGGTCGACATGATGTTTCATCGAATTCGAAACGATTAGTAATTCTGCGGATGGGAGAATTTTAATTACTTCATTTGACTAGATCCCCTACTGCGAGGTACATTATATTCTTTCACTTTTCTTTCACCGAATCAGTCGGACTGTCAGAGGTATATCACAGAAAACTGCTATTATTAATAATTATCGTGAATGTGTTTGTTGTGGTTTGAACGAACGAAGAGCATCATTGTTGTGTGCATTCACACGATCGTTTTACTATTTCCATACGAACTCTATCAAAAAATTTACATGTTTTCTCCTTATTGTTCCAGCTGTCTTGTCTTGGAGAGTTGGAGACATTAGTACTCGCTTACTCTTGGTTACTATTTGGCATTACACGTGTTCATTTTGAAAATAGTATTTCTGAATTATTTTTTGTTGAACTTGGTCATGGATAACAATTTGTATGGGTGGAATTATCATAAATGGGGACGCTACTTATTTTCTTCTAAATTCTGATTTTAAGGGTTGAGATCGAGGGTCCTCGAATTATTATTTTTCATCTTCTTATACGCTGATCTTAATAAGTGAATGTGTTTTTTATTTTGAAAGTAAAACTGATGGAAAAACTCACACTGTAAACGAGAATTTCTCCATTCTCATGTCAACGACAATAATAAACGTTCAAGACAAGATACTTGTAGATTTTTTTCCACAAAATTCAAAATTAGACGTTCAAATTCGTGATATCGAAGATGAACCAAACCAAACCATTTGAAAACAAGAAACACTCATCTTTCCTCATATTGTTTATAGTAATTATGACATTTCCCAACTTAATTAACTGTAGCTTTACTGCAAAAGAAAAACAGTTTTATCGTGTTTCCACTATTTGTACATCTCAACATGCAAAATGCACTGACTGCGTGATAAACTGTAGCCATCATTGATAACGTTGATGCGATTACATTAATAAGAAAAAAAAAACAGGAAATGAACGCATTCGCTAAACCAACCAAAAAAAAACATAACGCAACATAAATAGCGTACACAAACGTATAAAGAAACGTTAGGTGTGCACGATATAATGAGCCAAATAGCGGTACTATTCTGAAGGAACTATTTCGTATAGAGGGACCCGGCAGGTAGACTTCCTCGTCCTCACAACTCCAGGTCACCACCAAGACAAGGTTAACCACTTCTCCATTATTAGCATAATCATTCGATTTCGCATCGTCTTTCCTCTCCTCTTGTTGTTCTCCGGCAATAACAACGGACGGTCACACTGGGTCACTGTGTATGATCCGCTTCTTTGGTTCTATGGGCGTTCTTAAAGTTAACTTTATCAGATAGATATGCAAATAAAAATTAACTGAACTCTACTCAAATATACATTTTTCGGTGGTGTAGATATGTAAATTTTGAATTTTGCGATTGTCGAAAGACCGGCGTCTGCTCGAATGCGTCTTCGTGTTCACACAATGAAAGAAAGTTTCCTCTATTTTTATTTTCATTTTAATTAGCCAACAATTCGTTCTAATTAGCAGATGTTGCGTTCGGTGCACTCTTCAAAAATATCTCATGCTCATCGTCCGCGCATACCAACGTTAAGAATATCATTTTTAAACGCAAAACACAGCCAAATATAATATGTTGGAATTTATTCAAAAAAACTCGAGAATGTAGCGTGAAATTCGTTACGAAATAATTATATTAATATTAAAATAATCAAAAAAGGAGATTCGTCTCACCTGTACAAAATATAATATTGTCAATTTTTCTTCAGTTCTTCAGGATCTGATTTCGGCACTGATTTTAGTGAACTTTGTTTCGTGATAAAGATAACACATCGTATTATAATATTGATTCGTCGATTTGGCTGGAGGTATTACAGTAAAATGTGGCGATTACGCTTTGCACAAGTTGAAATCACAGTGAACGCAGACCAGGTGAGCGGACGTTCGTAGCGTTACCTGACAAATACAGTTTTTACGGGACTTTGCAGTGGCGTAATGGTGTGTTTAGATAGTATAAAATAAAGTCTGCCAACGGACTTCCATCATCGTTGTCCTCTCCTCCTCTTCATTCCTCCTGCAGAAAACAAAACTGAAGGAACCACCATTATTATGTCAGCAGTAACTTTGCAATCATCTTCATCAAGAATAACGAGAAGTTTTGTATTTTACTTTATTGGGAAAAATATTATATTAAGTAGGCATCATTAAAAATACAGAGACCTTTTTAGGTAAATAAGAGAGACTTAGGGCCAACTGCACCGCTTTCACTTAAAATTTAAGTGGAACTTAAACCTTAGCAACAATTGTTGTTAACAATCGTAATCAAGGCTTAAGCTCCGCTTTAACTTTTAAGTGAAAGCGGTGCAGTTGGCCCTTAGTATCTACGCGAATGAAATAGCATTGATACAAAAAGAATTGAGCGATTCAATAATAATCTGCACAAGATAACATTTTTCTGAAACTCTGGTATATACGTCTTTATTGTCACACCAAAACTTTCTGATCCTATTTAGAAATACCACTAATGATTCAAGATATGTTTTGATTTTATTATACTTAAAAAATAAGTAAATCGCAGCCATTGTCAGTTTTCATCGTCATCGACGCTACCTGGTCCATTAGGTACAGCAACTTCTTCATCATTGAGCAAATGATCGTCGTCGTCCGAACAATACCGAACTGAATAGCATTTCAAAATCAGTCCACTTTTTGAGCAAATAAAGCCCCAAATTATGGGGATGATGGCACTCTCTGGAATCGGCAAAATCGCTGGAAATTTTCCAAAAAGGCTAATAAAATCTGCAACTTTGTATTTTCGTAACAGAAGTCTTACGTTTTTTCAACATGATTTCGATGACTAGAAAATACACGAACGACATAGCGCCGAACGTGAACATGACGGTGCCGAATCTTCCGATATTTTCGATGTGAGGAACTGCGTACCAGTCCCGCAGACGGTTCTTGTGTTTCAGGAAGTGCAAGTGGCTCATTGCGCCATTTACGATCCCTGAAAATATTCGAATTGTATCGGGAGACTTGCCATTGGGTAGGATTCGCAAATGAAAATCTTGATAGCGTTAATTCGCCACCTTGACATTTAAATATAAGCCAAGACGAGCTTGTAGACAAGCCCGGCTAGCTCAGTCGGTAGAGCATGAGACTCTTAATCTCAGGGTCGTGGGTTCGAGCCCCACGTTGGGCGCACTTTTTTTTTCAACTTTTTATGTATTAAAAATTAAATGTTACCACTTGCGAATGCCAAAACGGCTCCAGGATAATTCTTCAAAATCATGAAAGCGACGAAACCGGCGAAACTAACCAGAGTGTATAATGAGGAGATAATAAAACTTAACACAGCCATTGTTTTGTGGAAAAACGTGGAAAGTAGTATCACAAAAATTTGTCAACAGGACACAATATCACAATATTGATTTTAAGTTTTACTAGATTAGGGAAACCGCTGCACACACAAGCTTTTTATTTCAAGGTGGTTTGTTTGTTTTGAGAGTTTTAGGTTATGTTTACGTCTGCAATGCAATACACGAAACCATAGATAAGGAACAGAGTGGAGTAGACTCTCAAGAATCAATTTATTTCGCGTGAAAACGGTGTTTGAAACGTGCGGAGCGGAACAAAACTATAAATTTGTTTTATCTACGACTGCTATGTAAATTGTCAAAAATACTACTGTCTACTTGACACGTAAGTATGTGATTTTGATACTGTTACGTAATGAGTCATTACGTAACTGTTTGCGTTCATTACGTAACAGTTGCACTTATGTATACATACAGGCTGTATCTTAATTGCTGTCGAGAATTTCAGGGGGTGATTCTTCGTCGAAAAATATGAAAAAAAGTTCATATGGGCATAGGTCCTAAAATGCTTCCCTGCGGAACCAGCGGTCCTCAAAGTTGGTCCTAAAAAAACTTTTTTTCCGAATATCTTCAAAACCAATCACAGTAGAAAAACTGAACTCGGCAGAGAGCTACACAATATTATCTTACATCATCTCATGCATTTGACGAATTTGGGAGAATCTATTAGCGTACAATTTGGGGTGGTCGTAAGTTTGAATTTCTCACTAAAGTAGACCCTGGTACAGGGCTTTGATTAATGCCAGGTCCCCACGTGACAATTAGTTAGGCAACTTGTCATGGCCCTGAACCAGGGTCTACTTTAGTAGACAGGTCGGAATACTAATTGTCATTTGCCAAAAGTCGGCCTTTTCTGTGACGTTTTGTGACTTTTCTCGTTTAACGATATTTTCAGCGTAATTTATTAAGATTTTCAGTATTCTATTGTGAATTGTGTGATTGTGAGTGTTTTAATAGGGAAATAATCAAATTTCCAACCTTTTTTGGTAAGTTTTTCGAAGGTTTTCATACAATATTCTCATTAAAATCGAAAATTTTCATCATTTTCAACCAAGTCAGTGGCACACTGCTCAAATACTAATACTTCTTGGGTCAGCCTTTTCTCTTTTTTAACATTTTTACGCAATCCACGAGCTCATAATACGTTAAGCAAACATTGATCAAATCATTTTAAGAGTGGAACGATTTCTGGTTATTTTCATTTATTATAAATTGTTTTAAACTATTTTATTGTCGGCCTTTTCTATTGTCAACACTTCTTCAAGGGTCTCACAAACTCTCGAGATGGATTTTTTTGAAATACATCTACTCAAGATAAATGTACTCCAGTCTTCACATAATTTCGAACATTTCTTCAGTCGTTTTCTTGAGAGGGCCTTATTTTAAATATTGAAAAATCACAAATTCGTCAATTACAATTTATTTCCATCCATACTACGTTATTTCGTACATCGAAAATGCCATTTAATGTAGGCCTTTTCTGATTTTCAACATTTCTTTAGCCGTTTTTTTGAGAGGGCCTTATTTAAAGTATGGAAAAATCACAAGTTCATCAATTACAATTTATTTTCATCCATACTACGTTATTTCGTACATCAAAAATGCTATTCTATGTAGGCCTTTTCTGATTTTCAACATTTCTTCAGCCGTTTTTTTGAGAGGGCCTTATTTAAAATATGGAAAAATCACAAGATCATCAATTACAATTTATTTTCATCCATACTACGTTATTTCGCACATCAAAAATGCCATTTAATGTAGGCCTTTTCTGATTTTCAACATTTCTTCAGCCGCTTTTTTTGAGAGGGCCCTATTTTAAATATTGAAAAATCACAAATTCCTCAATTACAATTTATTTTCATCCATACTACGTTATTTCCTACATCAAAAATGCTATTCTATGTAGGCCTTTTCTAATTTTCAACATTTCTTCAGCTGTTTTTTTGAGCGGACCTTATTTAAAATATGGAAAAAATCACAAATTCATCGATTACAATTTAATTTCATCCTCAACACGTAATTTTGAGCATCACAAAATGCCATTCCTTTCAGGTCTTGAAGAAGTGTTGAAAATAGAAGAGGCCGACAATAAAATTGTTTTAAATAATTTATAATAAGTAAATGAAGATAACCAGAAAACGTCCTACTTTAAAAATGATTTGATCAATGTTTGCTTAGCGTATTATGAGCTCGTGGATTGCTGAAAATGTTAGAAAAGAAAAAAGGCTGACCCAAGAAGTATTAGAATTTGAGCTGTGTGTCACTGACTTGGTTGAAAAATGATGAAAATTTTCGATTTTAATAAGAATATTGTATGAAAACCTTCGAAAAACTTACCAAAAAAGCTTGGAAATTTGATTATTTTCCTATTAAAACACTCACAAACACACAATTCACAAAAGAATACTGAAAATCTTAATAAATTACGCTGAAAATATCGTTAAACGAGAAAAGTCACAAAACGTCACAGAAAAGGCCGACTTTTAGCAAATGACAATAAGCAATCTGGCCTGTTTACACTATAGTCGGCCATGTCTCGCACCATTGAAGAACTGCAGCAACACTTAATTGCTCAAAAACCACCAGTGTTCTTCAGTTTTAAGGTTTTAATGGTTTGATTGGGCTGTTTCCGATTTTATTTGTCAGAGGAATTTACTAAAACATTCTAGTTCACGGAATCTGCTTGTTACGCCAATGATGTAAGTTGAGTTGCAGACCCTGGTTGCATACTTTCGGTAGGTCACGTGGGGACCGGACTTAAATGAAAACCCAGTATTTTCTCACAAACTTTCAATAAAGATTCAAAAACACCACTGAAAATCTCAGTCTGACACTGACCCTGACGGTAATTTGAATAAATCTAATCGCGACGCACGTTTTCTAAATCACAGCCTCCCCTGATGATTACATTCATTTATGAACGCTCGGTACTGGGTACAATGTCAGGGGCGGACTGGAAGGTAAAGGCCCGATGAATGGGCCGATGAGACTTGAACATTCCAAGGAGGTGCCGTATCAGGACTGCCAGGCTCACCCCTTGCAGCCGAAAACATTTTTTAATGAGAAAAAGGAGGGGGGTGTATAATAAAGATTGGTGACGGGCCTACAAAACTAGGGACCCGGTGAGATTGCCCACCGGATCAGTACAATGACTACAATGTCATATTAGGTGCCGTAAACCGTCTATGAAAAGCCCTTATTTCGGTATCAATAACTTGAACTATTTCTGAGCATTTATTTGTCAGTTTGAACATCAATCCTCGGTAGTATAGTGGTCAGTATCCCCGCCTGTCACGCGGGAGACCAGGGTTCGATTCCCTGCCGGGGAGGATCTTTTTTCACTTTTTTTGCTTTTAATCACACTTTTAATTAGTCAATTACACGTGGTTTTATTCCTTGAATAGGGGTAGTTTATCGTTACACATTTTTAGAACGAAAAATTCGAAAAATATGCCTAAAATCGGCTTAAAACAGCGCCTAGAAGTGCGTTACAATTAGATCTTTTGAGAATCTTTTGTGCTAGCTTTTCATCAAAAGTTTCGGGAAGTACCGAGGATTGAGTTGTCTTGTCAGCACATATCAAGGCTTTTCACGAAGCACTCAAATTTCACGTATATTTGGTTGCCTACATTCGGTGCACCTACTTGAGGTGTCCCTTAAAATATTATCAGTGTGGATAGAAGCAAAGATTAGTGAGTAGAAAGATCGTAAACGTCGCACCCTAAACAGCCAAGTCAAGCCAAGCTGAGCGATAATTTATGGGAGAAATGTCTGTTGAAACTTTCCATTCAATTTTTCTTTCCTTTGTCCTTTTCTATAGTTTACTTTGACGCAACTGAATTGTCAACTGTCATTCTCTGACTGTCATTTTTCACTTCACTAGTTTGTTTTGTAAAGTCATCGGCTTTCCAAAATCGCATTTTGAGTCTTTTTCGAGAATGTTCAATTCAACTTCAGCTCCACCGCCGTTCTGGCATAACGGTCCAGCCCCAGGGGAGTTCTACAACTTTCCAGGCACCGCAAAAACCACAAGTACCGACTTTTTCACACGATCCCAGTAAGTATAACCTCCAAATAAAATCGGAATGACTCTTGTAAAACCGATTTTCCCTGCTAAAGAGCCCCAGTGACCACAGCCACATCGGTCGTGGCGATCGTCTTCAACAAGGGCGTCATAATAGCTGGTGATATTCTGGGCTCTTATGGCTCTTTGGCCCGCTACAGAAACTGTCCGAGAGTGATGAAAGTGAACGAAAACATCATATTGGGCGCCGGTGGAGATTATGCCGACTTTCAATACGTCAAAGATATGATAGAACAAAAAATGTAAGTCGGTATTTGCAATTTCGCATTCAAATTTGATGAGTAATCGATAATTTATTCTGCAGCATCGATGAGGATTGTCTAGATGACGGATTCAAACTCAAACCGAAGTCTTTATACTGTTGGCTGACTAGAATCATGTACAATCGCCGAAGCAAATTCGATCCGTTCTGGAATAACTTTGTTGTCGGTGGACTTCAGGTAATTTATCATCGAGAATCAGTCATAGTTTCAGGTTTTGATATGTTTGGTAATTTTTAGGATGGAGAACCTTTCCTGGGCACCGTCGATAAGTTGGGCACCGCTTACACCGATAAAATCATCTGTTCCGGGTACGGGGCTTACATCGCGGTCCCCCTTCTTCGGGACGCTCTCGAGAAGAATCCGAACCTGAATAAAACCGAAGCCAGGGAATTGGTCCAGAAATGCATGGAGGTTTTGTTCTACAGAGATGCGAGGAGTTATCCGAAATATCAAATCGCCACCATCGACGATGTGGATGGGACTGTGGTGGAAGGTCCTATTTCGGTCGAGCAGAATTGGAATTTGGCTCACATGATTAAATAATTTTAGTATAAGCGAACGTGAAATTGATTAAAATTATTCAATAAAGTTTTTTCTAATAACAATAAGGTGTTCATGTTTTTTCGGTTTTACCACAGAGTACTGTAGAGGTATAACCGCGTTTTGATAAGACCGTTGGCACCGTGGTTGGCATAACTCAAAAATACGTTCATGAAAAATAAAAATTATGACGTTTAGGCCCAGTATTTCCACCTATGGTTAACCTCCAGTCAACTGGAACCTTAGACTGTAACAATGCCGGTTAAAATGAATAATAAAGGCTCACATTCAAAGTTACAGTTAGCTAATCTGGGGGTTATAACCATAGGTACTGGGCCTTAGGGCCGATCTTTTCACCTCTGGTTAAGTTTAACTGGCGGTTAAATACCTTGGTTACTATTGTTACAACAATAAAAATCAACAAATTCAACTGCCGGATAAACTTAACTGAGAGATGAAAAGATCGGCCCTTAGGGTATCAGCAGTGTCACATTTTTAACGAATTATGTTCTAAGAGGCGCTAGTTGTCCATTTGCACAGTCCCTATTGTAGGTCATCATGTCTCTGGATGGTCTCTGGGTTTTACAAAAATTATTCCTCTGTGAATTTTATGTCAAGGATCTGTCAAATGTCAACAAAAATGCGTTCAGAAATATCAAACTCGTGTACCTACAGTAGAAAATGATACAGAAATTATTTTCGCAAATAAACAAAATAAATCAAAAATCAGTAAATATAATATTTCTGAATCAAATTTAAATTTTTAATGTACAAAATGCATGACTAACAGCCAGTTTCATAATCATCTCTTTAAAGGCACTTTAATTAAAGATAAAGTTGGACTTTAAGGTCCATTTAAAGGACCGTTGAAGTTGGGGTATTTCATAATCATTTGTAGTAGATCTTTAGTTAAAGGTTCATTTTATCTACTCGGTACCGTAGACACAGCATAATCAATGTCAAAATGAGATGATAGGAGGCAAATTTGTCTGATTTGGCCATAGATAAACCCCTCAAGATTGGCAAGAGCACGTTTGATTTTTTAATCCCGATAATTGCGGCACGAAGGATCATCCGGAAATATCCGACGCCCCTGGCGGCTGTAGATGCCGCCACTATAAATCCGTTTCTAGGATACAATCGACGTATTCTCGCACAGCCCTCTTTGTAAATTTTAATTTTTATGATTTTTTTATAAGTTTATAAGTGCACCGTACAGGTACACCGGTTTATGCCCACCTTCAAATTCAATTTTTCTCGTTATTATCGAAAATAATCGAATTTACAAGGTTAATTGAAATATTTTAAAGATATACTTGCAATAATTATTCTAGAATAAACGAATTGAGTCATATTGAAATCAAAAAAATATATTGGAACTTTTGTCACTTATAATTTTGTAACTAGAAATGATGTGTATCCGGAATACTAGCCGCAAGATGAGCAGTTCCATAAATTGTTCAACCAAGATCCTTTGCAGTTGAGTTTTCCGTTCTTGCACTGATGAAAATTTTGCAGTGTCGGTGTCCGTAATTCAAACAGTTTGAAATTTTGAAAAAAGCTTTGAGGTTTCGCAGAAAATATCGTAGTATTCGAAGCACTCTTCATTTTGGGCCTCGGAAATCGGGTGTACATACCAGAAAAATTTGAATTAACCCAGTTCCGAATCATTTTAAACACACTCACTGTGAACAAAGACGATCCTACATCAAGATGAAACTGATTCCATAAATAAGACAACTTAAACGCACCACAATAACGTTTTTCGACTTTACAAATTTTCATAATTCAGGAACAAAATGAAAATAAATCAAAATAAATAAACATAAATCATCATCATAACAACAGTGACAATTTTGATCACCGCCGCCTGTTTTTTTGATCACCTCCGCCTGGTTTTTTAATACCGCCATCTGATTGATTTTTTGACAAGTTACGAATTAAAGAAAACTGCAAGAAATTTGGCGAATGTGACTCTATCTAAAATCGACTGTACGAACTATTGCCGCCTTCGGTATCGGGATTAATTTTTCGGCCAAGTATCCCATCTTGGGGAGATAATCTTTGGATTTGGCATTATTGTGACATTATTAATATGGTTGATCGAGAATTTGAGAAATTTTAAACGAGGAATTTGAAAAGAAACTTTAATTTCTCAGAAAGAAGAGCACCTAAGTCGTGATTTTAGATCAAATATCGAAGGTTTTTCATAATATACAACGACAAATAATGTTTCTGGTCATACAGTGCCATCTTCATCTTGGGAAGATTTCTGGATTAACTTGAATTGAGAAGGTAATCTCGTAAGAATGGATAATGTAGAAAAAATAATTCGATAAGAATAATTCATTTCTCATGACTTGCGACGTTTGAATGCACTTTTAAATCTACTAAAGCGCCCGAATTGGACCTTTAACTTTAAAGTTCACTTTTACTTTAAATTTTGATTATGAAACTGAAAAATTGGTTTAAAGACAATTTTAACTTTTGAAGTCCCTTTAAATTGATTATGAAACTGGCTGTAAGGGCCAACTGCACCGCTTTCACTTAAAATTTAAAGCGGAGCTTAAGCCTTGACTACGATTGTTGACAACAATTGTTTCTAAGGTTTAAGTTTCACTTAAATTTTAAGTGAAAGCGGTGCAGTTGACTCTTAGTTAAATAAAATATTTCCATTCATTCTCTTCGTACGAATTTAACTTTGATGTTCTCCTTGGACCTCAAAACGAGGTCCGCAATAGTGACCACAGTGTCCGGGGTGTCGACCGGCTCCAGGAAGAAATTCGTCAAGATCCCGCAAAGGACCGCCTTCATCTCCAGCATGGCGAACCTCTGACCGATGCAGTTCCTCGGTCCCGCGCTGAAGGGCAGATACGCGAACGGATGCCTGTGCTTGCAATTTTCCGGCAGGAAGCGATCGGGGTCGAACTTTTCGGGCTCCGGGAAATGTTTGGGGTCGCGGTGCAGGTCGAAGATGTGCAAGTTCACCACGGTGTCTTTGGGCAGCAGGAAACCGTCGCTCAGCACCAAATCCTCGCCGGTCTCCCGGGAGATGAAATGGACGCTCGGATACAGCCTCAAGCTTTCCTTGACGCACCTGTCCAGATATTGGAACTCTTTCAGGTCGTTGTAGGTGGGCTTACGGTTGGCATCCCCCAGAACTTCGAGGATTTCCCAGCGGGCTTTGTTCTAGAAAAGGAAATTACAAATTTTAAAACTATCATAGGGCCGGGATGGGCGAATTTCGTTGTTACAAACTTTTATAGTGAGAAACTAACTCGAATTTTAGTTTTGTATTTTGTCATAGTTTATTAGAGCCGTTTTGCGTAGATTTCTCAATTCCTACACAGACTTTTCTTGCATACATATTCTAACAAGAATCATTGCCAAAAGAGAATTCTTTACAAAAATCTTCTACTGAACAATGAGACGGAAGATTAAGGTGCTACATGAGAGAGACAAGGATGGGAGTAGATTTAGTTTCCAGAGTATCTCAATAACTAGCGAAAATTTTTCGATGCGGTTTTGGCCAATTGGAAGAGAATCCTCTTCTGTTGGCTCTGAATGTAATTTTACCTTTGAAAAGCCGATTCATGTTTGAGATTTTTAGATTATGAAAACAACCAATAACGACCACATTCCAAAGCTCAATTTGGGCCTCAAATTCAATTACAACCATGCTGTATTCATATTCAGAGCCAACAAATGAGGATTCTCTTCCAATTGGCCAAAATCGCATCGAAAAATTCTCGCTAGTTTTTGAGATACTCTGGAAACTAAATCTACCCCCATCCTTGTCTCTCTCATGTAACACCTCAATCTTCCGTCTCATTGTTCATGCTCCCCATAATGTTCCATAAAGTTATTCTGAGTGCTTTCGAATAAGTGGAAATGAGGTATTTTCACGGGGGATAAAATTTAAATTTTATGACTGATACATATTCGCATATGGCGCAAAATGACTTCTGCGTAAGAATTTTGTTGAAAAAATTGTTTTCAATTAGTTATTGTAATTGCAAAGAAATTTCCGTGACGTCGGCAACTATAAATCGTTGACACAGCTCGTCAATGGATGGCGCTCATAAAAAATTAACAATATTAGGTGAATTACCGATTACCGACATTTTGACGTTATGTAAGTGTCTGCTGACATCCGTGTTTTCGTGTTCTCAATAAAATTATGTGATTATGCCTCCAAAAATGAGGAAAACACCCGCTGCTCATAGCACGGATCAACACCGTAACTGTAACTACGCTTGGCACCATCTACTGGATCATAGAAAACTCGAAGTAGCTGACGTCATCAGAAAAATGTTTAAAAAATTATTGCAGCCCTTTAAACTTTACTAATAAAAAATAAAAAAATACCTTCTTAATTGTTGAATACCATAGTATCAGATAAGCTTTTTTGAAAAATACATAAAAATACCTCATTCAACGTTATTCAAAATTGACAGATCGAATATGATATGCCTTTTAAAACTTTTAAAAGCCTGAATCACGACAGCAGCCAATTTTGGGGTAAAAGCCGCTGTTACAAAGCGAAAGTCACCAAACCTTCAAATTTTAAGTAAGTATAGTTCCTCACTACAAAATTGTTTCAATTTTACTTGGCACTCTCTATTGCAAGCCAGCAGCATCAACGCATACGAAAGCGCCACTGCTGTGGTGTCGTGCCCTTCGAACATGAAAGTGTCCACTTCTTCTTGGATCCCTTCGTCGTCGATCGAATCCTCGGTCATTTGGGCATTGAACAGCAAATCCAACATTGCCAGTCTTCTTTCATTTTTCGGCAAATACGACGTGTCGTTCGAATTCATTTCGATCGGTTTGAACGTCTTCTTCCGTTCCTTGATGATGTCGCCGGTGAATTTCCTCAATTTTCTTGCCAGAATCATTTCCTTGTAAAAGTTTACGTGGAAATGGTACAGCCAATCGAGCAAAAACCACGGATGGAGGAGGCGATAAACGAGTAATTCCCCCATTTTGAAGATGTTATTTTTGTACTCGTTCTGAATGGCGGTTTCGAATCGCATTTTAACCCCTAGAGAAGTTTCTGAAATCAGATTCCATTTCTTGTTCTGGTATCTTCGAAAAAATCGGAAATTTTTACCTGACATGGTAGATAAACTAAATTGAACCAGGTGGGAATTCACGTCAATATGAGGATTGTGGCATTCCTTTTTGAGATTTTCGACCAATTGGTCGGTCTCTTCGTTGAACACGGGGATGAACTGTTGCAGAATATTGAAATGGAACGCGGGCGTCAGGATTTTTCGGCGATTGTGCCACTTTGCCCCGTTGCTCGTTAAAAGTCCGGTCTTGAGCCAACCGTTTAACATCGTGTAGATGATACTCTTATCGATGTGCTTTGTGTTCGACAAAACCGTCTAGAATAATTCTCGTTATCCGGGAGTCAATTTTAGTACCATTTTGGGCACCTCGAAATCCTCGCAACTGACAATGTTCACGCTGTATCCCAAAATTATGCCAACTTGGTAGAACGGATAATATTCCACGGCCCATTTTCTCAGATGTTGCAAAACCTCTGCCGGGGTGGTGTTGAAAAACAGGCCGATATTTCCGACCAACAAATTTCGGGCAGGCGGTCCTCGTATGGTCCTCAATTTTATCCGAGAAATCAAATAGCGCTTATAATGAAGAAAGGATTCGATTAATCTGTAAGACAGGAAAATCACAACAGCGATTAGTAATGTCGTCGAAACCAAATTCATTTTCTTTTCAAGTGTCGGGTGATCAATTATTCGCAATTAGTAGGATGAGACTAAAGAACAATCCACAATATTGACAACTTTTATTCTTCTGTAAACTAGATAATCGAACGCGCTTTAATCGGATAATATGTTTGAACTCGTGGTTTGCATTAAAAAATACGACGGGATTCTTATAATGATCGCTCAACACATAATGGAAAGGTACTTAGTCTGAATTCGAGAAAATCAGTCAAACTTTTCGTCAAATGTGAATTTATTCCCTACTGCGTTTGTCAGCCAAGCTGCCAGTCTGAGCACATAAGTAAAGCTTCACTTTTGATCCTAATAATAACATGATTTTGTCGATTTGACTCATTTGTACTCTGAAATCAGTTCATATGGGTAATAATTGGAATATATTTTTTTTGCACATCATTCATGTGCGGTAGGTAAGTATATGAAACTCATATTCTTAAATACAAACAGGAGTTGAATTATTGAATTTAGTCTGGCGATTATACTTTATCCTACAATGTGACCTTACACCTCATTATTTATAATGCAAGTACAGACAATAATATATGGGCATTAACCAGATAAATGTCAGTAACCCTTCATTAGATATACCTACCGGGCCTTAGGTAAGTATGCCATATGCACTTTAAAAAAATATGGTGTAAAGTTTTTAAAAGACAAACGACTAATTTCCAACGTTGTGCGAAAAGCGTTTCGAAATATGATATATTATTAAAATATTAAAACAGTTTTGATATTGTTTCAAAATTCCACATGTTTTTGTTGCACATTTTTTTTTGGTCAAAACATCATCCAGTGAGGCTCAGATTTATTTAACGTAGTCATCTTTACATGTAATACATTTTTTTCACATTCAATTTTCACCGTCTTGTTGAATTGATACTGGACAATCGTTTCGACAGAAAACAAAGAAACTCATCACTGTTTCCGAAAGATTCAATTTTTTGAACAGTTTTCATTTTGAACATTTCCAACTGTAAATCTAGCAAAACTTCCACAAAAAATTAAGACATTCAGTAAATTTTTGCCAAGCTTTGCTAAGAGTCTTGATAAAAGCTATGATTTGTCACAAAATTGAACAATTCAATCGCATGGAGGTGTGGGATATCGCGGGATCATGAATTAAAAGATGTGTAATGCTCATGTAAATTTATTGTCTGAAAACTGTGGAAGTCTTGAAATAATAAAATATTCACTCTCGCTTACTGGGGAAAACAAGCCTTAAAGTCTGATATGATTTTCTTGTGTTCTCCAAGAACTCCAGGAACGATTTTTGCAATACAAGATGAAACTTGGGCCTCAGATGCAGGGAACATGTAGGATGCCTTACGTAACTGGCTGCTACCTGCTAATTGTTCAATTGCTTCATCCATTTGATATTTCGGTTCAAAGTGATCCAATTGCCATTTCATCTTTTTAATTGAGTCGGCCAATAAAATTTCAGCTGCATCGGTTACAGAAGTTACACATTTCAAGGCATCGTCACCGGACTTTCCAGTTAATTTCTTCACTTTCTGGTCTTCCCTCGAAACGCACGCTTTCACATCGTCGCCTAAATGGGATGCCTTTTCTTCGAAACCCGCGGCTTGAGACTTTAAATCGTCAAATAACTCTTTAATTTTGGCGTTAGCAGTATCTACTTGTTTCTGTCCTGATTCTTTAAGACTTTTTATTTGTTTTCGGAACTTTTCAACGCCAACAGTAGATGAATTTATCAACCCTTGTTTAATGCTAATAGGGTCGATGCCCACCCATGATTCATCATGCACTGATGACATCACCTGCGTTAATATCCGAATTTGAAAAGTTTTCAATTGTCACCCGGTTTCATAATCGTCACTTGAAAACCACCATGGCCTTTAATTACGGCCAAATGAGATCAATCTTGATTTCAAGTTCAAATATGATAACTTGGATTTCGTTGAGATATATTTATATTTACCTGAGTGGCGAAAAGCAATACTGGTATAACAAGTGCTGCAAAATTCATGTTGGATCTACAGTAGAACAATTTCGAATAATGGAAACTTGGCGATGATGCTCTTTTATACCCGTGAAGCATCGATAATATTTTGTCACGAATAAAGTATTAAAATTGTAAATAATGGTTTATTTTTAAGACTTTCTCATACACGAATTACATGAAAATACGAAATAAAATGTTATCCGTAAAGACAAATTGTTTTACAGCAAGTTAGACCATCAGAATGTCGAATGTCGGATGGTTTTATTTCCCCGATTCTCGTGGCTTAATTTCGTGGTTTTGAGAACTTTTATAACTATACCTTAGCATCGGAGTGTTTATGAATAACGTACGATCAATGTTTTACCTAATTACTACAGAACACCCACAGAATAAACTGGAATTCAATTATCAATTCTAATTTGTTCAATTTTTAAATGACCATTGATGGAGTGTTTGGATATTATAGGTAGCGTCATAAGTAGTACGTTTACCTCTGGTTAAACCTCCGGTTAGCTAACGGTAACTTTGAATGTGACCCTTTCTCAATCATTTTAACTAGAATTGTCACAATCTAAGGTTCCATTTAGCTAACAGGGGGATAACCAGAGGTGAAAAGACCGGCCCTAAGTGCCGATCTTTTCACCTCTGGTTAAGTTTAACCGACGGTTAAATACCTTGGTTACTATTGTTGCAACAATAAAAATCAACAAAATTAACTGCCGAGGAAATTTTGAATAATCTAAGTCGATAGGTAATCAATTTTTACTGATTTATATTGCTTTGTTATGTACGTTATTTGAAACGATTTCAATTCTTTTTGGGTCCGTGAAAAACATCTGGAAAAGGACAATAATACATCGTCATCTCATAGAGAATTTATTTTCCTCACTAGAAATAGATAATACGACAGTATAACTAATATACTATCATTTTTCAGTCTTAACAAAAAATGTACATTTCAAAGATCTAAAAAACTAAAGTTTGGTAATTTATAAATAGGAAAATATTAGAGTATTCAGTTTAATCGACTTCTTCAATCGTGGGTCCTGTGCCGAATCCTCCCGCTTGTTGCCCGCAATGACCGGAAGACTGTCGCTGTTGTCCTCCCGCATGCAATTTCGCCATGATCGGACTTAAGATGGAGGTGAGCTGTTTCTGCTTGTCTTCGTACTCGTCCTTCTCGGCGAGGCTGTTGGAGTCGAGCCATCGCAGACAACTCTCGCACTCCCTCTGCACGGTCTCCTTGTCCCCGGCACTCAACTTGTCCCCGCAATCGGCGGCCGCCTGCTTCACCTGGAAGACGTACGCCTCCAGTTGGTTGCGGGCGGTCACCCTCTCCCTCTGCCGCTCGTCCTCCTCCTTGTACCGCTCGGCCTCGTCGACCATCCGATCGATGTCCTTCTGCGACAGTCGGCCCTTGTCGTTCTTGATCGTGATGTTCCGCGAGTTGCCCGAACTCGAGTCCTTGGCGGTAACGTTGAGGATCCCGTTGGCGTCCAGGTCGAAGATCACCTCGATCTTGGGGACACCGCGGGGCGCAGGTGGGATCCCCGTCAGATCGAACGTCCCCAGCAGGTTGTTGTCTTTGGTCATGGCGCGCTCCCCCTCGAACACCTGAATGGTCACGGCCGGCTGGTTGTCGGCATACGTGGTGAACGTCTGCGTCTGCTTGCACGGGATCCGCGCGTTCCTCTCGACGATCTTCGTCATGACGCCACCCGCCGTCTCTATGCCCAGCGAAAGCGGTGCCACGTCCACCAACAGTAGGTCTTGGATTTTCGAGTCGGTTTCGCCGTTCAAAACGGCCGCCTGGACTGCAGCGCCGTACGCGACCGCCTCGTCCGGGTTGATACTCAAATTCAGCGTTTTCCCGTTGAAGAAGTTCTGCAGGAGGTGTTGGATTTTCGGTATGCGAGTCGACCCGCCGACTAGGACGAGATCGTGGATTGCCCCTTTATCCATCTTGGCATCGGCGAGTGCCTTCTCGACCGGTTGGAGCGTCCCCCTGAAGAGGTCCGCGTTCAGTTCCTCGAACCGCGCGCGGCTCACTCGGGTGTAAAAGTCGATTCCTTCGAAGAGGGCGTCGATTTCTATCGTGGCCTCGCTGCTGCTCGACAGGGTGCGTTTGGCGCGTTCCGCCGCAGTGCGCAGGCGCCTCAGCGACCTCGCGGCCGCGCTGCCACTGGTTATGTCCTTCTTGTACTTTCGCTTGAACTCTTCGGCGAGGTGGGCGACCAGGCGGTTGTCGAAGTCTTCGCCGCCTAGATGGGTGTCGCCGGCGGTCGCGCGCACCTCGAACAGCGCGCCCTCGTCGATCGTGAGGATGGAGACGTCGAAGGTGCCGCCCCCCAAGTCGAAAATCAGCACGTTCTTCTCGCCCTTGAGGTTCTTGTCCAGGCCGTAGGCCAGGGCGGCGGCGGTCGGCTCGTTGATGATCCTGGTGACGTTCAGGCCGGCGATGACGCCCGCGTCCTTGGTCGCCTGTCTCTGGGAGTCGTTGAAGTAGGCGGGCACGGTGACGACGGCGTCCCGGACCGCCGTCCCCAGATAGGCCTCGGCCGTCTCCTTCATCTTGGTCAGCACCATCGAGCTGATCTCTTCGGGGGCGAACTGCTTCACCTCGCCCTTGTGCTCGACGCGGATCTTGGGTTTGCCGCCGTCGTTGACCACCTTGAAGGGCCAGTGTTTCATGTCCTGCTGGATCTTGGGGTCGTCGAATTTGCGCCCGATGAGCCGTTTGGCGTCGAAGACGGTGTTGCTCGGGTTCATGGCCACCTGGTTCTTGGCGGCGTCTCCGAGGAGGCGCTCCGTGTCGGTGAAGGCGACATAGCTGGGCGTCGTTCTGTTGCCTTGGTCGTTGGCGATGATTTCCACTTTGCCTTGTTGCCACACGCCCACACAGGAGTACGTGGTGCCCAAGTCGATGCCGATTGCTGGAGATTTCACCATTTTTTCAACCTTATTCACTTTATTCTCACTCAAAAATACTTTGGTTTCACTTATTCTGTTTGACTTTTGGAGGTTTTCAAAGTCGCTTTGGCTTCTTTGCGTTTGATTTCTTTTTGCGTTTTCGCTTGCTTGTATTCGAATGAACTGACTTGGCGCCGGCTGCGGCGCTTTATATATCAAACGGAGATTTCGACCCGAATGTTCTCGAATCCGTCCCGATTCTTCTCGAACGTTCCGGCTCTCTCTCGCTCTTATGGATTTTTCTGGAAAAGAAGATCCAGAAAGTGCGTACTAAAATAATAGTCTAGAAATTTTCTTTTGGGAAAATATTGCCTATGATTTGAATACAAACAATTAACGAACCTATGACCAACCAATAATTAATATTAGCAGTAGAAAATAATAATAAAACGGAATAAAAAATAACGGCGCAATAATTTGTTACTGTGTTTTCAATCAGCATTTTTCTAAAAAGACCCCTCAATTTTGTGATTCAATTAAGCTAATCTGGGGAATTGTGGTTCAATATTCAACAGAATAAGAAAGAGCACTCATTTATTGCGAATTTCAACCAAAAAATTTCTGTAACGTAAATAAATTGCCAAATTGATGACAAACTCTTGATTGAATCGAAATTAGTTATTCACAAAAAAGCCAAAAACTACTCAGTAGCAAATCAGTAGGTAACGAAAATATTGATGAAAATAATTTGAAAGCTAATTAAAACAATTCTAATTACTCCATTAAAATTGTAACCAGGGACGGGACAAAGTCTGTAAAAAATCGGTAAACAGAAGAAAAAACACTGGTGTGATAAAATGTCACTTTCCAACCGTAACATGGATTTCCCAAAAAACACCATTGATAAATAATGACAGAATTATAGTTAGTCACATCACGTCAAGTCGAAAAAGGATGTTGATAATAACAGGAGCGAAATATCATTGATCCAATTTTATTAAAATAAGTGTAATAAGTCAATGACTAAATACAAGAGAATAAATGCAGTACAAGTATAGATTAATCTTTCCTATGATCTCTCCTTTGCCTATTACCCCAATCTCCTCCGCGATAGTTTTGCCTGTCGTTCCTGAAGTTTCCCTAGAAAAAAACAACTTCAGTAGAAAACCTTCCAACTAGAAAACCAAAAACGACTTACTTGATTTACACCCCTCGAGAAGAAGTTCCCTTGTTTGGTCTCCAAAATCCTCTCATTCGAGTCGACGAAATTGTTGATTTTATCAGCCAATTGGAGCGCCAACGATTGTAAACGCGAAGGTTCGCTTCTGTGCATGACCACCGTTTGAGTCGGATCGTCCAACGAAGCCATCAATTCCTCGTTGATGATCATTTTGGAGATGGTCGAGTGCACGACCGCTTTTTCCAGGGCGAACATTTGCGTCAGGGTGGTCATGGAAATGGAATCGTACACGTGCGAATACGTGAAGAGGTACGTCCTCAGCGATTCCTCCTTGACCAATTTCGTGAGCATCGCTCGGACTTGGTCGGCCTGGTAGAAGAGATCCCACACTTTGGCGTTCATCTTGTCGTTGATGACGTACGAATTGCAGGCGGCCCAGTTGCCGTTACGCATCGCCTTGGCGGCGGCCACCACGTGCTCCCGCATGCTTTCCGGAGGACCGACCTGAGAAATCATTAAATTACATGAAAATTGGAGCATTCCAAAATTCGGTACTAAAATTTAAAAAAGGCATTTCGTGCCCAATAAATGTATTTTTCCGGAATAATCAGAAAGTGTCCAGGAGTTTCTAATTTGATCAGAAGCGTTTGGAATATTCGTGCAGCGTCTAGAATTTTTTGAAGTATCTAATCTATCTCCTGGAATATTCTGGAAGGGTTTAGAATACTCTGGAATGTTCGAGAAGCGTATTATAAAATGTTTTGTACAGGGCTTTCATTAATGCCCAGGCACCACGTGACCATTAATTAGGCAACTGGTTAGAGTAAATGTCAGTAAATGTCGTGTAGATGATTTAAAAATTGATGTATAGTGTACAAAATATTGCTCATTGGTCTCTCGTTTATATTTCCGAAAATCTACCAAATTATTGTGGTGAAAATTAGTCAAATTGTCATGATTTTTTTTTTTTAAAGACTACAAATTGCAAATTTAGTTGGATTTGCTATAAAATAGTAATTTACTAAAATATTGGTTAAATTCGTCTCATTTGCCATAATTGTCGAACATTATAATATAAGTATTTCCTCAAAATTCGTCAAATTCGTAGATCTGCTAGAGAACTGCAAGAATGCAAATAATTTTAGGGATCCACCATCTATGGATCCACCTTTTAAATATGGCACGCCCTGTTTTCTAACCAGTTTCTACTGAGAATCCAGTGTTCGGGCAGGAACCTTGGAATTAGTTCCTGACTGTTTGCAAACCGTCAAAGTGGTCAGAACTTCTCACTGTGGATCGGTGGTTTGTGACATGCGCAGTTAAAAATCCCGATTAGCTTCCGAAGATCGTTTTTACAACTCTGACCATTTTCTGACCGACCAGAAACTTGTCCACGGTACATTCTGCGCCCTAAAATATCCAAAACGAACTAGTGACTGGTTACCAACCGGTCCACACAGTACCACGCATGCGCACAAGCTTTGCACAGTTCGAGCAAGTGCACGCACCGATTTCTAACCAGTTTCTGACTGATAGTCCGGTGTTCTTGCAGGAACCTTCGGATTAGTTTCTGACTGTTTACAAACCGCCAAGTGATCAGAACTTCTCGTCGTAGACTAGTGGATTGTGATATGCGCATGTGACAGATCGATTTGCTTTCGAAAACGCGTTTTTGCAAGTCTGACCACTTTCTGACTGATCACAAACTTATCCGAGGTCGCTTATGCGCACTAAAATATCCAAAAGCAATTGGTGACTGGTTGCAAACCGGTCCACATTTGACGTACCCGAACAAACCATACATGCGAAAACTATGAAAAAAATCCAAACTAACCAAACTTTGACGTTCGGAACTGCGAAGTTGCTGGTAGAAGGTTTTCGAAATCATCCTACGTCTAGCGTCGAACTCGTGGGCAGCCATGTACGGAATCTCGATCAACATGGCGGACACCAGATAAACGCACTCCAAGAGCTCCAAGTTTATGTGCATGTGGAACGGCATCTGTCAAAAAAGAACCCGAATAAAAATCACAAATTTCAACCGGCCATAATAAATTAATCCACCTGTCTTTGCTTCTCGATCTTCTCCTGCTCCTTGCTGCGCTCGTGCTGCCTCTGCGGCAGCAGCCCTTGGGCGAGCAGCTCCTTCGGCTTGCCGGTCATCATGAGATCGACGAGGCAGTTGTGCGCGTCCTTGATGTTGGCGTGCCTGAAGGCGCACAGGCCGAGGTGCGCCATCGTCCGGTTGTACAGGATCTGGGTGCTCGGGTCCGAGTAGTGGACCGTCTCCTGCAGGTGCGACATGAGGACGAGGTCGCGCGCCTGGAACCAGTTGTCGTGCAGGGCGTGGTGGTAGATGTGGGAGAGGATGGCGCGCGTCCTCAGACGGTCCGTGCCGTCCCTGGCGTAGATGAACTTGGACAGCTTCTCCATTTCCTGGACCGACGTCAAGATGGACTTGTCCAGGAGACCCTGAAATCATTAGAAATTCAGTCACGGCCCACAAAATCATTTATACAGCGCGAGGCACTTGGAATGAACACAATCCTGTAACTTTTTTGGGACTAGACGTGAAAATTGCAGAATAATCAAACTACACGAAACTTGATGTTTAGGGACAACATTTTTCGAATAAAATTTTTCGATATCTTGATCGGGAAGCAAGATATTGTAAAATGGTTCCATTCGCGAGAGCTTACAATGTTTGATGAGGTGCATAAGATCTGCTCCCAGAAACAATAAAGTTACAGGGTTGTCTTCATTTCAAGTGTGTCACGCTGTATGTAACAACAAACAACTTTTGGGCATTCTTTTATTTTATTATCTGTTCAAATTTGCGAATTGGCGAACTAAATAGTAATTTAGTTTTGTTGGGTTTTGTTTTTTGTTACTTAGGCCCGGTCTTTTCACTTCTAGTTATCCTCCTGTTAGCTAACTGAAACCTTAGACTGTGACAATTCTGGTTAAAATGAATGATAGAGGGTCACATTCAAAGTTCCAGTTCCAGAGGATTAACCAGAGGTGAAAATACCGGGCCTTAGGGCCAACTGCACCGCTTGCACTTAAAATTAAAGTGGAACTTAAACCTTAGCAACAATTGTTGTTAACAATCGTAGTCAAGGCTTAAGCTCCGCTTTAACTTTTAAGTGAATGCGGTGCAGTTGGCCCTTAATCAATCAAAATCAGAGACATGTCAACCTATGTCAACCGTAGATATAAAACTGTGACATTGCTAAGACATTGCTGATAGCTTAAACGTCAGCAATTTCAATATCCCAGAAAGAAATTAATGTATTTTTGCGATAGTTATTCCATCGGTCTTGTCTAAACGCGGCTTGTTTTATTTCTAGGTAAAGTATAGAACTCTGTGATCTGATTTTGATCACAGGGTTCTGTACTAGAGATCATAGATAGAGATAAAACCTGTGGATAAAACTAGGAGTGTTTTATTTGACAAGAATAACTGTCAAAAATACATTTCATTTCGCTATTCCAAACTGCACAAACAAATATTTCCTTCTGTAAGCATCATTTTTGTGAAATATAGAACTGTCAATTGTACATAGAAAAATCTACAATCTTACTACAAAACTGGCCAATAAAAGATTTCTCGATATATTTACGGAGAATTTTCAGAAAATTAAAAAATATCGTAAAAATTGAAGAAAACAAATCTTAATTTCTTACTTCTCCAATAAGCGATTTCGAAGCAAGGTTTTTTAAATTTTGTAGAAAATTGGTATAATTGTGAATTTTATTCAGTTGTATTGAAGTTTTGGGAAGTTGAAAATAAATTTGAGTTACTTCAAGAAAATTGAAAATTTTTCAAAAAATAAAAGTTTAGTGGGGGTTGAAATAATCTTCTAATAAAATAAGTAGGAATCGCACTTTTTTTTGTAGATTTAATTAAATCTTCAAAAACCTTTTTAGAGACTGGACCATTAAAGCGCGTTAAATGAAAATTATTCCTGTTTGCTGAATTTAAAAAATAAGCGGATTACTTATTTATGTCTTCTGTAATGATTTTTTGAATTGGAAAGAAATGTGTTACTATTATCCACCTATTTATCACACTGTTTTTCACATGCGAATGACCCTATAGTTCATACTTGCTTCCGTATTTTCCTATTTTCACGTTTAGCGATTAACTATCACCAAATTTATCGATCATTCGCCTATCACGCCCACACCATATTAATTTTACAGGCGGAAAATGAACTGACATTTGTATTTAAAGTTAAAGGTTATGAAATGTAAACAAATATAAACAGCGAAAATACGCAAAATGATCCCCAATCCAAACGGCAGTACGTGTATCACCGAGTCACTCTGACAGCGATGGAAATTTGATTAGAACTCAATTCATATTAGAATTCAATGCATATTATTGAGGTAATTAATTGGTAATTTTGATGTAATTTACGGATAAAAAAAAATAAAAATTTACTAGATTTTTTTGTACATTTTCAATTTCGGGATAATAAAATAAAACCAAAATAGATAACTCACGGCTTTCTGTTGCAAAACCCTCGGATCGAACTTGTAGTAGAGATGCTCGATCTTCCTCAGATAAATACGACACAGCTCGGACGGCACGTTGGTCCGCTCCAGGTACTTCATCGTCTTGTCGATAATGTCGGAAACTTTGGCCTCGTCCTTGAGCCGCTCCACGTACTCGTTGCTGTGCGGATCGCACTCCTTGAGCAGCTTGGTGAACTCGTCGTCGAGCCGCTCGACCGACGTGAGCACGCAGCCGCGGATCTTGTACGGCGGCTCGGCCAGCTGCTCCGTGTCCTCGGTCACCGACTCGCTGACCGACAGCTGCGGGTTGCTCAGCAGCACGTCCAGCATCTCGGAGATGCGCTCGAGCAGCTTGACCCAGTACTCGGGCTTCATCGCGTCCGACACCTTCGGGTTGTAGTCGAAGATGGCCGACACGATGGCGAACTTGATCTTGACGTAGACGCCGGGGCCGAGGTGGTGCGCGTCGGCCACGTTCTGCAGCTCGTGCAGCAGCTCGATCTGCTCGCGACGGTCGGTCCGTTTCTTGCCGCGCGCCGCCATTATCTCGGTCAGCTTCTTCACCACGAGCGGCAGGTCGATCTCGGCGTCCTTCGAGAACATCTTCGGCTTCTCCTGCGTATCGGAAATATTCGTTAAAGTTACTTGGGATTTTTTGGATAAATTATTTTATGTAGGCATCTAGGGACTAGATTGATACTTTTTTCCCGTGTGTGAATATTGCTGTTCAAGACGTAGTTGGAGTGGAAATGGTAACTTCAACCCGAGGTACATAATACGCTAGTTTTCGCAATTCTTAGAAAGAAATCCAAATATTAGACATTTTCCCCACTGAGACTACATTGGAATACTTTGAAATCAACCATATTAACAGAAAACTACATTTTTCGGGTTATAATCTTTGCTATTCAACATTTTAATGAACTTTTTTTCTTGGGTTAAAAAGCGGCACTTTATTTTCTCAAAAGACGGGCTAATTGGCTAATTTGGTGCATTTATAAAAGATTGTTTGGGTATTTCTTTTTAGTAATGCCTCGAGAAATTCATAGTTCGGACGAAATTCTTATAATGTAGCTTTTCGTGAAATGTGAAATTAATGAAATTTTTTTGCGGACAAAATTAATCCCCCAATTTGTTGAATTTCAAGAATTTTTCAGTTAATTCGGTGTATTTATAAAAGATATCAACATGTAATGTTCTTATTAAATTTCAAGTTCTTAGCTTTTCGTGAAATGCATGATATTTTTTGTTTACAAATTTCCAGATTCCTCTTGTGTATCCCAAATTTAATAAAAATTGCTAGAAATTCTCGAAAAATTTAACAAATGTGAATTTGATGACTTTTGTTCACCTTTAAATTATGCATACATTTCTGAAAATTCTCCAAATTGCCTAAATTTGACAAATTTGCGTATTTCAATCTTGTTAGGAATGAGGTATTTTCACGGGGGATAAAATTTAAATTTTATGAATGATACATATTCGCATATGGCGCAAAATGACTTCTCCGTAAGAATTTTGTTGAATAAAATTGTTTTCAATTAGTTATTGCAATTACAAAGAAATTTCCGTGACGTCAGCAATTACAAATCGTTGACATAGCTCGTCAATGGATGGCGCTCATAAAAAATTGATAATAGTCGCTGAATGACCGATTAGCGACATTTTAACGTTATGTAGGTGTCTGCTGACATCCGTGTTTTCGTGTTCTCAATAAAATTATGTGATTATGCCTCCAAAAATGAGGAAAACACCCGCTGCTTATAGCACGAATCAACACCGTAACTGTAACTACGCGTGGCACCATCTACTGGATCATAGAAAACTCGAAGTAGCTGACGTCATCAGAATTTTTTTTTTAAATTTATTTCAGCCTTTTAAACTAAAAAATTTAAAAAAATACCTTCTTAATTGTTGAATACCATAGTTTCAGATAAGTTATTTTGAAAAATACATGAAAATACCTCATTCGCTGCATTAACCGAAAAGGTCCCGAATATTGTCTAAATGTTTAATTACCTGTAAAAATTTTGAAGAATTCAGAATAAATAATTAAAAAAAAGAATAATAAAAAAGCACCATCGAATTTACTAAGAATTTTGATAAATTTTTCAAACATTTTTCCACGGTACCTATTCAAAAATTTGTAAACTGAAAGTTTTCGGCAAATTTAACGACGTTTATGGACAAAATAATATTTTTTTATGTAAAAATGCACCAGGTTTGCTAAAAATCACCCATAACTTGATAAAATTTATGACGAAATTCGCCAAACTTGACCAAAAATTTTATCAAATTTTACAAAAACTTAAATGAAATAACCAATTTAAAAAAAAGTTGTAAAAGTGCACCAAGTTTACTTCAAAATATTCCTTCTAAGTGCCCATACTACCATCGAATTTGCCAAGAGTTTTGCCACATTTTCTAAAAATGTCCCCAAATTTTCCAAAAACGTCTCACTATCGGCAAATTTGACGACGATTTTGGACTGGATAATTTTTTTATTTATTGGCTGAAAGTCAACCATGAGCTAATAAATTTTGCCACGAAATTCCCAAACTTGTCAGGAATTCACGAGATTTGCCAAAAATATGCCAAATATTTGACCAAAACAGTTTTTAAATCCAGCAAAAATTTGCCATGTGATGACGAATTTGCTAACTGTAACCTTAGACTGTGACAATTCCGGTCAAAATGAATGATAAAGGCTCACATTCAAAGTTACAGTTAGCTAATCTGGAGGTTGACCATAGGTGGAAATACTGGGCCAAAGTTACACATGCATAAAGCCAAAGATGCCAGAAATTTGGTAAGAACACCAAAAAACCCAAACTTATCAAGTGATTAACACCTCAAAATCTCGATTACTTTTTGAATGACCACCATCAATGCGCACCCCTCTCAAAACCACCTAACTCAGTCCAATCCTGCAGTGTTACAAGGTTAAACCGACCACGATCCTGTGCGGTAATGATTCATTACCAAACTGGTACGTTACGGATGCCATTACCGCATAGAAATGCGTGCGACAAACGATATGACAACGAATCTTACACTTGGCATGGCGATCCCCCCCTTGACCGTCTCCCACTCCCCCTCGCCCTCGTCGTCCTCGTCCTCCTTCTTGCGCCGGTCCTTCTCCTTCCTCTCCTTGCGCCGTTCGTCCTTGCGCCGCTCCCGGTCCTCGTCCTCCTCGTGCGACGGCCCCGTCTTCTTCAGGAACTTCTCGCGCATGCTCATGTACTTGCTCTCGTCCTCGTCCGAGGTGTCCGAGCTCGAGTCCGAGTCGGAGGGCCACTCGTCCGAGTCGGACGAGCCCCCGTCCGCGTCCGCCGCCACCTTGACCGGGGCGGCCGCCAGCGACGGCTTGGTCGGCGCCACCTCCGCGTCCGAGTCGACCTCCACCTCGTCTGCGAAACCAAGACCCCCGATCACGCCCCGACTCTCGGACGAGGCCGACGGCCAACTCACGCTTCTCCTCGTCGTCGTCCTCCCCGGGCTGGTCGGGATTCTCGCGGAACTTGCCGAGGTCCTCCTCGAAGTCCTTCAGGTACTTGCGCAGCTTCTGGCGCATCGACGCCAGCGACTTGCTGTTGTTCTTGTTCATGTTCTTGCGCCCGTCCCTGTCCTCCCACATGTCGTTGATGAAGTCCTCCATCTCCATCAGGCACTTGACGTAGAAGCGCGGCGTCTGCCCGCCCTCCTCCTTGGCCACGACCGGGAGCGCCTTCACGTACGCCCTCTGCAGCTCCTCGAAACCTGACACATTTCGAACGGATTTCGAGACCGTTTATAGTTTATGTACGGGGAATTTTATCGAACTCACTCGTGAGCATGCTGCTCATGTCCTTGATCTTCTTGAAGTTGCGGATCTGCTTGATGATGTTGGTCAGCTCCTCGTAGCGTTTCTCCTTGGCCGAACGGACGACGCGTTTGACCTCTTCCTCATCGTCACTGAACTGTTGAATAATTGAAGGATCGAAAAAGGGGTTGAATGCGTTTACACTGTTGGTGTTTTGGACGTACCGTGTAGACTTGAGTCGGCGCGCGTGGGATTTGCTCCTCCTCGCTGGAGCTATCAGAATCCGAGTCTGACCCGGCAAAAAATCTGCTCATCTTGGATTGAACGCCTAGAAATTGAAACAAGGTTATTGGCTTGTCTTCAGATATCGATTTAATCGATGGGGACCCTTCAAATAATGAAGCATTATTGTAGAAATGTTGAAGGGATTGGCCCAAACAGTTTTAAAGGTTAGGAGTGGAATTTTTGTACTTTTTCTGGTAAAATTGATACTTACTTGAGAAGTTCCACAAGAAATGTAATCAAATGTTCAAACTGATTTCCAATAACTGAATTATCTGGGAAAATAGCAGATATTACACGTGTTTTTCACAACAGAACCCTGGAAGGTTAGAAAAACCGGAATGAATGACACTTGACATAAGTGTGACAGATGACAGAAAATTGAACAGTACGTTGAGCAACTTACAAATTTGTGATCGTTGGTCGCCAACGACAGGTCAAAGTTCTTTAAAGTCGCCTAATCGACTGGGATTTTTTTACTTAAAAAGCGACTTATTATCGACTTCTTTGATTACATTGTTTAATAAACGTTTGATTATAGTTGCTGATCTTCCAAGTTTTCAACAATATTTTGCTATTAAGTTTCTGAACGTGCTTGTTGTTTTCATGTCAATATGTCATTTGTGAAATTTCTGTCAGTTTTAATTTTGGATTCGAGATTCGAGTTACGAGTGCGAATTTTCGGCATTTTTACGTTTGTTCCATTTGTGTGTTAATTTTGAGCATTGTGAAGAGTGAAATGCTATTCGCAAAAGGTCGGTAAGCAATAACCTCTGTCCATTTCATTATATTAAAGTAATAACAGTGAAAATCTGTAGAAAGAATAAACATGGATTCATGATGAACTCCCAGGATAATAGGAAGAGATAAAAAGATGTAGAATCCCTTTCAATTTAAGAGTCGAACATACATATCTCGAAAATGCTTGCCAATAATGAATCCGTCGAGCCAAACGAGCCAGCAAACAGTAAATCCGACGGAAAGGCAATTTTAGAACAACTGGGACCCATTCCCATCGAAAAACTATTAGGTTCCGTATCCTACAATGAGATCGATTCAGTGGAGGGCAGGACTCAGCAGCTCCGAACGAGCGCTCGCGTCTTCAAAAAGATGAAATTCGATTCGATCGTCAAGAAGGAAGAAGAAAAAGAAGGTCCGAAACCGGAGAATCTGGCACAACAGCTGACCAAAAACGAGATCAAGAAGAACGTCAGCTCGATGTGGACCTCGGAGGAAAAACGGATGTTCTTCGAAGCGCTCAACGAGTACGGCAAGGATTTCGAAAACATCCATCTGTATCTGAGCACCAGACTCAAGAAGAAGGGCATCCTGGAAGACATGATCAAGAGCAAAGTCCAAGTGCGCCAGTTTTACTACAGGACGTTCCACGTGCTGCTGAGCAGTCTGAAGTTCTCCGAAGGCGTGCCGAAGAACGTCAAGGAGCTGTACGCCTTGATCAACTACGGCGAGATGCGGAGGAAGATCGGGTCGGTGCAGAAGAAGAACTGGTCGAAGCTGAACGAACTCATCTACCGCGGCTCGATCTCGCTGCGCACGAAAGGCAAGACGATCCGAGTGAAGACTCCCATGTGCCGGGCCCTGAGGAGAATCAACCAACTCGACGGTAATTTAATTGCACTGAATTGAGTGTTTGATATTGAATATGTTTTGTAGAAAAATACGATGACTTGAAGTTGCCCACTCGCGTTTTGGTGGAGATGCGGCCGAAAGACATGTCGTCGTTCTTGAAGGTGCAGAAGATGGCGCAGAATCCGCGGATCCGGATGGCGCTTTCGTTGCAGAAGAGACTCAGTTCGCTCCTGACTTGCATCGGGAACAGGTGGAAAAGCGCCGAGGCTGTGATTGTATCCTTTTCATTTGTACAGCCTGTACGAAACAAAATTACCATTTTTCTTCTTCTTCTCCTTAATTGCTCGCCCTCAGTACGATAATGCGATAATCCCAAAGAACACGGTGACGAAAGAGTGCGTTCCGGACGGCGTCTCGATCGAATCGAACTCTTCTCTGTTGAACAATCTCTTGCGACTGAGTCCGCCCCCCGAGGCTCACATAGAAATACCGACCATAGACATGAGCGAGTACTTCTCCGGGCAGAGCATTTGCCTGACGGCGTTCGAGGCTCGGAAAGGGGTGAACAGTAAAACCGTTCAAGATGGTAACGCGAAAGGGGAAACTGCTCATAAATCGCCTTCGGAACCTGCCGACCATAACAAAGAAGATGGGCTGTCACAGGCTGCGTCGTCATCGGTTACGAAAGTCGTGGATAAGGCGGTGAACACGATTTTGGCGCTGAAAAAGGTCACGAAGCAACTGAACGAATCGCCGAGCGTCGACGATAAGAGCTCTGTCAAATGCAAGGAGAGGAACGAGTTGAAAATCCGGGAAATCGGGCGGGGTTGGACTTTGGAGGACTGCAACAGTTTGACGATTGGCGAAATGTATCTCATGGTGAGTCTTGACATTACAGTCAATATGGGGGATGCGTGAAAATTTTAAAGTCCTGAAAATGTCAAACGGAAGACAATTTTCAATTTTGGTTTGGATTTCAGTTCGGGACCAATTCGAAATTGCCGCTGGAGTACAGTTGGGAGTCGTCCGAAGTTAGGTCGGACGACAATTCTCTATCTCAGTCGTTGAAGAGTCTTTTGTCGTTGGCACGACTGAATCCGAATGTGAATAATTGTTCGAAGTGCAGCTGTGGTCACATTTGTGGCGGTACGACCAAATCGGTCGGCATTCAGTTCAAAAGGCCGATTTCGACCAAGGTCGTCAAGAAACACCAAATCACTAGAAAGGTAAACTACTTTGAGAATAGTTCACTCATTTAAAAGCCTTTTTGGTTAATGATTTACACTCGGATTTACAGTTACTGTTTTCAAGCAATTTTAAGCAACGGCATTTCAGCCAATGACTTTTCTAGAAATAGCTCGGCTCTCGATCAGATCAGGGCGACTCGAAAACGCCTTTAGTCATTTCCCAAAACAAAAAATTACTGGGAAATCTTTCGGTCATTGGGAAATCCTTAACATTTTTTTTTCGTCATTGTTTGTGCTCTTTACCATTAACGGTTTTTTGCTAAATTTGAATTTTTTTTAGGAAGTTATCTTGAGTTCTAAAATTGATAGGATTAAAATTAAATTTTTCCAAAACATTTACTCACAAAACTGAATCTGGGACACTCAACATACAAATCTTTTATGATAAAAACACTACTTTCAGTTTTGATCACAGGAAACAAATAATGAGATCGATTTATTACTGTTAAAAAATATTTTACGCAAAAAAATTGAAAAGTCTTTAATCTTTGCATTTCAACAGTTTTCTCATGAAAATTGAAAAAAAAATTCTGAGAAATTTCTGGAAAATAAAAATTTTGACGACTTATGTACAGAGCGATCGAATAAATTTTACATAAGAGAAAGATCATTCTGTCTCATCTGAAAGCTACTATAAGAATAGAGACAGAACGATGATCATAATCTCCCGATTTATGTATTTATTGGATCGCTCCGTATATTTTTACCGAAAATTTATATTACAATGAAAAAATTCTGTAAAATGGTAGTAACTTTCACGAATTTTGTTGTTTTTCATCCAAAGTTTGAGAAAGTTTCGAATTGTATTTTGTTATATCAATAAGTTTTGGTTGCTATGGTGTCCCATGTATGTACAGGGTTTTCATTTAAGTCAGGTCCCCACGCAACCCAAAAACTATCCATATCCCTAAATATGTATAACAAGTTGCCTAACTAACAGTCACGTGGGGACCTGGTATTAATGAAAGCCCTGTATCTACATAGAGTTACTTTGATGTTGAATTTCTAAAGCACTTTTTGACACATAAAAGACTCCAAAATTTCATGATTCCATATGACAACTTCAAAAAGTGGCCTGTCAAAATGTTAGTGCCATTTTTAACTCACTTCAGTGGTTCGAACCCTCATATTATTTCTATACAACCTGATAAGCCGAGTATTTGCACTGATGGTTAACCCCCAGATTAGCTAACTGTAACTTAGAATGTGTGCTTTTATCATTCATTTTAACCGGAATTGTCACAGTCTAAGGTTCCAGGTAGCTAACTGGAGGTTAACCATAGGTGGAAATACTGGGCCAGTATCAAAAGATATGCGACTTTTCCAAATTACATTGTTTTATCTTGAATGGTTATTCTGAAGATGTTAAATAAAAACCACTATTAACCTCCCATATGTTGCTATGAACTTTTTTATCAAAATGAACTCAGGATTCACCTTTTGAAATGTATGTATGACACGCATTATGATTGAACACGTTTTGTGTTTTCAGAACGTCATCCTGAAAATGAAGACGGTGGTGAACGGCGATTCGTCGGTCCAGGACCGCAATTCGGACGACCCGTACAGTCACTCGCCCACCAGTCCGGTGACGCACCTCTTCACCGAGCTGGACGTGAGTATACCGTCGCACATCCATCCGAAAGGGAAAAACGGAAAACGTATAACCTATCCGGTCACCGATCGATACGCAGGTGATGCAGCGGCTGAGCCCCCGCTTCCGGAACCGGCGCCGGCCCCTGTCCAAGCAGCTGGTCGTCGAGCGGAAGCTGGTGCCGAACAAGTCCGAGAGCAAGCACCAGATCGTCTCGATGGACATCATCTCGCAGGAGTCGGTGGAGGAGGCGCCGCGCCGCGACGCCCCGTCGCCCGACGGCGCCGCGCGCGACAAGACGTTCACGGGCGTCATCAGCGACAACCCGCCGAACTCGTCGGACATGTCCAGGCTGCTCAAGGAGTCGCCCAGTCAGGACGGCAACCAGTGGGCGACGACGGACGTCGGCGACTACTCGCTCAGCAGCCTCCTGGGCCACCTGGACTGCACCAAGACGAATCCCGGGGGCATCGCCGGGGAGGACACGCAGTTGGCACGACATGTGAGTTCTGATTAGCGCCGGGTTGCTTTTTTTTTCAAGTATTTGGGAGACGATTTTGGTTTCGTTCTGAATCATGATGATAATGGCCTAGACCGACTAGATCCCTACAACAATGTTCGACATACAGTCCAATTTTTAAAAGAAGGAACCGACGTCATCAATTTTGGTGGTAGGTATGAACGCCAACGGTGACGTATGTCGCAAATGTTTCCTCTGTAAATGACCTCATGGCTAGTTCAGCAAGAATTTTTACATTTTCTGAAGTGGAGAGTAATTAGAACACACAGGAGAGCGTTCAGAAACACACCGGGGGAAGGTTAGAGTGACCCGAAGTCGTTCAGAAATAAAATTATCCGGAGAACACTCAATATCAGTTCTTGACACACTCTTACAATTGACAATTCAGTTTGACAGCGAATGGAGGTTGTGCACTAAGAGCTATTTTATGCAGCTATCTTTATCATTCTCATGCATTCTAATGGAAGCTTTGGGAAGACATGGATGTCAGTAATGTCTCTTTTCAACATGTACTGTCTCGACAATAACGTAGCGCGAAGCTCGTTATTAAATTCGTGACGTAAGTTCCTTCTCTTAAAAATTGGACTGTACTTCCGACTTCACGTTGGCAACTGTGGAATATATGTCAAAAGTCGGCCTCTTTATGCCTCTTTAAATGATAATTTTTGACTTTCATCGTTCATTGATTTTTTGCTTAAAGGCTTAAGGATGGCTTAAGGTACATACAAGTTCATCCACGCTGGGTACGAACCATTCTAGAACAGGTAGCTACTACTAAAAGTACCCAGTAGTAATACTAGAGAGCGCTAAGAATTGCATAAAGGGAACTGTAATACCGCCACTAGACAAATCATCTATTTCATCCTTCGCTGTGACAAGGATATTCCAGTGGATATTACTCCATGGTGATATTTCCCTTAATAACCACATTTTGAATACTTTTTTATTGTGAGACTTAGGGCCAACTGCACCGCTTTCACTTAAAATTTAAGTGGAACTTAAACCTTAGCAACAATTGTTGTTAACAATCGTAGTCAAGGCTTAAGCTCAGCTTTAACTTTCAAGTGAAAGCGGTGCAGTTGGCCCTTAGAATACTTCATACGCGAGAGCGCCATCTCTTGGATAAGTAGCTGAAACAGATATACCGCTTCGGATGTGTGGCGCATAGCGCTACGATTGAACACCGGTTCGTACGCTTTTCTTAAGTTTTCCTTGGTTTAATTTTTCTGTCTCATTCTTCTCATAAGAATACAATTCTGTGATTTTTTAGAGAATTTTTGAATGCACATTTTTTCACGGGGGTGAACTTGTACCTTAAGATTGGACTTTGAAACTACTGTATATTATCGTAATATTTACGAAGATCCACCCTAGGTGAATAAAACATAGAATCTTGATAAAATTCTATTCAAATCATGGTTTAAGTAGAAGATAGTTAACCGTAACGCAGGAGTTTGGTACCGCTGGTGATTCTCGCGTAGAAAATAGTTGCGAAATTCAAATATGACATGACATTTGTAGAATAAAATTCCGAGGAAAATTCTAATATTTTTTTTATTTATGTGGATATGGAGCAAGTTTGAAGGGCTCACTCCTAAAATTATGATTATAAAAAACATAATTATCCATTTTGATGAAAAGTGGTCTACATTATGATTCCATAAATTTTATACATACCCTGTTTACAAAAGATTTTTCAATCCATTTTAGTAAAACGTTTAGAATGTGACAAATGCAAGAGTTGATTTGGCACATTCTCATCTCACTTTTCTCAAAGTAGACTTCAAGTTCTATTGTGAAATCGAGGGTTATTCTACCGTTCTCGAATCCGACAATGAATCGAAATGGCGCCGTTTGATTGCGTTTTGGATCTGTTGCAGGTTGACTCGCAGTTGCAGACGTTAATGTTGGAAGCCAGCGTGGACTACACGGAAAAATTCGCCGATTTGGCTGCTCAAGTGGTCGATGGGAAGTCCAAGTCATCGTGAAATATCTTTACATCATTTCTTTGAATGTGGAACATGCAAGTTTTTATTTTACTACAGTTTACATCATGCTTAACGGTTTTTCCTAATAGATCATTTTTTAGCAAAATAACTGTGTTTTACCACCTTTGTGTTGTTACTGCGCATAAACATCATCGCATAAACAGTGCTTAGAATAAGTTACCGAATTTTCGCCACGGTGTCATGCCAAATAATCACTGAAATCAAAAATAGGGCCAAAGTAATCAAAAAAGACATTTTTAAGACCTTCAACGTCGACTTTCAGTCGTTGAACCGTTTATGTTTCATATTTCATTAAAAAATAAGCGACATTAGCGAAATTCTCAATTTATTCATTAGCGCCCAGTGGATATTCATAAAATAATACATCTTTCTCCAATCCGTACCTATTTAACCGTTTCATCACTTTCTTCGCATCCCTGACACATTGCCGTTCATAGTCGTTATGAGGTTGCAATTTAACCGTCAATCCCAAATAATACTTTGCACTGAAAACGAACGTTACAAATCCATCAAAGCCGTAATTGTAGCTCTATCTATACCTGTAATATTGTCCCATTCTCATGCACGTTTTCCCGAGTAAATAAGTGTTGACCAAATATATCCTCGGACACATCGCTTCCACTTTCGAGAAATACTCATAAGCCTCTTCGTACGAACAGTCCGGAGGCGGTTGACCGAATAGCAATTTGGAAACGATTCGTTGGAACCAACTCAAATTACAAATCTCATAACACCACTTTCCCAGCATGTAATAAGAGGTCACTTCATCTGGACTCAATTCGCAGCATCTGATTGGGGACGATTTGTCAATTTGTTGGTAATGTAGAAAACTGCGTACTCTTACTTGATGAGGTGCATCTTAACGGAGGGGAAATTTTTGAGCCTCTTTTCGATGCCTTCGATTCCACTTTTTCTATCGGAAATTATCGCTGCCCATTTATGCACTTTCGAGTTGTTGTCGCCTGAAAGACCGATATTTTACGAAATATCTAACGAAAAGATGATTTCAAGTGCCTGCGGGAAGTGTGGCCATTATGATATCGTACGCCTCTTGTATCATCTGGCGTTTGATTTCGTCGCTGACGATTTTGAAGTTGCACAATTTGAAAAGCGCCCTGGCGATGCGCCACTGCACCTCGACATTGTTGCTGTACTTGAGCTTGTTCAGTATTTCGTAGACTTCGAGATACTTTCCGTTTTTGAACAGAACGTCGGCCTCGAAAATGATCTCGTCGACGCTCACCGATCGCCAGTACTTCGCCAGTCTCTCATCGCCGCTGCCGATTCGGAAAAGGCTGAAACACTGGATGAGAGATAAGAGTCGGGAAATCGACACGATTTGCTCCGATTTGCGGTAACACAAGTGCACGATTTCACACAGATTCACGATTAATTTGGACATGTCACTGTTGGGCACGCATTTTTGAATGGCGACAGTTTATTACATTTTTTGGCAGCAGTGGTCACGTTATTTTGGACGATAAAAAATCTTTCAGAAAAATGCACGGAATGGTAGTTTTATATGTATGTAAGTCGAATTAAAAACTTTATAACGAATAATTTCTATCATTTTTGAAATTATGAGCCTTGGTTCAATGAAATTTCAAATTTCCTTTTTCTTCTGCCATATGAATTTTGATTGGCCAACATTATGATCCGTCCAATCAAATTCCATTCGTTTCCAGTGAGTGATTCGTTAAGGTTGCCATTTCGGATAGAGACGGTCAATTGAGGTTTTGCATAAGAGTGACAAGGATGGAGATAGATCAATGTTTCCGATTCAGCTCAAAAACTAGCCAAAATTTTTCGACGGGATTTTCGCCAATTTGACGAGAATCCTCTTTTATTGGCTGTGAGCATAGATAATCTTTGGCTGTGAGTATAAATTTAAGTTCGGAAAAATGATTTTTGTTTGAGATTTTTGGATTATAAGAACAAGCAAAATTCACATACTTCCAAAAGCTTAATTTAGGCCTCAAATTCAATCTAACCATACTTAATTTTTACTCAGAGCCAATAAAAAAGGAACGATTCTCTTCAGATTGGCGAAAGTCCCGTCGAAAAATATTTGCTAGTTTTTGAGCTGGATTGGAAACATTGATCTATCTCCATCCTTGTCACTCTCATGTAAAACCTCAATTGACCGTCTATGCGAAATGGCAACCTTAAAGCTTTCTATCTTCTTATTATTTCTGTGAATTAGTACCGAACGTTCAAAAATGAAACAAACATAAGTGGGTTGTAGAGGTTGACGTTAGCATTCCACAGGTAATTATTATCTTCATTACGTTAAAATGAAGGAAATGAAGGTTTGCACTCAAAAATCGACTTAATAATCGAATCAAATCCCAGTCCAAATAAGTTCTTTCAAAATGTGGTACCCACATTAGCTCTGAAGATGGCACTATAACGCGTCAATCCAATAGTGCCAATATTATGAAAGCAAAATAACTAAATCACAAAAACTAGCGTTTACAAGTTTCGACGTGAATCTCATCCGATAATTTTCTGAAACAAATTAGCAAGGTGCAATGTTGCAGTTTTGTTAGTACTTACGGAAAGTAATTTCCCTTACTTTTCAGTTTAGTGAAGCTTGCTTATCATTAAGTGCTCCTTGTGTGCTGTTGTTACCTGCTTTTTACCTGCACAAGTGTGTACCTGGCTTACTGGAATCCCTTTCATCAATACGGGATTCCCCCTTTTGTAAGTGATCTCAACACGATTACATCAGATATCTCTCAAATTTCGGTAAGAAATAGGCAATGATATCTACTACATTTTTATAGAAAATATCTCAAGGACTGTATTTTTAGGTAGCAATTTGGGAAAGATGAGTACCAATAAACGTCGTGGTCGTAAATTTGTTCCTTTACAACAATCGCAAGCAGTCTCGGCTTTCGAGCAATCCTTAACACATACCAATAATGGAGGAGGCGCCGGGTGCAGTTACACTGGCAACTCCAACAGCAGCCCCTGCAAAAGAACACTTACGGCTCCCCAGCCAATCATTAGAGACAAAACTCTTCTCAAAATGCACAAGAAGTTCAACTTTTCCTGTCCAGATAAGGTGGTTTCCTTCAAAAGTCTTCATGAAAACAGTAACGAGTTTCAAGATATTATTGATATGGTAACAAATCAATATTTGATTGTTGACGAAATTGAGAAAGTTACTAATCCATATTTGCTGAAAGCCTACGATTTGAAGAAGGCCCAAAAACTGATTGAAGATCCTAATTTACAAGAAAAACTTCTTTTTCATGGTACAAAAGAGGCCAATTTGATGGATATTTGCAAGTACAATCTCAATTGGCGATATGTGAAGAAGCACAAATTTGGTAAAGGTGTGAATTTCTCTACCAATGCTAAATACGCCTCGAATTATTCAGATAATACCGAAGAGAAATATATGATCTTGGCACAGGTTTTGGTGGGACAATCTTGTCTCGGTAATCCAGGAAATGTGCTTCCTCCTAACGGATTTGACACAACGACTAAGGATGATGATGGTAGCGTCATTGTGAAATATGAGGACAACGAATTTTATCCAAAATATGTACTTACTTATCATTTCGATTATGATGATGACTATTACTCTGATGATTACGATGATGACTTTGACTTCGATTTCGATTTCGACTTTGACTTCAATTTTGACTTTGACAACAACTATAACTACAACTATAACTATAACTATGACTATTACTATGACTATTAATAACTAAAGTATTTAACTACTTGATTTTTAAAATTGTTATTTCAATGAATATTAGTAATTATCTACGTCTTTATTACCCATTTAAGTCTTTGGTTTAAGTTTACTTTTGTTAATTGTTCAATTGGATTACAAATTTGTATCGTCACATATGATCGCACATACTCTTTGGAGTGAGTCTTGAAGTGGGTACATCATAAGTACATATACAGGCTGTTTGATAAAAACTCCAGAACGCCACAGTTTCTTTGGTTGTGATCCGATTTCAAAATCCCATTAACAAAAAATTATTTATTTTTCATGCACTACTAATAGAGCTTGTTACCAAATTTTTTCCCTCAACTTCTTTTTTTAATATTGATAAATTTATCTTTTTAAGAATGAAGTACGATTACTTCTATTTTAAAATTGAAGTATGTATTTTTCTCTTTACTATGATATGCAGAAAGTGGTCATTTTTTCAATGTTTATCCAAGAAAACGCATAAAAAGTTTCGCCCGATTTGAATTGAATTTAAAAAAATGTCAGTTTCAGGAGTGCTTTGGATTCCAAAGCAAACGTGAAAATGACGTTTTTTGTTTAATCCGACCAAATCTGGCGAATCATTTCTTGCGTTTTTCTGCTGATTATCAAGAAAAATTAACTTTTTTATTGACCGATGGTATAGAAAAAATATCTACTTCAACTTTGAATTAGGAATAATTGCGTTTTATTATTAAAAAAGTTAAATTTACCAATGTTGAAAAAAGAAGTTGAGGGAAAAAATTTGGTAACAAGACCTAGTCGTAGAGCATGGAAAATAAATCATTTTTTGTTAATGGATTTTTGAAATCGGATCACAACCAAAGAAACTCTGGCGTTCTGGAGTTTTTATCAAACAGCCTGTACATGCAAGTCCTGCTATATCAGTGAAATAATGAACGACCATAGCAATTAAGCATAATGGTGTGGTCTTTGTTGTAATCGATTTGAGCAAACTTATTTCAATTATTAATAAAGTTTCTCTGAATTTAAAAGGTGTTCAACTGCAAATCGTCCACCATGAACTATGGAGCGATCGAATAAGGGATGCTGTGACCATCGTTCTGTCTCTTTGAAAAGAGACAAAATGACGATGATAGTCCCCCCTTATGTAGAATTTATTCGATCGCTCTGTACTACAGTAGAGAGCAAATAAATCTTACATAAGGGGTGGCTATGACTATCGTTCTGTCCAGGGTCTACTATAGTCTGTGCTATAGTCGGCCATGTTCTGTCTCAATTCATAACTATAGAAGAATAGAGACAGAAAATGCTTATTTATGTGTAAAATTTATTTGCTCTCTCCCTCTCTCTGTATTACCATAATCATCCATAATAGAGGCAGAGATAATATTTATCTCTGATATAGGTAAATTTATATATGGAATCTAGTTTCAATTAAATAAAAAATTAGAGATAAGATGAGATTGAGACTTGAATTCCAAAGTGCATCTCTAGCAGCAGTGTTCTATGGCGTCATTATGGCATCTGTCAGTGTCAGAGTCCAGAGATAAAGTTGGTTGTCAGGCGTCAGCATTGTCAGATTCTCATCTGGGACACAGACAAGGTAATCTCTTGCTGGGGCATAGGGTAATGATGAAAGGTGTAATATGCCATCGTTTTAGTAATAAGTGGTTCATATTTATTTGTAGGTGTATGTCATCGCCGTTTAGAAAACAGGGGAAAGATGAGCGCGAAATTTGCACAATCAAAAGTTAATGGGTCTTCTCACAACTCTCAAAAGTTTACTATGAAGACTGTGACTAAGAACAATAATAGTAGCAAGAGAAAATGTTCTGCTCCTCAACTAATAATTAAAGATAAAACTCTATTCAAAATGCATAACAACTTCAACTTTTCATCTCCAAATAAAGTGGTCTCTTTCAAAGAACTGGATGAGGACAGCGATGAGTTTGAGAAAATTATTGATATGATAACCAATCAATATTTGGTCGTTGATGAAGTTAAGAAAGTCATCAATCCATATTTGCTGAAGGCTTATCAAATGAAAAAGACTCAGAAGCAGATTGACTATCCCGGTTTAGAGGAAAAACTTCTTTTTCATGGTACGAAAGAGGCCAATTTGATGGATATTTGCAAGTACAATTTCAATTGGAGATATGTGAAGAAGCACCGTTTTGGGAAAGGCGTGAATTTTTCCACCAATGCCAAATACGCTTCGAACTATTCCGAAGATGGTTCGGATGAGAAATATATGTTCCTGGCACAGGTTTTGGTCGGACCTTCCTGTCTTGGCGACTCTAAGAAAATCCTGCCCCCTGATGGTTACGATACAACGACTAAAGGCGATGGTATCGTCACAGTCAAGTATGAGGATAATGAGTTTTATCCAAAATATTTAATCGCCTATCATTTCGATTACGAGGATTCATCTGATGGTGACGATGAATCTGGATCGGACGACGAATCATCTGAATCAGGTTCTGAAGATGAATCCTACTCAGACGAAGATGACTCCTACTCAGATGAAGATGAATCCTATTCAGATGATTCCTATTTGGATGAATATGAATGAAGAAGAATGAAATAAGGATCATTACCTTCGTTACTACGCAATACATTCAAAAGCATTTAATCATAGGTTTAATCGGTTTAATTAGAAGTTTAATTATGTTATGTTATGGTTCAATCATGGACTAGTTCAATGTATTCTATTTTTCTTATAATTAATCTTTAGAATTACAAATACATATTATGGTATACATTGTGTCTAACTACATGTAAGTGATGTGTATTTCCTCCCTTTGTCCTATCAAGCTGAGAGAACCTCTCTGTAATAATATGAGAGTAAAATAAATTGAGAATGTTCGTCACATTCATCAATCATCATTGAACGCAGTTTAGTGATTTTTACTTTTTAAGATTGGTACTTGGTTTTAAGACGTTTTGCTTTAGCAAAAATGTTTTTTTTTTACGCAACCACTGTGTTTATCCTTTATTAGTATGTGAACTAGAAAAAGATACAAAACCACTTAGTTACTTGTGTGAAAACAGCTCCCATTCGCTGGCTCCCAAGCCTGAAATCTATCCCCACTATAAGGACAAGTTCACACCACACCAAGCTTATGCTAAATTCTTTAAAAATTTCTTTTCCGTGTTTATTATCGTTGCATTAGTGCACCGGCCAGTACACAAAAATAACATATACAATCAAATCATTCAAATCTGAGTTTTTATCTATTTTCAATCATTAGGTTCGTGATTGCCGAGGTGGTCACCTATTACACAGAGAGGGTCAATACATTTTACATAAGGGGTGGCTATGACTATCGTTCTATCTCAATAATAACATAATAATAATAATAGAGAAATAGAGACAGAACTATCATCATAGCCGCCCCTTATGTAAAATTGATTAGCTCACTACGTGTCTACTATTGCACTTAAAAAATTCATCATTTTCAAATGGGAGCTGCGAAAATTTTCCATCTCTAATCATCCCTTAATAGCTCTTGTTGCCCGATGTCCTTTTTACCATATTTCCACATTACCGACGTGGACTCTTCGTGAAAATTTCAACCCTCTAAACATATCGGACGACCCCGTAAAAAAATCCCGAAAGAGATCACAATTTGCGCGTAATCTGACAATTATCCTCAAATCATCCCTTAATATCTCTTGTTGCCCGATGTCCTTTTTACCATATTTCCACATTACCGACGTGGACTCTTCGTGAAAATTTCAACCCTCTAAACATATCGGACGACCCCGTAAAAAAATCCCGAAAGAGATCACAATTTGCGCGTAATCTGACAATTATCTTCAAATCATCCCTTAATAGCTCTTGTTGCCCGATGTCCTTTTCACCATATTTCCACATTACCGACGTGGACTCTTCGTGAAAATTTCAGCCCTCCAAACATATCGGACGACCCCGTAAAAAAATCCCGAAAGAGATCACAATTTGCGCGTAATCTGACAATTATCCTCAAATCATCCCTTAATATCTCTTGTTGCCCGATGTCCTTTTTACCATATTTCCACATTACCGACGTGGACTCTTCGTGAAAATTTCAACCCTCTAAACATATCGGACGACCCCGTAAAAAAATCCCGAAAGAGATCACAATTTGCGCGTAATCTGACAATTATCCTCAAATCATCCCTTAATATCTCTTGTTGCCCGATGTCCTTTTTACCATATTTCCACATTACCGACGTGGACTCTTCGTGAAAATTTCAACCCTCTAAACATATCGGACGACCCCGTAAAAAAATCCCGAAAGAGATCACAATTTGCGCGTAATCTGACAATTATCTTCAAATCATCCCTTAATAGCTCTTGTTGCCCGATGTCCTTTTCACCATATTTCCACATTACCGACGTGGACTCTTCGTGAAAATTTCAGCCCTCCAAACATATCGGACGACCCCGTAAAAAAATCCCGAAAGAGATCACAATTTGCGCGTAATCTGACAATTATCCTCAAATCATCCCTTAATATCTCTTGTTGCCCGATGTCCTTTTTACCATATTTCCACATTACCGACGTGGACTCTTCGTGAAAATTTCAACCCTCTAAACATATCGGACGACCCCGTAAAAAAATCCCGAAAGAGATCACAATTTGCGCGTAATCTGACAATTATCCTCAAATCATCCCTTAATATCTCTTGTTGCCCGATGTCCTTTTTACCATATTTCCACATTACCGACGTGGACTCTTCGTGAAAATTTCAACCCTCTAAACATATCGGACGACCCCGTAAAAAAATCCCGAAAGAGATCACAATTTGCGCGTAATCTGACAATTATCCTCAAATCATCCCTTAATATCTCTTGTTGCCCGATGTCCTTTTTACCATATTTCCACATTACCGACGTGGACTCTTCGTGAAAATTTCAACCCTCTAAACATATCGGACGACCCCGTAAAAAAATCCCGAAAGAGATCACAATTTGCGCGTAATCTGACAATTATCTTCAAATCATCCCTTAATAGCTCTTGTTGCCCGATGTCCTTTTCACCATAATTCCACATTACCGACGTGGACTCTTCGTGAAAATTTCAGCCCTCCAAACATATCGGACGACCCCGTAAAAAAATCCCGAAAGAGATCACAATTTGCGCGTAATCTGACAATTATCCTCAAATCATCCCTTAATATCTCTTGTTGCCCGATGTCCTTTTTACCATATTTCCACATTACCGACGTGGACTCTTCGTGAAAATTTCAACCCTCTAAACATATCGGACGACCCCGTAAAAAAATCCCGAAAGAGATCACAATTTGCGCGTAATCTGACAATTATCCTCAAATCATCCCTTAATATCTCTTGTTGCCCGATGTCCTTTTTACCATATTTCCACATTACCGACGTGGACTCTTCGTGAAAATTTCAACCCTCTAAACATATCGGACGACCCCGTAAAAAAATCCCGAAAGAGATCACAATTTGCGCGTAATCTGACAATTATCCTCAAATCATCCCTTGATATCTCTTGTTGCCCGATGTCCTTTTTACCAAATTTCCACATTACCGACGTGGACTCTTCGTGAAAATTTCAACCCTCTAAACATATCGGACGACCCCGTAAAAAATCCCGAAAGCGATCACAATATGCGCGTAATCTGTCAATTATACTTAAATCATCCCTTAATAGCTCTTGTTGCCCGATGTCCTTTTCACCATATTTCCACATTACCAACGTGGATTCTTCGTGAAAATTTCAGCCCTCCAAACATATCGGACGACCCCGTAAAAAAATCCCGAAAGTGATCAATATGTCTGATGCCCTTTCTACGTACAAATTCGCTCTTTGGAAGGATCATTTTTGAATTGACAAAAAAAACATAGAACGATTTCATTTTGATCTGGAAATTTGATAATTCTTAAGCATCTATATTGCAGCGGCCGATATGTTTATTTGAAGATCAAAATGAAATCCTCTATTGGACAAGAATATGAGTTCGAATATTTAATGAGTTACATTACGAAGTTTTACAAAAGAAAACAATGAGAAAGAAGAACTTATAATGAAAAACTAAAGAGAAACATGTATGTACATATATGTAGGTAAATTTTTTCCTCGTTTTTCTGCTGTCGTTGGTACCCATGTAGAATCTCCGTTAGGAACTCCGAAGAAATCTACTACTACTTATCTTGAGAGAAAGATCTATAAGTAGATATATTAATACTTACTTGAGACTAAAAATAGTTGGGGATACAAAACATACATTAATAACGATACTTCTTATGAGTATACATATATGGATAATGAGTAGACATACGACTTACCTATAAAAATACCGTGCGTACACAGGGTATTTCGGATCATCAGTAATCGTCAATTTGGTTTTACTCCAACTTATGGTAAACTTCGCACAAATGGCAGGCATTCACTTTGGAAAATTTTGTTTTGAGGCATGACACGTGGATACCTCTTCCACAAAGCAAACATTTCAGAAATTTCGTATCTAACAGTGTCCTACAACACTCTACACATAAATTTCTCATGTCTTCTGAGGTTTGCAAAAGTAACTCCTGTAAACATAATCTATATGAATTTGGATTAAAATCTGCATCAAGTGCCGATTTTTTGAGGAGGGACTCTATAAAATGAATTACAAAAATACCGCAATTAAAGCCATCTCTTTGGAAAGTGTGTGGAATGTGTGTTCCAATTCGAAATAGTTCGGGATTTACACCATAAACCTTTTGGTGATGTTTAAAATAATATTTTAAAAATTCCAAAAATCTCTTCAGCATTTCCGGAGACTTGATGAGTTCAGATTGATAACATGAGGATAACGATAAAGATAGTAATGATTTTCGAGCAGACGAGGCAGGTAATGGGTCGATGAAAACACATGTTTTTTCATCCATATCTACAATTAAAAGTGTAAAATGGGAATTTTTCAGTATCGGCAACACAACAATTTTATCATCAATTTGGGGCAAGTTTTCGAAAAAAGTTCCAGGAAGTTCATGGCAATGATACAGAATTAATTCAGTGATTGTAGATGACAAAATCACGTACTTTTTCACATTATCATCAATCATCTGCTGTTGTTGATATATAAGCTGCAAGCAGTGATCCAACACAACGTTACTCAAAAATTGTTGATCTTTCAAATCACAAAATTCTTCGATTGATAAAACGTTTGAAATTCCTTCATGTCTAGCAACTGCATAGTATTTTCCCATTTTATCGTTTGAGACATAATAATTAACATCTTTTACCAAACCATTTGGAAATAGGGTAGACGAGGGGGTTTCCTGAGTAAAAGGAAGAACATTGAAAAACCGGCAACATAATGGACAGTAATATACGACGCAGTCAGGTTTAGAAAGGGTAATATCCAAATAATTTGTTTCTCTGCAGTTGTAATGCATCCATCTGTGACAGGCATTACATTGCACCATGTGTGTAGAACACAGCAGATCGCATTTCCCACATTTTAAACACAAATCGTGTACATCATCTGATTCTGTAAGAAACATATGTTGTAATTCCAGTAAAAATGGTTTTAGGTCGAAGAGTTTTTGCAATGATTCAACAGTTGTCGTGTTATTAGAAAGCAAACGATGAATTATCCATGAAATTACAAATGGACTGGTTTCAAATGCAGACAATACGGAAACTTTTTCAATTTTCCAGCCAATCTCAGAAATGACCTGAAAGGTAGAATAATACTTTTTCGATGAGTTGTACCTATTCAAGAAGACAAGAAATTTGGTCAAGCATTCAGAACAGTTCAGTTGTCTAGGTTGCCTATAAATTTCATCCTTCGTAATGATGTCAAAAAGAACTACAGACTTCAATTTCAAATTGATTTCTAACAAATACCATTTTTTATCGTCGGCAATAAATACTGGCATGTAAGTCACCTTTTGTAAAGTGGGCATTTGACTCATTTGTGTCGGAACTTCAAGTCCTTTATAGGACTTATCAACAGTCCAAATTGAGTTCCGATGCCAGCCGTGCCTATGAAGAATGACCGAATTAAACAAGTCAACAATTATTGGTATGTCCGTTGAATCAAGGGTTTTTAAATCACCATGGTCTAAAAGATGAAATTGAGAAGAAGCAATCATTCTATATTTAGAACAAGTTGAAGGGGCGAAGCTATAAAAAGAAACGAAAAAATGGAACGATTCACAAGGTGCGTAGTATTCTAATTTATCAATTAGTCCATTTTTCAACCATTCAATTTTATTAGTCTTATAATAAGGGTCAGCATCATGGGAATGACTAACTATCGATGAAATATAATCGTTTTTTGGCATGTTGTTGGAATCTTCTATAACACTCTCAATTTTATCGTGTTCATACGATAATGCTAAGCTTTCATTCGCCTCTTCTGGAATAACACTCAAAGCCAAGGGTTCAGTTTGCTTCAAATTTCGCAAATATCTTCCACTGAAGTATGGATCGATCTTCTTCTTCGGTTTACGATTCCAAGATTCTTCTACATTTGCGGAAGCGCTATCGATAGAGGTTGCAACCGAAGTACCGCTAGCGTTGCTTATCAAATCGTCTTCGATCTTGGAATTCTTGTTTTTTTTGTTTTTTTTGGGTCCCCTCGCTAATCCTTCTCTTCCAATTGAGAGCGATAATTCAGTATGAATAGTGAGAATGTAGCTCCGTAGTTTACGAACAAATACTGATGGCCGTAAGTATCTTTCGTTAGCCATTATATCGCCTTTCAGTATACCAAAAAATCTTTCGACAGGATTGTTACTTACTCTGCGCTCGTCTTTGGTTTTTCGTAAGATCATGGTCCACATTGGGAAAAACGGCAAATACTTATCCAAAATCACTTCAGCTATATTAGTGTTAAAGTATTCGTTGGGTTCATCACAGCCGGTCATTCTTGAACCTATTATTCCACAAAGCTCTTTTATTTTGGAAGTGAAGAATTTATGGAATGGACTATTTTCTCTTAAAGTTTTCTTACAATGAATAGGGTTATCATCAAAATTGGAATTGGAATGGGTACTGTTCAGTTCATCAGAAGAAGTTTTGTTAGAAAATGTTCGAAAATACTCTAAAGAAAACATAACGTTCTTATCTTTGAATTCGGAGCAAAGGATGGTAAAAGCATTCTCACACCATTCTTCTGCAGCAGCTAAACTATTTAAGCTGAAAGCACATGCGATGATTTCCTTAAAAAAAGTCGGAGATTGATCGGATTTCACATGACCAGAAATATCATGACAAATGTTTTTCATCAAATGCGCCGAACAAAGTTTCATTAATACTTTTAGTCTACTGTCAAGTTTTCTACCATTTTGAAATGTTTCGAAACAAATTCTAAGGTAATCTATTAAACTCATATCGTTGAACGCACGACATGCCGCATGAATGTTGGGATAGCTAAAATCGGTTACAAATACGTTGAATGGCATTTTACGTCGATGTTGTTTGTAGAATTTTTTTACTCGCATAAAAAGATCATTAATTGCCTCCGTGTCATGTTCTGACGAGATCATTGCAAAGACGGGGCATAATTTGTTCACGGGATCACAATTTACAATCATAACCCCAACATACAGGAATATTTTTTTTGAGAAAGGAAAATGTAGACGGACAACTCCACCAGTTGCATCGAAGTATAAAACGCAATCGGTGCTATGATACGAAATTTCCAGTTCTTCTTGACTGTATATTTTGATGTTGAGAGGAGAGCTAACTTGTTGCAGATACTCCGGATGTTCGTTCCTCATAAGAATCATATCTACCTCATCGTGGTCATCTCTTCTCAACCTATTTCTACCCTCCGAACGTATTTTTCGAACTACCGATTCGGATTTTATATCTTGCAAATTATTGGCCATTTTTATAAGTTTTTTCTTTGCACGTGAGATGGTTACATTTCTATGTTGCATTGGTCTCATGCGCAACAGCTTATTAATTTCAATTTCTCGTCCGACTCCTTGAACGTAACTCGTCAACTTGTACGGGTGACAAAAATGTACAGAAGATGAAAAAACGCGAACAATTCGACATCCAGATTTTTTATCTGAATCAGAAATTTGAAATTTGAAATTCTTACACTTGTTGTGATTATGACGGCAATATGCCAAAATTTGACGACGAGACTTACACTTATAAAAAGCGAGATCACAAGTATTATTCACGTATTTTTTAAATCTATTTTTGAAAAAAAGCCTGTAATATTTTTTCAAAAATGCACCATTCCTATGAATTGTTTCCCATTGTTCAGCTGTTATGGAAAATTCGCCCTCAAATATAATACATTTATGGTAATTTCTCCGGCTAATCGATGCATAGGGACCGAAGTTTTCCGGAGTAATGTTCTCAGAACCTCTTGGACGAATTATATCTGCAGTTGCATCATCAGAGTCTGTGGAAAGATTTCCAATGGCGTTTGGGATATCTATGCTTTCACGGGTTACGTCTAATACTTCATGGGAAGAGTTGATGATTTTAGTAGAAGAAGAAAATGTGATATTATTTGCTTCGCTATTAGGCGAATTTTCCTCTTCACATACCGAATTGCGGCAAGTTACAATTGGCGAAGCCTCGGGCGAAGCACAATCAAAATCAAGTTGACGAACATGATGAGGCAAGTATGATGCATTAATCAGATTAAATGCTGATTTATTTTCAAATAAAACTGAACCTACAGGCGTCGAAGAAAAAATATATTTTTTTTTAGGTGTTGGAGTTCTATATATTTTGATGTCACCTTTCAGGGCAGTACAGAAATATTGTTTAATGTTACCTGTATTCCGTTGGATTATTTGATACAGGCGTTCCTTTGTGGCTTTACCCGGAGTCTTGAAAACGGCTGCAATCACTTGGAAAACTTTATGATCCCTTTTCAGTGCTGATAACTCTTCATATGTGACGTCGGATCCTATTATATTTCTGATGTGTTTCGCAATGTTTTCATATTTATTTTTACCCATCCTCACAGAAAGAAGGCAACTATATTCTAGAGGTTATCTTATCTTGAACAGAAATGATTTTAACCAAGTGTGAAACAACAGGTTATTATCTCGAGAGCACCCCGAAAGAAATTTCGGAGGTTATACGCAACGAGCCTGTTACTTCGAGTATAAACAAAGGTCTGAGTTGGTTCGTCGCCGTCGGCGGGTCGGCGGCGGCGGCGTCGACCAAGTCGACCATTGAAGTCGACTGGAATATCACACCACGTGCAGAGCGTTCTCGAATGTAAATAACTCTCTACTGTAGACAGAAGGATACCAAAATTGAGGATAATTGTCAGATTAAGTACGCGCATATTGTGATCGCTTTCGGGATTTTTTTTACGGGGTCGTCCGATATGTTTGGAGGGTTGAAATTTTCACGAAGAGTCCACGTCGGTAATGTGGAAATTTGGTAAACAGGACATCGGGCAACAAGAGATATTAAGGGATGATTTGAGGATAATTGTCAGATTACGCGCAAATTGTGATCACTTTCGGGATTTTTTTACGGGGTCGTCCGATATGTTTGGAGGGCTGAAATTTTTACGAAGAGTCCACGTCGGTAATGTGGAAATATGGTGAAAAGGACATCGGGCAACAAGAGCTATTAAGGGATGATTTGAAGATAATTGTCAGATTACGCGCAAATTGTGATCTCTTTCGGGATTTTTTTACGGGGTCGTCCGATATGTTTAGAGGGTTGAAATTTTCACGAAGAGTCCACGTCGGTAATGTGGAAATATGGTAAAAAGGACATCGGGCAACAAGAGATATTAAGGGATGATTTGAGGATAATTGTCAGATTACGCGCAAATTGTGATCTCTTTCGGGATTTTTTTACGGGGTCGTCCGATATGTTTAGAGGGTTGAAATTTTCACGAAGAGTCCACGTCGGTAATGTGGAAATATGGTAAAAAGGACATCGGGCAACAAGAGATATTAAGGGATGATTTGAGGATAATTGTCAGATTACGCGCAAATTGTGATCTCTTTCGGGATTTTTTTACGGGGTCGTCCGATATGTTTAGAGGGTTGAAATTTTCACGAAGAGTCCACGTCGGTAATGTGGAAATATGGTAAAAAGGACATCGGGCAACAAGAGCTATTAAGGGATGATTAGAGATGGAAAATTTTCGCAGCTCCCATTTGAAAATGATGAATTTTTTAAGTGCAATAGTAGACACGTAGTGAGCTAATCAATTTTACATAAGGGGCGGCTATGATGATAGTTCTGTCTCTATTTCTCTATTATTATTATTATGTTATTATTGAGATAGAACGATAGTCATAGCCACCCCTTATGTAAAATGTATTGACCCTCTCTGTGTAATAGGTGACCACCTCGGCAATCACGAACCTAATGATTGAAAATAGATAAAAACTCAGATTTGAATGATTTGATTGTATATGTTATTTTTGTGTACTGGCCGGTGCACTAATGCAACGATAATAAACACGGAAAAGAAATTTTTAAAGAATTTAGCATAAGCTTGGTGTGGTGTGAACTTGTCCTTATAGTGGGGATAGATTTCAGGCTTGGGAGCCAGCGAATGGGAGCTGTTTTCACACAAGTCACTTAGTTTACATTTTCCCCTGTCAACTAAATTGAGGTTAAGTTCTCTGGAAGGGGGTTCCCCTGATTGTACACGACAACTCGGCAGTTCGTTTCAGTGAATTCAAAGGGCTTGTACCTTTCGAGCCTTTTCTAGTGATCTAGTGATGTAAGTAGAACGGAATACGAATGTATATCTTCGAGGAATACTATAGAGTCAAGGCTGTTAGACTACATGGACTAGGATTATTTTGTGTATAACAATAATAAATTGATTCATACATGTTAGGCTACATAGAGCTAATCAATTTTTGTTGCAGTTTAAAATAGAAAAATGGGTGGATTATTTTCATCACCAGAACCCATTCAATTCAGGTCAGTGCCAGAGCCCCAACGGCAACCTAGCAGAGCGAATGTCTATAACGAGTACGCTGTTCGAGAAGAATTTCGCCGATTGAACTTGTCATCATCATCACCAACAAGAGCAACACATTATACGACAAGAACCGTACAGCATAAAGAATGTTATCAACCGTTCAAGCTTCCAACAATTCCATCAACACCTGGTCGTCAAATATCCGGTCCAAAACGGATCAACCTGGATCTGTACAGCTTCAACTCTTTATCGAACAACCAATTCCTACTAAATACGCCCCCAGTTTACACGAACCTGGAACAAGACGATCCCGAGTTCCAACAGATCAATCGCATGGTCACGAATAAACGTCGCTTTAAAATCGATAGGATACATAAAGTGCACAACTGTTTATTGGAGAGTGCCTACGAGTTGAAAAAAATGCAGAAATCGTCTTTGGGGAGTGTCCAAGAGAAGTGGCTTTTCCACGGGACCAAACTCAGCAACCTGGATGCAATATGTCGGAACAATTTCAATTGGAGACTGCACGGGAGTAATATAGGGCATAGGTAAATAATAATTATGGAGTATAATCATTGCTATTATGATTATTTATCTAAATTCACAGGTATGGGCAGGGAGTGAGCTTTTCACCTAATGCAATCTACGCTTCAAATTATCCTTCCAATAAGTCGAATCCGGGAGAGAAAGTCATGATTGTTGCTAAAGTACTAGTGACGAACGCCTGTCCAGGAGATGTGACCATGTCTCTTCCTCCGGAAGGTTACGATGCCACAATGAAGGGCGATGGAATCGTTATCGTTAAATACGACGATAACGAATTTTTCCCAGCTTTTGTGGTTTATTACCATCTGAATCCCGCTGTAAATGATAATAAACCGAGAGGTGGCGGAAGGAGAAATGGGAATTTCAATAGACAATTGAGCAACCAAGATTTCCAATACGCCTATTATGTATGAGATTGATTTTCTCGATCATTTTATTTTTACTATCCTATGATGTATTTAGACTTTAGAGTGTTTTTTCATTCGTTTAATTTTGGATTCCAAAAGTGCAAATTTATCTTATTTACATACGTGATTTGACTAATCAATTTTATCTATTTAGAGGCATACAATTAAACAATTTGAATTTTGAACTTATGTTAACCATTTCTTTCGACAAACTTCAAAGTTCATAAACTGTTTCTAAAAATTTACCTAGTGTCTGGAGTTATAAGAAAAATAAATAATCGTCACTTGGCAGTTGTACCAGTTCAAAATGAAATTAGCGTTTCAAAGATTTTAAATTTAAACCAAAGGCATACAAATGTGTGATTTTTTACATTTCATCTTTTGTTATTCTTTTTTAAATTCATTAATTACTATATTATACAAAAAAATTATAAGGTGATGGTTGTAGGTTGTGTAAATATTAATTAATCAAAATATTTTGGTATGACTATATGTACAAACATAAATGTTGATAAACTTTTTATTTGAAATGATTTTAAACGATTATGATACATACAAAAAAAAAACATTAAAAAAGTATAAAAATAAAACATTTCTTATTTATTAATCATAATTAGAACCGTTAGAACCTTAGAACCTACATCCCTGCGTGAAAGTTACGTATACTGGATTACTTTTGGAACATTTTATAGTACTCATGAATTATTCTTGACGAAATAATTGAGCAGCGTATTCGGTTTACATTTCTTATTCACTTGACTACTACAGAAATTCAACTCGCTATCTCGAGATCGCTTGAAATCTTCCCAGAGCTCCTTCTGGATATCGCGCGGCAGCTCCTTGAACACGTCCTTATCGACACTGGGCGGACAACAACTGTCTTTATTCTCCAGGCACAAATCTTCGACTCTCAGTTTAGAAGGAGACCCGCAGTCGTAATCGCACTCTTCGAAAAAGCGTTTTTTCGTCGTCGACTGAACCAAATTCAGCGTTTTCGGCTTCTTACACGCCAAAACCGGCGAATCCGCCTCATTCGGAACCACCACTTTCGAAGTAGAAGGCACGGGCGACGGCGAAACCTCGCATCGAACATCATCCCCTTTACTTTCGATACTCGTGATCGACTGCACTTCCAGATCGTTTTTCCTCAGAAAGGCCGCTATCGAGGTCCTCGGAAGCTCCTGGAATTTCGTACAAGACAGACCCAGCAAGGTTATGTGGTACGGCTTGCCGGCCTCGATGATTCTACTGAATAACGACATTATCACGGCCATTATCTTGGCTTCCTTCGAAGACGAGGCCGACGCCCGATGAGTGAACAAACTCGGGTTGATGTTGCACTGCCTCGTCTCCCTGTGACTCATCTTGTTATCGCCGTGCAACTTCCTCACGGTCAACTTGATGGTCTTCGGCACGCGCCCGTCTTCGTCCACGAGAATCAACAGTCGCTGCAGCAGTTGCTCCAGTTTATCGTGAATCTCCTTCTCGGCAGTTATCGATTGGTAACTGTCCTCGATTCCGATACTCAACGGACGGCCTGACGACTTCACCGGGGCGGGGTCCACCCCGAAGCTCCAGTTCTTCACAGTTTTCGCTTTTTCTGACCCGAAAACGTCTTCCAGTTCTTTGATATCGACATCCTGGAGATCCTGGACGCTTTTAACGCCTATCGACTCGAGTTGTTTGTTCATGACTTGCCCGACTCCTGGTATTTTCGACGGAGATTTCAGGCTGATCATCAGTTCCGACGCGCTGTTCGGGAAGACGACGGTTTGTTGGTTCGGTTTATGCGTGGCGCCGACTATTTTCGCCAACAGTTTGTTATGGGCGATGCCCCCGCAGCTCGTCAGGTGCAGTTCGCTTTCCAGGCGCTTCCTGATCTCACCGGCTATCGCGCTGCCGGCGGCCAGGCGTTCGTAACAGCCGCAGTCGCATTTCTCACTAGATTCTACTCCGAAAACGTTTCCGATCACCTCGGTCGATCTATCGTTTTTCAGGCGGTCGTTCGCCGACTCGGTCACGTCCAGGTAGTTCTCGTCGAGGCCGAGACGCTCGACGACGCCGCTGTACTTCTGCATCAGGCTGGTCACTTTCGAGGAGGTCTGCCTGTAATCGTGCAGATCTTCGCCGTTTACTAGAACGATACTGGGGCATAATTTTTTCGCTTCCGACACCATCATGCACTTCTTTACGCCGAATTCGCGGGCGATGTGGTTGCTGGTGACCACTGCGTGCTTCTGGCGGACTCCCATCGGCAGGTTTCGCAATTTCGGGTCTTTTATCATCTCCACCTGAGCGTAATAACAGTCCAAATCTATGTGGATTATGACACGGTTGTGGTCGTCTGTATCCATGTCGTGTTCTTGTCGGGTATAAATATTTACTTATGTACGACGCAAATCTCTCTGTGCACTTTGTTTTGTGATAAAAGTAAGGTTAGAATGCCCACTGTTTGACGTTTGACGTGTGAAAGTTGGGGATTTCTCTGTCGTCAAGTTTTTCACCAAAAATCTTGCTACAACCACAGAGATATAAGTATAATAGAGGGAATGGAATAGCATATTATTGGGTAAGAGCGGTAAGAGCATAGATATTAAGAGTATTTTTCATTTTATTTGCGAGCACAGCTTACGAGTATCAGAAATAAAACAATAATAATAAATTAATGTTTATTTATTCAATAATACAATTAGTTAAGTACTTATTATGCTATTTTAGGAACTCTATAAATTGCTAATAAATTTTATTTGATTAATAATGAACTCAAGCATGTATAGATTTTCTTGGGTCAACAAATTGTCTTGGTAAAGGTGTTTGGGGTGGTTCTTGCATTTCGTCATCCACATAACGATACATCAGAAATATGGCTCCGCATCCTACTATTGAAATGACCGCTCCAGTTATGCCAATCGGCTAAAGAAAGTGAAAAAAATCAATTTTTGAATTATTTGTAAAAGTGGGGTGTATGCATCACTTACCCCTGGGACTGCGTGCATTGATTGGTCGCCACCGCATTCAGAAATAGTCGCTACGGATGCCCCGATGCTCAAAATCGAGAATAACATATTCAACAAGATATCCTGGAATTAAAAGTTTCTATAGTGTTGAAAAAAAAATGTGTGAACTTACCAGCCCCACCCATATTCCCGGCTTGTTCGCGGTCCAACCTGCCGAAAATATGATATAGAGAATTAATTCCACCCCTAGATTCACCCCAAGACATATTGGGAAGAAGTAGCGATACCATTGAGGGGTTTTCAGGTTTTCGCACATAGATTGGCCTAAAAATAGCGCAATACCCCCCAAAAGTAACAGCTGTAAAAAAATTGAAAAATTAATGAAGACCTTTTATTTTGGTGTCAAAAGCTCCCGTACCTACTAAGGCCGAACTACTATAGTACTTAAGAATGCGCGGTTTATGCTGATTGGCCGAGACCGTTGTCTGCGCATTCTTAACCCCACAGCGTGTAGGTCTAGTGAGATGAATAGCTCTGTGATTTTGTACTTACTATTCCAAACATTTTAATCCATGCTGTTTTCGTGAAAGGAAATTTGCCACTTTCTAATTTTTCCTTAACTAGTTCATCGTAGGATAACACTGCTTGTAAAGCCGGTAAAAACTGAGACATACGCCTTTGTTGAAAATTATTTATAGCTCGTTCAGCCATTTCGCTTTATTTATTGTAAGTACAAATTTTCCAAATAATGCGATACTTTGGAATGCTCCTACACGAAACTACACACCCTATATGTCACTTATCACTTCATAATTATATGTTTCGAGTCAATGTGAAAATTTTAGAAATAATTGGAATCTAAAGTGTGATTGTTCAAACATCGAACATCAATTATTAAACTATAGGTGCTTATCAATAAGTTTTATAGTAAATCGAATGTTGTTGGTAATAATAAATTATGTAGTTGGAGTCTTCATTAGGTCGTGGCACTTGAATCTGGGATATTAATAAAGGCGATATCACATAGGTAATCTAATCAATACACTTGAAATTTTTCTGAAACTGATCATTGTCAAAATAGGATAAATATTGAAAATATTTATAAGTTTTCATCTTATAACTTCGTACACTCATTATCTGTTTGTAAACTCTCATTCTCAATGTTAGAATTATGTTCAGAAATTAAATTATCATTAGGCGGCCGCCATCCTCCAAATACTTTTTCGATTTCTTCAGCAACTGATAAAGTTAATCGGTCCATATTAGCGGCAGACACTACCTGAAACATTGAACATTGAAATTTCGTCACAAATTTTCTAGATTAAATTTACTAAGCCTCACTATTCAAGTATAGCGGTTTAATAATAATCTGTAAATAGATTAAATTTATTGTCGATTTTTATTGTTATAACAGAAAATCATTACTAATGAAAACTTCACTTTCAATTAAGTTTTGTAGGTATTTAATCGCAATAAAGACAATAGGGACGTAAAAACTTACTTGTACTCCCACAGGGAGGCCATCATTGGTGACCCTGACCGGACAATGGGTGGCCGGGAATCCCAAAGCGTTGAAAATCGACATGTACGAATAATTGAAGATCCTCTTGACCGATTCCCCGTGATAATGAGCTTCGCCGGTGAACGTGGGAAAAATCAAAACGCCATCGTCCCCCAAAACCTTCTCGAATTGCTTCCTCAGTTCCTCGATCTCATTGTAAACCCTGCTCAGCGTCTTTTCCGGAACGTAATCGAAATTCCGTCTCAGCACCCCGTAAAAGATCGACGTGAGCATCGAATCCGATTGGCCGATCAGGAAACGGCCCAATTCGGCGTACGAACCTTCGCCCTTACCCTCGAAAAGATTATCGACGCCGTCCAGGGACAGCAACTGGGCGAAGGAGAGTTCGGCGCCGTATTTCACCAACGGATTCTCAATCTGCAGAAAATTTCAAATCATCCATACTTAATTATAGCGCAAGGAAAAGGGAATTTGTATAGATCCAGGTGCGGGGGTGTTTTTTGATAATATTCTGCACATGCGCAATCTCACTGATTTAATACGATGCGCATGCGCACTAGAAAGTTAAAAACCGTAACCTTAAGACTTTAAGGTAACTTACAACCATGGTTTAGGCAGTAGATAGTTGGCCGAAGCGTAAGAATTTTGTACCTCTGGAAATTCTGTCAAGAACGGAGACCTCATCTAAATTTTTCATTCTTCATTCATTATTATTTTGATGTTTTGCTCAAGTTTAGAAAACTTAATAAACAATGAGGTATTTTCACGGGAGATAAAATTCAAATTTTATCACTGATACATATTCGCATATGGCTCAAAATGACTTCTGCGTAAGAATTTTGTTGAAAAAAATTGTTTTCAATTAGTTATTGCAATTACAAAGAAATTTCCGTGACGTCAGCAATTACAAATCGTTGACACAGCTGGTCAATGGATGGCGCTCATAAAAAATGAATAATAGTCGCTGAATTACCGATTACCGGTATTTTGACGTTATGTAAGTGTGTGCTGACATCTGTGTTTTCGTGTTCTCAATAAAATTATGTGATTATGCCTCCAAAAATGATGAAAACAACCGCTACTCATAGCACGGATCAACACCGTAACTGTAAGTACGCGTGGCACCATCTACTGGATCATAGAAAACTCGAAGTAGCTGACGTCATCAGAAAATTTTTTAAAAATTTATTTCAGCCCTTTAAACTTTACTGAAAAAATTTAAAAAAATTCCTTCTTAATTGTTGAATACCATAGTATCCGATAAGCTGTTTTGAAAAATTCATGAAAATACCTCATTCGTTATTTGTTGATTTATTTATTTGTTTGCATTCTTCTCCATTATAATGGAACAAAGAAACGGTTTTCTTTCTCTTCTACGTAGATCCAAATTAATGCTTCTATGATACAACTCTATTCAAGTGTAGTTGAAAGAGTGAGGTTAAAAAATTCAAACTTTGCATTTTTCTCGAAAAAAACAAAAAAAAAACAGGCAAAAACCACTAAAACCCAAAATTACTGCACGATTTGGCGATTGCTCTACTCGGTATTGAATTTTGTTGGTTAATTTCTTTCTAAATTTAATGAAAGCCATGAGCATGCGCATTTTTTGACAGTTATAACTCAGCGGCTCTCAACATGTTTTTCTACTTGCGCAATAGATAACGAAATTAAACGGTAGAAAATTTGTACCATCTTATACCTACACCATAACATTAAATAACGACAAAACTGACCTTCTGTGCCTTGACGTAACGATTTTTCTCAAAATGTGAGATAATTTGATGCATCGATTCAATAACTTCCTCGCCGGGTCTATCGGTCATCGATGAGCCTATCTCTTCGACATAAAAAATACGGATTTTGTTCAAGTCAACCTGAAATTTAATTTTCTTTAGACAAGGAGCATGTAACGAAGCGATTAAAAATGTACCCGTTCCATCAGTTTCAGTTTCTCTCTAAATTCCGATTGGCAAATCGTATGAAGGATCAATTTGAGATCGGAAGCGTACCTCGCCATCGGCCCCAAAGTGAAGACGTCCGACCAGCGGTCGTCATGGGAACTCGGGTAATGGCCGACCACCGACACGGCCCTGGGCGTCGGTTTGTGCCCCCAAATGCCGCAGAAATGTGCGGGCAGACGCAGCGAGCCGCAAATGTCCGAGCCGATCCCGATCACCGAAGCGCCGGACGCCAGAAGCGCCGCCTGCGAACGAAAACGCGTGAAATCGACGGGCGGAGTCTCCGGAATGGAGCGCGCGACCAATCGGATCACGTCCCGGCGAAAATCGACCAATCGGCGGCCTGCATTTCGGACGCTTCCACTTCCGCACGCGTATTTCTCGCGAGTTCGACTTACCTCGCCTCCCGAAGATCCGCCGACCGTTTTGTTGGTGTCGTAGGGATTATTCGTGGTGCCGATCAGTTTATTGCTGGTCTCCCAGTTCAGGCAAAGTTCTGGGACGTTCGACGTAAGAATCGGAATCGCTCCCGCTTCTTTCAGTAATTTCACGATGACCGCGTCGTCTTCGGAAATGTTCGTTTTCCGTTTGATCATGCCCGAAGTGTTGGGTAATCCTTCGACGGATATGCTTCCTTTTACCGTGAAAGGTACTCCCAAAAGAGGAAATTTCGTTTTGATCTCTTCACAGTTGAGTTCGGTTTTGGACAGGAATTCGTCGACTTTTTTCGCATCGCTTAATGCCGAATCGAAACGATCAGTGACCATTGCGTTTAGAGTTGGATTGACTTCTTTCACTCTCGTTATGTAAGCTTCTATTACGTCGATACAGGTCACCTGCAAAAATGACCAATTTCGGAGTTTCAAAGTACCCAGTTATCTTGGAAGGTATTGCGAATTATTTTATCGCTTTATATTACCGCTAACTTTTTATCTTAGTTTCTTTATCCGATTTTCATACTCACTTGTTTGGTTCTTATTTTCTCGGCTAATTTTTCCGCCGGTATCAGTAAAAGTCGATTTACAATCGGAGAACATTTCGATGATTTTTTCAGTGAATTCACCAGAGTTATAGGAAGATAGACGGCATTTATGACCATTTGAAGGCATCTTACGCCTATTCTCAGCCGAGAAAACACCATCTACAACAGAAGAAAATGAGAAATTGCAATGTAAAAAACCGGTCGTTGCGAAATCATGATATTTGTAACATTTTATTTTATTATTCATGATGAGTTTTTTTTATTCAGGTCTTGACCCATGTAAGCAGAAACAATTATACGAAAAAATCATTTTTTATCTAAATCAACCTTGATTTTGAAATTAATGTGCATTTTAAAACCAAATAAATCATTACAATCATAATAAAACATATGTAATAGTATTTAATTTCTGTAGCTTCAGAAACAACACAAATAGAGTAAAAGTATCTAACACTTAAGTCCTTTTATATGTAATTTTACAAGTTTTACTTATGCTACAATAAACAAATGAATTTTTAAATACCTAAATATTAAATTACCTTTTATTTTCAATGTAACCTTCGATAAGGAGGTAAAACTGTAAACCTTCTGAAACGTTTCGTTCGCACAGGTGTATCTGTGAGCACCGTTGAAAATTTTATACGTCAGGTTACACAGAGTATACGTGCTAAACGACTTCAAACTTGTATCCAAAAATGGACTTTGCTTCTTTTTGCTTCATTGAAGTGTTATATATATGAATCTTGGAAGACGTGAGACGAAAGAAATATAAATAATAGCCGGCACGAATAAATTAGTGGAAACGAGTGGATAAATTGAAAACTATAGCTTTGGTTATATTATTCTATGATAGTGAGAAAGTCATATAGTATAGCATTTAGAAGTATCTCATTATTTTTAATGCTTCAATAAGTTTGTCTAAAAATCGAACTAATAATGATATCGTTATTTAACAACAAAAAATTTGCTACATCGTTTTTGGAGCAGAAACGATTTCTATATAGAAAATGAGCGCGTAATTGATTCATTCATACTGACGATGTTTACATTAAGAGAAAATTTGTATATTACCATTTTTATCACTCTTAAACTATATTTTGATTGATTTCATTATGATGTCTTTATGATGATTTTTTTTACATTCTTATTTTTCATAAATATGTATCGATCAGCATTGTCTATAGTATAATGAGCTATTTTTACTTACCTCGTTTAGTCATTCACTACAATTAACTGTACACAATAGATTTATATTCAAAATTCCATTCAGTGCTGGTAGAGGTAAGTATAATATGTATAAGTACACGTCTGCAATGTAGGCCGAAGAACTTCGTCTATTATAGAACCTTGAAATAATTTCATAACTCGAATCTTGACTGAAGAAATAAATAATCGTCTCTCTACACACGGTATTACTAAAAAAAAAAAATCAAGGTCCCAGCAGCAAGAAAGAATGCCATTCTTGAAATGATGTAATTTGAATTGTACCATTACAAAAGAGCGAAAATGATGACCAATAAGAACGCAAGATCGTGTTCTTCCCAGAGGATAGTTCAAAACTTTCTTGTGATCGATATAACAAAATAATACTGCGTGCTCGCCAAATACGTTTAATAATGCCAGGAAAATAATCAAGAAATCAGGAACAATTAATTATACATAAATAGGTATATTTGAACCGGACGATACAATTCAATTACTAGTGAGTAGGGGATATGCTCGGATATTTCGATTCCACCAGTTATGTAAGTGAATATGTAATTAAGTAACATTTTCCCTATTTTAGGGTCAATTCGTATAATTGTTACCGTTCATCATTGTTGCTCATTATTAGTGAATAAATATTTTCGCTTGTCGTTAAAATGCAATTTTATCGTTTGTGTACATATTAAACATTATTTGTCTACAGCGATGGAGTTACAAAAGAGGAAATTATTTGCAGAAAAAAGATAATAATTAAATAATAAAATTATTGTTATTACTTAAATGAAAATAAGCAGGGCCGTAATTTTATCAGACTGAATGGGAAATCTAAAATAAATACGGGACGATCGAATAAATTCTTCATAAAGGGAGGCCTCTGTCTCTCTGAAATCTACTGGAAAGATAGAGATAGAACGATTGTCATAGCCTCCCCTTATGAAGAACTTCGATCGCTTCGTACTTTCGGCGAGGATTCAATCTGTAGGTATTTCAATTTTCAAGACCAATTTCCTTAGTTGCCGTCGCGGTTTTGAAGCCCTGTGAAACATTTGACTATTTTGCGCCTCGATTTGGCCAGTTCTTATAATCTATTCAAGATAAACTGAACATCACGTGACCCCAAAGTACCTGACAAATACCTGTCATTAGTCAATGGTTATCAATGTTTTTCATTTAAATTTTGCTAAGCAACTTAGGTCACGTGATGTTCAGTTTATCTTGAATAGACTATACACGAGTCCCTATCTTCATTTTATATTTTCATTTCTATACTTTGCTTGTCTATGAGCGTCTATGGCTGATAGAAGCTGTACCACTCATTCAAAAATGAAAAAAAATTGGATTTACAGAAAATCATTATATAAATATCCGTTCTATACGAAGAAAATCGATTTTAACAGTTTCACTTTGGGTTCTTCATCGACTTTCGACGTTATATTTTATATTCTATCAATCAAAAGTCGACTGTAGTTCTTTTAATTTTTGAACGATCTTTATCAAAGGTCTGTCAACAGTTTCAACACTTTGACAGTTTATTCTGGTTTGACAGCATATGCTTTGAGCCGGATTTCTAGGTTATTTTCAAATTGTGGTGATTTTCTTTCTGAATAATTGCAAATTGCAATGTTTAATTGAACGCAATCGTAAACACTGGCAATTCTAATCATCGAACACATTTTTTATGTGAAGTGTAAATCAAAATAGTAATGTGTATGTTTCCGGTTTACGACAAGTACACAGCACAGGTAAACAGTTAAAAAGTTGAGGAATGGACTTTACTTCATAATACTTTACCTACATATTCTACATCGTCATTTAGTTTTGAAAAGTTTTACGAAAATGACCAAACAAGATAAAAAAAAAACCACTCAAATCCTCTTCAAATATGTTCAGGATTGCTCGTTCCGTCATTTGTTCGCGTCCTCAGTAATGTTTATGAAGTTCCACTGTGAACAACGTGTTTAATTGAGAACGAAATGAGGCGATACGAGGATATTTTAGCCCTCAGAAGGGCTGAGCCCAGCACGTTCATGTGGGTGTCGAGGAAACTCCATCCGCGATATTCCTATAATCAATCGCACGAAGCCACACCGCAATTTCACAAAGACCAAGTCCTGAAAAGCCGAAAAATACAAGAACTGCTTGAAAAGGTACAAACGAATCATATTTTTGAATAAAATTTAATGCATATCTCACTATTCAGATAAGTTTGGAAACTAATGTAAGCAAAATCGAACTGGAGCGTCAAGTGAGGGCGATTTTGGAGGAAATTGGTTACAACCGGAAAATGAAAGTGATTCGGTGGCTGGCATTGCTCCTAGTCACGATTTGTAGCAGAATAAATTCGGGGATTTTCGTAAACGCCTGTGATTTGGATGGGGTAAGTTTTATAAAAACTTCACAAAGTCCAAGTACACCCACTTATCGGTTTTATGAAAACACTTCAATTATTTTTCATTATCAATCTAAAAATAACCGATTTTAGATCAAATCCAGAATGGGCAGTTGTCCTGTGGTTTTTGTACCAAGCCACAGAAGCTACGCCGATTTTATCTTGATGTCTTTGATGTGCTTTAGCAAGGATCTCGCAATTCCGGCCATTGCAGCAGGAATGGGTATATAGCATAGGAAACTTGCAGTGCCTCCATATATTGACAGATGCAGATTGCAAAAATCAGTAAATATGGCGGTTATGCAAGTACCAAGAAGCGCCCACGAAATTATTTATGTTATGAACATTTCCATAGATTTCCATGGAATGTATGGTATTGGTACAATGTTGAGAGATACAGGGGCTTTCTTCATGAGACGATCGTACAATGACGACAGTCTCTATTGGGCCACTTTTAAACAGTACGTTTATCAAATCGTTGCCAAAGGTGACGTTCCCATCGAATTTTTCATAGAAGGAACTAGAAGTAGAAGCGGCAAATCTCTGACGCCTAAATATGGTAATATGTTTATTTTTTGAAACCTTGGACATGGAATGTAATGTATTAGCTATATGCATGAATTTGCCAGTAATTATAATAATTAAAATCTGTTTTGAAGTGATATACCATGTTTTCAAATTAAATCGACTTTCATTCCTAATAGAATAATCATTTCTTTGTCTCTGTCACTCTAATGGTTGGAAAAAGAGACAGAGAGATGGTCAATGCTTCTCTACGAATGAAAATCGCTTTGAACACAGGGTATACTTTTCCTCTTATAGTTGATACATACTTTTTGGTTATTACTGTTACTAGAATACTGATTATAGTAAAAAAAATTCAGAACTGAGCTAATAATAGTTGCACAGATAGATGTTTGAATAAATTCATAAGGGTCATAAAAACAAAGCAGCATATGTATTAGCTATGAATGAATATGTTAACGAGACATCAATTTATTAATCATTCTGTTATTCATGACTTTGTTAATTTGATCAAGGACGTTTTGTTTCAGGTTTGATTTTGATGATTTTGAAAGCATTTTTCTTATCCGAAGTGTCCGACATACTTTTTATTCCCATTAACATAAGTTACGAGAGAGTATTAGAAGAAAAATTGTTCGCTTATGAATTGATCGGAATTCCCAAACCCAAAGAAAGTACTTCAGTGAGTATTGTTCTGAAACTATCAGAAACGGACTGGTTTGGATGATATTGCATTCTATTTGCCAATTTTTCTAAGAAATAAAATTGCCAAAAAATTGAACAATTAGCCGAATTTGACGTATTTCGAGAAAATAATTTGACTACTGGCAAATTTGACAATTTTCAACTGAATTTTAAATAAATACAATTAGATCTATTATACGGTATTTTTAGCAAGTTCAAACACTGACTTATTTGATCAATTTTTGTAAAATTTGGAAAAAATCACAGGAAAAAATTCTTGTGAACTAGATGAATGATAAATATTTTGGCAAACTTCAGCAAAATTTTGGTACCTCTGGGCCAGTCTGTTCCTGCCAGTGACCCTCAACATTTAATTGACAGCTCCATGTTTGCATCCACTCATAAACGCCAAAATGGCGGCATCGAAAGTCATTAAATTGATAATTTTCAGGGATTCTTCAAATCGCTCAGTATTATTAAAGAAAAGTACGGAAAAGTCCATTTCCACTTTGGCGAGCCGATATCTGCGAAGTCCTTTTTCGGCGACAAATTGGACAGAAGTCGGCACAATTTGAGGCCGATCCACCAGCAAGAACTGACCGAAAGTGAGAAGGAGCTCGTCCCGCCTCTGGCCCACGAGATCGTCTACCAGCAGCAAAAGACCTGCGTCATTTCGACGTTCAACCTGATGGCGATCCTGCTCGATAACAATTTGACGAACGGAAGCGATCTGCTGAGTCTCGATGAAATCGTGGTCGGCGTCACTTGGCTTAAAGGTGCCTTGGAGAAATTCGGGGCGCACGTCGACCTGGAAAACCCCCTGAAAGACGTGATGGGGGCTTTGGAAGTTCACCAAAATATCGTGGTCTTGAGCGCGGATAAGAAGCTGACTCTGGTTTGGAATAAATTGGTTTTGGATAGTAGTAAAGCCCTGGATCCGAGGAAATTCAAAGCTCACAGTTTGAAGGAAGACACGATCAATTTCTCGGTTCCTTTCATCATGTTGCAAATTTATATTAATCCAGTTTTGCATTATCTGGTTGATCCGGCTATCGTGGTCCTCGCTCTGAAATACCATAAACATTCGATGCATAAAGGTGAATTTGAATATTTTTCAGTCGAGCAGTGAGAAGTACTTGGATGGGATTGGTCATTTTCCGTCATAGTGTCATTTGATTGGTTGCTCATGCGCTCAGCCCACTTTGTACTTCGTTCACGTCGGCCATTTTTGATAATTTCGTCTGAAAATCACAATCTTTGTGATACTGAAAGATGCATGTGGGACTAGATTGGGTGTCTTGCATGTTTTGTCACTTCTAACAATTAATTTTTGTATGCAGATGAACTTTTTGGGAATTTTCATTTTCTCCGGTCTCTGCTATCCCAGGAATTTGTAATTTATAGTCAACGGGAGAAACTGGTGTGTGGGTCTTTTTCTATTTTAAATAAGTGGGGACTTGTAAAGCTGCTATATTATCATATTTTGACAAACGCTTCGTATATTTAAAGAAAAACAATCAGTGATGATGGTGAATTAAATTTTTATCTTATTTTGTATTGGTGAAATTGACTACTGTATGATTTTCTCCACGCGTTTATAATCGGTAGTATGGTAGCTTCACAAGTCTTCAATAATGCCCATTCGTTTTTTCAAAGTTTATGTATGTTTGTAGGATTTTGACGAAGCATTGCTGAAATCCATGACTTTAAATGTGATAAAAGTGGGAAATGACGGTATTTACGAGTTGGGCGAGAATACGAAATTGGAACAAGTCATAAGCACAATCTTAGATTGTTTCATTTACACTTATTTTATAGTTTGTTGTGTTCTGGAGGTAATTTCTCTAATTTTAATCGGCAATTTTGATGTTTACTGTAATTTTTTTAGAAAACTTCGGAAACAACTGACGAAAAAACAATTCTTGCGAATGTTCAAGTAGAGGTGGAATGTGGAATCAGTGATGAAAATGCATTTATTCATCCTTACTCCCTAAGTTTGGATTCTATAACTAACTGCTTGAATAGTCTGAGTTCCCAAAGAGTGCTGTACAAAAGCAGAAGGTATGAATTTATTTTTCTATATCTATGAATCCTTCCAATTTTCTAATGGATTTTATATTTTAGAAATAGTGGTGTGTTCTATAATATTAGAAAGAATGAAGTGACTTTCATTAGGCAAAAATTAGGTCAGTATAAAGTTTCAGAGTCTTAAATTTGATTCCTCTAATTTTTATTGATTTTAGAACATTACATAACTTCTGCTCAAATTCACCAGAGAAAATCGGAAAGTGTTCAATTGCATTTGAAGAATAAACTGTAGATATTTTAGTGAGGGTACATTATGTAGCTGAGTAATTGTTTTGTGACAGAAGATGTGTACTTATTACTTAACTAAATCATGATTGTATGCAAAGATTATCTATTGTATGATTGTTACCGTTATTTTTATTTCAAGTTACTAGCATGTTACTGATGACTAAGATGGATTTCATGTACCGATAGTATTTAATCATCTGTATTACTCCGTAGTGTGTGATTTTTACCAAGTTATTGCAGTTTTTGTCAAGGTTTTGTTTTAATAAATATTTATTGAAAATGTTCAGAGTTTGAATTTAAGCCACTTTGCCTCGACTTTGCCGCTTAAATCTAGTGAGATAAAAAACTCCGAGAAAAATTCCAAGATTTCTTGAAGTTTTGATAGAAACCTTGATTTAACAGTCACTGAAAATGACTACTTTTTAATTTTAAGCGTTTTAAGCTGAGATTTTAAGTTAATTTTGAATTTTGATCCAATATTTACAAACATTGAAATTTGAATTTTACCGCCAAATCTAGGGGATTTTGGAATGGGGTGCCATATTTACGGCAAAAAAGTTCCCAAGTAATTCTTACCTTGATACATAGATAAATCCCTCAAGATTGGCAAGAGCACGTTTGATTTTTTAATCCCGATAATTGCGGCACGAAGGATCATCCGGAAATATCCGACGCCCCTGGCGGCTGTAGATGCCGCCACTATAAATCCGTTTCTAGGATACAATCGACGTATTCTCGCATAGCCCGCTTTGTAAATTTTAATATTTATAATTTTTGATTTTTTCATAAGTGCACCGCACAGGCACACCGGTTTATGTCCACCTTCAAATTCAATTTTTCTCGTTATTATCGAAAATAATCGAATTTACAAGGTTAATTGAAATATTTTGAACATAAACTTACAATCATTATTCTAGAAAAACGAGTTAACTACTAACAGAATCAAAAAAATATATTAAAACTTTTGCCACAAATAATTTTGTCACTAGAATTTATGTGTATCCGGAATACAAGCCGAAAGATGAGCGGTTCCATGAATTGTTCAACCAATTTAGATCCTTTGCAGTCGAGTTTGCCGTTCTTGCACTGATGAAAATTTTGCAGTGTCGGTGTCAGGGACTGGGACCGATTCGAAATATGGGTTTCGGTTCTAAGAAAAGATGGAACCTAAATATGATTCCGGTTTCGGTTCTTTCCTACCAAAAGAACCTAAATTTTTTTTCGGTTTCGGTTCTTCAATGGGTTCTTAAAAAATGCGCCGCAGGCGGAAAATTTTCGTTCCGGAACCGTTATTTTTTCGGTTCCGGTTCCTGCTACATTAGGTGACTACAGTTTGATATTTTTGACGTTGACTGGAGGTCGCTCGTTTCTGGTTAAATGTCAAATCAGTGCCGTGCTCTGTAGAACCGTAAAAACTGAATCGGTTTCGGTTCTTCAAAAATTTTTTCCAAAATGAAAATATGGGTTTCGGTTACAAATTTTTATGTGGTTCCGGTTCCGGTTCTTTTCGGTTTCGGTCCCAGTCCCTGGTCGGTGTCCATAATTCAAACAGTTTGAAAATTTGAGATTACTTGGGGGCTTTGCAGAATGTATCGCAGTATTATTCGCTGTACTCTTTATTTTAGCCGAGGAAATCTAATGTACACACCAGAAAAATTTCAGTTAATTGCCAAAATCCAGTTCAGAATTATTTTAAACACACTCACTGTGAACAAAGACGATTCTGCATCAAGATGAAACTGACTTCCATGAATAATACAACTTAAACGCGCCACAAAAACGTTTCATGATTTCACAAATTTTCATAACTCAGAAATAAAATGAAAATAAATCATCATCATAACAACAGTGACAATTTTGATCACCGCCGCCTATTTTCTTGATCACCACCGCCTGACTTTTTGATACCGCCATCTAATTGAATTTTTGTCAAGTAAGGAATTGAAAAAAACTGCAGGAAATCAAGCGAAAGTAACGCTCTCTGAAACCGACTTCCCGAACTATTCCCGCCATCGGTATCGGGATTAATTTTTCGGCCAAGTAACCCATCTTGGGGAGATAATCTTTGCCTTGATAGATTAAAGTAATGAAGAGATTTTAGACTTTTTCATACAATTTGTACAAAATTTAAGCAACAAAATTAGTAAAATGGGCACCGAGGCTAAAGAAAACTGTGCGATCTCCCCGGAAGACGTTGAAAAGGGCGAAGGTTTCAAACAGGAAGCGAACGAATACTTCAAAAGTGAGCAAAAGCCGATTATTTACCTAAAACCTCGTGATAATCCACCTAATTAACTCGAAGATCAACCAATTAACTAAACACGATAATTTATTACAGAACACAAATTTTATTCAAGTCTTTCACGTAGAATCTGTAAGCGGTTTGGACATAACCTCAAAAAAACATTTTTCAGAACAAGATTACAACGGCGCCATCGAACTGTACACCAAGGCGATCGAGGCGAACCCCACCGTCGCCATCTACTACGGAAATCGCAGCTTCGCCTACCTACGCACCGAATGCTTCGGGTACGCGCTCTCGGACGCCTCGAAGGCGATCGAGCTCGACAAGGGCTACATCAAGGGCTTCTACAGGCGGGCGGCGGCGCACATGGGCATGGGCAAATTCAAAGAGGCCTTAAAAGACTACGAGTACGTGACGAAAGTCAGACCCGGCGACAAGGACGCCAAAATGAAATTCACCGAGTGTAACAAAATCGTCAAGAAGTTGGCCTTCGAGAAGGCGATCTCCGTCGAAGCCACCAAAAAGAACATCGCGAGCACCATCAATTTGGACGCGATGAGTGAGTGAATGCGAATTTTCGTTGCATTTAATTGATTTTTTTTTCTGTAAATTAGCCATCGAGAATGAGTACACTGGACCGGAATTAGAAGACGATAAAGTTACCTTGAAGTTCATGAAAGAATTAATGGAGCTGTACAAAAAAGAGGGCAAACTCCATCGGAAATACGCATATAAAGTGAGATAGTCATTCATCTGTCATTAGGTTTGTTCGTGCACCTCAAATGTGGACCGGTTTGCAACCTGCCACTGACTGGTTCCGGATATTTTAGTGCACGGAATCGACCTTTGATAGGTTTGTGATCGGTCAGAAAATGGTCAGAAAATGATCAGAGTTGCAAAAACGCCTTTTGAAAGCGAATCGGACCATTATCTGTGCATGTCACGAACCACTAGTCCACGCCGAGAAGTTCTGACCACTTTGACAGTTTGCAAACACTCAGAATCTAATCCGAAGGTTCCTGCAAGAACACCGGACTATCAGTCAAAAACTGCGCCAAGCTTATGCGTATGCGTCGCACTTTGAGGACCGGTCCACAACTGTTGCCCGAACAAACCTATTGACGGGTGATCTGTCATTTTGACGTTTGAGTCAATATGAAGTTTGTTCGGGCACCTCAAATGTGTACCGGTTTGCGACCTGTCACCGAGTAGTTTCGGATATTTTAGTGTGCAGAATAAGGCAGAATCGACCTTGGATCAGTTTGAGATCAGTCAGAAAGTGGTCATAGTTGTAAAAACGCGTTTTGAAAGCTAATCAGACCATTATTTGCGCATGTCACACACCATTAGTCCAAGTCGAGAAGTTTTGATCACTTTGACAGTTTACAAACAGTCGGAACCTAATCTGAAGGTTCCTGCAAGAACACCGGACTATCAGTCAGAAACTGTCCAAGGTTGTGCGCATGCGTCGTACTTTGTGGACCGGTTCACAACTGTTGCCCGAACAAACCTAATGACGGGTGATCTGTCATTTTGATGTTTGAGTCAATATGAGGTTTGTTCGGGCATCTCAAATGTGGACCGGTTTGCGACCTGTCACTGAGTGGTTTCGGATATTTTAGTGTGCAGAATAAGGCAGAATCGACCTTGGATCAGTTTGAGATCAGTCAGAAAGTGGTCATAGTTGTAAAAACGCGTTTCGAAAGCTAATCGGACAATTATCTGCGCATGTCACAAACCACTAGTCCACGCCAAAAAGTTCTGATCGCTTTGACAGTTTGCAAACAGTCAGAAACTAACACATAAGTTCTTGCAAGAACAGTGGACTATCAGTCAAACAAAGTTCGTGCACATGTGTCGTACTTTGAGGACCGGTTGCCAACCAGTCACTAACTGTTTTCGAATATTTTAGTGCGCAGAATCGACCTTCCATCAATTTGAGATCAGTCAGAAAGTGGTCAGAGTTGCGAAAACGCGTTTTGAAAGCTAATCGGACTATTATCTGCGTATGTCACAAACCACTAGTCCAAGTAGAGAAGTTCTGATCGCTTTGACAGTTTGCAAACAGTCAGAAACTAACCCATAAGTTCTTGCAAAAACAGTGGACTATCAGTCAAACAAAGTTCGTGCACATGTGTCGTACTTTGAGGACCGGTTGCCAACCAGTCACTAACTGTTTTCGAATATTTTAGTGCGCAGAATCGACCTTGGATCAGTTTGAGATCAGTCAGAAAGTGGTCAGAGTTACAAAAACATCTTTTGAAAGCTAATCGGGCTATTATCTGCGCATGTCACAAACTACTAGTCCACGCCGAAAAGTTCTGACCGCTTTGACAGTTTGCAAACAGTCAGAAACTAATCCAAAAGTCCCCGCAAGAACACTGGACTATCAGTCAAATAAAGTTTGTGCACATGTACTTTGTAGACTGATTCACAACTGTTACACGAACAAACCTATTGACAGGTGATCTGTCATTTTGATGTTTGAGTCAATATGAGGTTTGTTCGGGCACCTCAAATGTGGACCGGTTTGCGACCTGTCACTGAGTGGTTTCGGATATTTTAGTGTGCAGAATTAGACAGAATCGACCTTGGATCAGTTTGAAATCAGTCAGAAAGTGGTCACAGTTGCGAAAACGCGTTTTGAAAGCTAATCGGACCATTATTTGCGCATGTCACAAACCACTAGTCCAAGTCGAGAAGTTCTGATCGCTTTGACAGTTTGCAAACAGTCAGAAACTAACCCAGAAGTTCTTGCAAGAACAGTGGACTATCAGTCAAACAAAGTTCGTGCACATGTGTCGTACTTTGACGACCGGTTGGCAACCAGTCACTAACTGTTTTCGAAAATTTTAGTGTGCAGAATCGACCTTGGATCAGTTTGAGATCAGTCAGAAAGTGGTCAGAGTTACAAAAACGCGTTTTGAAAGCTAATCTGGCCATTATCTGTGCATGTCACAAACTACTAGTCCACGCCGAAAAGTTCTGACCTCTTTGACAGTTTGCAAACAGTCAGGAACTAACCCAAAAGTTCTTGCAAGAACAGTGGACTATCAGTCAAACAAAGTTCGTGCACATGTGTCGTACTTTGAGGACCGGTTGCCAACCAGTCACTAACTGTTTTCGAATATTTTAGTGCGCAGAATCGACCTTCCATCAATTTGAGATCAGTCAGAAAGTGGTCAGAGTTGCGAAAACGCGTTTTGAAAGCTAATCGGACTATTATCTGCGTATGTCACAAACCACTAGTCCACGCCGAAAAGTTTTGACCACTTTGACAGTTTGCAAACAGTCAGAAACTAATCCAAAAGTACTTTGTAGACTGATCCACATTTGTTACACGAACAAACCTATCGACAGGTGATCTGTCATTTTGACGTTCGAGTCAATATGGCGGCCCAGACGATCCGGATTAAAACGATGATTTGCAGATCTTGTTGGACGTGAAGGCGTACTTCATGAAGCAGCCCTCCCTAGTCGAGGTCGCCATCGGAGCCGAAGACAAGTTCACGGTGTGCGGCGACATCCACGGCCAGTTCTACGACCTGATGAACATTTTCGAACTGAACGGTTTACCGTCCGAGACGAACCCGTACCTGTTCAACGGCGACTTCGTCGACCGGGGCTCGTTCTCGGTCGAGTGCATCTTCACCCTGTTCGGGTTCAAGCTGCTGTTCCCGGGCCACTTCTTCATGTCGCGCGGCAACCACGAGAGCGCCACCATGAACCAGATGTACGGCTTCGACGGCGAGGTCAAGGCCAAGTACACGGCCCAGATGGCCGAGCTGTTCACCGAGGTGTACAACTGGCTGCCGCTGGCGCACTGCCTGAACGGCCGGGTGCTGGTGATGCACGGCGGGCTCTTCTCGCGCGACGACGTCACGCTGGCCGAGATCGGGAAGATCGACCGGAACCGGCAGCCGCCCGAGGACGGGCCCATGTGCGAGCTGCTCTGGTCGGATCCGCAGCCGCAGGCGGGACGGGCGCCCAGCAAGCGGGGCGTCGGCTGTCAGTTCGGCCCGGACGTCACGAAAACCTTCCTCGATTTGAACAAGCTGGATTACGTCATCCGCAGTCACGAGGTGAAGAACAACGGGTATGAAGTCGCTCACGACGGAAAGTGCATTACGGTCTTTTCCGCTCCTAACTATTGGTAAGTCTCGACTATTGGTACAACGTCCGCCAATAGTGCCTCAAATGAGAAGATTTGGAAAACTTTTCCCAATGAAAATGAGGTATTTCCATATATTTTTAGCAATAGCTCATCTGATACAGTCCAATTTTTAAAAGAAGGAACCGACGTCATCAATTTTGGTGGTATGAACGCTAACGGTGACGTATGTCGCAAATGTTTCTTCTGTAAATGACGTCATGGCTAGTTCGGCAAGAGTTTCCACATTTTCTGAAGTGGAGGAGTAATTAGAACACACAAGAGAGCGTTCAGAAACGTACCGGGGGAAGGTTAAAGTGACCCGAAGTCGTTCAGAAATAAAATTATCCGGAAAACACTCAATATCAGTTCTTGACACAATCTTACAGTTGACAATTTAGTTTGACAGCGAATGGAGGTTGTGCACCAAGAGGTATTTTTATGCATCTATCTTTATCATTCTCATGCATTCTTATGGAAGTTCTGGGAAGACATGAATGTTTGTAATGTCTCTTTTCAACATGTACTGCCTCGACAATAACGTAGCGCGGAGCTCGTTATTAAATTCGTGACGTAAGTTCCTTCTCTTAAAAATTGGACTGTACAATGGTATTCAATAATTAAGAAGTTTTTTTTTCAATTCTTTTAGTAAAGTTCAAAGGGCTGAATTTAGTTTTTAAGAGATGGTTTTGATGACGTCAGCTTCTACGAGTTTTCTATGATCCAGTAGATGGCGCCACGCGTAGTTACAGTTACGGTGTTGATCCGTGCTGCCTAGCGTTTTTTCCCTCTATTTTGGAGGCATAATCGCCTGATTTTATTGAGAACATGAAAACATTGCCGACATGGGTGAAAGCAGGCACTTACATAACCTCAAAATGTCGGTAATACAGCGACTACGATTTGTAATTGCTGACGTGACGGAAATTTCTTTGTAATTGCAATATCAACAAAATTCTAGCGCAGAACTCATTTAGTTTTGAAAATGTTTCGATAAAAATCGGAGGGCATTTTTTGGGAAAAACAGTGAATATCTTGAAATCTCTCGATTTTAGTCGATGAAGACCTAGAATACAAAAATCGAACAAAAAATGGTACATTCCATTTGAAATTCAAAAGTTGACTGTTGTTCAGATGACACTCTGTAGATTTAAAAAAATAAAATTTTCCATAACTCTCAAGGTAGGGCGTACCCAAGGCGTAGCTGATTCTCATTTGAGGCACTATTGGCGAACGATGTATAAGAAATCTAGGTATGACATTTTTCATTTGATCATTCTTGGTTTTTTCAGTGATACCATGGGTAATAAAGGTGCTTTCATCAATATGAAAGGGAAAGATATGGAGCCCAAGTTTACTACGTACGAGGCAGTGGTGAGTTTCCCTTTTTTCGTTGATCAATGTGTCGTTTTATGATCGTGTTTTTTGTTTTATTCTAGCCCCATCCGAACGTGAAACCGATGGCTTATGCGCACTCATTATTAAGTTTAATGTGCTAGTACCTGCCTTTTATAATGTAGTTAACGTAGGTATTTTATCACATTTTTTAATTCTTAAATAATAATTGCCCTAATTTTATTGTTTTTGTTATTTAATTTTGTATCGTAATCGGAAAAGATACCATTAGGATCGTAAATAAATAAAATATTTATTTATTATCGTTTTCTTCTTCTTCATTGTCATACTGCATACAATTCGTGAGCAATAATAAATCTTTCTTATACATTCTTAATTTCTTTGTTTATTTAGAGTGCCCAAACCCGATGAACTCGTAATAATTAGCAATTTTCTTCCGATTTCAAAACTTTTGAATACGGCGCCATTTTCCTAGGGGAATTTTATGTTGAAAAAGCTACTTCTGTGAACTTGGCGCCCGACCAGCTAGCGCCCGTGGAGGGGAATTTTTCTCCCACCACTCGGACTCCGACAGGCGCCCTATTCACTACGGCTACACGTATCTGTAATCGCACCATATGTATAAAACCGCGCCATGCGATCCCAAACGCTGGCGCCCGAAATAAACGAATTATTATCGAAAATCATCCTCCAAAGGGTTCTGTGGACCCTTTGTGGACCCCTCTTTTAGTCATAAAATCTGGCCTGAGCTAGAAAAATTACATAACTGCGGGCACCAAACAAACGTCAATTAACAATAATAGCAATAACCCTGAAATGAAAATTTACTCACATGTCAAGGAGTGACTTTTTAAAGTTGCTTATTTATTTTAGCAATTCACCTAATTGTTGGTTGTCATAATATGAGTACCTGCGATAATAACAACTAGTACGGCATTATTCCAGTTGAGTCCTGATTTTATGATATCTCGAAATAATGATTGAATAATTACCAACTTAATAATCAATCTTTTGAAAATAGCATTTCACTATTCTATTCAAAATTTTGTCCTGAATTCAATGGTGTCAAGAAAACGGTACCTTTATTATGAAAAACGAGTCCGTCCGAAAAATTATGCCATAAGTGATGGTATTATACCCTGTATGTACATAAAATCTGTTTTAGGGCCGAACTTTTCATCTCCTAGTTAAGTTTATTGATTTTTATTGTTGTAACAATAGTAACCAAAGTATTTAACCGCCAATTAAACTTAACCAGAAGTGAAAAGATCGGCACCCTTTGAGGGATGATTTTCGATAATAATTCGTTTATTTCGAGCGCCAGAGTATGAAATAATTCACAGAGGGTTGTTCCGACCGGAAATTCACAGGGGGTTGTTCCGACCGGAAATCGGGTTTGGAAGTTTCTGTGTCTGTTCCTTATCCCCGAAGGGACGTGTGACCGAAAGGCCGTCCGTCCACAGCACCCTTTGGGGGAGGATTTTCGATAATAATTCGTTTATTTCGGGCGCCAGCGTTTGGGATCGCATGGCGCGGTTTTATACATATGGTGCGATTACAGATACGTGTAGCCGTAGTGAATACGGCGCCTGTCGGAGTCCGAGTGGTGGGAGAAAAATTCCCCTCCACGGGCGCTAGCTGGTCGGGCGCCAAGTTCACAGAAGTGAAAAAGCTCAGCTGTCAGTAAATGTCAATTAAATGGCGCCAAAAACTTTCAACAAACTCAAGAAGTGTCAGTTAGTCGTATTTTCTTGTTGTTTCTCCGATTATTAAGATAAAATAAGTGAAATTAGCGATGTTACGTGATTTATCCTTTTCATATCTTTGAACGTTCCAAAACAAACAAAAAAGAACAACATGGAAGTTGATGGTGAAGAAGGGTTAGAATCGGCCCAGGAGCCCCAAAACGATTCGGACTCTGAAACCGAAATGAGTATCTCGAATAACAGGAAATCTCGCAGTAATTTCAAGATAATTGACAGCGACTCAGATTCCGAAGTAACTAATCAACCGGATCATGAATCTGAGGTATCGAAACAGGTTTACGAGAGTGAAAATGATGAAGAACCTGCACCCCCCAAAGATGATGAAGAAAGTGATCGTACTGATCGTGCTAATGTGCAATCTGGTGAAGAAGGACGTAATAAAAAGAAACCAAAACGTATAGCAGTAGTTGACAGTGACTCCGATGATGAAGATTTATGCACACCACCGACTCCTCATAATAAAAGTTTCAATGATGACTTAATTCTCCCAGAATTGGCTGAAGCCGTTGTTTATAATGTGAATCAACGTGGCGAACTTGTACCTGAAGAATCAAAAACTGTTGCTGAAGAAGCCCTTCCATATGTAATTATTATAACTTTATTTTATTACTTGATTCGATTTTCGAATTATTTTAATTTTCAGAAGTCACGTATTTCTGCATTAATCGATTCAGAAAGTTCTGACGATGAAAGAGCCCCAGTTAGCTACTCAGAAAGTGATAAGAAATCTAATGTATCTAAATCTAAAACAAGTTGTGTCAAAAAAACTAAAAAGACTACTAAAGTGAAGGAACCAAAACCCGTGAGTACTGGAAAATACCCAATTAACATACTTAATCAAACGATATAAATTATTTCTAGATGACTGGTAAACAGGCAGTTGAATTAAGAAAAGAAATCCAGTCAGAATCTCAACGTATGATTAGAGAATCAAAAGTCTCTCTACCTTATCACAGACCAAAATCATATAGCTTGAAAGAATTCTTGGAGAAACGGTCGAAATTGGCATCGGCATTACCCCCTTGCTCCATTAAAATGTCCAAAGATCAACTGGAAGTCATTTCGTAAGTCACAGAGATTACAGACTCCTGTAATAATTTTAACTGGTAAAGCAGACTTACAACTTACAACATGATTGCGTCTCATGTTTATTAAGCGCGTTACACTAAATATGAAAATTATTGATACCTTTGCATCACCGTAATAAACTTCCAATGAATTTTTCAGGAAAAAGTTGAACGAAAGGAGTAAAGATGTTGAGGAATTTTATAAATCTGACAGCGAATCATCTGAAGAGGAAAACCAAGAGGAGCAAACTTCAGTCGACATCTCGTTTGATATCAGAAATTGGCTGGACGCTTTGGCCGATAATGCGGTCGATAAAGTAGAAAACTGTAAAATCACTCCTGTTGTACCGACAATAGATGAAATTGCCGCCAAATACGATAATGTCGATGATAACGCAATGGAAATAGAAACCGAGTCAGTTTTACCATCAGCGGAATACGAATTCAATCGTGATGATATCGAAGAAGAACGAGACGACAGTAAAAAAAGAGTAAGCATTTTCGATTTGCTCAAAGATAAATTGGCGAACACTCAACCGAGACTCAGTGGTGGTCCAGATGACGTCATAGATCTGGACGAAGGTGTCACTAAACCAAATGAGAGGAAGAGATTCGTCGAAAAGTTCATACAAAACACCACGATGAAACCACAACACAAGCACAAAGTCCAATTGAAGTAATTAATTGATAACATTTTGAATTCTATAAATTACTACGATGGTGATTACTTTTAGTGTGGTGAGCTTGAGTCGCGGTGAAATCCATGAAGAGACGGTAACGATGAACTTGGACGATGAGGATGAGAGCGCCGGTCCTCTGCACGAAATTCCGGGTGCCAAAATGCAGAAACTGCGCGAAGGATTGCAGAATCAGATGGCGCTGAAACGGTCGGAATTGTGGGAGAAGAGGAAAAACGATTTGATTTGTCCGGAAAAAGTAGGATATCAGGAAAATGCGGTTGATGGGGATCAATCAGATCCGGACTTTCTGGACGATGAGGAAGAGGAGGCTGTCGAAATGACAGAATCCAGCGAAGAGGAGGAAGAAGAAGATTATGAAGAGTATGAAAACAATTTGAAAAAGGAGAAACCGAAAGTTAAATCGGCTTTTGTTGAGGATGAAGTATGAAAATTTTCAAACTTAAATTTTGACAAAATTTTCACTTTTGATTTTTTCAGGCTGAAGTGAGTGATAATGAGGAAGATTACGAAGGAGATGAAGATGATGAAGATGTGGACAATTACGAATTGAAATTGAACACTAGCGACGAACTGAATCAGCGTAAAAGTAAGAAGAAAGTGTTGAAACGAATAATCAAAGGTTTCAATGAAGAATCGGATGATGAGGAAGATTCTAAAAATAAAGATGAAAATCCAAACGATATTCAAAGAGAACGTCTTGACTCTACCGCCAGTTGTGAGTGAAGTTTAATAGACCAAATTTTGAATACATTTTTATATTTTTTAAATATTTTTTGGCGCAATAGGTGAGGATGAAATGTTGCCCCCAAATTTACCTCGTGAAACTGTCACCCCTCAAAGGCTTGAAAGAAACATGTCTGATGTGGATTTTCTGACTCCTGTGACCTACTTAACTGGGCTTCAAAACTTAAATTCTGGTTCTAAGGTTGGTTATGGTCATTATTATAATGTTTTGATCATTTTTATTCTTTAATTTTTTGCTTGTAGTTCTTGAAAGAATCCCCAGTTTTATCACCTTTTCGAATACCCACAGACCCTTCTTTTCTCATAGATGATGATCGGAAATCGCAATCACAGAAGAAATTATTTGAAGATAATTTAGATAGCACTCAAACTCAGGTAAAATTGAAATCAAATGAAAATAGTGGAAAAATGAAAAATCCAAAAATCAAAAAGTATTCTAAAATATACTTGGACTTGGAAGGTTTCTGTTTTTTTTTCGTAAAATTTCTAATATTGAAATAAAATTCAAATATTTGCCATTTTTTTTTAGAACATGGACGATTTATCGATGCTCTGTTCTGGTAAATTTCCGTCGACTCAAGAGTACAACGACCAAAAAAAGACCAACGAAAGCGAAAAAATCGACGCGACTCCATCAACCCAAGAACTTTTGGAGATTTGTTCTGGGAATTTCACAGGAATCGAGAAAAAGTCGAGCAATGATACAATTGATACCACAAGCCCACAAACGATAATCAAAGTCCCCGATGTAATAATTCCTTTGAAATGTCGTGACGACCATAGAGCGGATGAGATCAAAAATCTTGACGAAGAACAAGATCAGTTAATTTCCCAGCTCTTAAACGATGACGAACTGGAACAATTCAAGAAGAAATTCGAATCCCCCATCATCGGTACAAATAATGCCAATACTTTAGCATTAAAAATCCCTACAACTCCGGCAGCTGCAAATGTGTCGGAAGTCAACGCCACCGGAGTCATCATGTCCGATGACGATGACGACAATGACGACTTGGAAGTGGGGAAAAAGCTGAAGAAGAAGAAAAAGTTGACTTTTTCCGATGACGAAGATTCGGACGATTCCGACAGTGAGAGGAGATCCGAAGAGGAAGAGATCGATCTTCACGATGACGGCGATGATTACGGTAGCGAACATTCGCTCAAAAATCCGGAAGACGTCGCGTACGATTCGGAGGAGAACGAAATTGATGATAGTAAAGCGGCCACTTTCAAAATTGCCAATTTCGTCGAGAACGAAGCAGAGCTGTCCGAATCGGAGTGGGGCAGTGCCGATGAAGATGAGAGAGATCTGGATCAAATGGACGATGAAAAAGGGGACGAAGAAGTGTTTGATGAGGACAAAGTCAGGAGCGACTTGGAGAAAATCCACATGTGAGTAAAACAATAAAATAAATAATTAAACGCCTCCCACAATGATTAGAATTTTGAATTAAATTAAAAAAGCTCTTTTTTATATTTTGAGGAGTTGCAAAAAAATAGGTATTCATCAAAAATGCCTACCAACTAATATACAGGGTGAGTCAAAAACTCATGTCACTATTTCAGGGACGAATTCTCCTATCTAAATAAAGAAGAAATAACGTAAAAGTTGTAGGTCGAAAATGTATACAGGGTGTCCCATTAAACATTTTCACTGCATTTTTCACCAAGATGACGTTTCAAATCGAAAATAAGTTCCAAATAAGAAATGAAGCCCATGATTTTAGCTTTTTAGTAGAGTTGGCGGTGACAGTCTCTTTGTCTCTTTTTCTCTTGTCGTTACTCAAACCCAGTAGCTCAAACCTACATAGACAACCCTCAAACTATTTCTACAATGACATTATTTGGACATTATGTGATTTCAGGCGAAAATTGTTGGATGACGATACGCGCCAAGTCAAACTCCTGCAGGAACTTTTATTAGAAGACGGAGAAATGCATGGATCTGGCCGTCAAAGACAATTTAAATGGCGAAATATTGGTATGTAATAACAAAATCTTAATCATACTCATAAGTATTTATTACGTCATTATTGAAAAAAATGGTAGTTTATAATATGCGAGCAAAAATTGGGGATTTTCACGGGGATGACGTTTAACTACGTTTGAGTGAAAATCGCCAAATTTCGCTCAAGTGTAAGAACCGTTTGACACTGTGCTAAAATCGGCACTAAATTTGGTACTGAAAGCGCGCACGATAAAATAGAACCTGTTCTATTTTCTCGTGTCCTAACTTAAATCTGTACTGACTGACTGACTGACTAATCGCCATCAACGTTGCAGTCATTAGCCACAATTCTTCCATTTTAATTTTTTTATCTTTTGCTTCACCGCTGAAAGCTGTACTAACTGTCACAATATTACGATATAGTGTCACACAGGAACTTTCAAAATTGAACTAAATTGGGTAGGAAATCGGAGCGCCTACTGTCAGTACTAAATTTAGTCCCGAATTTAGCATAGTGTCAAGCGGCTCTTATACGATACTCTTTTTTTCATATCAATTTTATGTCTTATGTAGAGCTGTCTCAAATTATCTGTGCCCCAAGGTCGGATGCGCATTCGTACGAAACGCTAATAGATGAAACCAAATCTTGGGCTCAATATGGAGAATGCCATTAGCGCCGACAGTAAACTTCCTCTTTGCGTTGAAATTACATAAAGAAAATAATAATTCGATTATTTCGATTGCATTTGAATGTCGAATGGATAATATTGTATATTTTCTGTCAATTGTTGATTAATTATCCATCTAATATGGTCATTATTCATGAATTAATAAATAATATCTTGACTTCGGCCTCAACCCCAACTTTGTTACGCCACTGTCAACGTAGTTTCTATCTCACATTTCCGAACTTGCCCGAAATTTCGTTCGGAACCTGCGCGAGCCGAGGCACAGAAACTTTGGGACAGCTCTAACATGGTTTGAGAAACATATCTTTTTTTATTATGTATTATTTTATTTCTTCATTTCTGTAGACACTGCGAATTTTGGTGAAGACGGAAAAACCGACGCCGACGAGGACATGTACTTGGACGAAGAAGAGAGCGAAGAACAGTTCAGGAAAAAGCGTCACCAAAGAGAAATGTTCCTGAAGCAAAAAGCCGAAAGTGACGATGTAGCCAGTATCTTGAGTGACAGTCAAGTTTTGAAAGTCGGACAGAAAATTATCACGAAAAGTTTGAGTTTACCCTCCCAATCCGCCCCCGCGTTGCCAAAGGATCAGGACGAGTTCAAAGTGAAGCAACCGTTCGGCATTTTGGTAAGTCTACATTTTTAATTTTATTTAGGATAGTAATAAATCTGCCGATTTCGATAACTTATGGAAGAAACGGAAAATATTAAATAATGAAGTTGCTTTTTGTTTAACGGGAAATCATTACTGTTTCCAGAGCAAAAGAGGTTCATTTTTGAGCCGCAAAGACCAAGTCCTTGAGAGGTTGGCCGAATACACCAAAGTGACGCACACTGAAAGTGTAGGGTCGACAGCGAAAAACGGGCGAAGTTTTATATTCAAATCCGTGTCTTCTACTCTGGAAACCACCACTATAAGGGTCAGTTTTTTTCAATTTTTAATAATAATCAATGAGGTTTGATTATTTTTCTTTACTCTTTAGGAGAATAAAAGAAAAGCGGAGGAAGGGACGCCATTAGCTTTAAAAAAATTGAGACTGGCTGATTTGAGTCCACTGGTGACCAAGAAATCGGAATCGAAACCTGGCAGTGCCAAAAGTCTTTTCCCCGATTGGTAATTCCTATTTTACGTTATTAGTTGTTTAAAATATACTCGAAATGATAATAAAATTAAGATAAGCTACTTTCGCAATAAATTCTGGTTTCATTTTTAATAAATAAAGTGCGGACGTTTATTTCCCAGTCCAATTATCTCTCTTTCCGAGGTGGATAAGAGAGGCTTCGCGGTCGCTCTCGGAGGATCGGGATTAATTGTGGGGCTGTCCACTAAACGGGATTAGTGTCGACTTTTTCCTAAGACTCGGTTTGATGAACAAAACGGACCAGTCATAACTATTGGGACCGAAATTAATTGATCATTATAGTATTACGCTTATTCAGATTATTGGAATTGTTGTAATTTTTACTAGGCATGAGTCTCGCAGTAGTAATGGAGTTTATTTTTAAATGAAAGTATAATGATGGAGGAAATCGTTGACCGGTATAACAATGATAAATAACGAGTTCTTGGGGTGTTCATCCGGTCGAGAGTTTCGCAGTCGGCGAGAGGCAAAATGACCACTTCAAAGAAAACTGCCGTTTTCCGGCCCTAACGACGTGGTCAATTTGTACATACCCTCTATGAAAAATATATACACACATTGCACAGACATGCACGTTAATTGTGTTTTATTCAGTATTACATATTACAATAACCATTTTATGTATTTAAACATTTTCAACTTTTATGAAATGGAAATCCGTTAATTCTAGAGTTGTTTGAGGAGCTTCCAAATTTAAACGACTTTTTGACGCAACACGATAAAAATTAGGCGCGCTTATGATATCGCAAACCAAAAATGCCCTTTCATTGGAGGAATGAAGTAGATTTACCAAGTAACAAATACCTACTAGAATTTTGAAAAAGCCCTTTCTGCCTAATCTTTACCAAAAAATTAGATTTTTTTTGTAATACAGGGTGTCCCATCAGAGTCATCGGAGGAGCTGGGCACAACAAGATTTCTTGAGTCATTCTGACTTATCTATAATAAACCATTGAGACCTTCAATCCAAAATAATTAGAAGTAGAGGGATCTCGATTTTTCATAACATCTTACACAAATACTACCAAATAATTTCGATTTTTGGAAATGCAGAAAACCGTCCAGTTAGGGTTCTCTATCGAAAAGCAGCCCTCGGAAATTTTGGAAAAATGTAGGTTTCCAATAAAAAAATTCGTTTTCTGCATTTATAAATTCGAATGAGATTCTCAAAACGAGATTTTTTCCTGCCCAATTTTTCAGGAAATATTTAATAACTGAAAAAACGACATGGAATTAAGACATAAATTCACATTAAATTTCACCGAGGAATTCATGAATGCAAGAAAATACAGGGTGCTCCATTTAAAATTACACAGTTGGGCATGACTTCCGGTATAACTGAAAGTATTTTGGAAAGTTATAGACGGCGGTTCATTATGGAAGCCTGGAGAAAATCATATCAAAATTCCAATCGGGTCTCGAGAGATAGCTAAAATTTGTATTCCATCAATAAGAATTAAGGCCCTGTACAGCCTGTCCTAAAAATAGTGGCCGATTCTTCTCGTCAAAATAAAAGAAAAACTTCCTACATATAAACTATACAACATGGTCCGCAAACGCTTACTTGATACAGGGTGTCACATTTAACATTTCCAGTACATTTTTCATCCGCATGATAACCACATGCAATAAAATGTGTGAGATGAAAAAGATAGCCTACCCTATAGACTTTCAGAAAAGGTTTTGTCGATTTATGTATCTTCATTAGTTCCAGAGATATTGCGATGTCGGTGCCGCTGATCGAAGGACAAAATATTAAAATTTGAAAGCTAGACCAAAATACCTCGAATAAAAATGATGAAGCATGTTGAAAGCTTTCAGATGTCCCAATATGTTTCCAGTCTAACTTTTAATGTTCCAGGGATATCGCGACTTGAAATTGTACAGTTTTCTAAACGAAAGTGGTAATACTTCCGAAAGTAGAGTAGAACGAGTAAAAATGTATTGAAACAATAAACTTCTATTGCTCTATGCTATCTTTTTTGTCCATGAAATTTTGCTGTAATTTTCAAATTTCAGTTTCTTGTTTTCGAATCAGCTGCACTAAAATCTCAATATCCCTGGAATTAATAAAGATACAAGAATCAGCAAAAGTTTTTCTGAAAGCTTGTAAGATAGGCTTCCTTTCTTAAACGAATCTTTCTCGCGAATTTCGTTGTCATGCCTCCCAAAAATGTACTGGAAATTTTGAATGGGACACCCTCTATCTATTAAGCGTTTGAGGATCATAGTTTATAGGAACTTTTTCTTTTATTTTGACTAGAAGAATCGGCCCTTATACTTCGGATCCACCATTTTTAGGACACCCTGTATAGTGAGCGAAAAACGCCCTGTATACTTATTAATTATTATAAGCATCTGTGGATTATAAGTAGGTTATGCCACATAAACGTTGTCAATTTAAAAATTTTGATGAAATTTTCTAAACGCCTTCTTGGAATTGTCCGGTAGATCTCTATACTTAACACGAAAAGAAACTGAATCATCTCTGAATGATGAAGGCGCAGACTTTTCGATTTTCGTCCCCTGAACATATTTGATTGAGGTCATAAGGTATCGCCAAACAAAACGAAGCGGTGATGGTGATGAAGCGACGACAAAAAACAATCCAACCCCAACCTTTCGCCATCATAGAGCGTAATATGTGCGTAGATGGACGTTCGCCGACCGGAGACCGGAGATTGCCTACTGTTTACACAGTGGCCAACAAAACACACGAGATTTAATAGTGCCGCACATGTCTATCATATTTGCTCAACACATCTGCCGACGTATCCACGAACAAAGAGAACCCCGATCGGGATGCACTCTTCACGTCGTCAAATCACCGCTTTGAACTTTTAATTAAACCTTATTCAACAGTTTACCTCCCGAATAGAGCGAGACAAAGGTTCGCTTATGTGCAACCGAAGAAGTCACGATGGAAATTTATTTCCGATGAAATTTATTTTCGGTTATCCGGCCTGAATAAGCGAAATTTCCAATTTTCTCGTCCACTTTGCGTCACCGACCTCTCCACTCTACGGAGCGGAGGTGGCGAAAACGTTGGCATTTCGAGGAGACGGTAAAGCGAATTTCGTCGCCCCCTTAAAAGTTATCAGTATTTCCTTTTAATGTAACAGAATAACTCCCACATGAATAGAATCTCGTCGGATGAGAGACGCTCCTCTCTTCGCCTTTCGCACCTTCGATCTTCCGGAAAAATTCAATTCAGTTTCAATTTTACGAATTTCACCCGACAATGGACCCCGATAACAAGATAGGAAAAGAGAAGGAATGGAACTTTTCGCAGATAGAGAGCTCGCTCGTAATGCCTCGATCGGCAGATAAAGCGATAAGAATGTAAATCTCCTATCAATCACACATCAGACTTCATTATAACCACAGAGTAGGTCAGTTTTGTATACCCAGAGGGGAAGGTAGGGGCGAATTTTCGTCCGTGGTGGGGGGAAGTAAGTTCGAGTTGGGCAATATAGATGGCACTTTCGGACGCGAAATTAAAAATGTTGCCGAGCAATCGTTTTAAGAGCCGGAAACGTCGTACCTGTTCGCCGCCCACGCAATCTTGGATTTATCGCTTTCCCCATGATACTCATAAAATGAAAAATATACAAAAATGTTTCATTAGGAACATTTTTGGTATAAATTCATTTTAAAAATGTATCAGAATTAACACCAACAACGATTAAAGAGCTAATTTATTTCCTAGGATAATAATACTCGAAAACTACAGTAATAAACAATGCTACACAACATAAATCACAATTGAAATACACGTGAAAATTTACAAAAAAAACTCCGACGACATTGTTCTAATGCCACGACATTTTCTGATGTTGATCAGGGGGCTATTCCTGAATTTACAATTCATATTGTAATTGTAAATACTGCGCACATGAATTAAATGAACGCTTAGAGTAGGACTCGCTGATGACATAAACGAATTTTGTTGAGAATTTCATCAATCATTAGCGGCTGTGATAGCGGAGATAATGACGATATCAAAAATACTTGTGACGTCATCAATTTTGAATTTAGCGTCTCAAGAGCGCCAGGAGCCCCAGAAAAATTTAAAAAAATATGCACCGATCAAGTGAATATAGTGAATTTGCAGAAAATGCTTTAAAAAAAGTCGTGGAAGGCCCCATTGTAAAGTTGCGCGTTCATTTGATTTATGTGCGCAGTATTTACAATTACAATGAATTGTGAATTCAGGAATAGGCCCCTGATGGTGTTCTGGGATTTACTCTGGTTCACACATCTATTCAAATTCCTGTAGAATCCATTTTCATTATTCTAATCTTCAACTCAGCCAAAATTATTCCTCAATTTGACGGATAAGGATAAGAGGACTGCTCGTCTTCAGTTTGTGGGCCGGTTTTAAAACGATGAGTGTGAATTTGTCTGGATAATGAGAATTATCATCCAGTAACTGAAATGTAAAAACAACAACTGAGGTAATTAGAAAAGTGTACGACAGAAGTCGAACAGATTTTCATACCATCCATCACGGGTCACGGGGGTATCGGTTTTTCGTCATTCTACCGACCCGATTCTATTACGGACAACCATTTTCGCAAAATTCCTTGTGCCATCAATACATTAACGCATGTCTTTTGAAGATGTCTCACAATTGTAGTATCTTGGAGCTTTAATGAGATTTTTGCGGTTTTTTCAAAGTATATAGTAGCTTTCCGCCTACAGTAGATAATTATTGAAATCCGTTGCAAATACGAAGATTTCTGTTGCAGAACTAGCCATTTATGTGCGCGTTCATCGCATCCAGCCACAATTTATGTCTGGAGTCTGGAAGAAAAGTTCTTTCAATAACAAAATAGCAGATACACAATAAGTTTGAAGTAATTAGCATTTTTTTTACCTTGTCTTCTTTTTGGTGATAAATAATGCAATGATAATGTTGAATCCGAGGTTGAATCCATCAGCCGCACATAAACCACACACTATGCACACTTTATGTGGTATTTTTCAAACTTTTCCAACAAAAACACAAAATATATTCCAAGAAAATATCGAATACTGGCAGAAAGTCATACAGTTTATCGAACCTTATGTCATAAATTAAAAAAATCGATTGGAATCACTTAGCAACGTTAACGTATAATTCAATTTCCGTTTCCGGTTTGGTATAAAGTGCCATCTCATTTGCCCAACTCGAACTAAAAATCATCAGCCTACTATGTGCGGATCAATTTTTTGGGGAAGCTGCCACCGTGTGATTATAACCATCACCGAAAGATAGAAAATGCAGGAAGTTAATTAATTTGGGACTAACCGGAGGATTAGCATTATACCTAAGTGCATAAACATTATCGCGGTACATAAATGCATTATCGAATTTCGTCCACAGATGTATAAATTATCATTAGACCGCGAGGATACAGGAAAATCACTTGACTTCAAATTAAGAGAAGAAGTAAGTTTCTTCAGCGATTTCCACCACACAGAATTAACTAGACAGAGTGACTCATTGTCGCGGAGCAACTCTTCTAACGTCAAATTTTGATGCATTGAAACATTTGAACCGAGGAACATTACATTAATTGATGAATTACTTGATGATGATGATTACACGATACAAGGTTTATACAGCCTGTCCTAAAAATGGTGGCGCCGAGGCATAGTCAACTCAATATGCCCAAAATCGGCCTTTAGACATGTCAATCATAAAAGTCCGTGTTACACTATCATAATTAAGTGCCAGAAACCAATTCTGGCGAATTATCTAAAAAGTTTTCATGCGATTCTTAAGATTATCATCAACACATTATTTTTATAGGAAAACTGAGACATTTCAAGGTAATTCAAATTTTTAGAATTATTTAATTCCCGAATTGGTTGCTGACGCCTAATTATGATAGTGTAATACGGACTTTTCTGGAAAAAACTGTTTTTCACGAAATTCAAGGAAATGTGGTTTGAGGAGTGTAAAATACTCACAAGAAACGGTCGGAAACAAGTCACAATGTAACCGAGAGCCACAATTTCGTTCATTTTTGCAGCAATACACGTTATTTCGATATAAAACCGCACCTGAACCTCAACAAATGACAAAAGTCGGAAAATTATATGGATTGACATTGATTGACATGTCTAAATGCCAATTTTTGGCATATTGCCATAATGCCAACTCAGTCTTTCAGCCCGTTAGATGACAGAGCCCTGCCCGAGGTATAAGGGCCGATTGTCCTCGTCTAAATAAAAGAAAAAGTTCCTATAAACCATGGTCCGCAAACGCTTACTTGATACAGGATGTCACATTTAACAGTTCCAGTACATTTTTCATTCGCATATAACCGCGTGCGAAAAAATGTTTATAATGTACAGCACTTTTTGGGAAAAAGGGTATGTTATGCCAAGCGTGTTGGAATCGATTTTGATGAAAAATTAAGTGTTTTGACAAAAGTGTCATCTTGAATCGTATTTCAGATAAGAAAAGAGAACGAATGGATAAAAGGGCACACAACTATAATAACAAGGAAGTTTGTTTAGAATAGCTACAATGTGAGTACATTTATATTTAATTTTATAAAAAATTTATGTTTTCATCACCTGAAATCGATCTTTTCTCGCTAAATAAAATAGCTTACATTGTAGCCCTTAAGAAAATAGGTGCGCGTATGCAAAAATATCACGATAATACACAAGTAGTTTTAAAGTCTAATCTGAAACGGATTTTGGTCGAAAAGTATGCAACCCGTCACAATTTGAGCGTCCCCTTAAATGAATCTTTCTCCCGAATTTCGTTGTCAAGCCTTCCGAAAATGTACTGGAAATTTTAAATGGGACACCCTGTATCTATTAAGCTTTTGGGGATCATAGTTTATAGGAATTTTTTCTTCTATTTTGACGAGAGGAATTGGCTCTTATACCTCGGAGCCTCCATTTTTAGGAAACCCTGTATGTGGTATACGCCTTTGGAACGATAAAAAATGACAAAAATTACGAATACCTACTTCGTATGAAAATATAAAATAAACATGAATTTTGGCACACGCAGACAGTGACTTGAGAGCATTTTCAAAATGATTTCGCTTCCATAAGCGACCAATAAACAAAGAAAATTTTGAATAACCGAAATGTTACATTTTGTGACGTGCTCCGGTGTTTTTTTTTTAGTGAAAACCGTATGAAAATCCGGTTTGTTTCGAGGTAGGTATCTAATATTTTATTTTGACACTTGGAATTTCGGTCATTTGACTTTTTTTCCTGACCATCAACAGGCGGTCGTTATGGAAACGCATATGTTTTTCGGATTTGACCACTGACCTGTATACCGAAAAGAATTGACAAAAATGCAACAGACTGTCAAAATGGCCAGCGATAATTTATTTAGGTCTGTGGTCCCAGACCACACCATTTGGCGCGAATAAATCCGCACGCGTGGATTATCGCAAATCCCGGAAAGATACCGATTTAATTTTATCTCGAGCCCTGGTTTGCGTGCCACAATAATTTTCCTCGTGCACGTTCGTGTCATCACGAAGCGAGCGCATTCAACAAGTTCCGCTTTGCACTTTACATGCGCTCCGCGGCTGGGCATCATCCCTCATCCCTCTTCCGCTTCGCATCGGGTGATTAGATCCATTTCCGGAGAATATCTTTTGAACACACACTGGAATCAGATTTGGCAATGATGGGGACGCGACCCGGCAAGGGGAAAAGTCGCGCTTTATTCGGGGGATTTTCGCGACGGGATTTTTGCACACAAACGGAATAAGGGCGAATCTTGGGCAAATCCGCGCGACCCGTCTTTCAATAGCCGGATGATGCCGAAACGCATTCGCGGTTTTAATCAGACTTCACCTGTGGGTAAACGAAGAAGAACGAACGGGGAGACGTAATAATCCGTAAATATCTTGCTCTCCGGACAAAGCCCGGAGAAATACACGTCCTGCCAAAAGCAGCAGGGCCGGTATCAACTAAAATACCAAAGGAGCCCTATAAGGGTGAATACTCGATTTAATCGATCCGTCTTGTTGCGATTTTCCGGTTTATTTCCCTTCAAATGGGGTCTTCTCATAACGGATGAATTTCGATTTATTTACGGTTTTCCAGTTAAATAGTGTTAGTTTGAAAATCCGTTTTCTGGAATTTCGAAAAAAATCTGTTTTAAAAAAATTACAGCGTTTTGAAAATGCGAAATTATGTCGGTAATGTCGCGAGGTTTTTTGAAATCTTAATCCCGCTCTTTTGCTGCGACTGCGCATAATGTCTAGAAGTGTCAACGGTGATCGAAGGTCACATCTGTCTCTGTCACAACAAACAAAACTTTTTAAGGTTATCTTCAGCGAGTTTTTTCCCTCGGGTTTCCGTTTTTTCGATGTTGTCTCGTCAGTTTTCACTGGCTGTTCCCAATGGAACCGATTGATGTGATCTAGTTTGAAAACGTGTGAATTACAAGTGCATTTAGAAAAACTAACCCCAAAAACATCTGTCAGCTGAACTGTCATGCCAACACAACAACAACGCCGAGACGTTACATTTCAATGGCGGGAAATAATATTTCAAAAAACCTTGCTGCGATCGACATTATTTCAAAAATTAAAATGTATAGGAAACAGGGCAGTGAAAAATATAAAAAAAAATATCCATCGTCATAATTTTCCATCTTTCCACATATGCACTCATCAAAAACGATGAGAAGACCCCATTCACGAAGGGTGGCATTTCTAGGGGGTACACGTTTCGTGTGTGGTATTTTTGCGGATGTCTGTACTATCCGCGGCTAATATCCCGGCGAGGATGATGCGGTCGCCCCCCGACAAAGTCGTCCTTTCAGCGGCAAAGACCGCACTAAACTCGTATAGACGGATACGCGGGCGGAAAAGCCCGGAGGATCAGAGAGAACTGACCTGCGGACGCGCCGTATTAAAGATGTCTCTGCTATTGTCATCTTTCATAAATTTAATCAAAACCGCCGGGCGGAAATTGCATTTTCCTTCGTCGGTTCGTCCCCGTAATCATCGGCGGTGGCGGTGGCGGTGGCGGAGGTAGAGCAGAGGACCCACCTTTAAATAAAAGCCTCCCCGGTTTGATTATTATTATTGCTTTCCACGTCGTAATTCACTTTGAACTTTCGTTGGCCCAGGATGATTTCAGGCATCGCGTTCTACGGAGTGTCCCAAGAAAAACGCGACAAACAAAATCGAAAATACTATTCATGAGTCCAAGGAGTGATTCGACGAAAGATAATTTTTTTTGTACCTAGGATTATAGTTTTAGATTTTAATAGGTAGATCCAAGGTAGATCCATTTTTATTGGGTACCTGAAATTACCTCGTTTTGACGTTTTTGGAGGTGAAGAGTTTCCGGTCAACCATTGGTTTGATTAATTAGACAACTGGTCAACTGTCAGATGGGCCAGTGGCGGACCTGATGGTAAAGAATTCATTCATGAAGTTTTAGGTAGTTTTTGCTCGAGTTTTTGACCATTTGAGACAGGTTCAACAGCAGAAATAGTCAAATTGAAAGCATTGGTGTCATGATATCATCCGGGGTAAGAAACTTGTGTTGGCACGTTCAGTGTATCTTTTTTTTCAACCCTATAAACTTAAGGGAAACGTATCCGCCTTCCCATCCGGTCAAAAGTCAGGAAAATGAGCAGGGAAATGTGCAGAGACATGTGTTGAAGTGAGAGTAAATGCATATCGTAGTTCCAAAATAACTCCAGACAGGGAAGAAAAATCTGAATTTTTCTTTCGTCATTCGATGAATAACGATAGCGACTCCGGCGCTTGATGCACTTTAGACAATTATCGTTGTAGGTTATGTAAAAAAATGTCAAATGTTTATTTCAACAGTTAATAAATGGTCGTATTTGAGTTAAATATGTTGTGAAACCTATCAAGCGCCATTCTTCAAAGATTAATCTATAAGAAAACTCTTTAACTTTTTTTTAAATTATGCGTAGTTTTTGAGTTATTTTGGAACTAGCAAAACTCTGCATTTCGGCGTTCTCTCTCCGATACATGTAAAATCCCTTCTACTCATCTCTCTCACTTTCGAGCACTTCACTATGTCGGAACAGCGGTGCAGTCCGCCTGATGAATATTAGAGATGACGTCGCTGACACATTTTCAATACCGCACTGTGTTATCATGATGCCGACTTTTTACACTCTCAAGTGGGTAGGCGAATACGTTCCCCTTAAAAAAATTGATTCTAATTCACTTATACATTCCTTTTCCATATTCTAGCCTTCTTCCTACAATTTCCAAATAGTTTTACCCTGGGTTTTCTACATATGTAAATCCTTTGAGGTTATAAAGAACGTTTCATGCCAATTCAGGCCTGTATTGGTGATATTAATGTATCATCATCATATAATCAACCGTAGTCCAAATTTTGAACCACTTCTAATATCAGGATTGAAATCAGTCGCCTCTGCCACTGGACTATTTGACAGTAGAGCCATTATCTAATCAATAGTTGACCGGAAACTCTTCACCTCCAGAAACGTCAAAATTAGGCAGAAACTTTTTGGCCCCTCCACAAAATGTCAAAAACTGTAAAAACAAAAACCCAAATCATCACAAATCGAAAATTTCTTCATTGACGAAAGACACATGCTGATGGGAAATTATCACTTCATGCAAAACATCATGTTTTAACAATTTTTTGATTATTAATGAAAAGTTGACCGCAAATGACCGTCAATTAAAATCAGGTGCATCCATTTAAAACCGAAAATGATACAGGGATGAAAATTGCTGGAATCGATGCAGAATTAAAAAAGAAAATCGACGGATCCCAGCGTTTTTTGAAAATTTCAGCCGTTTTCAAAATGGCCGATCACACGCGAGATAAAAAATGTCAAAAATTTTGAGCGGTGATAACATTTTCTAACCCAGAAAAAATCGTAGAATCCGGAAATGCAAAAAAAATCAGGTGTGTCCATTTAAAAAAACAAAGTTGCGGTCATTTCCGGTCAAACCGGAAATGTTAGAGAAACAAAAATTGCGTGAAAAGATGCTTCATTGAAAATAAAAATCGACCTGTCCGAGCGATTTCAAAAATTTCTACTCGTTCAAAATTTTTTAGGGGGGGGGGGACACTTTAGACGCGCACTGTATAAGCGAATAATAACGGCCGGGGTGCCTCTCCTGGGACACCCTGTACATCATCCCCGAGTGCCGAAAAGGCATCGATGCCTTCAAGCGAGTGGACGATATTGAATTAGTCATCAACAGGTTTGCGCCTACAGAGATGTGTGTTCGTTTTAAAAAAGTTTCCGTTTTTCGCCGAGTGATCCAGTAACGAAATTATCGGAGCTAATCGAGTTAGGTAGTGCCGTTCCTTTTTGCAGAGTGGTGATTCTGCTCGTCCTTTTTATGGATTTTTGGGGTGCGAATTATAATAGCGATGCACGCACACGCAACTGGGGAAACGTTGATTCAGGGCAGTAAACGGTCGTGTCGTGTGTGAGCGAGTTAAAGTATCCAAGTAAATTGCTCGAGTGAAGTTGGGGGAGTATGAAGTGATTCACTCATTTCCCTGCCGTTCCCCCACTGCGTTTACATCGGTGTACCTGCACGCACCCAACTTTATTTTGCTTAAAATTTGCAGGTACATACATTGTACTGTCATAAAATGACCAGTGATTATCGTGATTATGCACTATTTTGTAAATATAATTCCATGACAACCTGTGAATACGTCTTATTTTTAGTTAGTGCAACGTAAGAGATTCTAGTACATATTTGCAATATTTCTCATACTGACTGAGAAGGGGTGTGAATATGCTCATAGCACCTATTATAATTATGTAATTATCAAAGAATTCCAATATAATTGACATTTCATTGTAATTATCGCGAAACTGTACTGACGTGTATTTAATGCCCATGTAATGTGCGCAAGTATGAAATATTTGCCGATATTGCAGAACGCTTTATCAATTAAAATTGGCTCTTTGAGTCATTATCAACACTCCAACACTAAACTGTTGCCGGGGAACGCCACGTTAAACTTTCGGAATTTCATTAAAGGCCACACGAATAGATACAACGAAAATGAAAAATTCAACAATTTTGCAGTCTGGACCGAATTCAAACTACATGACAATCACTGAAAGCAAATAATTGCGTGTTTTGAACATGGTGTCTAAACATATCCTCACTGATGTAGGGGGGAGAAAAGTCAGAAGAGGCCAATCGGATCTGTCATTATGCAAATGACGTTTGTAGACCAGAGGCACCGCGATGTAGTGACGGATAAAAAATACCGGCGTCGCGACGCTAATGTAGACTCCGTCGGTATGAATGACGCCGCACGCGACGGTACTCACCACATTCCCTTGACTCACACGTGTACACGCATCACCGTAATTACCCATAGGCCCCGTCTTTTCACCCCCGGTTAATTTCTAAGCTAATCGAAAGATAAAAATACCGGGCCCCAGAGTACAAAATTCGTTCGACGATGATGATATCATGATGCGACGATTCTGATTTATTCAAGATGAAATAATTACGTATATTATTCGAAACTCCTATAACTCGATTCGCTTCAATTAAATCCATCGGCGAGTGGTGCATAGTGCGCCGTTAATTATTTCTATTCATCGTGTGGAGCAGTCGGAATCGAGCGGATCCTGAAACGTAAATGTTTCAGCCAGTGGCGTAACAGAGAAGTTTTGGGCCGTTTTCCAAATTTATAAAGGGCCATCCTTCTTCAACGCAGTGTATTAACTGAGAAATAAATGGTCATTTGTGTGCACTATAAAAAAAATAGTAATATTCAGGGTTTAAATGCAAAAAAAGTGGTATGTTCCAGTGAGATGCCATCCAGGTACCCCTACAGGGTACTTCGTTTTATGTTTATAAACCGATTTCTTTTAGGGGTTCCGGGATCGAGTCCCGCTGGTAGGTATCGCTTTTTTCCTATTTTAAAGCAGAATTTTCGAATTGTAAAAGAAATTTAAACTATAATGTAAACAAATAACCTTTTTTTCAACTTATCCCCGGTTTCTTACATTGAAACTTGCTTTAAGGGGAACGTATCCGCCTTCCCATTTGAAGCGGTCAAAAGTCAGGAAAAGGAGCAGGGAAATGTGCAGAGACATGTGTTGAAGTGAGAGTAAATGCATATCGTAGTTCCAAAATAACTCCAGACAGGGAAGAAAAATCTGAATTTTTCTTTCGCCATTCGATGAATAACGATAGCTACTCCGGCGCTTGATGCACTTTAGACAATTATCGTTGTAGGTCATGTAAAAAAATGTCAAATGTTTATTTCAACAGTTAATAAATGGTCGTATTTGAGTTAAATGTGTTGTGAAACCTATCAAGCGCCATTCTCCAAAGATTAATCTATAAGAAAACTCTTCAACTTTTTTTTAAATTATGCGTAGTTTTTGAGTTATTTTGGAACTAGCAAAACTCTGCATTTCGGCGTTCTCTCTCCGATACATGTAAAATCCCTTCTACTCATCTGTCTCACTTTCGAGCACTTCACTATGTGGGAACAGCGGTGCAGTCCGCCTGATGAATATTAGAGATGACCTCGCTGACACATTTTCAATACCGCACTGTGTTATCATGATGCCGACTTTTTACACTTTCAAGCGGGTAGGCGAATACGTTCCCCTTAAAAAAATTGAAACATGAAAATGGCATTTGGTGAGCTGTAACAGGAAAACTGGGAATTATTCGAAATTCTGTCACTAACATTATCGACTGGGTATGCGGTTCTCAACAAAATATAGAAATTCCAGATGAATCCACTGAAACTACTTTCTCCTGTAAATTGCCCGAGGTCCTTTTACAAACTAAAAAAATAATAATAAACATAGTTTAAATAAACGTGGGTTCCCATGGGGGCCCCTAGTCTTTCCCGGGCCGTGTTCCGCCACTGGTTTCAGCTAATTTCAGCTTTCACAACGTCATTATTGGGAGATAGACGTAAAGCGCCCATTTCGCATTCTGAATCCGGTCATTAATAAAGTCGATGACGAACGGAGTTTCAGCGATGGCGGAACCATTTTCAGATGGCATAATAATGATATACAGGAATGCATTAAGTGTGCATATTTTTACCGTAAAGCGGCGCGAAATATGGGCGAAATCGGGCCGTAAAGTGCGCGGGCTGTGCGATAATGCGCGCAATTCGGAAGTGTTTTCGATAGCGGTGGCGGGCGTCGCGACGGGTGGCATCGCCGTGACTCACCTTAACGACGACGCCGGCCGACGCCGCCGCGGCCCCAACGGGCGCCAGGTGAGGTGAGACGGGGAAAACCAGGACTGGACTCACCCTTTTGCCCAATTAGAAATTAAAACTCCCCGAAGATCATCTGATCCCGATCGATAATCTAAAGGGTGATTAACGTTTCATATGTTTGTATTTCCCCCGGTATTTCCTGAAAGAGGAGACATTTTCGACAAGATTTTTCGATACGTCCGCTAATGGCTTGTATCCATCTACCTACATTTGGAAATTTCCGAACGTGCAGAATTTATGGATAAGCTGTTGAATAATGTTTACTTACCTGGAAAAAGAGTCTCATATGTATAGGTGAAGGCAAGTAATGTCAACTGTAATATATATTTAATAATGTGCGCTTTTCTTCCTTTTCGTTCGTAAGTCCGTCGGTTTTACAGTACCTATGCATCTAAACATGAATAATGTGTAGATACATCATACCGGGTGTCCCAGGAAAAAATATTACTTGAGTATTTCACTATTAAATTATCATTATTGGTTAAATTGGGAATTCAATCGACTTGTCCATTTATGCCTTTGACACTGGCCGAAACATTTGAGAGTTGTCTTCACAACCAATCAGAAATTTTAAGGCTCAATTCTATCCAATAGGAACCGTAGAATTCGGCCGAAAAATTAATCTCTCATCAGTCATAGAAAACAACCCTATCGACTAAAAAATTTTTTTTGCCAGTATCTGGAGCTTTCGGAAATACCTGTCATGAACGTTAATTTTTTGGAGAAACGGTAATAAACGATATACGATCCTTTTGGAATTCAAAAAATTGAACTTGAAATAAATTTCCAGTAGGGGATTTTTGTTGACTTTTCAGATTTGCCATCTCTAATTTTTTGGGGACGAAATACTGTCAGATATGAACGAATCATAGGGAGCGTGCACGCATAACCTAAACGTCAAAAACAATTGAAGTCTGGAGGTTAAACAACCGTGTCCAAGATAGTTGCTATGTAATAAGCAACGCTGGATAGCTGAGTGAAATTTTTATTTGACAGTTACTTGAAATTATTTTTATTAATTCATAAAAATACCCGAAAAACTGTTGAATTGAATTGTTCTAAACTTTGAGGTTATGCGTGCACGCTCCCTACAGCCATACTTTCACAAAGAGTCATGTCCCGCTTGCATGATATGACTTTGGGATTGTTTGACTAAAATTTCCCTCTGATTCACCTAAGAAACTCAAAAAAAAATATCATGCAAAATAAATTCGGATCCAGCACTCAAGGAACCATCCGTGGAACTGATTTCATTCAATATTAAGTTAGTGATGAAACCAAATTCAATTTCAAAAATTGAAACCAAACTCAAAACTACAGATACAGAGACATCGAAAAAATGAAAATCGTTCTGTCTCATCTGAAAACTACTAAAAGGATAGAGAGAGAATGAGATTCCTTTATGAAGGATGATTATTTTGATGTCTCCGTACAGGGTTTTCATTCAAGTCCGGACACCACGTGACGTACTGAAAGTATGCAAATCAACTTACAGTCCAATTTTTGAAAGAAGGAACCGAGGTCATCAATTTTAGTGGTATGAACGCTAACGGTGACGTATGTCGCAAATGTTTCCTCTGTAAATGACGTCATGGCTAGTTTAGCAAGAATTTTTACATTTTCTGAAGTGAAGAGTAATTAAAACACACAGGAGAGTGTTCAGAAACGTACCGGGGGAAGGTTAGAGTGATCCGAAGTCGTTCAGAAATGAAATTATCCGGAGAACATTCAATATCAGTTCTTGACACAATCTTACAGTTGACAATTCAGTTTGACAGCGAATGGAGGTTGTGCACTAAGAGGTATCTTTATCATACTCATGCATTCTTATGGAAGTTTTGGGAAGACATGGATGTCCGTAATGTCTCTTTTCAACATGTACTGCCTCGACAATAACGTAGCGCGAAGCTCGTTATTAAATTCGTGACGTAAGTTCCTTCTCTTGAAAATTGGACTGTACATCATTGGCGTAATAAGCATATTCCGTGGCCAAAATGGATTATTATGTTCCTTTCACAAATAAAATCGAAAACAGGCAAACAAGCCCATTAAAATTGAAGAACATGGGTGGTTTTTGAGCAATCAAGTATTGTTGCAGTTCTGCAATGGTGTGAGGCCTGAAGTATTCAAAATCTTCCGTCAATAATGACTGACATAAATTATCGAAATATTCGAAAACTGCCGACATTGGTGACTTTGACACAAGTATTACTAAAAGCAACCCAAAACTACCCATATCCCTAAATATGTATAGCAAGTTACCTAACTGATGGTCACGTGGGGACCGGGCATTAATGAAGGCCCTGATTGTTTTGCTGACACTTATGTCACTAAAAACCAGTTGGTCATACTGAAGTATACACCGAAAATCCCCTACAGGCAGAACATGTTGTCTCTCTCACATAATTAGAGGACTCTGTTTTTCCGGTGACACCCTGTAGACGACGTAAATACACACACACGTCGTAAAATGTCCGGATGATGCGAGACTGGAGCTGGGCCGTAGCGGCGCACGTCGCCGTCCAAATCCTGGAGGTGAATGCAGCTCGGCGATATGCATATTTGATACGATTTTAATGTGTCTAGAGTCGTAAGCCTCTTATGTGGCATATTGGTGCCGTCGGTGCTCCGCCGCGCTGCACTCGGCCCCATGAATAAATTATATCAAATATCTATCAAGAGCTCGGCGCTCTCAAAGCCGATCAGATTGGTCCTTTGATGTGTGCGCGATCACACGCGGAATCCGCCCCGGAAAGCGCGGACCTCCACCCACTATACCTCGTATTCCTTAATATCCCAGCTACTTAGACGCGTCTTTCGATCGACGAATACATTTCTTTATCGTCGCTCGGTCCGCCGGCCGTGAAAGAGGGCCTTTTCCACCACGCAAATTCCCTCATACAGTGAGTTCGATCGCCCCATCGTAAAAGGGAAAAATAGACGAACGCACGGTGTTATGGTTACAATTTTGTAAAGTCAAAAATCATTATCTAAACCAAAACAATCATTTTTCACCATGCGGATCAACTTTGCATACAGGGTGTCCAAAAAATGGTGGACCCGACATATAAGGGCCGATTCTTCTCGTCAAAATAAAAGAAAAAGTTCCTATAAACTATGATCCCCAAACGTTTAATAGATACAGGGTGTCCCATTCAAAATTTCCAATACATTTTTGGGAGGCATGACAACGAAATTCGGGAGAAAGATTCATTTAAGAAAAGAAGCCTATCTTTAAAATTTTCTTTGTTTATTGGTCGCTTATGGAAGCGAAATCATTTTGAAAATGCTCTCAAGTCACTGTCTGCGTGTGCCAAAATTCATGTTTATTTTATATTTTCATACGAAGTATGTATTCGTAATTTTTGCCATTTTTTATCGTTCCAAAGGCGTATACCACATACAGGGTTTCCTAAAAATGGAGTCTCCGAGGTATAAGAGCCAATTCCTCTCGTCAAAATAGAAGAAAAAGATCCTATAAACTATGATCCCCAAACGCTTAATAGGTACAGGGTGTCCCATTCAAAATTTCCAGTACATTTTTGGGAGGCATGACAACGAAATTCGGGAGAAAGATTCATTTAAGAAAAGAAGCCTATCTTACAAGCTTTCAGGAAAACTTTTGCTGATTCCTGTATCTTCATTAATTCCAGAAATATTGAGATTATAGTGGAGCTTATTCGAAAACAAGAAACTGAAATTTGAAAATTACAGCAAAATTTCAAAGACAAAAAATATAGCATAGAGCAAGAGAAGTTTATTGTTGCAATACATTTTTACTCGTTCTACTCTACTTTCGGAAGTATTACCTGCTCTTTCGCGGCACCAAAATCGCAATATCTCTGGTACTAATGATGAAACATAAATCGACAAAACCTTTTCTGAAAGTTCATAGGGTAGGCTATCTTTTTCATCTCAAACATTTTTTCGCATGTGGTTATCATGCGGATGGAAAATGTACTGGAAATGTTAAATGTGACACCCTGTATCAAGTAAGCGTTTACGGACCATAGTTTATAGGAACTTTTTCTTTTATTTTGACGAGAAGAATCGGCCCTTATACCTCGGGGCCACCATTTTTAGGACAGGCTGTACATACAGTACTTCAAAATCTGGGAAAACTCTGGGAAAATTGCGGGAAACTTTGGACGACCCTGATGTAGAAACTCCGGGTGATTTCCGGAAATCTTTGGTCGATTCCGGGAAACTCTGGAGACACCGAGAGAACTCTGCGCGACGACGGGGAAACTCCGGGAGACTCCAGGTGACCCCGGTAGAACTCCGAGTGACTCTGAGGATACTATGAGCGATTCCGGGAAAACCCCAGGAAGACTCCGGAATTGTTTTGACAAACTACGAGGAAACACTCTGGAAGACCGCGTAAAAACTCTGGGAGAGTCCGTGGAAACTTTGGGAGACTTCAAGAAAACTCTATGCGACTCCAGGGGAACTCCGGATGACTTCAGGAAAACTCAGGCGACTCCGAGAAAATTCCGAAAAACTACGAAGAACTCCTGATAACTCCGAGAAAATTCCGGGAACTCTGAGAAACACCGGGTGATTCCGGAAAACCTCCAAGCGACTCTAGAGGAACTTTGGGAGACTCTTGGCGGCTACGAGGAAACTCCGGGAAACTTTCAGCGACTCCGGGAAAAATTCAGGTGACTCCGAGTAACTTCGGGCGACTCCGGGGAAACTCCGGGAAATTCCGGGAAACCCTAAGAAAACTAAGGCGGCTTAAAAGTCGGCCGGTCAAGATAAAAAAAAGCATATGAAACCCATCAAAATACGGTGCGATCGAGAAAATTTCACATAAAGGAAAGCTATGACTATGATTCTGTCTCATCTGAAAACTACTAAAAGGATAGAGAGAGAATGATAGTCACAGCCTCCCCTTATGTGAAATTTTCTCGATCGCTCTGTACTTACCAAAGAAGGTTGGATTTCCTTTTCCTCATTGAAACACTCATAACACTCATAATTCACGATAGAAAATAGGTAATTTTGGAAAACACCTACTTATCTGCAAGCACCCTTTGAGAATTTCGTCACCAGCCTGGAAAATCAACAGCACGTAGACTATTGCTATTGCTATCCCTGAATGCACTCCGCTATATTCGACTCATTTCCGCTCAACGAAATTATCTCACGTGTTCGTGAGGTTCTCGTGTGAATCGCAGGGTTCCCCTGTGAAAACGTCCGGCTACCGTGTCCGTTTTCGGCTCTCGGAATCGGGGTGTATCGCTATTGTGGATAATTGGGGCGAGCAAATAAGAACGGCGTCCGTCCGCCTATATGGAAGAATCGGCCGAGGGGGACGTTCCACGTTGGCGCAATTCGATCGAGTGCGTAATGTGTAAGCTCGGACGCGTGCGGTGCCGTCGCGACGCCGACGGGCCACGTGGCGTGTTGTAATCTTCGTGGCGGGACGGCGGCTACCGAGTTCCCACACTGCGCTCCGACGTGTGACGGATGTTGAATAATTGTTGATAGTACGAACGAACGAATGATTGAATGAATGGATGAGTGAATGAATGTGCGCTGTTGATGTTGTTTAGCGAATGCGCTGTATAATTGAACATTTTTCGCCGTCATCGAGTCGATCCTCGACTCGATTCAATTTGTCAGTGTGATAGACGGGGGTTGGTAAATATGCAAACCTATAGTTGATAGCCATACAATATCAATAACACTGACGGCTAATTTTTAATTTTTCATTTTACACTCTGATCTCTGATTATGCAAATGAATATTATCTACAATACTGGGTGAGTCAAAAGATCATGTCACTACTTGAGGGACGCATTCTCCTATCTAAATAAAGAAGAAATAACGTAGAAGTTATAGGTTGAAAATGTATAATGAATACAGGGTGTCCCATTGAACATTTTCACTGCATTTTTCACCAAGATGACGTTTCAAATCGGAAATAAGCTTCAAATAAAAAATGAAGTCTATGATCTTAGCTTTCAAAAAAACTTTTGTCGATTCCTGTATCTTTAGTAATTCCAAAGATGTTGCGATTTTGATGCAGTCGATCGGAGGACAAAAATACGAAATTTCAATCTTTGGAATTATTGAAGATATAGGTAGGAATCGACCAAATCTTTTATGAAAGCTATGATCATAGTCTTAATTTTTTATTTGAAACTTATTTTCGATTTGAAACGTCATCTTGGTGAAAAATGCAGTTACTACAATTTTTACGTTATTTCTTCTTTATTTAGATGGGAGAATTCGTCCCTGAAGTAGTGACACGATTTTTTGCTCAGCCTGTATACAGGGTGTTCCCAAACTACTGCGAAAAAATTCAGGAGGATAGTCCTGCATTCATAACATATTATACCATGGGTCCGAAAATGCTTACCCTTTGAGGTACGGCCCTTTGAAGTTGAAGTCTTAAAAACGAGTTTATTTTATCATCTTCAGAACTCTTCAAGATAAAATAATGGAATTTGGAACTGTCACTGATCTTTTGATACTCCATCGGGTTGCAAAGAAATAAATATTGCTCATTTTTTTCAGGAAGGGTTCGAACTGAAGGAGCGCGCGGTAAAAATGTCTCAAATTTTTTGACAGGTAACTTTTGGAGGTTTTGATATGGATAGATGAAATTTTGGAGTCTTTTACGTAAAAACGTTTTTTTAATTCGATAAATTTCGTAGTTTTACTTACGAAAATTGTAGTTTGAATCTTCGCTGTGCTCATTCGTTGTAGCATTCTTGACTTTTCAAAGAATAAAATTGTAGAGATTTTCTAGACTCTGCTCACCTGCTTGTATGAATTTTCATAGAAGCCAAAAAGGAACAAGAAGTGTTTTTTTTTGCATAATTTGATATTTGCACTAAATTACGAGGTGCTCAGAAGTCTGTTCTGGGGTGTCGTGCAGTAGAAGACAAATTTATGCACCACCGTTTAGGGGTAAATCAGATGAGGCAATAAGCTCTTATCTACCAACTTGAAATGTGACGAAATTGGCTTCGTAAGTGTTTATGAATATAAATCGATTTCGTTGATAACATTTGCATTTTCAGCCGGGCCTACCTACTCTCTGTAAAGTTTTTTCAGTTATAGGCGCTGAATTTTTCAGATTGCTCGCTGGAAAAACTGTATTCATTTTTTCTATTTTTATGGGGCGTCACGTAAATGTCGTAGACCATAAGTAGAAATGTCACGTGGCCTTTCTAATCGTATCGTGTGCGACAATAATAATCTTCGACGTCTTTGAATAATTCAGGTGACATTTTTATATCGACGATGAAACGCCTGTATCGTCCAGTTATGTCATCTGAAAAATAAATCTAGAAATAGCAGGGAGGGATATCGATAAACATAGTCGTATGTAACTCCAAGATATAAGAAATTTTTGTTTTATCTTAAAATTAACGTATAAGTAATTAGAAACACTTCTAATTTTGCATTCTTTTCTGATAGAAATGTAAAGTTACACCTACTAATATCATCAGTGAGTATACTGAATTTCCTTGATAATGTCTAATTGGAAAATGTCTTGTAATGATTACCTCCGTCGCTTATTAATGAAGTCTACTCGTGAATTTTTAACAAGTATTTGAAACACGCTTGAGATTTTAATAAACTCGCGTTTTTGAGTCCATTAAATTGCTACAAGACATGGGTAATTTAAATTATTACCTGTGAGAAAAGCGCGCTCGACCGAAAGTAACCGGGAATATTATCAATTATCTGCCTTCTTATGCGTAACTGGTAATGTGTCTTAAAAGTTGAACCCTTCAATATTGCTAGACGAATTGGCCGAAATGAAAATATCGGAAAAGTCCAAAATACAAATTAAACATGAATACTCGCTAATCATATAAAATTAAGGAATAATTAACGAAATATTTTGTATATTATTTAATAGTAATTAAGGACTTGATAACAGTCCCCCAATATATGCTATTCGAAGGAATTTGGGGATGTGTTATATACGTGTGTTTAACCCGACCTATGCCATGATACTCGATATTTTCATAGCCCAGGGATAAAGTGCATTAAAATATCAAATATCAAACAATTTACATCAACATTTGCATTTATGTTTTAAAACAAAGTTTCGATTCATCCGACAGATAGTTTCAGCCAGTTTTCGTGATGCAAAACACCAAAATTTACCTAAAATCTATTGAAATTTTGTAATGACGAAATGGAGACTATACGACGCTTTAGTGACTTTTGCTTTGTAACAACAGGTTTACACCGCAAATGTTAACTTTTCTTCATTAATAATTCCTGCAATAGTAAATATTATTACAAGAAATATGTAAATCCGAAACATTTCCTCAAGGTTCACCCGTAAAAGCTCCGCACCAATGCTTTGGAGTTCATAGTGAGTTTCTCTAATTATTTTGTTGCATTTTTTCTTATTGTAGATATTTGAAATAACGGGAAATAAGTAAGTTGATTTTGACAAAATCGAAATTTTTCTAACGTTCAATAAATCTAAGAAAACGAAATTGCTATTCAGTTCGTTATTACAAATTTGATTGAACAGATGGGGGCATTCATTCAACATTTACGGGGTTTTGATAGGCACTATGAAAATGATCGATATCGCGAGTTGTGCCCTAAATCCGGCTACGATTCTCCATACACCACAGACATGCCCGTAAACGTTGGGGGATTTCGTAACGGCAAATAAGCATCGACAGGTGTGACGGCCCCCGAACAATCGATAACGGCAATCACCCCCGTCTATGGCCAATTTCGGTGATTCATCCGCCCGATCCCGATACCTACCCCCGATACTTTCTTAAACGAGTTACGAAATTCAAGATTATGGGCGAAAAGTTCTCGGGGGTGATTTCCTAAAAGAAATCAGGACGGATGTGCGGCGATGCGAGTAAATAAATTCGCGTGGCTTCGGTTATCTGGTCGGTGGTGATGGTGGTGTTTTAATCGGAAGGGAAACCACCCCACGGAGGAAACCGGCCGTGTCGGGTGCGCATCTGGCGTGTGACGTCACACATGCACCGTATTTGTACCGGAATATCGCGTATATGCCGGACCAGACGGACGCATCTGCTCCAGGTAGGGATAATATGCGTGTGTGTGCATGTAGGTTCGAATTCCGAGATATTCAATGCGTTGAACCCGGCTGATATAGAGAGAGGGATAGGGCGCAGGTGTCTTCCCGACGGCACGAGGTGATAAATTACGACGGGCAGATATTTAGGCCCCTATATGATTTTTTTCGAGGTGTTAAGCATGGAAGAATGTTTACATCGAATTGGCTGATGCTCGTTAAATTCGACAGAAATTTGCCAAAAATTTGCCGAAAAAAAACTAGAGATTTATTACCTACAACCACCTACAACAGTAGAATATTGATTATTCGTGCGGGATTGATGATCGGTATTGTTTGAAGACTTTTTGAAATCTGAATGTGTTACATAGATGATGCGGATTCAGATTCCGTAATTCGGATTAATCGAAATTTTTTGGAATTCTCCAAAAGTGTACCAAAATTTTACCAAATATCATACAAATTATGTCAAATATTTCTTATTATTCTCTAAAACTTTACCAAATATGCTTATATTCTCAAGAAATCTGTCGATACCATATAAACATTTCTTGCAATTCGTCAATTTCACCAGAATTTATGCCAAATTTTCTAAAATCCCAAAATGCGATGATAAATTTTTTCAAACTTATCTTGGGATCTATAAAAATTATGTAAGTTTGTTACAAGTTTGTCAAATTATTAACAACATTCTCCAAAAGTTTGCTGACGTCTTGTGAATGTACAAATGCTTTTTCTGTGGAGTTGCCCTGATTTGTATCTCTGTCACTGTTTATCTAATGGTTATTATATGAGATAGAGAGATGGTCATGGCTAAGTCGGCATAAAATCGGATTGTACACACATACGTTTGCTGAAAAAATTAAGAAATTATTCATATTTGTCACATTTGTCAAATTCGCCAAATTTTCCGGAAATTGCTAATTATCAGTTCCTATATCAACGAAGTTTGTTGGTTCATGCCTGCGAACACCAAATTAGACAAGAATGATGTCAAATATTCTATCAAATTCGTCAAATGCATGCAAAATTCACGACGAACCAGAAATTTTTTCCAAAAATTTGTTGATATCGCATATAGGTAAGATTTTTTTGACAAATTCTACTTCCTACCTGTCAAAATGCTGTTTTCAGTTTTTAGGCCAATCAGAAGCATATTACAGAAGTAATTACCACTGAAGACCGTATTGCCTCAGAAAATTCATCATTCCGTTTAGCTTGGAAAAATATTTTTACTGATAAGTTTACAAAAATTACTCTTATATTTTTCACAATATCAAATACCTACTTCTACTTGGACAATTTTTTTAAACAAATTTTTCAAAACTCAAAATTTCTTGGAATTCGTAAAATATGCCATACAGTTCTTCCAATTCCCCAAAAAGTTCTGGAACTCAAAGAATTCGCCATTCCGAATTCGCCAAGTAGTGAACTTCGTTATTTTTAATTACAGATCTTAATTCTTCATCATTAAATTATTGCTAGAGATCGAAACTCTAATAAGATTTTCGTCTTTAACTCCGCATGCCTTATTTATGAATTCCGGCCGAACTGACCTGATCCAAGTTAATGAAATATTGAAGTACCTAGAAACAAAGTGCACGAAATTATTGATGTTTCGGCACGTGTTTCCAATTCAAAGACCAATTATTATTTTGCATATATTAACAAACTTTAGGGCATGTATCCCTTTCGCGTGTCATTCCGTATAAATAATCGTAATTATAATACGTCCGCGACGGTGGATGAATACTTTCGCAAAAGTCCTGCTTGAAAAATTAACGAGACCGTGCATTTTTCACGATATAAGGTAAAAAATTACAATGCTGCATCGGTAAATCACATCTTATTAGCGGACGAGGCGAGTTATTATAGGGGCAGGGTAATGTAATGAATGAGGACCGAGGATTATTAAAGACGCCGCGTAACTAACTGCACGTGTAGCGTGCATACCTATTTGCATTCGATATCGACTCCTTCAATTCACAATCACCCGTGGGAATGACAATTTGGAGAACGAATTAAATTCATCATAGTGAAAAGCAGAAGGCAATAGTCTAAAAAGAGACAACATCCATCATCCATATAGGGGATTTTCGGTGATTTTTCAGGTTGACCATGTTTAATTTTTTGGCGACGAATCTATCAAATATAACCGAATCATAACCTAACTTCCACAAAGTGTGATGCCCCGCTTGAATGGATTGTTTGACTGAAATTAATCTCGCGTATTCACCTCAAAAAAAATACAGCAAAAATACGAATTACTAAACTAGTCGTAATAACTTTGTAATGAGGAACTAGATTTTGATGTTTTAGTAACTTTTGCTCTGTAACACTGACTTTTTACCCTGAAGTTTGCTGTGAGTTGGGCTTTTAAAAGTTTGGTTAGATATTTTTTCTGTTATTTTTGAATAACTTTGAATTTTCACCTATTCGAACGTATTCAGTCCTCTGTTCAATGAAATAACTTCATGTCTATATTTTTCTGTTTGCTCCAAGTTCAAATTCCGTTAAAACATTTCTCCTCAACTTTTTCTCAACATTTTCCGGAAGAACTACTTATGCCACAAGTGCCTGTAACTTAATTTTTTCATTATTCTCTACTTTCCTATAATTCAGTTATGTGCCTTTTTTTCAATTGTGTTGTTTTGCCCTTATTTATTGAGGATAGTTGAAAATTATTAGGAAATTAGTTCGTTTTGGCAAGAATTTAAATGACAATCTATGTCAAAATCTAAAATTTTCTAAAGTTTTTTTGCCAATTTTAATTAATTTAGTAACAAAACCAAAATTCCTAGTTAGTTTCTCATTACAAAGCTAATCTGCCTGTATTTTTTTATAGTGATAAAACCAAAGAGTTTGACAGTATACAGTATACGTAGAGATAAAACTAGCCGTGTTTTGACAAGACCGTTGGAATAAATGTCAAAAATGCATTCATTTCATTCGTGGATAACAAAAATTATGACGCTTAGGGCCGGTTTATCAATGCTCAGTTATCTTTTAGCTGCTAGTTATATTTGTTGATTTTGATTGTTATAACAAAGGTAACTTAGGAATTTAACCCCCAGTTAAACGTTAACTGAGCATTGATAAACCGGGCCTCAGGGTATCAGTAATGCCACATTGAGAACGAAGTTAACGTCTATGGTTATTTATAGGTTGACATGTCTCTGGATGAAACCCAATGTCAAAAATCAAAACCAAACTAAAAACTAGTTGCTTGATTGTTTTGCTGACACTTTTGTCACTAAAAAAACCACTTGGTCATACTGAAGTATAAACCGAAAATCCCCTACGGGCAGAGACCATGTCGTCTCTGTCACATAATGAAAGGACTCTCCGCTATTCCGCCTAGCCGATAAGGCAGAGACCTGCTGAAAAATGCGAGCGATTAATTAATTTGTCGGAATCGCAGTGATGTGTTCGTTTCGGTTGTGTTCGCGATGATAGGGGCGCGCTGTCGTGCGTAGCTGAGCAAACACCGCAGGAACCGTTTGATGGGCGCCGATACGCGCAAAAGGACAATGGCCGAAAAAAACGAAAGGGAGCGCCCTTTTCCCTTTTCGGTCGGCGTGTTCCCTAAATACCGACCCACTCCGGGTTCCAGGACTACGTCGGTGCGGCCATATGGCCTCCTCTTCAATACTTTCAGTTGATTGGCCGCCATCGGTCGCACTGATTTTGCATTCATTACTACAGTGGAACCTCGGTAATTCGTGCTTTAAAAGAAAATGAGGTTTTTTATCACCATGTTCAAAATATGTTTGGAAAATTGGATTTTCAATTAGGTATCCGGCCCTGATGGCTCAGTCTGGACCGAACCGTATAATCGAGGTTTTACTGTATGTGGGTCTAAGTGCATGCTGAATGTCGAAAACGAACCGCCAATAGCGCTGTTCTGTTCTGGAACGTTAGTCTATCACCGACCATTATCAATTATAATTTATGTACCTAACTCGAGTACGTAACCATACAATGTGAGTAATGAGTATGCAGATTTAATATGGAGATGAGATACTTGTGAATGAAGAGCCCCTATTATCAAATCTGAGAAAAATCTTTGCATTATTGTTCTTCAATATGGTCGATAATGAGTTGGTTATGTTAGTTTTTTTTTAAAGATTATTACTGAAAAGAATATGATGAAGATAAATGAACGATTACCTAAGTTGGTTCACATGCTTTTTATCCAATAATAAAATGGGAAACACATTCGGGACGGTAGTGATATTTTAAAGATTCGTGCCAATTGATTGGCACGAATGTTCGAATTCGTGACCGAAACTGTTGACCACAAATTAAGCACATGATGTCACCAGATATTCCTAGCTCCAAAGGTACAAAATTGAGGGGTTTACCAATAATTGACAAATATGCTGAAGCACCCGGTAAGTTTAGCTAATTTGACGGTTTTTTGATGTATTTCGGGATATTCACAGCAAGTTTTGTGTTAGGGTACTTACATATGTAATGAATTACCAGCAATTGGCAAATTGACAATTTTTCATGAATCTCAAGAAAATCTGAACTCTAGCAATAAAGTTAGCAATTTATAAAAAAAATTGTGCATTTCAATACAAAAATTTTTCTGTGTAGAAGATTGAGCAAATTTTGAGAACTTTCTGAAAAAAATCTGTTGGCGAATTTGACAAAATTTAACATGTTTCATCTTGGGGAATTTGTCAAAAAATTTCCTCCACGTTAACCCATCACGTCGTCCTCACTTCCATGCGATGAAGAATGAAGCTAGTTCATAATTTTTGAACCACCAAAATTGTCCCATTGGGTTGCCACTGGTGTACGTTTTAATTTTTACGATATTTCCGACAAAAATCGTTCACAAGTTGAGTGAGTTAGCCGTTCCGCTACTAAGTTTTAAAAAATTGGGTACTTATGTTAATTACAACATTACGAGCACCTGTATTTGGGTTCAAAATACAAATTAGACCTATCTCCTTGATAGTCTCCAATAAACAGTCAATTTTCGCATACAATTGTGCCTATCATACTTAGATACGTGATAGACGTGTCAAAATGCGAATGGTTCTCTATCAAAGGAATGCGTAACTAACCCGAGTAGAGGAATATGTAGGTACTTGGGCATTTGCGTACGGATATCGCGGAAGTGTTTACAAGTGATGCGGGTAATGACTGAATCGAGTAGGGGTATACTTTCTCATATACATAATAGTCGAGCACCTAATTATTATGATTATTTAGGGTGGATCGTCGTGCATTGTGTCGTACATACATACGTTCAAGAATCCGGGTACCCAACTAATTGTTCTGCGGAATATTTCAAGTCTCTCTCAGTTCACTCCATTTACATTTCCAGACTGTTACTTTATGTAGTTTAGTATACCCGTTACCCGGTTGCACGATGGAGGCAACAAGTGGCCCATATTGGTCGCTCCACTTAAAATAGGTTCCAGATTTTTATCGAAGTGCTTATTATTACGCTTGTACGACATAGAGGCGTTTAAAATCCTGTTTCCCAGGTATAGCAAATACGGATTTGAGTTGATTAATATTAGGGATTCAAAAGCACCGTTTCGTGTTTAAATCCGACAGACGGACAGGAAACGGGAAACGAAAATAAATTTCTTTAAAATTAATGCAAATGCGGCTAATTTTAAAATTGATAACGCTTTAAAATGTTCATATTTGAAATCCGCAATGAAAAAATTATCCGTAACACAATCTGCATAGCTCCCCATACAGTTTCGTTCTAAATTTTCGTGAAAATGAAACCATTTATTTTATTCCGAAAAGATACGAATCGCTTTGCTAAAAAAAAGTCAAAACACTTCAAGCTTCAAGGTTTTCATGTCTCGTACTGAGCTGCACATGAGATTTATACTTTTAGATTAGGCGAGGGTGAATAACGGCACCTTCATGTTTCACTTAAAAGTGGGTAAGGATATAATGCGATACGATTTAATCAAAATACCGTTCTTTGGACTGGGGCACATTAAACTTTTATTTTGACAAATTTGTCAAGTAATTGAGTTATTAGTTTGGAATTTGTAGCCCATGCAGGAATATAAACGACCGGCTTAATCAAAACTAACTCGCCAAAATAATGAGAATATCACATTCTTCTAAATATATTTCTTATACTTAGCTATGTTGCTGACCAAAATTTAACTGAAAAACATTGCTAACCATTGATAAATGACAGAATTTGCCAGGTACTTTGGAGGTCTTAGGATGAGTAACTACTCTTTCAGTGTTACTTCATGATGTCAAATTTACGTTTATGTACGGAGACATCATTTAAATTCTTCATAAAGGGAGGCTATGATAATCGTTCTGTCGCTATCCTTCTAGTAGTTTTCAGATGAGATAGAATGATGAAGACTTTAAATGATCTCTCTGTGCAATATTTTTCAAATAATTGAACATATCTTACAAAGTAAGAGAAAAAGATAAATACGAGGGAAATCTTCACTTTTCAGATTATTTCCAAATAAGAGCGAAATATCTGGAGTATTTTCTTTGTATTATTTCATTTGTATTTAATTCAGTGTCGGAAATCTGTTCGGCAAAAGACAGATGGTACTGTTCCACGGAAAAAAGAGCCCCATAACAAGTACTAGAGTTTCTATGAATGAAGGGGTAAATTTTCAAATTCCAATAATGAATCCGAATGACAATATTAACGAAAATTAGATTCTTAATTAAATGTTGAAAAGCAGTTTTGTCACAGACAAGTTTCGCTGAATTTTGATCGAAACAAAGCTTGAAAAAGTTCATCCTCATGCTCCCATATAATTTGCATACCGGCTCAGCCGATAACACTGCCGAAAATACGTGCATGGAAGGTGACACATACGCGTACAGTACGTCACGGCATGTGTGCCATAATAGGTGGTGCAGTGGGGTGCAACCCCAGACAGCTGCCGGGCACGTGGAGTGGTCCCCCCTAGAACGGGTCGCACACCTGGTATTGCTACAACAATCACCCTGTGATTACGTATTCCAACCAGAAACCAGACTCGAACCGAGAACCACTTACAACAAAATCTCGCACTCGTTCGGCCCTATAGTCTAAAAAACTTGACATTGATCAATGTTGACTTCAAGTAAAAAATGTTCCATAATACTGATCAAATTCAACAAGTCAAGTTGGTTTCCTGGCAAGAACGGTATCTTCTTCCAAAATTATTGAAATCAATGGCGTTGATCTCTAGACATTTCGCTTTTTTTGACATGCATCTGTCAAATTCGGTGAAACTCAAAATTTAATGAAACTTGATGTAGTTCAGAAACAAGGATTGAATGAACTTCCTCGTCCAAAGATCAAAGAATGTTTATAAGTCAGGAAGTGTTGAAAATCAGACATCAATCATCAAAAAATTTACACCAACATTGCCTAAAGTCAAGATCAAATATAAGTGACAATTCAATGTTATTCAAGAATGGCAGAAGAAATAGCTAGCAACCACTATAGCAACCATAACGAAACTTTTAAAAACCCATCTCACAGCAAATTCTGGGGTATGCCAATGCAGCATTCACTAAAACTTCAAAATCTAGTTCCTCACTACAAAGCTGTGCAATTTTACTAATATTCTCCGTATTTTACCGCAATAATCGAAATTAAACCGGATCGTGTGTCTCAAAGCTTTGAGGCGCACTCGAAATAACAGACCGTCCCCAGGGACGTAAATTTACGTTCATTAAAATTATTATTAGCGCGGCGTCTGTGCCGTTTCTTAAGTGAATTGAATTCGAATCACGTAAATGGTCGAGTAATTGCGACGGGCACGCGACCGTTCAAAGAGACCAGTTCGAAAAAGTACCCATTACCTCCTTTCTTCATGAATGGAAGACTTGTCAGCAGGTGACGTCACATACTGGGGTCTTTCCTTATCCGGACGACCTGTCTGTGCCTTGTAAGTCAAGAATGCGAGCAAAGAGGGTCGTTCGGGTCACACAGGTGCCCCCTCATGTTTATGTAAGTGCGTTCAGCACTGGCGCTCCCTTGAGACAGGTCTTAGTGTTAAGATTAAGAATGAGGATTTCATCAGGGGAACCGTTCAGGGGGACGCAGATTTAGTTTTTTTTTCGGGGACCGACCACGTTTTCTCGAATCCACCCCTGCGTGGGCCCCCAGGTACGATGCAGTTCCAGATTGAGGTGTACGGGGCGAATAAAGGAATGAGTCACTGCATTATACGGAATTTTTAAGTTGGGGTCTCGACCCTCGAGTTGTTTTCGAATCCAAGGGTTACCTTAAGCCACGTGACCGAATTTCGACGCGTGTACATTGTTCGCTTTTACTTTGAAAAAGGGCACACACACGTCCTCTGTACAAATAACGGAAATAATAACATTCTGGGACATCTGCATCACCCATCCACCTATGATGCGAAAATCTCCAGAAATCTGTAGAGGAATTATGATTATAGGGGTGGAATTTGTTTCGGTTGGCCGATTCTGGAAAAATCCGTTTCGTGCCATATGACGTGATGCGCCGAAATGCCGTGTCTTTCCGGGCATCAAAGCATAACCGATACAATTTTTCACCCACCCGCCCCTCTATGTGCAGGACGATTCCATTCCACCCCTGATATGTGCATAAAAGTCTCTGCATGATGTATTTTCTGTTGTGTGCGTAGTGGAGTATGGGATCGCCGCTGCCATCCGCTAAACCCTCGCCCCTAATCAAGTCTATATCGAATATGATTTCCGCTCCAAACTATTAGGGAGATGGTTAAGTAACTCACAGAGAGGAACCCTATTTACAGACGACGTGCGCGCGCTCTCTGTCTCTCTCCCCGTCCCTTATAAAAGATATGAACCGTCGACCCCGATATAATAATGAACCGGTCGGCCGTTTCTAATGGGGCTTTTTTAAGTGCACCCTATCGTTTTTAAAGGATACGCCGTTTTATTTCAATCCGTCAAAATATTTCGAATTTGTAAACAGAGAGGGACCGATAGACGTGAAGGATTTTCAAGTGGATATTTCGGATTCTTGACGTGTTCCTTTTTCTACAAACTGTTGCTTTTTGAAAAACCAACCAATTTTGCAGATTTTATTTGTTGCGATAATTAATGTTTTGTAAATGATTCCTAAATTAAGCTATCCTAGGTTTATCCTACGGTTGTAAAAACAAGACTTTCAATTCAATTTAAGTTGATTACATCAATTGTCATTCAAAACCCTTAATTTCTAATTCAGAATTGTCACGGATCAAAAATATATGAAAATTCTTCATCCATTCCTTTTTATGGTGGTTTTTGGTCTAAACGTGTTATTCCTAATATGCTCTTAGTGGATTCTGTGATTGAAATTCTGCTGAAACTAATGGGAAATTTTCAAGATTTGTTTTTTCGCTAAGTTGAATTTACCATTCTTTCTGAAATACTATAGGAAGAACAATGAATAAAAAGACGAATTCTCGAATGAACTTCAATGTATTTCAAAACTGTATTTCTGGAATTACAACTCAAATTACTCGTACAAGAGTTTGCTCGGATCTTTGGATTTGAAAACAATACATTGAACAACATTACCAATGGAATTTATCCCTTAATATTTTTCCCTATTAGTATTGAATATTTTATTTAATAATGGGATATACCAAAATTGCCATGAGTATGTGCTTTATAGCAGCTAACATGCATTTATTTTGAAAATGAAGATACCTAGTTGTTGAAGAATTACATTTGTGCACTCAAAAATCCCTGTAGAACCAAATTTGACATTTGACAGTTTTGTGTTATCTAAATTTCATTAAGGGGAACGTATTTGCCTGCCCGCTTGAAAGTGTAAAAAGTCGGCATCATGATAACAGAGTGCGGTATTGAAAATGTGTCATCGAGGTCATATCTAATATTCATCAGGCGGACTGCATCGCTATGTTCCGACAGCGGAGTGCTCAAAAGTGAGAGAGATGAGTAGAAGGGATTTTACATGTATCGGAGAGAGAACGCCGAAATGCAGAGTTTTGCTAGTTCCGAAATAACTCAAAAACTACGCATAATTTTGAAAAAAGTTAAAGAGTTTTCTTATAGATTAATCTTTGAAGAATGGCGCTTGATAGGTTTCACAACATATTTAACTCAAATACGACCATTTATTACCTCTTGAAATAAACATTTGACATTTTTTTACATAACCTACAACGTTAATTGTCTAAAGTGCATCAAGCGCCGGAGTCGCTATCGTTATTCATCGAATGGCGAAAGAAAAATTCAGATTTTTCTTCCCTGTCTGGAGTTATTTTGGAACTACGATATGGCATTTACTCTCACTTCAACACATGTCTCTGCACATTTCCCAGCTCATTTTCCTGACTTTTGACCGTTTCAAATGGGAAGGCGGATACGTTCCCTTTAATCTCTGTTATTTATGTCGATCATTTTCCATTGAATAAATGTGAAAAGTCCATGTTTTCATTACCTTGGAAGAATCTGGCCCACAATCATTCGAAATTCATCGAAAAATCTAGAAGTGAGGTTAGAATTATCGGTTCCAATTGAACTGTCGAGTTAATCATCAAGAAATGTTCACTAACTGATGTGTTTTTTGTTGACTTTTCCGTGATTTCATTGTACACATGCGACAGAATAAATAATAAGTTTAATCCGTGTTTTAAACTGTACACCCAGCCCTCAGATGTTCGTCTGGGATTAAGAAAATTAGCCGTCATTGTCACAATACCACGAGCCACTCAAAAGGAACACCCCTCGCCTTCCCGATTCACCAGCAGCCGTTCGCATTGAAAGAAGCACACACCCTCCTCTCGTTCCTTAAGGGTGTCTTATTATTTCCCGATGTGTAATTCACAATGCGACACCTGTTGCCTGGCGCTTTTCAGTCTTGAATGGCGCTCGACTTGTTTTCTATTTGTATTTGTATACCTTTCAAAATGCCGACCTTCCTTCGAGGTTTGTCTTCGTACTCGCAGGGGTGTAGCAGGTGTCGACGACGTTATTCTTTATTGAAAGAAACACCCCGTAATTACGCTTTGAATATTTCACCCTTAATTCGTCGCGGCGATATACCTTATTCGAGTCGAGGGTCGGATGAATAAAGAAAGCGAAAGGGGATAAGAAACCCTTAACGTAAACGAGCCGTCACCTAAACCGCTCATTATCATAATCACCCAGGAAATTATCACATTTTTTTTTGATTTGTAGATTGAGAATGGTGACTTATCCGGAGTTTCCGCTGACCGAATAACATACTCGATCATTCTGATTATTAATTCTTGGACGCAGGTTGTTCTACAGGGTTAGGAATTGATATCTATTAGATACCTACTTATTATAATCTTTTTGATTTTGAAGTACGGAACTTATGTAATCTAAGTTTGGTTCTGTTAGGACCAACTGCACCGCTTCCACTTAAAATTTAAGTGGAACTTAAACCTTAGCAACAATTGTTGTTAACAATCGTAGCCAAGGCTTAAGCTCCGCTTTAACTTTTAAGTGAAAGCGGTGCAGTTGGCCCTTACTAAATCAATTGGGTTGTTTGTACAAAATGTGGAATGTTGAGAAAATTTGGATTTTCACATAAATTGTGATTTAGGGTTGGCCAAAATAAACTGATTTCCCGTAATTTGGAATATCTACGAAAAAAAATTTACCGGAATTTGCGAAGAAGAAAATATAGAGATGAAGTTATTTCATTGAACAAAGAACTTAGTCCTTTTGAATATGTGAAACTTCACAGCGAAATTTGAGTCAGAATGCCACTGTGAAATACAGTGAAACTTCTAAATCTATAGTTCGTCACGGCTATAAAAAATAAGCTGCGACATGGCTGCGACGATTTTACGAATTTTTCGATTCTGAGTGACAGCTGTTGTCAAACTAATTGAAAGGGTTATTGCAGTCCGCCAGGTGTGATACGGGCTTTCGTCTGTCAAAAAGGTCCAAATTTGATTTTCGTTGCGTGATTCTGGCCATTCATCGTTGTTTTCGTTTGATCCAAGTGAAAAATCACCAACTAGGCAGATTTTTGCTGCGAGTCTTCTAGAGTGAGCTCGAATTTTTTGACAGAACAACTGTTAAAAAGATCGATGCTGAAAAATCCAAGGAACTATTATAAATTATTTATACAGGATTGTTTTAAGTGGTGATTTTGGATGTTCTTCCCATATTTTCGATCATACTAAAACCTGGCATTTTAAATTTCCTCCTTTTTCATGAGATTTTGGGTATACGTTTCGCCTAAATACAGGATTCGCCATAAAACCGGCATTACTTTATTCTGGAACTCCTAAATTTTGAAAGTCTAAACTCACAGCAAATGTTAAAATACAGCAAAAGTTACTGAATAAACGTCGAAATCTAGTTGCTCACTACAAATTCGGTACAATTTGCCACTGATGGCAAATCTAAAAAAAAATTGAACCTAATTTTTAACCAAATTTATAACAGAAAATTCGTGTTACAGAAAATTCTTGTTTCAGAAAATATAGACATGAAGTTATTGAAAAAAAAACTGACTACCTCCAAATAAACGAAAATTTAACGTTGCTTAAAATTTACAGAAAAACGGGTAAGTACATTAATTCCAAGAGTTCGTTTACACAATGCCAAAATTCGCAACAGAAAGGTATGTACCTAGTGTTCCAAACCGGTAAATGACCAAAAAGTCAAAATCCAATCCCGCACTACAAAATTAAAACGAAAATATCTAATTAAACGGTCGAGTCGTTCGCTAACAAAGCTCGTGCGTTTTTCCGCAGGTATAACCGGCCTATAAGAGAGAGTGATATGCACCGGTGCGCGGGCCTCGGGGGAGATTTCAGGCGCGTGCTACCGAACACCCTTTACCTTTCACCCCTGATGGAATCGCCGTAACAAAAGGAGCCGCCAGCTGCAACTGTAAGACCCGGTGGTGCGGCGTTCCCCGTCTAATAACGCACCGCTTCGACCTGAAAAGGCCCAGAAAACGCCATAACGAGAAGAGGGTCAGCGTGATGCCGCCGTTGTTGTCGCCTTTTCGGATCAAAAGCGGAATTTCGGCCATCATCGTTCGTATTTACAAAACCGACAATCGCCGGATTGTCATGGTAATGCAGAAAGCCACTGGTGGTTCGGTTTTTTTCTTTCGATATTAAGGGGGACGTATCCGCCTTCCCATTTGAAACGGTCAAAAGTCAGGAAAATGAGCTGGGAAATGTGCAGAGACATGTGTTAAAGTGAGAGTAAATGCATATCGTAGTTCCAAAATAACTCCAGACAGGGAAGAAAAATCTGAATTTTTCTTTCGCCATTTGATGAATAACGATAGCGACTCCGGCGCTTGATGCACTCTAGACAATTATCGTTGTAGGTTATGTGAAAAAATGTCAAATGTTTATTTCAAGAGTTAATAAATGGTCGTATTTGAGTTAAATGTGTTGTGAAACCTATCAAGCGCCATTCTTCAAAGATTAATCTATAAGAAAACTCTTTAACTTTTTTCAAAATTATGCGTAGTTTTTGAGTTATTTTGAAACTAGCAAAACTCTGCATTTCGGCGTTCTCTCTCCGATACATGTAAAATCCCTTCTACTCATCTCTCTCACTTTTGAGCACTCCGCTATGTCGGAACATAGCGGTGCAGTCCGCCTGATGAATATTAGAGATGACCTCGCTGACACATTTTCAATAGCGCACTGTGTTATCATGATGCCGACTTTTTACACTTTCAAGCGGGTAAGCGAATACGTTTCCCTTAAGTACAGAGTACAGTGGGGTTCGTGAGTCGGGTGCGATATCGATTATCGATTTTGTGACCGTCTGATGCTCGGATGTTGAGGTGGCCTTCTTTTGTGATAAATTGTTTTGGTGGGGCGAAATTGCCGGAAGAATTGAGTTGTTAACTCGCGAATTCCGATCTTTATTGGTGATATGCGACGAAAGCGTCGCATACTTTTCGGATACGGGGCCGATGAAGTGCGGGATTTAATGGGGCAGAAATCATGGAATTTTCTATGTGGCGTTATCACCCTACTGCGAAAATGTTATGTCGTTATAAAGGTAAAGACGAGGGGAAAACCAATAACTTTTTTCACTCGTAATTGATTATTCCATCATAGTTTTTGACTATTTTTGGATTATCTCAGTATGCGCTTTGAATTTTTTGGAAATGTGCGAAATTCTCAAGTTCCTATGTTATACCATTACATATTTACGTTTATGACTTATTATTTCTTTACTTTTCTTTTAATTTTGATTAAAACTAAATCAATTTCTTGTAAAATTCTGATGAAAGTCTAATTTGTTAATTTTTTTCAAAATTCCTCAATACCAGTAAATGAAAAATCATGTTCTTATATTTCTGACTTCTTATTTCCTATAAAATTTTTTGGTAAAAGGGGCCAAACGAGGGGTCGCTCACTGGTTACAATACTTGTACAAATGTCTGTACAATACCTGACAATACGTGACGATACATGACAATACTTGAAAATATTGCAGAAATTCACGATCCAGGAATAGCTCACGATACATAACGGTACCTTACGACACCTTACAATACCTTACAATACCTTACAATACCTTACAATACCTTACAATACCATATACAATACTCACAATACTTGTACAAAATTTGGCCAGTGAGCGACCCCTCGGGGCCAAACATAATTCTCAATTCCATAATTCCCCCGCCTATGGATATCAATCAAATAAACATCTATATCTCTTAATTCCAACGGACAAAATGAATTTCAGCTGCCTCATCGAACCCCCAACAATAAATTCCATTAATTAGAAAACGACACCCCCAAAAATAAAACGATTGGAATAAAGAGTCCGCGACCATATAACACAGAACACAAACAGCTGAAAAACGTAGAAACCTTTAAAAAATTATCACCCTCATCATCAATCCCCAAAAGTTTTCACGTCAAATTAAGTATTCAAATAGCCATACATACGAGTATACGAGACACCAGTACCAGACACAATGCGCAGTGAGTGAGCCCGTATACAGGGTGTCCCAAAAATGACATCCCCGGAGGTATGAAGGCTGATTCTTCTTGCCAATATAACGAAAAAAGTTTCAACTGCACTAAAATCTCAATGTCTGAGGAAATGATGGAAAAATCAACAAAAGCTTCTCTGAAAGCTTATAAGGTAGGTTTTTTTCTTATCTGAAACTTTTTTTCGAATTTGGGTCTCAATGTTCCAGAAAATGTAGGTACTGAAAATGAATAGTGACACCCTATATATATTTCTCTTATTTTTAAGAGGGATCGGCCTTTTCACCGCGATGAGACGCTATTTTCAGAACAGCCTGTACATATACATTATAGGTATCCATAAAAGTAAAAGCAGGGGGTGTGATAAATAATGGGCACCTAATCGAAAAAACGACCATCTGCATCTGCTCATAACCCGTAACACACATAGAGGAATCCGCGGCATGATTTGCGTAAACTATACACTGTACGCTGTTCGAAATTTCCATCGAAATTTAACGGAAATAATAGTAATCAATGAACGCATTGAATTTTGTAACTTTTTCACTGAATATGAAGTCAATAAAATTACATTTTTTTCCAAACTATTCAGTAAATTTGTAAGACAATTTCACAATATTTCAACTCGTTTATTTTTAGAGAATTTTATATAGGTATTATAGTGAGAAACATCTAAAAATTTGACATGAGATTCCGTCTAGTTTTTAATGGGGAAAGGACTTTCTCATTATTCTCATATATTTTAGGAGTTTACGTATTTCACTTTAAGATCTATGACGAAAAGTGAGAAATTGACCATATAAAAGTTCAGAAATTCAACTATTGACTCTGTGAACCAAAATTTGTCAAAGTTTAACAGCGAAGTCTTTTAATTATGTATGGCCGAGTATTTCCACCTATGGTTAACCTCCAAATTAGCTAACTGTAACTTTGAATGTGAGCCTCTACCATTCATTTTAACCGAAATTGTCACAGTCTAAGGTTCCAGTTAGCTAACTGGAGGTTAACCATAGGTGGAAATACTGGGCTTAAGAGGGATAACATGCTCTGCTTTGGATCCTAGCTGTGGTTTATTCGAGATGGAGAAGCAAGAAACAATCCAAAAGCCGTATCATGCAAGCGGAACATGACACTTTGTGAAAGTTAGGTTATAATTCGCTCAGATTTGACAGTTTCGTCACCAAAAAATTAGAGATCGCCAACCTGAAAAATCAACGAAAATCCCCTACATCATCAGGCAGGGCACGCTCTCTTTCCTATTACTGAAAAGACTTCCGTAATCAGTATATTTTAATAAGTATTTCGTATTCTCCTATTTTCTAAGAGCACTTTGTGAAAACCAATCATTGATTCGTATGTTAATAAAAACCGTTATTTATAAGTTCATCACCAAAAATAATAGAGGCGATGGAAAATAAACCCGAAAATCGTACGAAATCCGTTACACGCCGCCGCCCTCCAGCAACAGATATCCCCTCGGACAAGCGCGCGCACCCCGACCCGCACCCTCGCACCAATAACCGTCTCGTCCCCCGAAAGGGCCCCACCCCGCGCAGGCCCTTTACCACCGAAAGGCGGGGTGCACCGGCGATTGGGGAGCCCTACATCGCGACCCTCGCGCCACGTGAACGCCAGTCGGTCGCCGCGACCCCGAGGAATGCCACGCGCCCACCATGAGATGGAATTCGCGACCTTCCACCCCCTGCAGCGGCTCGGCCTCGACCACCACCTCCTCGCCACCAGCACCGCCGTCCAACTCCACCACCAGCTCCACTACCTCAGATACTCCGAGCCCCTCGAACTGACCGCGTGCCCCCTCGACCTCAGCACCAAAAACCAGAGCCCCATCACGCCCCCATGCACCCCGTCGCCCGGATTGAAGCGCCCCCAAGAAATTCCGGAAGTTATCGAGGCGGAAATCCCGGCTATTAAGAAGAACGTATCAGCGACCCCTAGTAAAAAGGCGAAGGTTACGAGGAAGTTGAATTTCGATGAAGACAACAGCTCGCCTGTTTCCGGGACGATAATCCGGGAGCTTCGCCCGGACGAGAATTTGGTGGTGAGAAAAGGCGACATCGACCCCGCTTTCAATGTTGTGGAAATCACGGAAGAGGCAAAAGCGGAATTGGCGAAAATCGAAAACCACATCGGCGATTACGTGTGCAGACTGTGCAAGGAGCTGTACGAGGACGCGTTCGGGCTGGCGCAGCACCGGTGCTCCCGGATCGTGCACGTGGAGTACCGGTGCCCGGAGTGCGACAAGGTGTTCAACTGCCCGGCCAATTTGGCGTCGCACCGGCGCTGGCACAAGCCGAGGCCGCCGAAAGATGTCGCCGCCGTCGCCGTGGCCAAGGAGGAGAAGGCTGCCGGGGAGGGCGAGATCGAGGACGGCGGGGGCGGGCAGCAGTTTCCTTGTGGGGAGTGCGGGAAGCGGTTCCGGAGGGTGGCGTACTTGAGGAAGCACCAGGCGGTGCACCAGGTCGACTGACAGCGGTTGGTGCCGGTCCGGCCGATTGCGAGGTTGCCGCCGCGGCTGTGGAGGCCGCCGCCACTGCCCCCGGTCTGCGGGGCGCAATCTTCTTCGGTGCATTTCGAACGGTACGTACCGAACGTCGCGTGGTTCTAGTCGTTATCGATTCTAGTCGTTTTTCTAGTCTTTTTTTTGATAGTTTTTAGTCATTTTTTGTCGTTTTTACTAAGTTCTAGTCATCCGGTCTAGTCACTGAGATTCTAGTCAGTGGGATTCTAGTCAGATTTTTTTAGTACAAATTCGGTTTAGTTCCGTCTAGTCAACTTTATTCTAGTCTTGTATGTTTTTAACCTGTAAAAAAGTCTACGGTATGCCCCAGTATCGGGTTACAAAGAGACAGACCTTTTTTTTGGTTTTGATTTTTCAGAAAGATGTATTCGTGGCAAAATGGCCTGGCTCGTAAACCCCCCAATAACCATTTGATTTTCATTCTATGTATACTAAACAGTTGATTTTTTGTTGATTTTTGTGACAAAAATGTGTATTTCCAATTCGAATACGACCGAAAATGGATACCTATTTTTCTCACAATTCCAACTATTCGAGGAAATTTACAAAATAATTGAAGTAAATTTGATAAAAACAAGTAAACTTCAATACAAAATTTCACTATGCTTTACAAGTCAGAATTATTTTTTTGAAAAATCAAAAATGTTCAAGTTTTTTCTTCGTAACCTCATCCGGGGACATATTGATGTATATGGAAGTCTTTTACCTGACGTCGGTTTTGTCATCGGTTCGTAATTCGGATTTCTCAACTTCTGAAGGTTCGTAATTAGTATATTACGTAACTCGTGTATAAAGAACAGTTTTATTAGATAGTTCATGTTTTATTTGGGCGAGTCAATAGAAGCCTCAATGCACATGTTGCATTCGACTTTTTACGTTCAATTCCATCATATTCATAATGACACTTTTTAATCTGCGTTTTTTGAGAAAAATTAATTAATCAGGATATTTCACCCTACTACCGTTAAAATTACGCGCATGGATGAAAAATTTATCAAAACCACTTTTTTTTCAAACGTCAGTAAGGTTGATTCTTCGTTTCTCTGATCAAAATGCTTAAATCTGACATTTTTGACATTATTCAAGTGACATCGGAAAAGTTTACTTTTTCTGCCACCTACAATTTTTTCATGGGATTTCATGATTCATCAACGTCAATCATTAAACTTGAACACAAAATATAAAACAAGGACTCGGATTGATCCATTTACAGGTTAAATTTTGTTACTTTTCCGAATTTGTTAACTCATTATTGCCATAAATAAATGCTAAAGCGATACTCCATATAGCTGCGCTAGTCAGACAACACTTTCGCAATGAAAAATAACGCCTTTTCTTCCCATATAATATGAATAATATACAAATTTTACATTCTTTTATAATAAATTACTATTATGAAGCAGAAACCTTCGTAAAAGAAAGGTCTTATGTGATATTATTTGTTAATTTCTTAGGTGTAAGTCGATTTTCCAATCAAAATTATGTAATTAGTGATACCTACTTAGGCCCGCTGTCTTTTGACTTGTAGTTAAAATTTATCTAAAAGTTATGATTCTTATAATAATGTAAATCAACATTTTTAATTTTCTGGACAAAATTTAACTGGAAGATGAAAAAATCGGGCCTTGGTGGTAATCTTTTTAGATGATAGGTTTATTTATGGGTTTGCATTTTCCAAAATACGCGTACTTTTGAGTGCCAAATTCCGAAGTTCGTGAAATATGTATAGTAACGTGTAGAATGAAGCTCGCACGGCGCTTTTACGTTTTCTCTCGACGGATAAAATGATTCTCCCTGTACTTTAGGTTTAGTCGCGACACAGTGCGGGCGTGGGAAAAAGTTTGCAATAAGCTCCAAGCGGCAACTTAAATACCGCACTTAAAAATATTTTTAAACGGAAATTTCCTTTTCTATCGGTCTTATAGTTTTTCGTTTCGTTCTTTTTGTTTAATTTATATGCTTGAACGAAATAATTTATGAAAATTATGATAATTCGTGAAGTTGATTCGAACGATGCCATTGTGAAATCCGTACCTTATAACTTACTTGTACAACTTTTTTTAGGATGTAAAGATGAAATCTAGCCGTATGTAATAATTGTTCATGTGTATCATAAATTCGGAAAATTCACAATTTCTAGTCAAAAAACTAGAGTCATGTCCTCGATGTGGGTCTATGTTTTATAAGTCATTTAAAATAAGACATTTTCTGAATAGATCACAAAGGGATTTTATGCCAGTCTTACATTCATATTGCTCAAATAATGTAGCAGTGTCTATACGTTGAGTTACCCCATAATGTGGCATTATTTTTGCAATATGGTGTATTATAACTTACCTTAGGCTAAATATCTGTAAAAATGTATTAATATTTGTAGATTTTTAGTAATTTTAGAAATATCATATTATTTGATTTATGTGAAATATTATAAAATTATTTTGGTTCTTTTTTATAGTAACTTTATTTATATTGTAAATGATACTTGAAAAGCGAGTGAAATCTAGTCATGATTTAGTGAGCTACAGGCACAAATTCGGATTGTATAATTTTTCTAGTAGTTTAGAGAAATTATCACCAAAAATTCTTATAGTTTTGATCTCAGCCTGTAGACGAATTAGTTTATAATAAGAAAAAAATGTAAATTTTTGTATAAAACGAAGCATTCGAATGTAAATAATAACTTAATTATTAGAGTTTATTATGATTATAATTATTGATATCATTACCTAATGTATAGTTGTATGTACTGATAAGAATAATGATTACTAATTAAAAATATAGTTAAGTATAAATTATTATTAGAAGCACTGATGTAGACTTATTAAGCTTTGTGTGTTTATTTTATGGAATAAATCGTTTTACGGATTTCGCTGTATCATTTTTATACCTTGTAACGGGTTGAAATTTGTGAATGTTTGTGTGAAAGACAGAAGTTCAATTCTGTCTCAAACATTGATTTCAAAGAGTGAAAACTGCACGAAGACGCCCACAATCACCGTCACAACACGAATAGACGCGGGGAAATTGATCAAATCCCTGAGAAATTCGTGAAAACCACGAAAAACCGAACGAAACACAAAAAATCTGAGGAAACGATCCAATCTAACCTCACAAACGCCGAAACTGACAGCAACGATTAGCAAAGACGCGAACCGCTGATACTACCAACCCAGAAGTGGTAGTTCGAGGAAACTCCAACAGATGGCGCCACCAGTTGTACGCCGCCCCCATTGTAATTTCACCCGAAAATAAAGGCCCTGAATTACAGATTTTCAAAAGCTTGGACGGAGCTCGTCTCCGGCTTCGCTCAGCCTGGCTTTGTGCCTGGTTCGTCCGTTATGGCCGATAGGTCCTGGTGACCTGGCTGAAACCGACATTTTCCTTTGGCATCTGCCTCTGGTGATTTAATCTCGGACGGGGTAACGTCCCCTAGGAGGTTTGACCTCTGGCATGGTATTTCCTGCTTTGCCAGATTTGTTCTGAGCCACCATTTTGAATTTAGTTTTTGATACGAAGTTAGGTTAAGTTTGAGAATGACAGTTTGTCTGTCTATTCTATTCTGGTAACTTCTGTAGTTACTTGTCAGTTAGATTAGAGTTGGGTTTCACACCGCGAAATCATTTTAGGTACACACACTGTACACGATGACACTCACACGGGGACAAATGAGAATTACAGTTTCCTGTAATGGGGTTTGGGCAGTGAAATTGCTAACAACGATGATGTCCGCCATGTTGAGGTCTGACCCGGAACGTCACAGTATTTTGGGGTTATGTCACGATGATTAGCCGCCATGTACGAGAGTTCCCGCTCCTTCGAAGAAGATTTTTATGACTTTTATGAAAGTCCCGTAGTTGGATAGTTTTGTTAATTTGTTCAATGTAAAATAGTTAGGTTAGGAATTAACTTTAATTTGAAATACCGTTCGCGATAAACCTATTTAGCCCTGTACTGATAGGTCAGTTTGAATAAACTTGTTAAAAATCCCTGGAATTCACGACTATAGAGTAAACCCGATAGGCATAGTTTTTCTTTGTTTTTTATAAAAACAAAGTGGCGCCCGAGATCCGGCTTGAAAGAGAGTTAACTAAAGGTAAGGCGTCACAACCTATACCCAACGTTCAATAGCGAAAGTGAACATACCAATATACAGTGTTGGCTGATCTTAGTAGGAATTTAAATTTATCGTTTTCTATGAAAATCCAGTTATTGAGTGCATTGCATATTTGTATCTACACAAAGATCAAAATGTTAATTAAGTTGTGCTCTATGGTTGTGCTAATTAAATCAACAACAGAAAAGCAAATTTACAAAACCCCATCAGATGTGCAATTGAGTCGTAAGTGATAAATTAAAGTCAGGGATGTAATAAAATAAACAATTTAATAATTCGCTGTATTTTGAGCAGCCCTGTATAATAGGGGGTCGAAATGCGTTCAAAAGGTAGGCCACCAATAATACACCAAAGCTAGTGAATTGCCTATTACAGGTTCCTATCATATCTAGCTACAGGAAACGATAACAGGTGACACCACCACCCAATAGATGGCTCTCTCAGCTGCAGCGGTAACTTGCATTATTATTGTTCCGGTTTTTACAGAAATTTGTATCAATTTGTATAAGTAATCAATCTTGCGGCCTTTCGGTAAGATTTTCTTATCGATGAACCCCCGAATACGTTTAACACATATTCGAAAAATCATATCCTTTGGAGATATGATTGGGCACAATCGATGATATAATCTCACCGCAGAACTTCTGGAGACCGCTGATAAGTCCGGATCCATCGTATCCGGTATGGGACTCGTAAAACAGTTACTTGTTATAAAGTATCGGCCGTGTTCCATAAATAGGCGCACACTTGCCCGGCAATAAAAATCTAAATGAATGGAATGTGAATAAAATAATATGCGATGTACCCATGAAATAGGGAAATCAAAGAAGATTAATTACACGAGGTAACGTAGGAGTGGGAAGCTACAGAGATACCAACATCCTCTCTTGTCACTTCCGCTACAAAATGTTTTAATAAATGTGGAAGTAAAATCCCATCAACTCCTTCGCTCGCTCGGACAAATATCAAGCACCATCGCGAATTATTTGTACAACAGAAAAATTGAAACTCGTTATGTAAGAATTTTCGCTTACTTTGCAATTAATTCTGGGTTAGTGTTTAGCAAAATCTTTAGGTAAATATTATTCTTAGGTAATTCTATAAATACGAGGTTTCCAGCGAAAGTACACTTCACCTTCGATATACATACAGAACGCGTTAATTCGCTACCAAGTTTTCAGAAATCAGACAAGCTTTCCCTAAGGGTGCAAGGTAACTTCAAGTTATGCCGAAAATGCAGAAATGCGTTTGAAAACAATTTGGTTTCGATTTTCCCTGAAAGATAGCCAAGATACGACCCTGGTATTTGGTCGAAATACTTTTTGAACGCGCGTGCTCCATTTATCGGTCTATCGGTCTAATTTATTGTCCGCGAACGAGATCGATGAGCTCAATAATTATTGCAGAGTTCAATGTTCACTCCAAGGCCGAAAATCGGTCTGCGGAAATCCGAAATTGGGTCTCACGACGTTGCGTAAAAATGACCGGGGTAATATAACGTAAAAATTTATTTTCACTCGAGTTCCTTATGTTCCTTTTGTGAAAATAGCAGATGCATCTTTGTGAAAATAAACGGGACGGGGTTAATTCGTACCGGACTCTAAAAATAATACACAAAAATTACGAAATCTCTTCCGTTTTCTTCATAAATGCACAGATATCAACTGCATCCGAATTCAAATCGGAAATGTATAAAAATTATCATGTTGTTGGTTGCACTACTTTCGAGATATCTTTCCGCGAATTGCGCTTGCACTTTTCCGCTCAATTCAAAATATTAATTGATAACATTTTCGCCTCTGATTCATCTCGCCTTTTCATCACGCAATTTCATGAATGAATAAAGTAGCGAATGAATGAAATTATAAATAGGTCTAATTAAATAAATAATTAATGGGGCCATAAGATATAATGTGCCACATAAAATAAAACGCGATTAGAGATTATTCCTTGACACAGGAACAATAATGTGGTGGTGGGCAGTCTGCGGCTAAAGATAAAATACGTCCATCCTGATTGAACCGAGAATTTGTTAAATTATTGCTATCAAAAAGCGAAAGTCACTTTTAGAATAGTCGAGTGGGGCCGTTCGGTTTATTACTATCATAGTACCTAATCAGTGTCGCGTGTTAATAAATCCACCCCTTTCATTCCACTTTTATTTATATTTTAACTACTTGGGCATGTCGCGTAGAGTCGTGGGCTGGTACTTTTCGAAAGGTGCATTACCGACAGATTGATACACCCACATCCTGTTCAGTCGAACTATTTATAAAGACCATATAATGGCAATAATATAGTAGAACGGCATAAAAATACGTAGGTAATGAGGATTTATTTTCGAAAATACAAGTTTTCTTCCAACGTCAGCAGAGGATTACTAAAGTTTGACATTTTTGACGTAGGTAATTCAAGCGGCAGTAAAATAGTATACTCGAATTGTCACATCTTGGTTATTTTTTGACAAGAATTAATTTAAGGTTACATTTTAAAATAACTTCCAATTCAATGGTATTATGGAGATATTATTAATGATTACGCGCTCCTACACATACCTATTTTTATGGAGTCATAATGTACACTAAGCGTCAATGAAATCGGGACACCTCGAGTAGCTGCGCCGATATGTAGGCAACCGATCATACACCAATTTGTGGGCTGGCGTGAACGGACTTTGTGCCAAAGCCGACTGGATATGTTCTGACAGCTCAAAAATTTGTCAAAATATCAACCTTTTCACTTGAGTTTTGTGGAAAAAATCGAATAAAAAGTGTTTATTTCCAATTAATTCATGGATATATTAGCGTGCTTTAGTAATATTTGTGTCGATGAGTGCTTGAGTGCTTCAACTGTGATTGTATTGTGAATTGTGATTAATGGCAAAAATTGTTGTTATTCAAAAAAGCATTAGGATCCGGCAGCAACCAGATCTGAAGACACCAATATTCGCAGCCAAAACAGCTTCGGCAACACATATAAGAGCAACCAAAATGTTACCATTATAAAATAAATACTACGAACAAATTTAATATTGAAATAATAACTGCTCTTTATTTTTACAATTTGAGGGCATATGAGGGTGAAAAGGTAGGAGTGCCTCTATTCAGGGACCAATAGCATCGGCACTGGTAATTATTCTCTAATCATTTCTTATGAATTGAAGAGATTTTCCTTCGATCTTGAATACATTAGTTTCATTTCAATAATCTGTGAAAAAGAAATCTTTATGTAAGTAAATGATACGAGTTTACTTGCTCAACCTTTCTCACACGCTTGCGCAGAAATTTGAAGAGGAAGAGGCACCAAAAGAGGCTTAAAAACTCTCAGTATCTTGAAAACATAGACATCATAAGTATGGACTTGTGATTGAATCCTTCATATTGTACAGCACTCATCAACACAAAGATCACTAAAATTAACTCGATTTTCCGTGAATTATTTGTAAAGAAACACTTTCTACTCGATTTTTGTCACAAAACTCAAGTGAATAGTTTGACATTGTGACATATTTTTGAGATATCAGCAAATATCCAGACGCCTGTGGCAGAGCCCGTTCACGCCGGCACTAAAATTTGATGTATGTTTGGTTGCCTAAATCCGGCGCAGCACATCGAGGTGTCCCGATTTCATTGACGCTTAGTGTACGGCACTTTTTGGGAGAAAGGGTATGTTTTTCCAAGCGTGTAGGAATCGTTTTTGATGAAAAATTCAAAGTTTTGACAAAAGTGTCATCTTGAATCGTATTTCGGATAAGAAAAGAGAACAAATGGATAAAAGGGCACACAACTATAATAACAAGGACAGTTTGTTTAGAATAGCTACAATGTGAGTACATTTATATTTAATTTTATATAAAATATTCATGTTTTCATCACCTGAAATCGATCTTTTCTCGTGAAATAAAATAGCTTACATTGTAGTCCTCAAGAAAATAGGTGCGCGTATGTAAAAATATCACGATAATACACAATAGTTTTAAAGTCTAATCTGAAACGGATTCTGGTAGAAAAGTATGCAACCCGTCACATTTTGAGCGTCCCCTTAACAGCACTAATGGTGAAAAGACATTGTTTTCGACCACGTGTTCAAAATTGTAATCGAGCCGCTTAGCGGCGTGTTTTGTAAATGACGAGTGCGGCAATATTTTCCGCCACGAGTGTTTTATACTATTACTTTATCTATTTGATCCAATTTGCAAGAATTTCCAATTTTCAACTCAAAACGAATAGTAATTTGAGGTGAATTTGTCTCATTTCAATAGATCTCATTACTTTTATTAGAAACTTTACAATACTTCTCATTTTATATTAATTTTAAATAATTTTCTCAGTTATTTCGTACTAATTTTGTTGATTTTAAAGTAATGTTTCTAATTTCAAGACTATATTCATCAATTTCTCTGGTTTTTATACCAATTTCCGAATCAATTAGTTGGGAGAATCAAATTTTCTATCAATTTCTCTAATCTCAAACCAAGTTTTATATAAATCCTTTAATTTCAGATTTATTTTGATAGGTACATACGTAATTTGCTTAATCGAACCGTGTATTGTATTAATTTCAACTAATTTCCCAAATTTCAAGGTATACCTCACTAAATTACTATGAGTTTTCTTATTCATGCACAAATTCCCTATTAATACCTCTAATGCCATTCGACCCCTTCTAATTCCATAAATTCTTCAATTTCACAGTAAATTCAACTTGGTAATTTCTGTAATTCTACACCAATTAAGTACTTACTTATATTATTACTTACTTATATATACCTGAATTACATTAAAAAGATAATAAGACTTATTAAACTCGCATAATTTCATTCATTCAAATATAGTCCCGATGATTAGTAATCAGTCTTTCCTCGGTAATCCTGTAATCTCTACTAATTTCTCATTATTGACCCAATTTATAATAATTTCTAGAAGATAAGATTTTCCAGAATAACCCTAAAATATTTAAGCGCTCAAATTTCAGATAAAATGTCTTTAACCTCTCGCGATTCGCGTAATGGAACACGCGGATGGTTTTAAGTACACCTTCGGGACGTGCTATTTATAGAGCACATTGTGACCATTAACGCCGGTTCAAATAGCCGGTGCAAGTCGCCGATTAAACGCGATCTGATCGAACCCCGTAAATTCCTGAATAAAATCACATTTTCCTCACCAAAAATTCCATAAAACTTAAAAACGAAAGACCAAAGACCGGTTACTTAAACCCTCGACACATATTTACCCGGCGATGAGAGTACTGATAACGCATTATTTCGTGTGCTCTTCTTCCTCTAATCAAATCCCGCATTTCGAGCGATAAGAAAGACACCACCATGCCTTCCTCACCAGTATAACCACGTCAAATAGGCGAGCGTGCCTCTGAAATTCGATCAGCGTTCCGATTACCGCCGTGAAATGAATCCGCACAAATCCGCGATTAGTACCCGGAGTCTCCGGTTCTCGAAGAGTACCGGATCCCCCGGAACGGATCGGGGCGGACGAGGCCGGCCCTGCACCGAAGGGCTCCTCGGACGGCCCATCCAGCCTCGAGCCGGACGGAGGGTATAAATAGAGGTCCCGGTACCGGACGGGCCCCATTCCGTCGTGTCGTACTGCGAAAGCGGTACCCATTTCTCTCGGTCCGCGCTTTGGCGTTTCGCGTGTGGTTCTCGTTTCGATTTCGCCGCCAGTCCGCAGATTCACTAGATTAAGGATGCACTTTATACGGAACCGGCACCACCTGTGAGTACTTTTCGGAATTTTATTGGCTTTTTTCCTTTCCAGCTGGTGGGTGGTACTGGAATTGCGGTGATTGAGTACCGAGGGATTTCGGGGCTTGTAATTATTGATGGGTCTCGAGACATGGGGGCCTCTCCTCTCTCTTTCTTTTTGGGTGCGATTACATTGACCACCCCGTAAATCGCCGTGACATTAACGACCGGTAATCACGCACTTTTCGGCGATTATCGTGCATTGGGAGGCGAACTTTTCGAGGGGAATCTTCGACCGCTTAATTTATATTCAATTATTTTAATTTGCGGTCGAATCCCTGGAATCTTTAATGAATTATGTTAAAAGTGAAATATGCTGAAATTGCGCGAAATTATGATGATTTTTTAATCAAGAATTCAAGAAGCGGACAGTGATGTCAAACTCGGTGGATAATTTTGGAAGTTTGAAAATTATGAAAAATTGAATAAATTCGCCCTTCATCGTGTGAAAGTGCTAGTGACGTGAGGTTCACGTGAAGGAATTTTTTTCCGAAACAAGAAACGACAAAACGATGTTATTTGTCAATTTTGGATAATTTTTTCCCCGTAAAACTATTCAAGAAAAATGTGCCAAAAATGCAATAAATCTGCATGAGAAACGTCTTTACAATTAGCAGGATAATTCTCCTAATGAATAAGTGAAAAATCCGGGAAAATCTTCACTTTCCAGATAATCTAAAAAACATAACAAAACTTAAATACGGGCAAAATTGGATAATTTTTACCATAAATTAAATTTTTTCACTCTCCAAAATCTGTAAAGGAGTTTTACAAAAAGTAGGTATAGTAGGAAATCACAAAATGCAATTTTATATGAGCAATTTGTTCATAGTGTGTAAATAATGTCAACTGAATTTTTTTTCAATATTTATTATGGAACCCCCGATTTCATAATCAAACTTAAAGTCCACTGTAGTTAAGTATGAGTTAAAGTGAAATGAGACATATCACAATAAACGTCTCTTTTATTTGTCACACTCTGAACTCCACTTTTACTAAACTGCCTTCAAATTCGATTATGAAAACGGAATTTAAAAAAAAAAACGAAATTAAACCTAAAATAAGAATGAAATCTGGAAAAAGTCGTGATTTTTTCGGTTTCTGGGCATATCTTTCGGTCTTTATAGCTAGTTTTGAAAGTTCGTGCAGCAAAAAACATACTAGAAAACTGGAATGAGAACTATACAAATTTCCGTTTTCCAAAAATCACAATTTGATCAGATTTTCCTCCAAACGCCGGTAAAACAGGAAATTACGAGCGATTAGAGGAAGGAAACGTCAGGTGCTGGAAATAGACGGGGTGGGTGGCTATTCACCTCGAATTCTTTTCGCCGATTGCCGGCGTCGTGCATCAGTTTGTTTAGTTTGTAAAATCTGAATCGCTAATAAAATATACTCAAACACCTAGTTATCGCCGGAAATTTGGAGAAAATCCAGAAATTCCGGCTAATTTCTTACGCGTCATTCGTCATATTGACTCGGCAAATTCTGGTCGATTTCTGCCCGACTCGAGAGGAACAGTACCGTTGACTTCTCGAGCACGGTGTTTGCTTTAGGTAAACACTAAAGGTCGCTACCGGTCCTCGTGTTATCCATCTTTAGGTGCATCAGTCCCAACACTGACACCTGTTGCGAAACCCTTGGCTCTCTTACATCACGAGTGCATAAAATGGCTTTTTTCGTTCTCAAATGAGTAACTGGATTTTTTTGGCGGTCGAAGACGAGAGTTCCGGGTTTCTTTTGAAGAAAAACGTTTGTTTAATGACGACTTTTCAGTCGATCCAATCGTGCGGAAAATCTAAACGTTTTAATGGTCTATCGGCCGGACAAATCGTTAAAATTCATTAAGGACTTCTTAGTCATTGTTACAGGGCGTTCATAAAGTGTCTAGTTCTGATTATAAGACGGTAATGGAACGACTCGGGTCGTGGACCGTGAAACTCCAGGTATACAACATACGTAAGCGTGTATAACATAAGTGATTGTGGATGCAAAAACGTTTGATTGGATGCAAATTTTCTATGGTTCGCTCAATTAGGATAATTGCCGGCAATTATCTAAAAATCCTCTCGGTGGCCCATTTCGCAGAAATCAGTTTTTGTGCCCTCGGGCAGAGCGAACGTCTTTATACTTTGAGCACATAACTCAAAATCCCAAATTGGAGGGTCCTTGGTAATTATTTATTACTTGTCGTTTTTATTTTAGAACGGAATCAATAACAAAATACAAGTTGATTCCTTTTTGTACAACGCTTAATGCTGGTATCGAAAAATCAAGAATACATATAATTAATGACAGATAAACTACAGGGTGTCACTTTTTCTCTATTATTTTGTAATGACGAACTAACAGGATTTTAAATTTTGTAAGGATTGATTGCAGTGAATCAGAAATAGACACAGACTTAGAAACTAACAATTTTGTTTTTTACTAATGTTTTCACTTCTGATTATCCTCACATTAGCTACTTGGAAGTTTGACTGTGACAATTTCTGATTGAAAGAATTCATAAAATTCACATTCACATTCAAAATTCCAACTCCTTTTGGGTCTTGAACGAATTTTACAAAAACATAGAAGCAAACACAGAAGCATAACATAATGAAATACATATTTAGAATCAAGTGTTTATTGAGTTTTCTCCGGTAAAACAATATCCTTTCTTTCAACAAGTTTCTTAGCCGGAAAATAAGTTTTCTAAAAAAGTTCATTTCTATGTACGATCGAGAAAATTTCACATGAAGGGAGGCTATGATTATCATTCTCTCTCTATCATTTTATAGAGAGAAAATGATATAGTCACAGCCTCCCCTTATGTGAAATTTTCTTGATCGCTCTGTATAAACAGAAAACTGAGTGCTAAAAATGTAACCTTATCTATTTTTAATAAAAGAAGGGCACAACTAATTTTAATACCAGAATTTGTTGGTATAAAAAGTCGGTGTTTCAAAGTCATCACTGGATTTAGTTAGTTATTACAAATTATAACACATTCATAAGGAACCAACAAATTGTTAGTGAAATTAAAAAAAAAACAAGTTTCAAAAAAGATTTGGGTGCATACTTCTCGTATTCTCATAATTGGGAAAGAATCAAAGGTTATTTTTTTCCTAAAACTCTTTCTTCAAATATGGCCCTTAGGTCTTGAAATTGAACAAATTGAACAATTTGAAAATGCATAAAATATGAAAATAATTACTGCATAAAAAAAGGAGTAAAAATTCAAAATATTCTTCCCTTCATGGCATGACATAATGAAAAACTCAAAAAGCAGTAAATGCGTCTTTGTTACATCTTGCGGACATATTTGAACGAAAAATCGGCCTTACAGCGTTTGTTGGTACTATATCGAATCACCATGTATGCCATGCACCATGGTAAAGTTATTCAGTGGATTTTTTCACACGAGGTTGGGGTTGGAATTCCCACAGTCAGTGGTTCGATTCTCGGTTTGTGCGTCGTCGTGGAGCAGATTTGAATCCCATCGAGTCGTGAAAAAGGCTTCTATTCGCCTCTGCGCTCCGCCGGATGATATCGCGTTTCAGTTTTCGGTTTTTTACCACCGCAGTCCCTCTGCAGAAATCCGCTCCGCGTGCCCACCGCACGGCACTCGGCAGGCATCTTCTCATCTATTCTCTCTTTACTTACTTCTCGGTCTCGGCGATGCCGCCAGACGCCCAAGGTCACGAAGAATCGTCCTCTCCTCGTCTGTGAACGTGCACCACAGACCGCACAATCATTTTGACAGTCCCCCAATTTTAAACCACCATCATCGAAATTATTATACAGAGTGGTTCATAACCAATGGTACACAGGCCAAACTTACCTAAGTAGAATGGGTACCTACTTACCTAGTATGAAAAGTTTCCAAAGCTTTAACCAAAGGTGCTGTAATTTTTTAAATTTTTTTCATCGATTTCAAAAAATGAAGTACCTACCTTTTGATGGAAAGAGTTTTTAATGCTTTATAAAATATGGGTTCATCAATTTTCTTCTTTCACAAAAATGGTAGTTTTGCCAATGCATGGTTATACCGCTATCTTTATTATGACATGTCTGACACCCAGTGCAGTATACCACAGTGTCAATTATGAACTTTGATTATTTTGCAGATTTATTTCGAATGCAACAGTAACCAGTAACTCATTATCAGCAGATCGATTTTACTCAAACCGGATTCTTAATTGAGCCGCTTTTTCTCGCAAGAAACTTCAAAAACTTCAAAAATATAATAAAGTACTCTTTCTATCACTCAAGTGGTAATTTTATGAAATCGGTCAAAAAATCAAAAAGTTACCTACAGCTCTGGGAACTTTTCATATTACACAGCGTGTATCCAAAAGTAAATATTAACCGAACTACAGGGTGTTGAAATGAACATTTTAAAATAGTTTTTATAAGGAATTTTTCATGTGCACTTCAGGAAATAGACTTTTAATAGTACTTTAAGACAGAGAATCATAATTTTTGGTCAATTTCTATCAATAAAATTACAGTCAGATTAGCTTTGTAATGAGGAACCAACTAGGAATTTAGAGTTGTTAGGTTTTGTCATGGTTTTGTTACTAAATTAATCAAAATGTTGCTGTTGGCAAAAATATAAAAATAGTAGATTTTGACATGGATTTGTCACTTAAATCTTTGCCAAAACGAACTCATTTCGAATAATTTACAAATATCCTCGATAAAACAAGGGAAAAAGCACACAACAAAAGAAAAGGCACATCACTGAATTACAAGGAAGTAGAAAAAAATGGAAAAAACTAATTACAGGCCCTTGTGGCATAGTTTTTGCGGATAATCTTGAGAAAAAGTTGAGGAGAAATATTTTAACGGAATTTGAATTTTATAAGATAACAGAAAAATATAGACATGAAGTTACATATTTCGTTGAACAAAGAACTGGATACGTTCGAATAGGTGAAAATTCAAAGTTATTCAAGAATGACAGAAAAAAATAGCTAACCCAACTTTTAAAAGCCCAACCAACAGCAAACTTCAGGGTAAAAAGTTAGTGTTACAAAGCAAAAGTCATCACTAAAACTTCAAAATCTAGTTCCTCACTACAAAGTTACGACCAGTATAGTAAGAAATGATTATTCTCTGTTCGAAAATGCTCTTAGAAAAGAAGATTCTAAAATATTCGCCAATGTACCATTATCTAGGGAGAACTCTGTAGAATCAGCGAATTTCCTAGCAAAATTCACCTCCACGTTACGGCGTGGTTATTTTTAGTCGGATTATTCGGATATGTGTAACAGTCGTTAAACTTCGCAGTGCATTGGAGGTTTGTTGAACCGTCTGCAAGTGCAAATTATCGAATCGGCCGATGAAATAGTCTTTATTATTAAACTCTCGCCCGAATTCCACCTTTTCAGCTCATTTCGAGCGCCAGTCGTCGATCCTTGAAACACATTGATGGATCTGGTGGTCCGGGTCAGTCAACAACCCCTTCGAACCGATCGCATTTCTCGGACCATTAAAATTCCGAACCATCCGCAAGAAAGAAAGAAACGGCGACCGAAGCGGACCCGTCTTTTTCGTTGTCTTTCAAAGTTTAGACAAAATCCGACTTATTCGGTGTCCTCTTTCCGATCTCTCTAAACCTCAAAGCCTCAAACTGTCCCCCGAAAAATAATTGGACCTTCTGGTTTTCCGACTCGTCACTTCACGCTAACAAGCTCTATGGGTATGCCTAGTGACGTGATGTGCGTCTTCTTCGGGCCTCGATCTTTTGTCGGCAAAGATGATGGATTTTCTCGAAACGAAAAAACGAGAAAAAAATAACCGAGATATGGAGAAATAAAATTAAATGAACCGAGCGACGAGCTTATTGTTGTAATTCGTGTCTGCTCGTACGATTCGGTCGAAAGTGGAAGTCGCGGTGGTGTTCTCGCGCGCTGTAAAAGCTTGTAGCGCTTGTTAACTTGGGCAATTTCTTGCGACCACCAGATTGTGATCTTCGAAATCACCTGAAATTACCGACCGAGGACGCGCAAGCCTCGAGACTCGAACGCTTCTTTTGTAACAAGGCGACGGTGGTACACCCACATTCGAAAAACCGCCCTCGAGAAGTCTGGAGCGGTTTCTAAGAATCCATAGAACCGTTCGAGACTTAGTGCGAACTTTATGAACAGACTATGTATACATTTATCATACCGTGTGTCAATTTAAAAATTTGCCACCCCCCAATTTCCGCAAAGGATGGACTTCAGCCAAAAACCCCGAGACCGGTCGATTTTTGTATCGAGGGGGACCAAAAATGATGATAGATAGAACCCCACCCCACCGTTCGTGTAGCGAGGGTAGCAATCCTGTGCAGATTTTAAATAGGGAACATGGGTCGAGTGATACATCATTTCAAAGCATTTTTAATTCTCTACACAATGATGGTATAATTTTGAATTTTCAAGGACTTTTTTGTTTGGATCCAAAAACATGCGTAACGCCGATTCTCGTAAAGTATGGGCTTCAGCCAAAAACCCCAAGCACGTCGATGTTAGTTTCGATGGCGACCGAGGAAAGTAATGAAGAAAAACCAATCAATGGGGAACATAGGTCGAGTGACACATCATTTTAAAGCATTTTCAATTCTCTACACAACGGTGGAGTTATTTTAATAATTTTTGAATCCAGAGAGATTTATTTTCTAACCAAACCTAACCAAACCTAACCAAACCTAACCAAACCTAACCGAACATAACCGACGTTAACCAAACCTAACCAAACCTAATCAAACCTAACCGAACTCACCCGCCGTTAACCAAACTTAACCAAACTTAACCAAACCTAACCAAATCAAATTATGACATTAAATTAACATTGAAAGAAATATGTTTTTATGGACAATGGATGGTATGTAATTCATGGTTTGTCACCATTTGACATCTGTAAACTGTCACTTTATTTTACTAGTACAATAATGATTGTAGTTTTTGGACTATTTGAATACAGAATTCAATTTTGACGACGAAATTTGATGACTTAGAGCTAAGCAGACCACATATGAACTTTTAAATATTCAAAATGAATGTCTTCGAGTATTTTTGTTTTCAAGAAAACGCAGTTTACCAATAAATCCCATGCAAATATATGAGGCGCCAAACTGGACTTCAAATTATAGAAATAAAATGTTCCCGAATATATTTTTTTTCCTCAATGTTGAGTGAAAACTTATAAATTGCATGAATAAGGGGGAATTATGGATAAAATTCACCATTTGGAGAAAAGAAAGTAGATTTATTTTTATTTGGCTCCCACTATATAAATGCACACAAAATTCATATATTAGCACACTTTCTCGTTCCCGTTTAGGGCAACAGATGGCGCGCTCAGTATTTTCTCAATCTAGCAACAGTGTCCCCTGTCTAGTGACTATTAGTTGTCTTAACAGTTGACAGTCGTTCGCAAGTCAGGTAAAAGTTGGAAATGACTTAGGGATCTTGGATAATGACAAGTAAAAGTCACTAGAACGAGGACTTGCTGTACCGCGCCATCTGTTACGCTTTATAGGAACGAGAATGTAAGCTGATATATAAATTTTGTGTTCATTTAAATATTAGAAGTCGCATGAGGAATAAGGCAACGAACTAAAATAGATTTGTCTTTTTTTCTCTAAATGATGAATTTTATCAATAATTTGCCCTTATTCTTGTCATTTATCAGTTTTCACTTACCTTTGACAAAAAAAAAATATACTTGGGAACATTTTATTCTATAATTTGAAACTTTGAAAAGTCCGGTTTGGCGCCTCATACAAATAACATTATTTTTATAAAATTGGTGAATACACAATTCTTTTCCGAATGGTGGCAATGTTTCGGTTTTCGAAAATTTTATGACATACTCTCAGTTTGAATTTTCTTGTGGAATCAATCTTTCGAAATTGAGCACTATTATGCAAAAACATCTTTGAAATTAAATAAAAACAACTTTTCAGAAAATCAGAGAAAACAGTACAGTAAAATGGAAAAACAAAATCCAATACATTGGTTTATTTTGTCCATATTGTTCTCTATTGCATAACTATTCAAAAAATTAGTACTATAACAGTACAGAATAGGAATTTTCCCAATTTTACTTCAGTATACTTTAGATATTGCTCGAAATTGAATAGTACGGTGCGAGCGAAAAAATTTCACATAAAGGGAGGCTTTGATTATCATTCTGTCTCATCTGAAAGCTACTAAACGGGTAGAGAGAGAATGATAGGTAACCACAGCCTCCCCTTATGTGAAATTACTACACTGAAATTACAGTACATATGTACTGTCTTAGTGCATCTAGATTATTACTTTATTACTCAATACATTAATTTAATACTTAACTCCAGTTCCACGGATAACCCTAATGGACTTATCGAGATTCTTCCATTCTCCAGTCAATTAAGGCCCATTGTGCCCAGGCCCGTTGCCGCAGTCTTAAACGGCTCTCTCTCATCCCGTATTAAAAACGTCAGACGTCTCGAGAGTGTCTCAATAAAAAAGGGATTTAATACAAGAGGGGTGCGGCGTCGTTAACTCAAACAATAAAATCCTTATTACCATCACCTCTATCTCCATCACGTGAATAACTCTAGGGACTCTAGAGAGAATAAGAGATTCCGACGCGTCGACTATCCGATTTCGGCCTTTTTCTCCCTTTTACTTAATTATAATTTAACGTCCGCAATGGGGAGGGAAGACGCCGTCGTCTCGACTAGGCAACTACACACGAAGAAAAAAGCTCTACACTTTATGGTTGCAATAAATACCGCGCCACGACTCGCCTCCAGAAGAAGGTACTCGCCGGGTACTCCTATCTCATAACGTAATTGGTGGAGCGACGTAACCATAAAGTGAAGAATTCGTTTAGGACTCGTCGAGCAGACAGCGAGTCGCGTCCTCGAGATGTACACATTCATATTCCGAAGAAAAATATCGCCGATGACACTTCGCTGTTTACGTTGTCGAATGCTAATAACCTTAACGGAGTCGGAGATGGACGAGGCGCGCGACCTCCACTCACGAAAGCGAAATCGCCGAAATCCGTACCGTTATCGCGTGGAAAGCAAACGTGACGGATGGACCACAACATTGCAACGACCTTTCTTCGAAAATCTTTACATTGATCAAGAACTCGAAGTCTAACACTCGAAAAAACATACATTGTCTTCTAGTCTTGAGGCATCAAAGTACCAAAGAAGACAAACGAGGCACGAGGCACTTGCCACGATAAACCGTCATTTTACAATCGCGTTGACCTCCACTTGAACCTGATGGCGTGGACGCAAATGTGCAACTCAGGTTCAAGAGAATAAAATTGTCACTTCTTTCGGTACCACCGAATCGGAATTTTTTGGGTATCCTCCATTATTCGAAACGAGAACCACATAGAGTACTTCGTATCTAGTAGCACTTGGAAAGTGCAGAATTCGCTCGAGAATTCGTTTTTATCTATACTAGTCGTAACTTTGTAGTGAGGAACTAGATTTTGAAGTTTTAGTAACTTTTGCTCTGTAACACTGACTTTTTACCCTAAAGTTTGCTGTGAGTTGGGCTTTTAAAAGTTGGGTTCGTTATTTTTTCTGTCATTTTTGAATAACTATGAATTTTCACCTATTTGAACGTGTTTAGTCCTCTGTTCAATGAAATAACTTCATCTCTATGCGTTCCACATAAACTGCGTTTCAGTTTTTCTGTCTCACGTTATAACCATTAGATAGAGAGTGACAGAGACATAATTCATGGCAACTCGATTGAATAATCATTAGTACATACACTGGGTATAGTTAATAAGATCTCAATCTACTAACATAATACCGATAATGTTCTGGGTCGGAGAGTAATCGGGAGGCAGTACCATCGGTTATCTCGAAAATGGTGATTCCGAGTCGTTGGCCTACTGTTTCGAACCATCGAAAATCCTGGGTGGTACTGTCTTACCATTCTTTAAATCGACCCGAACCCGAAACCCTCGTCTACTTCAGTGTATAATTACGTCAACTAGCGATCGTTTACGAAGAAGTTGCCAATCTCTTGTGGTTCCTTTTTTCGGTGACGGAAATTTATGCAGAAATCACACCATCAGCCCACATGGTTTGGTTTCCGGATCGGCTTTGTTTAGATTAGCTGCATGTTTCCATAAACAAGAAATATACCGGGAAACCCTAACCGACCCAAATGATGGTTCAGAGTACCGTCATCGCACTCGTAGATGTTATCAGAAAATTGAACCTCAAACCTATAATAACGCTAATAACGAGCGGTTTGGAAAAAGTGACGTTTACTTTGGCCTATACGTGTAGGTACTCGTACTCACCCATCATCCGATAGGCTGCAAGTAACTTATGAATGTATGGGGGCATCTCTCGGATATCTCCGGACGTTTATCCACCTCACGCACAAATTGCATGTTGGAAATTCATCTTATCAACGTTCGGATTATAAGTGTACGTGACTCGGATATTAAGAAAATGATAAACCCGGTGATTTAGGTGCCTCCGCGGTCGGTTTATGGAAGACGCGACTCGTGTGAGCTGTACCAACCAGTACCGATTTGAGCTTTCGTGATTGATACGAAACACGAAGTTAAATTTGTCCTAGAAATCAGGACCGTGAATGATTCGTTGATCCAATTCGCCCGAAAGTTGGGCAGGAAATTCGATCTTTTCGGTGATCAATCTGCGAGATGAAGTCTTCACGGACCTCCCGGATAATGAGAGGGTGCAGACTGATGTCTCGATGTGTGGTCCAGTCATCGTCAAGGTCTGGGTCGCATCTCGGTCAATGTTATAATGCGGTAATAATAATGTGGAAGTCGTTTCTCGATCTACTCGGATGAGCGCCTCCGAGAACCATTAAGAGTTCTTCTTCATGATAATGGAATAATCAAGAGTTTTCCCGCCTGTACTTTCTTCACGACGAGAACTGAATTAGATCTACCGACGAAATGCAAATGGGGTACGTATCAGATTTCCGATGGGAAGAGAAGATAGAGAAGTCTTCTTTTCGGAATTCGTGTATACTACGGCATGCGAAAAGGCGCAAAAAAAGAGGTGGATGCCCAGATAGTGTCTCGCTGCAGGTCGAAATCATATTTTATCTCCGCGATTGAAATTGATGTGCCCGTCATGCAATAGGAGCAGACGGCACATCCTTTGAACTCGCCGTAAAAACCTATAAAATTACAGAAAAATAAGCGAAGTTCCTTTTTTTTAGGGCGAGGCATAGATAAGGGCGAGGTGTGTAATTATCATTATCACACTAGTATTTTTTTCTATACTTTTTTCCGTGGAATAATACATGTCTTTTGAAGAAAGAGAGAGATTTCCAATATACTATAATTAACTTCTTTCAATTTCGGTCTTATCTAGGTAATCTAGAGGTTATACTTGTAAATTATCTAAAAAGTGAGCATATTCCTTTTATTTATCAAGAAAATCATTCTCTTACTTTGTGAGCTATTTTTCGCAATTCTGAGGAAGAAATCCAAATAAGTAAATCATTCTTCGTATTGATGCTAACATAAGAATGTTATGAGACTAACAAAGTAACAAACCATACATCAACGAAATCAACAGAACACTGATCTTTTCGCAATTTAGGGACTAAAAGTAACCACTTCCATTGCTCTTTCCCCAAGGGAAGAAAGGAATAAGTGTTACTTTCTGGTAAGAGAACTACAATCAAAATTTGAATACATTTTTTTTAATCATGAAAAATTCATTTTTTTGTTATTACCGCTATTTTTAGGTAGTAGATACATAATATACTATTTTATAATTTGCAAAATACGTCAAATGTCGAGTCGATTTCGAAATATTGATAAAAAATTATGAAAAACGATGAAAAACTATGAAACATGAATTTAGGCCTCGATAAGGCTACAAAATCATAGTCTATGACAAAAAAAAATATGTAATAAAGGTCATAGAATGGAGCAGTGATATACATATTTCATCATTGTATTTTGATTCTCAATGGAAAAGTGGCTCTTAAATGTTAAACTTAATCTTAATCCCTTCGGAAAAAGGGAAAATTTAGTCTTTCGGAGAAGGTACTAAAATTGACACTTTAGTCCCTAAATTGCGAAAACTTTTCCAAGAGGACAACTGCACCGCTTTCACCTAAAAATTAAGCGGAGCTTAATCCTTGACTACGATTGTTGACAACAATTGTTGCAGAAGTTTAAGTTCCACTTAAATTTTAAGTGAGAGCGGTGATTTTGACCCTAAGCAGATTTATTTAATTTTTGACAACTTTTACTGCTTTGAATGGATTTGCGCTGTAATGGCAGATGACATGGTTTTGACGTTTCCCGTTTTGGCAATGAAATTCCTTCACGTAAACCTCACATCGTTTGCAGTTTCATGCGATGCAGAGTGAAACGTGTTATTTTATTCAATTCCTTATCATTTCAAACAAACCAAAATCATGCCCTCAGTTTACCACTGTGAACACATTCAATTTTTGCGCTATTTGCGACTAATAAGAAGTCTTCATTAGGTCGAGTCAGTCAGCCTTTTAGTGCGGTTTATTATTACGTGCCTTGTGACCTGGATTTTCGGCATTGACCTTCCGTTCCGTGGACTCTGCGCGATACGAATATAGACGCGTTCTTCGCGCGATGAATGGACGCTTTCACGTCCAACATCGGTACTCGCATATGAGACAAACTATAGGAAAAAGTTGGATAGATAAAAAAGACCGCGGGGGTTACTCATAATAACCGGTAGATGCGCTCAATGGAGCGTCCGTGACCTGCAACCTCTTCCGACCATCTTCTTCGTTTTCCCAGCTCCCCTTCCAGATGGTACTGCATCGGCGGAAAACGAGAAAAAAAGCGGAAAGGCGCGTGACTCGTCGAAAGTTCCCAGAAACTCTCATCTGATAAAAGGACACATTTAGCTTAATTAAAAGGCAGACGCTTTTCGGGGACCCGCCAATAAATCACCGAGAGTACTCGAATTTCGTCCTATCTCCACTTTCATCAAATCGAGAGAAGTTCTCCCAAGCGCATTCTACCTCTTGAACGGTTTCTGTTCCCGATTAGACCCGAGAAGGGCTTAGGCTAATTAAATACGACTTAAGTATAAGTTTCAACACTCTCGGTAATCTTCTTTCACTTGCGTGTTGCAGGTGTCTCGAGTACTAAATAAAGTCCTCAACCGTACCTGCGACTTATCTTCCAGTCTTAGGTGAACCGAAAACGAGCTTCCCACTCGTTCAGAATTAGAACCGACTAATTCCGGGATTAATTAGTCTAATGAAATTATAAGGGCTCTCGCGATCGTAAATCCTTGAAACAATTATAGGTGATTATCGGATCATCACCAGGGAAAGACGTGTTCGATTTTTTTCACCCGTTTAAAATTCAATGTTAGCCGCATTTATAAGTCTGGCAATTAAAAAAGCCGAGAAAGAACTGGCTCACTCACAATACGTGCGGCCGTTGTAAATTACAGACATGGAACGTTCTTCGTCTTCTTCTTCTTCATACGTATAGGTACGTGCGATGGGACGTGAGTTACTTACACCTGCAATTATCGTATGCGGGACGCATTCCGTTGGTTCTAAGCCTCTTTCGGAACGATAATTAATCACCGCCTTATCATTTCGGTTTTGTGAAAAGGCGTTCGTGCGAGGAACGTCCTAATCCCCCGTATTAATGTGGCCCATCTTCGGTCCCCGGGGGTTTTAACGGAGTAATTTGGGCTTACTAAATGTGGGATTCGGTGGAACGGGCGATCCTTCTTCATTCAATTACTTGAGCGAGGAAATTTTTCACTGGCGTTATTGATGTGATCTCGTCGGATGAGGCACGCACAATGATAATCCGATCAGTCGTGAGTTCTCTCGAGGGATTATAATTTGTTTGAATTTTTATTTCGAAAACGGGCATTCTTCTCTGGGAATACCACCCAAGAAATTTAGGGTAATTTTTCAAGTCTAGATACAAACATTAAATTGAAGACTTTTGGTCTGACTTACTTTTAGTTTTTAGGACACATGTGATTTTCAATTACTTTCAGGAATCTTGTTGAATTTTGTCAAGAATCTTGGAATTCTGCAGTTTTTATTAAATACTTGGTACTTTTATACGCCAGAAACTTAGATCAGATAGAAAGACATTTTTGAAATCAGTTTGAGGAAAAAAGGTCAATAACTTTTGAAAACTATAAGAAAACAGATTTGTCTCAAATGAACACTTCTGAAATTTAGGAGTTTTCTTCAAACACCTATGTATTAGAGAATTTCTGGTATTTTTTCAAGTATCTCAAGAAAATTCTGGAATTTTCTATTTGCGAAAAAAAAATCTGGAATTATTTAAAGGCATTAGGAAACAAATTCATCTGAAATGCACATTTATGGGATTGTTGAGGGTTCTAAGAATTTTTCCTAAATTTCTGTATTTTACAATTTAAAATCATGCATTTGATCATCTATTGCCCTTTTTATGCTTACTTACATGGTTTGGATTTTCTGGGAGTTTTCTGTTTTTTTTGTGACTTCACAAAATTTCTGTGAATTATTGTAAATATTTCACAAATTTCAATTTTGTTTATTGCACTAATAAAAATTTCAGGCCATTCCACTGATTTTACAGTGGTACCAACTGTAAAATCAATGAACATTTTAATCTATATGTATATGTATATTCTTCTGGTATTCTGGTATATTCCAGTGCAAATGACTTGGAATTCCTCGGTAATTTTTCTCGAAATGGTCTTGGGGTTTTTAACCCCAGATGCCGACCAGACAAAAGTCGTTTCCGATGTGCACAATTACTGCGAATCTGAAAAGAGGTAACCATCATCGCCGGTGTGTGGCCTCCAGCAGCAACTGCAGGATAATTACGATTTTTAAAATATTCCAAACCCCGGCTCTTATTATTATTAATGGTCTTTACACAGAGGGACGTACGCCTCCTTATAAAGGACGAGACGCGAAATTAAAGTTCGATAATCCATTATTGTGATTGCGCTTCGTCCTCGACTCTTCAACGCAATCGATCGCGGATTAATCGTAAAATGCGAGCAATTATCGACTCAAACTGACCAAAAACCATTTCCGAACGCACGATCATATTTTTAGTTTGATGGCGTACGCTTTTATTGATAGTAAAAATTTATCGAAGGAATTCTTGAGATAGGTCGATTTTACTCCTCGGTATACGGTACGTAATTACCACCCGCATTTAGGTACTGTAATTCGAGTTAAAAAAATCTTTATTATCTACCATGATACATGACTTATTCAGGTAGGTTCCTAAAAGACTCGATCGATAATTAAGTTATCTTAATGGTTTGATGCTCAACCGAGAGAAAGTTTTCTCCGAAGAGATAAGCACTTTAGAAAAACGCCTAAACCTGGTATGTTATACCTTTCATTATAATTTAAGGTATCCGTTTGTGTGATTTTAATTAATCCCGTCCAACCCTATCTCCACTTGATTAGGTGAATCTACCTCCCAAGTAGAAAATCCTAGGCCTACCTTGTCGTCTAATTAGTTCCGAAGTGTTTCGGGTGGTGGTACCGATGGTGAATGAACCCCCTGTGTGTTTATTTAAAGCACAATGGACCGCTTTGTGGAGAGATTTATACCTTCCCCCATTTCGGACGAATTGTGGGATCCAAAATACGGACCGAATCGAATTTATCACGCGGACGTCACGAAATACATAAATCGGAATTAGACTCGACCGCGAGAATATCATTTCGACGAGTGATAAAGTTTTTATTTTAACCATTACGACTCTATCCGTGTTTAATTTCGCCACATGGACCCCGCGTCCGAATTCCTCGCTTTCTCATTCCCAAATCCGTTTATCTTTCGAATATTTCGATATTGAGTGATTGCCAAAGCAATAAGACTTTTTTAAATTCTTTCGTAAAATTACGGAGCTCTAAATCGAGAAATTATATTATTAATGGCGGGTAATAATCGTTAGATCAAAAAGGTAGAGCGCGGTGTTTATGGTATCCACGGCATCTCTAACAGACGTGTAGGTCGTAGATTTACTCGTACGTTATACGAACAGGTACTAATAAAAGCAGCACGCATCTGAGACAGTTATTAATTATACCGAGGGTTTTACGATGATGATATAAAAATTAGGTTGGGGTACTTCAAATTTCCATTAGGCACCTGATTTGACAAGCCAAGGCCCAAAGAGAAGAGCCTCTACGAATTTCTAGCAGTGAAGCAAATAGGCAGTAAAATCCGTCAATGGTGGTCCTTGTGCGACTACAATGGGCCGTACCGCTCTGAAGGTCTTCGGATTATGAAAAAAGCCGTAAATCATCGAGGAAGTGCTAGAAAGTCGCATTTTTCGCGCGAAACTTTAACGGGCGCACGTCATAATCACCATTCTGCACGTGGCATCATTAAGTACTGCAGGGTACCTCGGGTTTTGTCAAAGATTTTTCCGCCCGTCTTATCTGCTCGCTCGTTACGGAGGCATACAAATGATCCGCACGATAAAAACGTTATTTATGGCGAAGAGGCTCGACCGCATTGTAAATCATTGCTCGCTGGTACTTTGCAAGTGTACGAACGGTTTTTTCCGTCTTCCTCCTCTAACTGAAGCAAAAGGCATTCGGTATTCACCGAGTCCAAGTAGCAGCGATGAGTATTCAAATCGTCCATCATCCATTGACATTGAAAAATTCTAAAGTATTAATATTCACACGGTCCGTCCCGGTGGATTTGTTTGTTTTATCCCGTCGGTGATTGTGATGGGCGAAGGGCGTAATCTCGGGCATTGTGTGAATTCTGACGGATGACGTGGTCGTTTTCTCGAGGAATTTCCTCCAGAAGGTTCGTGTCGGTCGTACCTCTTCCTCTCCGGTGGAATGGTTGTGCATCTGGAACCACCCACGGCTTGCTCTCTCTCTCACCTAGATTAAAGCGAGTGGCTATATTAAGATCTACCGGTAGACACAAACCAGACGTTGTTACTGGAATCGTGTATACCGACCGCCGCTGGCTTTGCACTTAGGTAATCGCGGACCGCGTAATGTCGACGGATCCTCGAGGATGCCGCAAATCGTCACCTCGTCCACGTAGCGAAACCAAACGAGAGATGGAAGAGTCGAGACGAATCAATGGGATATTCTTCGTATGACAATAAGTAACGATTCGTTCAAACTCTTTGTTCAAACTCATTTTGAGTAACCACGTGACCCTCAAAGTACTTGAAATATTTGTCATTTTTATTACTGGTTGACAATGTTTTTCGATTGAATTTTGGTTTGCAACGTATAATAAGTCACATGGTGTTAAGCAGAAAATATCGAAACCACCATACCATTGTCATCGTGTTCATTCAAATACCTATACAGCGTTCAATTTGGAACCGTTTCAATATGGTCATATACAGGCTGATTTCTAAAGTATAGTATTTCCGCTACAGGGATGCTTCCTTATGTCGAAATAAGACAAAAACTTCTAATGAAGGTGGGTTCACAAAGGCTTGATAGATACAGGATACAGGGTGTCACGTTTAACATTTTACTACATTTTTCAGAGACATGACAACTATCATCGAGGAAAAGTTCGAGATAATGAAGAAAGCCCATCACATAAGCTCTCAGAGAAGTTTTTGTCAATTCTTGTACATATCTTCATTCATTCCAGAGATCTTGCGATTTTAGGGCAGCTGGTAGTGTATAGAATAAGTTAATATTTGAAGATTACAACTAAATATCCCCACAAACAGGGGGGCATTTACCATGAGACGGAAGATTGAGGTGCTAAATGAGGGGGACAAGGATGGGGGTAGATGCAGTTTCCAGTTTCTCAAAAACTAGCGAAAATTTCGGTTTGGGCCAATTGGAAGAGAATCCTCTTCTGTTGGCTCGGAATGTAAATTTACCTTTGAAAAGGCGATTTATGTTTGAGATTTTTAGATTATGAAAACAACCAATAACCACCACATTTCAAAGCTCAATTTGGGCCTCAAATTCAATTACAACCATGCTGTATTTATATTCAGACCCAACAGAAGAGGATTCTCTTCCAATTGGCCAAAACCGCATCGAAAAATTTTGCGCTAGTTTTTGAGAAACTAAATCCTTGTCTCTCTCATGTAGCACCTCAGTCTTCCGTCTCATGGGACATCCTCCCCTTAACTTAGGCGATTTTCCTATTTTTATAAACATTTTTACTTTTACTACTCTACTTTCTACTTTCGGACATAATGCCATTCGGTTGCAAAAAAATTCCAATTCAAGTCGTGACATCTCTGAAACATCATCAGTAGGTAGATGTGGGACTAAAAACTGAGACAAAAGCCTCTTAATGCAACCTATGATCTAACCTATTTTTTATCTAAAGTTTTTGGTTGTAATCGTTCAATTTTTGATTTTTTGTCCCTCGACCAGCTGTACTAAAATCGCAGTATCTCTGAAATTAACGAAGATACAAAAATCATAAAAAAATTTCGAAAACCAATATTTTGGAAACTTTTTTACGATTTTGTTGGCATCCCTCTGACAAAATGTAGTGAAAATGTTGAATGTGACACTCTGTATCTATTAAGCCGTTGTGGACTCATCTTTATAGGAACTTTTTTCCTTATTTTGACCTAAAAAGCTACAGGAAAGCGCTAGTGCTATACTTCAAAATCAGCCTGTAGAATAAGTCCGAAAGTAATAAATGAGGCAGATGGGAGATGCAGGAATCATAACGTAATTCAAGTTTGACAGACTGAGTTGTTGCTTCAAAAGCACCCTGGGGAGGACAGCCGGTAGCTGTTATCGGCATGAAATTTCGATCACTCTTCCCCCTTTCTGCAGCCTACAATTGATAAATTGAACGATTTCATCCACACTAAAGGATAATACCAATTACGAAATCGCTATGAATATCAATCGATTCTAACGCTTCCCTTCGGGTGCGGTCCTCGCTGTATAACGTTTCGAATCCCGCAAAAGAAAACGAACGCGGAATCGAAATCACGACTCGCATCTCAAAGAGACGTATACGAAACGCACTCTCGTGGGGGTTTTCGTATAATAAACGATAATCATTTACGACCGACAGGGTGACAGGTCTAAGTACCTTCGAGCCATTTCTGGGACCGGACGAGTCGTTGATGCCGGTACTTCTCTCGTATGTACCTGATATAATAATAATCCTCCGGTACTTGCGCGCTTACGATCAGATATATCATCCGGGCGTCAGTCGACTATCTTGGGAGGATTGAGAGATTAATTGCGTCAAAAGTGCATCTTCATTGCGTCACTTCTTCACTGACCGCCCGATGTTTGACGTCTCTGGTACTCTTCTGGGATTCGACCAAGAAGCTCAAATAGAAAAAATGCGAGGGCTGGAATGTCCATTCAACCTCGGTGTACATACATACATAATGAGGAAAATTATTTGATTTGAGGAATTTCGTCTTCCTATTGGAATTTTTCTCGGTTGGTCGGTATTGCGGTACTCCTACGTGAAAATGCGAGTGCGGTGCTCTGTAATTTCGGTTGGGATAGTACCGGGTCGTTCTACACCTTTAAAGGCGATGACGGCCTACGCACTTTAAGAACCAGTTCGAGATGAATGTAGAGACTTGTCGTTTATTCGGCTCGAGATCAGGAAAAGGCGCCTCGATGGCCCTATTTGGAAAAGTTTCTCACGGACTGGGTTACCCGTCCTATCTGGAGCCCATCGGGCTCCCCGATGACGACGAGAGTTATGACGCCTTTTAAAAAGCAGTTAAAAAACCGAATCTCTTTCGCTCTCGGATGAGGAGAAGGCGAGGGCAGTGACTCGGAAACGGTTCGAAATCGCCAGGTTTACGTTTCCCCGGGTGATTCCGACGTAAACCCGACAGACTCGCATAAATATGCAAATCCGAGCCCGCGGACCGCAAACAAATAAAGGGAAAAAGACGTGGCTCGCGTCGACTTCAATGAAACTCTGGAACGCATCATCGGTTATACGGTCCCACGCCAGATACTATCGGTTTTTCCTCTTTTTGGTACCCGCGCGAACCGCTTATTACCATTCATTTATGCCGGAGCGTTTTTCGGCATGCGGGTTTCGGAAAGCGCGATTCGGGGTGGCGATAAAGATGCCTGTGAAATATTTAAATGCATCAATCTTCGGGCGGTACCTCTACCTATACATATACGTTTTACTTATCTATCTTTATAGGTACCACCTGCGTCTTTGCGTATATGCGTCGTGTACGTCGGAAATCGGCCGGCCGAGGTAACGTTTATTATCCGGCGTGATTGATGTTCAAAGTTAAAGTTGAAAGCCACACATAATCTGATAATGCGTTTGTGTTCACTGATTTGTTTTCGTATTGTCAAAGCGTCAACTGATGAGCGTTATTTGCATTCATCATAATGCAGGATGGGACCTTTTTCTCAAGATTGCATGTGTAATTTATTTCTGGAATTAAAATATGGATTCTTTCATTTGGGGGAAAACTTTAGTTGGAAAAACGGCTTTGAATTTATTCAAAGAGTATGTAGTATAGTTATCGGTTATCGCTGTCGATTAAGATATCTGATGCGTACCACTTTTGAGCTTAATTTGGACCGAATTTTTTCATTGATCTGAATTTCGTCAGCCCAAATGCCTGCAGGATATCTTTTTTTCAGCACAAATTTCAGCCAAATTCTGAAACAGGTCGTTCTTCTTATCAATGCTGGACCAACTTTTATCTAAACTGTAAATGTGCACATTGATTCCTTATAGGTATGTAGTGGCACGTTATTTTTAAGCTCTTTTCATTTCGTATCCAGACACTTGTTTGTCAATTTTCATCGATGTGATTGAGCAAAAGATGAAGTTTTATCTGCAGAAAACTTGCAATAACCCGTGATTTCATAATCGAATTTAAAGTCACTTTGGTGAAAGAGAAGTTTAGAATGTGAGAAATGCAAGAGTTGAATCATCACATTCTCATTTCACTATTACTGAGATAGACTTCAAGTTCAATTATGAAATCGGGGGTAAATGTTTCAATCTTGGTTAAAGGCAGGTTAAAGGTACTAAATAACCTGGTCGATCTTACTTTTTTCGTTGGTCTACAAGAAGTTGAAGATTATCCATAAAGTTTAAATGTTTGAATAAGTTGACCTGTGACAATTTTGAGTTGAGATCCTGGGTATAAGTCCCAAGCCTTGAGAAAAAAATGCAGACTAGAAAACCATGAATTTTTGACGATGAAAATCTTAATGAACTTCAAGGTTGTATTGTCCTCAAGAACCGAAAAAATATGACGGTTCTCTAAGGTCTTAAGATGATAGGCAGAGGATTATTTAAAATCGTGTTGAATTCTTTCGTTTTCTAATTGGAAATTTTAATTTACAATAAAAATTATAATTTTTGGAAGAGTAAAGCACAAAAAAAGCAATACATCTAGGCGATTATAGTGAATCCAGAGAAGTAGTACTAAAAGAAGTACCGGCTTATTCCTTCAGTCCACGTGGTTCTTCCTAGTTGCTCACTGAAAGAACCCGGTAATTAGGTCACAGAAGGACAGTGAAAAATTGCTTTAATTGGGTTAATATCCCGTCCTAGTACGGATATCTTTCAGCCGGCAGCTCGGTATCTCTGTGAACTTCCTAGCAGCCCCACGCAAACCCACGCTTTCCGCGTGCTCGTCCCAATGGGAGTAGAATCGAGAACAAAACCCGTACGAATCACGAAAATTCAAACTCTTTCTAACGAGAACCCGATGTCACTTACCTACTCACTTTTACCCCTTGTGTTATTTTCGTAATAGGGGTGAAAAGGCGCCGCATTTGAGAAGGAAACGAGGGGACGAAAGAGTGGGTCGAATTGAAATGGAGCCGGTCGTGAGGAACGCGTTTTACGTGTGGACGAGGAGATTAAAAAAAAAATTAAACAAAACTTACCTGAGGCATTTCGCCATCTCGCGAGCAGGAGGTTAGGAACGGATGGGAGGTACGAACGGTGTTCGTGAATACCTGTATCGGATATACCTGCCGCGTTCCATAATCTCGACACAGTTTGCACCAAAACAGCTAAATTGAGTGTAGCCAAACGAATTTCGGGTGTTGGCGAATTAGCCCTTTCGTAATCTATGTACGGAGTGTCCCAATATTCGATTTTGACACTTTGAAAGGTGGATTTTTGGGCCGAAATGACAGTATTTGCCTGTGATAATTTTTACGAGCGCGGAGATTATGAAGATAGAATTTTATCAGCATTTAATTATTCGAAATAATGATCACTCAGGTTGTTATGAACCTTAAAACCAGTCAAATTCGTCTACTATAGGAAGTGGTGAAACTTGACCATTGAAAAGTTGAATATGTTTATAACATTTTTGTAGTGTTCAATAATAGGCAAACATCAAATTTCACAGTTGCACCGCAAACTTCAATTGATTTTGAGCTAAATTCCGTTCTTGTAATTTTTCCAAGAAGCATTAATGGTAACTGATTAACAGGTGTATTCTGTAACTGTCAATGATAACATACAGAGACTCAACAGTCGATATTGCTTTGGAGGAGCACCTCAGTGATAATGATATCGATAATTGTTGATTTCTTAACGATATGTTCATAGAATACTTGCAAAATAGACCTGTAAAATAATGAAATTGAAGAGATGCACTCAGATCAAAGCAAATTTCAAACGTTGTCAGGTTTTCTTCATAAGCTAAATGATTGGATTTTTGAGTTTCTAAGGCCCAGTATTTCATTCACGGTCTTCAGATTAATTTTGTATGTTTTTCTTAAACAATGCTAAGATACTGGCACTAACTGATTCTTAGTCAATTTATGCCTATTCACAATTGATTCCGCCAGAAGGTCCATCTTTGTAAGACTAGAGGTTAAAAATTCAAATCTTGACTTGCACTCCCGCAAACCAGGGGAAAAAACCAGGAGAAAAAAAACCATAAGAATCGTGACTTCTGCTAAATAAATGTAGATTTTACGTTAAATTGGTCAAATTTGAAGTGTATTAAAAAGTATTTATGTTGAACAATTAATGTTAGAATTTAGCACCCCTATACACGGTGTCCAGAAATTAGCCTGCAATAATTTGCCTGATGGTTCCTCTATAAAAACGATGAAAAAAAGTTCCAATGAACGTATGTCGAGAATCGCTTCCTAAGGGAGTTATACCCCCTGAAAGGTAGGCCCCCTATGATGGCTTATGTTAAATATCTCCAAAACTGTTCAAGATTAAGAAATCATATTTGGTACAATTATTAACCTTTTTATGCTCAACAAAATGGATTAGGAAAGAATTCAAAATTTCCACCAGGGGCGGGTCATCTAGGGGGGGCCCTGGTGAAAAATCTTCCTAACTTTTTTGTGTGATGTTTTTTTCGTGTTTGAACACCATATTATGAAATTATGAGTTTTTTTACGAAAAAAAGGTACTCTTGGTAAACATCGATAGGAGGCGCCACATTCGAAATAAATCGATTTCAACATTAATTTTTTTTCTAATTTCTGTTGAAATGTTACATTTCAAGCAGTATTTTAGTCAAGACAGCTTGAATAGCAATCTGACATCACTAAAATTGGAAAATTCAACAAACAATGCAACATTTTACATTGAATTCGATGAAAACCTTTCCAACTATTACGGGGGTGTCACGTCGTAAGATCTGGGGCGACGTTTTCTATCCTAAATGTTGCATTTTCTAATTAATGTCCAAGTCTTTGATATGGTCAGTGATGTAAGATTGCTAATCATGAAGCCTTGACTAAAATACTGCTTGAAATGTAACATTTCAACAGAAATTAGAAAAAAAATTTAATGTTAATAGTTATTTATGTATCAAGGGCGTAAGAGAGCGTTTAGGGCCCGGTCGTGAAATTAAAGCCGGAGGCGCAGCCGAAGGCTTTAACACGACAAGGACCCTAAACGCTTTCTTACGCCTGAGGTGCATACAACATTTTATGAACGATCTCCTCTAAAACACATCTCGTATTTTTATAAAATTTGACGCTGTCTGGAAATTAAATTGTCAAAGTGACGCAAAGGTATTTGATTTTGATTAATAATTGATATAATACAAATAAATTGAAAGTAACGATAACAACAACATAAATAAAGGTAGCCATATTGAAAAAAATTCCAAAAGTGAAAATGAGTGGCGGTTTTGGAGAAGATTTTTACGGCGAATGATAGAGAAATTACCGATTTCCCAGCAGAAACTGCGGACGCTGCCGAAGCTACAGAATTATTACCAGTGAAATCAGAAATTTTATGTGAAAAAGAATAAGTGGTCTTCAATAAATGGAGCAAGTTCAACTAGATGATGTTACTATAAGGAAAGAAGTTCTCCGCGGATCTTTTTTTCGGGAAAAATCGAACAAGAACAAGTCATCATCATAATGTAAATAATTGTTCCAATTGTAATTTTGAGGTGTATAATCACGCAAAATAAATCATTAGTCATTAAAAAGATAGAATAAAGCTATTTTGTTCAAGAATACACGATGCGTACTTCTAGCGCCCTAGGGCGTAAAATACCACTTTAGCGCCCGCGAATCAAGGCGTAAGATGGCGTTTTATGACCGATCGTTCATAAAATCGATTTATTTCGAATGTGGCGCCTCCTATCGATGTTTACCAAGAGTACCTTTTTTTCGTAAAAACACTCATAATTTCATAATATGTGGTTCAAACTCGAAAAAAGCATCATACAAAAAAGTTAGGAAGATTTTTCACCACGGCTCCTCCTAGATGACCCGCCCCTGGTGAAAATTTTGAATTCTTTCCTAGTCCATTTTATTGAGCATAAAAAGGTTAATAATTGTACCAAATATGATTTCTTAATCTTGATCGGTTTTGGAGATATTTACCATAAACCATCATAGGGGGGCCACCTTTCAGGGGGTATATCTCCCTTAGGAAGCGATTCTCGACATACGTTTATTAGAACTTTTTTTCATCGTTTTTATAGAGGAATCATCGAGCGAATTATTGCAGGCTAATTTCTGGACACCGTGTATAAGAAGCAACTTATAATTATCACCTGGATTAACACAAACTTTTTTCTAGAAAATGCTGATATTTTTTTAATTCTTTGATGACCCGTAACTCTGTAATTTGGAGAAAAATAGGAAAATCATGTTGTTTCACCAGTATAATTTTATTCATTATTTTGACCCAGAAATGCACCTCCCAGGATTTTGGGAATCGCTCATGATTTTGAAAATATCGTGGATTTTCAAAATCGTCCTGACGAATTTGCCAATTTCATTGACCATAGATATTGTCCTAAAACAAATTGTGGTCCTATATCGGCGTTTTGCGTTGTTCTGGTGCAAATGCGATCCTCTCCTCGGAACCAACAGGTGAAAGCAAATCCGCCGTATCAAATCGTTAGGCTCGGTTATTTCCCTCGTCTCCGCCGATGAGAGACGACACCCGTACGGTTTCATGTTCTCCTGTCGCACGGACCCCAACGTTAAAAGCGAATTCTAACAGGTGTTAATCGACTTTTCGGACGTTACGTAATTGTTACGTCGATTACGTGCCCGCGCCGAGGTGCGATAACGGCGATTAAGCGTGCCGGGGGCGGCGGTCGCACTCCTATGGCTTTTCGGGTACCCAAAACCCAAAACCCACCTGCACTCTCGACGGCGACATTCGAGCGTGAAAGTGTTGCGAGTTTATTGCTCTTTTTCGGGGATCCGTTAGAGCGATTCGGATTGGACTTTGCCGATTCACTTTCGTCAACGAAGCAGGCGGCGTTTTTTATAGCGATATTTTGCGCTAAGCTTGGCTTTAAAAAAGTATGCATTCGGCCCTTAGGTCCGTTTTTACAAAGTGTAACTTATCCGAGGTTCAAGTTGTTGATTTTATTTGTAGTTATAATTAGCACCTTAGAAATTATTTATAGATTTATTCTCTATGAGACTATGATTGTACAATTGATTCAACTTTGTGCAGAACTAGACTTTGACGTTTTGGTGAATTTTGCTTGGTAACACCTTTCTGTAGTGAATTGTGATTTCGTAAACAGGGTTTTTGAAATTAGGTTAGCCTTTTTGCTGTCAATTTTCAATGACGTTGAAGTTTCATTTAGGTATTCGGAAGTAGTCAGTTTCTTGCTCAATGGAATCAACTCTATGATGTCTACATTTTCTGAAATCCCAATTTCACAAATTTCCAGTTGTAAATTTCGTACGAAATTTTTTCTCCAGATTTTGCTGGCAAAGCTCTTCCTCTTTCAAAGTCCGTTTCTTTCATTTTGTTGCTCTGTTTTTCATTTTGTACACAGGACTAGGAGAAATACATATATGATAATGGTATTTCGAATACAAAGTACATAAGACCTATTTCTGAAATATTGAATACAAGTATTTCAAAATTGACCAGTCCTGATAGCAGTTATCCCAATTTACCAGAAATAAGTTCATTTTGGCAAAATTCTAATCACAATTAAGTTTAAAAAATCCAAATTGTTCAACAACAAAACTAAAATTCAATGTAGTTTTACCACGTTTTACCCTACATTGTCGAAACAATATTGTATGTATTTATTAACAATTCTCATTCCTTTATTTTATTTTGTTTGTCAAGTCGATTTGACCAAAACCTTGGTTTCGTTCGACCAAGAGACGAAGTATAAACAAGAAACTTTATTTGCAGAAATAAAATATAATTTTCAGATCTTGTCATTAATATTTTGTTAATGAACGTCTCTCCATGTAAGCAAACATTCAACACCTACGTAAAAATATGAAACTGTAAATATTTACTTATTTCGCATACCCAATGTAAGTGTATAAGAAGATTATTATTCCTCGTAATTTGTTGGTTAACGGATGACACCTTTTCCATAAGAATCACATAAGAATTAATAAACGTTCTCCGAGATGTGAAAAGAATCCCTCGAAATGGCGCAATGATTGTAGAAATTCGCCAATTTCGCTAATCCAATATACCCACATATTGCTTTGGTCTGATCATAGAAAAGCTCGAGACTTTATGGGAAAATCGCTTTTTCGATGTTCCTCGACTCCGGCAAGAATTAAATGAAGCCGCCATTAAGAGCTTCCCGTTTTTTCGCCCCGAGATCGGAATGATATCATAAATTAGAGCCATCAGCATCTGGATCTTCTTCAGGGGGGTTCACAAATGTTAACAGCCTTTCGTGTGGCCGCTCGTTCTAACGCACTTCACATTTCAAACGTCTCCGCGTTATTTATTGCCTCATTACCCTCTGAGCTAGCTATCCGCCGTATTCCCGCGATTAATTTCGCGAATTTCGCGTCACTTTTTCGAAAATCCAATTAGGATCTACCCGCCGAGCGAATTTCCCATTCACAAGACGGAGATTTTTCCTCTGAAGTTCTTCGTCAATCCTCCACCGGGATAAAAGACCGTTTCACACATTCTTTAGGCGACGTGGCGCAATGTTGTCGTTGATAATTACCGGTGATTACCTCGCATTAGCATGAGGCGAAGATGCGTTCGTAACGGATAACGCTTTTCTCTCTCCCTCTCGGAATCTCCGAGTTCATTCAACAATTATAATATAGGCACCCGAGTTTCTTCGTACCTTCGGTATAATAAGTACGTGACTGATCTGAAACTTTGACCCCCGAGTTCAGTTTAGATTGGAAAGTTCTTCGGGGTCCTTTTTGGGTGCGCGTAGGTAATTTTAATTTAGACACGCACGTATAAACATGTAGATGTATTGACAGCGGGATGTTCCGCTTTGTTATCTTTCAGACCGCGTGATAAATCCACTTGCGTGCCCCTCGACATGTAATAAAGAGGCGTCGACGCTTGTTAACAACCTAAATAAAGCGTTTTACAAGACGTCCGATAATTCGACGGAGAGCGAGATTTTAATTTATTGTATCGAAAAAAGGAAAAATACGACAGAGATAATTGGATTTCTACAAAAATCAGTTTTCATAGTGGAAGACTCATTTATTTGATATAGTACTTGTTGTGGAACTCCTTTTCCTTGGAATATTTCTTGTGTCTGTCTACTACGCAACCGAATTCCAATACTTTAATTTTTTTTCGTGTAAAAATTCACACAATCTGGTGTTAACCCAAAGATGGGTTATGTTTGTTCGGTGTTTAATTTAATAATTTAGAATTCATTAATTTCACACTAAAAAATAGAAATAAAATAAAATTTATAAAAAATAATGTATATGGGATATCCTACTCTGTGGGGATATCTAATCTCAAAATACTTTACCTCATTCATATTAAACGTTCTTGTTACTTTGTATTTAGGTTATGTTAAGTTCTTTGAAAAGTGAATATTTTTCCTATATTTATAACATGAAAATTACTCTCCTTGTTTCTCGTACAGATATTTATTGCATTTTTGGCACCTTTTGGTTAATTTTTAGGTTGATTTTAGTGATGTTTGTGTCAAAGTCACCAGTGGCGGCAGAGGAATATAATGAAACATTATGCTTGTTACGCCAATGATGTAAGTTGGGTTGCATACTTTCAGTAGGTCACGTGGCGCCCGGACTCAAATGAAAACCCGTACATGCGGAGAGATCATTTAAATTCTTCATAAAAGAAGCCTATATGGCAATCGTTCTGTCTCTATCCTTCTAGTAGTTTTCAGATGAGACAGAATTATATCCATAATAGCCTCCTCTTATGGAGAATTTAAATGATCTCTATGTAATTTCATGGGGAACTTTGCAGAAAATATCAAAATTTCGACGATTCATTGTTTTGGGGAAAATAATCCCATTTTTCATCGTTTTACACCTACAGTGCGCGTCTAAAGTGTCCCCCCCTAAAAATTTTTGAACGGGTGGAAATTTTTGAAATCGCTCGGACAAGTCGATTTTTATTTTCAATGAAGCATCTTTTCACGCAATTTTTGTTTTTCTAACATTTCCGGTTTGACCGGAAATGACCTCAACTTTGTTTTATTTAAATGGACACACCTGATTTTTTTTTGCGTTTTCGGATTCTACGATTTTTTGTAGGTAAGAAAATGTTATCACCGCTCAAAATTTGTGACATTTTTTATCTCACGTGGGATTGGCCATTTTGAAAACGGCTGAAATTTTCGAAAAACGCTCGGACCCGTCGATTTTGTTTTTCAATTCTGCATCGATTCCAGAAATTTTCATCCCTGTATCACTTCCGGTTTGACCGCAAATGACCGTCCAATTAAAATCAGATGCATCCATCTAAAAGACAAAGTTACCGTCATTTGTGGTCAAACCGGAAGTGATACAGGGTTGAGAATCGCTGGAATCGATGCAGAATTGAAAAACAAAATCGACGGGTCCAAGAGTTTTTCGAAAATTTCAGCCGTTTTCAAAATGGCCAATCACACGAGAAATAAAAAATGTCACAAATTTTGAGCGGTGATAACATTTTCTTACCTAGAAAAAATCGTAGAATCCGAAAATGCAAAAAAAGTCAGGTGTGTTCATTTAAAAAAACAAAGTTGCGGTCACGGGGTGGCAAGATGCCCGTGAAATTAGTCCCGCCCCGAAAGGGGTTTAGTTCACGAGGGCCGTTTGAGAGAGCGCCACAGTCTTTAAGAATTCTGTAGTTTGTAGTTTTGTCAAAAGGTCAGCAGATGGCGACAAAAATAAAAATAGTATTGTGATTGCTGGTGGTATGGGGTGGCAACTCCATAAATAATTTAGGAGGGCGTGGTTAGAGGGCCAGAAAAACTAGACTTTGAAAGTGGCCGTGTTTCAAATTTGTCACTGTTGTTATGATGATTTTTTATTTATTTTGAAATTAAAAATTCGTGAAGTTATTAAATATTTGTGATATGGTTTTATGGTGGATAATTAGAGATTTCGCACTAATTTCAATACCGGGACGTAGACAATTCATCACTGTTTAAAGGAACAAATCCGTGAGTTCTCAAAACCATTAAATAATAAGGTTCCTGCAGTTAAGAATACATTTTCAGGATGTGGAAACGGGTTATCTTCACAGTTCCGATTCCAATATGATCCCGGTCTACTACTATTCTGCTAAACATAATTTTTTTCAAATGTGTGAAACTAACTGAACTGAAGGAGAGCTCAAGAAAGTGTGTTGTCAATTTGGGAAATTTGGAGTTTGCTGCGAATATTTTGAATGGTGAACTCGAGGTTGGATCATTAGTGAAAAAGTTCTAATAAATGTGTGTAAAACAAGTACTGGTCCCTTGGAATATTTAATGCTATCTTCATGTTTGAAATTCGCCAATTAACCATAGAATTCATATTGATTTTCCACAACTTAGAAAAAATCTGAATTTGGTGGTTTGAAGTTGGTGAATTTCAGATGGTCAGAATTCACAAAAATTTATTAATGAACTGGGAGGGCTGTGCATGGATGCGTCGTTTGTATCCTAGAAACGAGTTTATAGTGGCGCCCTCGAACGCGGCCCTCGGAATCGGGCATTTCCGATGGTCGATCGGGTACCGATTTACGGGATTAAAAAATCAAACGTGCTCTTGCCAATCTTGAGGGGTTCATCTATGGTTGCGGTCATTTCCGGTCAGACCGGAAATGTTAGAGAAACAAAAATTACGTAAAAAGATGCTTAATTGAAAATAAAAATCGACCTGTCCGAGCGATTTCAAAATTTTTTACCTGTTCAAAAATTTTTAGGGGGGGAGACGCTTTAGACGCGCACTGTACATTAATTCTCAAAGAATTATGCACAGAATTATAACAGCAGTTTTGTAACTAATCATACGTCAAAAGTCTGGATAATCATTGAAGCCCGCCCCTAACTACGCCACTGTTTTACATATCGCTAAACATAAATTTATTGCTCGTAATATCGACGGATTCATGTTCGAAAAACATGGGAAAAATTATAGATGGGAAAATGAAGGAAAATAGATCAAAAGGTTGTTTCCATGAATTGTTCCAAAATGAATGAAAAAAAAAACGTGTTTTGTTCCTGATATTCCTATTATAAACCAATAAGAAATTTTCGTGTAAGCTAGTAAAACATCTCTCTCTAAGGAAAATTAAAATAATTAAGAAAAAACCTCATGGACGCTTCGTGACCTACGTCAATAAAATAAGACGGGGTAGGTAAAATCCTGGGGTCCCAACTGACCAGGAGACCATCATCCCGGCAGGGGTCGAAGGGCGAAGAGCGCATGCCCCAGCAGGACCCCGTCTTATCGATCCTGCCGGAAGAATCGCGTTTGATCGAAAGCGCCGGTTATGCGTCGCCCGCGTCGCCCGCGAAACGCACCGACCCGGACCAGCCGCCCCCCCGAGAAACCGATCCGGGCGTTTCCGGGCGCCCGAAAAACCTCCGACCCCGAAATTCCGGCAGGACCGCCCGATTTCCGGGGGACGCCGGCGTCGCCCTCGTTTCCCTCGAGCCTCCGTCCGGGGCGTCGCCCGGATCCCCGGCGTCCCGGCGCCGGAATTCGGACGCAAAGAGGATCCCGAAATTGCGGTCGCGAACCTCCGCTCTTCGCGGTTCTCCTGATCGCCAGGAAGTAATAATAACCCGTGTGTCGACCCCGCACAAGGTTACCGGCCGATTTCGGCAGAAACCGGCCGAAAAGTTCGCTTTTCGGCCATCGGGAGCCCCAAAAGTTCGCCCAAAGCCTTCCGGAAGGTGAGGCCGGCCCTGGGGCACGGAAATCGTCCGGGAATTCGGCCAATTAGGCGGACGTCTTCAGGCGGGGGCGGCAAAAGGTTAATTGAAATGATTTAGGTTTTACATGGGTTTTACGGGCGAGTACTGGAATAAGCATGGAATAAGTATGAATGTGAGTTTGCTTTAATCGAGTTCGTAATTTATGGGATGGAAATTCTCGCCTCAGTCCGTATAGGCGAATGTGTTCGCTGTTATATGCATGCATAAAGGTATGTGGTGAGTAATTTCGCAGGCTAGAGGGCAGAATTATTGTCCATCGTAAAACAGGCAGAATAAAAGGGGCAATTGGTCTACAGTAGGCAGGTACTTATTTCTGTGTAATCCCACAAGGTGTCAAAAATAAATTAAATAAATAAATAATAAATAAATTCAAGTTGGAAAAAATGAGTTTTGTTTTTGAAAGCTTAATTATTAGGCCTTAAATTCAATCGAACCATACTTAATTTTCACTTAGAGCCAATAAAAGAGGTTTCTCTTCAGATTGGCGAAAATTTCATCGAAAAATATTGACTATTTTTTGAGCTGGATTGGGAAAGTTGGTCTATCTCCATCCTTGTCACTCTCATGTGAAACCTCAATTGACCATCTCTATCCGAAATGACAACCTTAACCGAAATAACTTCAATGCAGAAGTTGATGATAAAAAAGTTACAAAGGTACATGTTATTACGGGACATATCTTGTAAGTATTATGAATATTCAATTAAGAGTTTTCCGATAAGTCTGCTCATAATATTTAGTGCATTTACCTACCTTAAACCGAGGCTGACCAAGGTTGTGTTTTGGCCTTCACACCTTTCCCAAGTTCGAGTTGACTAATTAGACTTCAGACAGAAAACCACTTGAGGTTGTGCAAACCCAGAAATAATCTCAGATACGTACGTTTAACATACTTGATGCATCATTTAGACTCTTTTCGCACTCAAATCTTAAAAGAGGTGTGTAGGTATGTCTGTACCAAATGCGTTATCTACAAAATTTGGAGAAAACTGATTATATTTTCTAGTAAAATATGCTTATATTCGTATGTAGATAAGTGGTACATCAAATTTTTCAAGAATTTTCTGAAAGAATACTTGAAATTTCTAAACGTCCTCGGTTGTGCCAAATTTGCCACGATAAATTTAACAAGAGTTTTGAGAATGTTTTCCAAAATTCCCAAGATTTTCTGGGAAATACATTCATGAGAATCTTCATGAAGACGCGTACTGAAATTTTAAGGTGATGGTGCCTTATGGTTTTTGCTAAGGGAGATCACTTTTGAATGCTATAAAAACGCAATAAGTAGCTATGTATTTCTTCTAACACATTATTTCATAACATTATAAAAGGCCCAATTTAATCCAAAATTATGATAAACGGCTTTCTGAAAAACACACCACCATCCAACTGTACTAATTATAGCCTGACATCTTCATAACGAGATGAAGATACATTATAGGTATTTCATTCATAGCTCAGTTTTCAGTTTTCATACTTGCCTACCTGTAGGTAGAATTTCTCTAGATCCGTATATACTTATGCCCATAATTCGATAGTTCTCTGGGTGGTCCTCTAAATCCCCGCCTTGAAAATTCTAAACCTCCAAAAGAAATCATATCATAAATAAACATACTAATGTTATACTCGTAGTGGAGATGAGACAAATAAACAACCAGGCATTAAGTACCTAGTTATCGGGGAGGAATACTATGTGATTACGGCCCATTTTCGAGGTAATGTGCTCCCTTCTAACTTCAAAGAAGCAAAACCATTACCACGAGTTTTTTTTTCTGGAAATAACATTTCCTGGATAAAAATCAAAAACTGTGGGTACGGAGACCCGTTACTCTAGCTAATTGGTGCTTTCAGTGATTACGTCCGACTAATGAAATCTCTCTGATTTGACAGTCCACGTCTATTATATCGCGAGAAAAACTGAACGCGGAACTCGCCTCTCTCTAATGGCCCAATGTCGGTAGAAGAGGAACGAAAAAATCTAATTACTACAAATTCAGCGTTCAAGTCAAAACTAATTACGTGCCCCATTGGATCCAATCAGGAATATAAAGTCGAGAGATGGACGTGTCGGCACATTTTCCTTTTACATCGGAAATACCGCGTATACCACAATATTCAAGTTCGAATACCTATTACCTTATTAATGTCCGACTATTTCTTGAATATTCAAATTCGACCGTGCGTGCGGTGCATTCATATTATACACCTCGAACGATTAATTATTCGAGGTTTTGATGATGCGGCCGAGAAACCATCAATTATCTCCATACGCCTATCCATAATTGAATAATGTCTCATTCGACCAAGATTGAAAGAGAATAAAATTTTAATATTGTGTTTTTTTGTTGCAGGTCGCCGGTGATTTTTTTATTTATATTCTTCACATCCTTCGGAAATGCGATATCGAGACATGTAAGTATTTCCTCTCTTGCAGCCATCGAACTTATTGATATTCTCAAAGTTTTTCGAAATTTATCGTCGTCATACACAAAACGTGAAAAATAAAAATACTCGTGGCATTGAAGGCACGCACGCGGGAAAAAACCTGTGGGAACAATTACCGATACGTGCGAGTTGCGCGTTGGTGCATCTAAATGCATTCAAAGAATCCGCACAAATAAAGCGGAGAGAAATCGGCTCAACCATATTTTATTGCGTTTACGATCGGGCTCCATAATCATCGTTAAATACAATGTGACCAGAAAGTATGGAGGTCGAAGAGTCCCTTTTCTATTCTTTGGACGTTGTTTGAGTGAAACTAGTTGAGCCAATTCACTTTCCGTCACAAAACAGGAATCTGTAAGAGATATCGCTCGGCGAGTAGTGGCGGCCTCTATGGGAAAGTGGCAAGACTAAAACCTATTTCTACCGTGATTGACCCAAAATTACCCTAGTAAAAAAGGAAAATATGATAACAAAATTACAGATTAATTTCAATTGAATACAAAAGGGGTTTTTCCACATTTCAACACTTTATTTAAGCAACGGTTGGTTTTCTACAGGAGGAAATTGCGTGATCGGCTGGTGGAGATAAAAAATTAGGTTCAAAGCTCCAATAGCATATCTCGAAAAACAATCGTCGATAAATCACAATGAAATTTATCGTGGATAGATACCTACCTACTTACCAAACGTTTTATTAGTTTGGTGTATTAGCATGGCATGGATGAGCTAACGGGAGAGTTAGATAACTAACAATCTTCTAAACGTTTTATTATCGTTCTCCCTTTGAATTACAACCGCGAGCGATACAAAAGTGCAGAAGCTCGCCTCACTACGGAGCATAATGAGGAACCTAAATACACCACAGCGCAAATTACATTTAATTCGACGTTTCTCGAGCCACGATATAATAAATCATCGGCTCCGGGCGGAATATATGGGTGATGATGATGGTCAATGCCCCGTCGTCCGTCTTCCGAGAAATTCCCAGGGAAATTGATAAAATGCGGAAAACATGACCGGCGGCAGCGCTCGTCGATTCAATTACCACAATTTCCAACTCACGGATATCCAACGAAATTACATAATATCGAAAAGATCGTTCCATGTTTATGCCTTCGCACCAATTATTTAAACTCAACAGAGCATCACCCCTCACTTAAATAAATAGATAAACAATGTGATACCGCGAGCACATCTGAGACGGACCATGCAGCCTTTCGTCTATTTCCGACAGGACCATTCGTCTTTCCACTAACAAATACTCGAGGAGAGTAAGATTCCTCACGGAGATTTTTCCCGAGTCCTCTAAAAGCCGCCACAATCTCCGGGCGAGATAGGAGACGTGCCTCTTGGAATAACCGAAATGTCTCGGCCCTCCGACATAATTGGTCCTTAGCACTTGGCTCTCGAAACGGAACGGTAATTATAAGTCGAGATACAAGCGACGATACATGAAATTACACCGTTTCAGTGGTCCCATTCATCAACACGAAAACGCGATCTCGGATATCGATCCGTGTGTTCGGCGTCGTCGCTCGTTAATATTACAAAGTATTAGGATTCGGCCGATGATCGCCCTTAATAATTAATCGATCGACGGGTCGATGTGTGATTAGATCTAGTTGGCTCGCTCACATGCACATAGATTGACTTCACGAGGTATTACAGGAATCTTCGCTTGCTACAGTGGTGGCCTCTATTGGAGAGTGGCGAAATTATCGTCTTATTTACAATGCAATTTAGTATTTTTTTACAAATTTATGAATTAAATTTCAATGGCCATTCAAAATTAGTAGAAGATTTGGTGTAGTGGACACACAATAAAGTAACAACATAATCAGAAAATTGATTGTTGATCTGATAACCCACACGGTTTGAATTTTTTTAAAAGTGAACGCCATCTTTTGGTGAGAAGAAAACATGACGATAACAAAATTACAGAGCCAAATAGAAGAATGATAGGTATTTATGGAATTCCTCGAAACCAAAAGGGGGACCACTGTAAAAATTCTCTTAATAGAAGTAGAGAAGTAAATTTTCCCCTAGATTTTCTCTTAAAACAACGATCGAGTGAAATAATAACCGGCGAAATAAGGGCGTTATTCTAGAGTAATTCGAAATCAGCTAGATGAAAGACAAAAACTTGGCTCACATAATGTACTGTAATTCCCTCGGTAATTTCGTTAATTTTCAATGAATTGAAATGAACCAAAGCTCAAAATGTTCGCAAATGATCATGTTTTCGACTCATGATAAGCTGCTATCACCTCGTAGCGTAAAGAAAGAAAATTCCAGCTCATTTTAAACTTTGGCAAAATTTTAAATGTAGCACCATCTCGGTTTTTGCGAAAATTTCACTTTGCAGCTTCCAGATAGCTAGCCTGTTCCATCGTGCATTTAAATTAACATTTTGAGAAATTACAAATCGGTTGAAAAATAAAAAAGTTATTGATAAAACCAAAAGTTCAGTTTTGTTATAAAATATATTCCAGAGATGTGCTGAAAAAATAGCAAAAAAGGAACGTTTGCTGAGTATTATCAAAAAACGTATAACAAATGTTCCAAATATGTATACATTGAACCAATGAGAAAAAAATCACTTTACTTGTTTGATCAATATTCCAAAATCAATGTTGAATAAATATTTTTGTGCTTCTAAAGCGTCCAATAATTCCCAAACTATCTACCTAGTTTGACACTTTTTGATGCTGAAATAAAGATTTCCACATGACGACTGCAATCCAGGTGGTAACTTCCACTCCTCGTATTTGAATAGGAAAAGGACCTCAAATTGAAAGTCTATTCATGGACTACCCTCAAGAAACCAAATCATTCGTTTTGATCACATTTTCAACACTTACTTACATATTTGAAAAAATCGTTTTACAAGAAAATTCTCGAATGACGCGCCAAAATCACATCCATGCCCTACTAATGCAATGGCAACAACGAGGTAAAAAATCTGTTCGTTTGAAATCGAATGCACTGTATAAGGAATCAGACTCGCGGACTCGTCTGCGTTCAGTCTAGCGCTCTGCCCGCTTTCCGATTTGCCGTCGATCACTTTTATTAATAACTTGTTTGGCATTCCGATCGTTTCTCGGCCTTTGGTCCGTTTACGGTCTGGCGATTACCCATTGTGGAGCGCGCACTCGCGCCGCGATAATGAAGCGATTACAATAAACATTATCGTGCCGATCCAAGGTCGCATATGCACGCACCCCGGCACTTTTTGCGACGACGTTCATCCATTGCATTATTCTTGCAGCGCGTCAGACACCACAGGGACAGGTTCAAGAGGCAGCAGGGCGAGAACCTCTATCTGCCCGATAGCTACGTGACCGAGGGCGGCGAAGGGCCGGACGCGGGCCCCTGGACCGAATGGTCCACGCCGAACCTGTGCTCGAGGACCTGCGGGGGCGGCGTTTCCACGCAACAGCGCCAGTGCCAACCCGGATACACCTGCCAAGGGCCCACCGCCAGGCACTTCTCCTGCAACACACAGGTCAGTGATGGTCCCCTCGCGATCGGGTGGAGAAATCGTGGAGGGGGTGTCTCCCCTTGAGCGGCCATTGTCGAAGTTGCTTGAAGCGGTGGTGGTGGGGTAGCCTCTCCTCAGGCGGCCTTCTGCCACTTTTGCTACATTTTAGATGAGTGTGAACTGAGCTTTCGACTATTCAGGAGACCATGATTCAGGCCTTCAGGCTCATCCTGTATGATCATCACAGAACCGATTCGAAATTCAAAATAATGAAGATGAACACTATTTTATCGGATTCATCCAAATCCAGTTAGAATGACCATTGAACTCTTGAATGTGTCGCAATATTGAAAATTTTGTTTATTTCTGAATTGATTATTGAATGGATTGAAATCATTTTCCAATTTCCTGGAAGGTCACAATAAAGCACTGCGCTACTTCTAATTTAATATTGAACTGTACTGATGGTTTGTAGCTAGCTGTTTTGAAAGAATCATTTGAAATAATGTACTTATTATTAGTTACCAATAAACTAAGCAACCAGGGTTCAATATTGGTCGATTCAAAGAGGTCATAAGACCCATTGAGGTTCGATATTGTTGACATTTGTGGTGAGGAGAGGCCAAGAGTTTCCACTCAAACTGTCAAATGGCAAATGGCCTAATGAAAGAGGCGACTAATTTCTTTCTGTGAAAACCGGTTGCTTGAAATCTCGCTCTACGATTGATTATGTGATGGCAATGGCAATCGACAATGTTACTGAAACAAATCAATTATCCATTCATGTTGTTGTACAAGTCTAAATTGACTCAAAATTAGTCTGAATAAGTTGGGAAACCTTCATTATGCCCCCAAAATGCGTACCTACTTACATGTGGGAAATCCGTGAAATTAATCACAAGGATTCAGGGTAAATGCTTTTAGAAATTGTAAAAAAAGGGATGAAATGTGGGAAATTGGGGTCGTGTTACCGAATTAGAGGTTTTAAATAATTGTCAAGTATTGATCTTGTCTAAAATAGTCCAAAACCGAAAGGCATCTCTCGCAAGGGAATTTTGGTGTCCAAATTCCAGAAATTAAGTGAAAATTTGAAATTAGGGTATAGTAGAAATTAGTGATCAAGAGATTTCTAGGAATTACTGGGAAATTAGTAGGAATTAGTGGGAAATCAGTAGGAATTAGTGAAGAATAGTGGGGAATTAGTAGAAATTAATAGGGAATTTAGTGGAAATTATTAGGGGAATCCGTAGAAATACTTACCTACTGGGGGAACTAGGAAACTAGGTCAAGTGAAATTTCACAAATAGAGGAATTACTGTGTACAGGATGTTTTTCAAAATAACTCCTCGTCCAGATAGAACTAACTAAAATCTCATGAATGAATTTTTCATTGCCGCCACCCCTGGCCTATTTGACATCAGTTAACCGGAAACTCTTCACATCCAGAAACGTCAAAATATCGTCAATTTCAACAGTACCAATTAATGAGCTTTGACGATAAATTCGAGCCCACATGGCAGCTCTTGGGGAGAAGTACCAATTTACTATCGGGGTCAAGGTTCGTCACTTATACGGACGAAACGGGCGTGAAATCAATTTTCTCGGCGGGAAGGCGGCTTTAACACTTTTCGAAACACGTCTTCGCCCGACCCGATGAAAAATGCTTCCCGCGGGTGGTAAAACTCGCGGCTTTTCCCAGCGGGTTTTTCCGGACTACGAGATGCAGATAGGCCGTCACTCATCCACGTAATCGTCGACCGTACAATTAATTACGGGTGCTTATTTCACGATGGGTATCGTTTTAATGGCCGGCACCGCCCACGAGGACGGTCCGGATTTATTCAATCATACCTATGTTCTGTTTTATTTCTGGTGCGTAGGATTGCCCGGACACCGGCGATTTCAGGGCGGAACAGTGCGCGGAATTCGACAGCGTGCCTTTCGAGGGCGTCAATTATCAGTAAGGGAGTACCGAAATTTAATCGATCGAAATATCTAAAGCGATTTGTGCTTTTAATAGGTGGGTTCCGTATACCAAAGCTCCGAATCCTTGCGAACTGAACTGCATGCCGAGAGGGGAGCGGTTCTATTACAGGCATAAAGCGGCAGTCATCGATGGCACCAAATGTGCTGAAGACTCCTTCAATGTCTGCGTCCAAGGAAAATGTCAAGTAATTTCGAAAATACCTAAGAAAGTTCGATACTGATAATTTCTTTCAGCCTGTCGGTTGCGACATGATGTTGGGTTCTAACATGAGAGAAGACAAGTGCAGGATATGCGGAGGGGACGGTAGTACTTGCAGGACGGTTCAAAAGCGAATAACCGATTCAGAAATACAAAACGGTACCTCAATCTACCCTAAAAAACAGCAATGATTACTTATAAATCACGTTTTTTTCAGGATACAACGACGTACTGTTGATACCAGCAGGTGCCACTAACATACTAGTGGAAGAAATCGAACCTTCCAATAATTATCTAGCCATTCGCAACACAAAAGGTGACTACTATTTGAACGGTAATTGGAGAATCGATTTCCCTAGAAGCATAGAATTTGCCGGTTGCAAATTCACTTACTCCCGGTACCCTCAAGGGTTTTCTGCACCGGATAAACTGTCCTGCTTGGGACCAACAGACGAACCTTTATTCATCGTGGTAAGTACTCCCTAATTATTGCTAACTTTCGATTGGAGACTCTACTTTATGTTGATTTATAGTTATTGGCGCAAGATCGAAATGTCGGAATAGATTACGAGTACAGTCTACCCACCAACATCCAACCAGGTTCCGAAAACGAAACTTACGCCTGGACCTTTGACCAGTTCACCCCCTGCACTTCATCGTGTGGTGGAGGTTGGTACTTCTACCGTTTCCGATTTCGCCCTTTTAACTTTTACAATTTCTGTCTTTAGGGGTTCAGTACCGAAACGTGTCTTGCGTGGGACGGAGAAACCTGGAACCTGCCGATCGCGGCCTTTGCGACCCTTACAACGAACCGGCAAACAGCCAAAAATGCAGCGAAATCCCTTGCGAGGCCTCCTGGATTCCGTACCCTTGGACCAGATGCTCTGCCCCTTGCGGCCAAGGTGGTACCCAAACCAGAGAAGTTTCCTGCCAGCAGATCGTCTCTAACGGGTACTCGTCGATCGTCGACGAGGCCGAATGTCTGAAAAATCAACCCAAACCGCCTCTAGAGCAGGCGTGCAATCAGGGACAAACTTGCGCCCAATGGCATACAGGACATTGGAAACCGGTGAGATTACATCCACATCTTCTTTGGGGGGTATATCTAATTAAACGTTGGGTTTAGTGCGATCATTTGTGCGATGAAGGCAAGCAGACTCGAGAAGTGAAATGTTACATAAAAGAGGGCGAAAACATCCGGATTCTCCCCGATGCCGAATGCGAAACCGTGGAGCCCAAACCGGAAAGCGAGAAGAAATGCAACTTGAGACCTTGCGAAGGCTTGGACTGGGTGACTTCTGAATGGAGTGGGGTAAGTACTTTATCTAATGAAATCAGTCTCTACTAGACAGGGTATTTTTAGTGCAATAAATGTGGTTTGACGAACGAAACCCGGAAGGTCCAATGTGCGACTTCATCGGGTGAAATCCACCCTGACGATTTATGCCAGAAAGAGCAAAAACCGGAACTGGTACGGCAATGCGAGACCACCAACACGTCTTGCGAGTACTTGTGGTACGCGTCGCAGTGGAGCGAGGTGATTATGACATTTTCCCGTTACGCACTTAAGCTTACTCAAAAAAGATCGTACGACCTTTGATTGATTCAGTGCTCCGCCGATTGTGGGGAAGGAGTGCAGACGCGTACCATCTTTTGCGGTGTCAAGAACGAAAAGGGCGAAGTGAAGGAGGCCGAAAAAGAGAAATGTGACGCCAACAGGTCGTACGAGACGATCAAGAATTGCACCAGCGAGGTCGCGGAATGCGGGGGCGAGTGGTTCAGCGGTCCCTGGAAGGAATGCTCGAAACCCTGCGGAGGCGGCAAAAAGTCCAGAAAAGTCGTGTGCCTCAAGGACGGTACCGTGGTTTCACCATCAGAGTGCTCCCAAGACAAGATCATCTTCGCCGAAGAGGACTGCAACAAACAGGCGTGTTCTGAAGGTACTTGCTCGAGAAAAGCCAAATCCGAAATCCACGTTTCGACCATTTTCTAGATACTATCCTGCCTACGGATGTGACCAAAGCCATCGACGATTTAGAAACTGGAGCGACTGAAGAAACCGGTGTTACCGAAGTTACAGTTACCGGAGAAACCGACAAACCCAGCGATGAAGACTACGAAATTGTACCGGACGACGAATGCGAAGACGGGGAATGGGTCGACGAAAATGGTGAACCGGTAACGGGCGACGAAGAGTACAAAAGGGTGAGTCCCTTCAAAAGTAATCTCGTGATTATCAGACTAATCCTTGGAGTTTAGGGCGCGACTAGGCCTCTACTAGGGTCTAGTACCGAATCTTCGGTAACCGGCGAAACCGCTGAAACCGACTTATCGACCGACGATTTGATGATGAGCGACTCTACCGCTTCTTCCGATGACCTAACCAGCGACACAGGCAGTGGAGAAACCGATTTGACCAGTCCGTTCAGCATTACCGACGGTTCTTCGTCATCCGGAGTCAGCTCTGACGGTTCGACAGTATCGGGCGGAAGCACCGACTCATCCGACAGTACCCTCGAAGGATCCGGGGACACTTCCGGTACGGACTCTTCGATCGTCACTGACGAGGACACGTCCGGCACTGATACCGCGATCGATTTGGAGTCGTCACCGAGTGGCAGTACCGACGAATCGGAAGCGACCGGAACGACTTCATCCGGAGGATCGACGGATTCGTCTAGCGAAAGTACCGTGGATTCGACCGGAAGCACCGAAAGTTCAGCCGCTACCGGATCGTCCGATTCATCGACGGACTCATCGAAATCCACCGACGGCGACACGGAACAGACCGACGGTACCGAATCGACGGACAGTACGCCGACCACGGACAGTACCCCGAGCACGGATAGTACTCCCACGTCGGAATCGACGGAATCGTCACTTTCGACCTCTTCTGACGGTTCATCCACGACCGATTCAATGTCATCGTCGACCGGGTCGTCTGAAAGTACCGGAAGTACTGACGCACCGTCGATCACGACCGAGGAGGATGACGACATTGTCGAAGTGGACGTCGTGGCACAAGTGCACACGACGCAGCGGAGTACAACACTGGATCAAACCGAAAGCACAAGCGAAAGCACAAGCGAAAGCGCGACCGAAACTTCGAGCAGTACCGAGTCGTCATCTGTCGGAAGCACCGAAACCTCCCTGTCTTCCAGCAGTGGCAGTACTGAAACTTCTCTGTCCACTAGCGGTGGTAGCACCGAATCGACGATCGAAGGAACCGAGAGTACGGAAACTACAGGATCGTCCGAAAGTTCCACGACCGAATCCGGCGAAAGTACGACCACAGAATCACCGAGATCTACCGAAAGCACCTCCGAATCATCGACAGGCAGTACAGAAACTGAAGAAACTGATATTTGGTCGTCATCTTCGACGACAGAAAGTGGAGCTACTGACGAAAGTACCGGTAAGTATTTTTCACTCCGTGTAGGAACAAGAATGAGAGGTCTTTCACTTTAGCTTCAGACCTTTGGGGTACTACTCCGATCACGGACATATTCGAGACGCGAAAGCCGCGCATGTGCAAACGCAAGAAAGAGAAAGACTGCACCAAGAGCGAGTTCGGATGCTGTTGGGACCACATCACCCCGGCCGAAGGACCGTTCGGCCAGGACTGTCCCAATCCGAAAACGTGCAACGAAACCAAGTTCGGCTGTTGCCAAGACGGCGTCTCCCCCTCTCTCGGCACGAAATTCAAAGGCTGCCCGCCCACTTACTGCAACGAGACGCTGTTCGGATGTTGCCCCGACAACGCGACTGCCGCCGAAGGACCGAACGAGGAGGGCTGCCCGCCCCCACCACCCGAATGCGCGTCTTCGCGTTTCGGCTGCTGCAAGGACAACGCGACTGAAGCCAAAGGGCCCAAACAGAAGGGTTGCGAAGAGGAGGAGAAGGAGGAGAAAGAACCGCCCTCGAAACTCACGGGCGATTGCAACAACTCCACGTACGGATGCTGCCCGGATCGAAAGACGCCAGCCGAAGGGCCCAATTTCAAGGGTTGCGACCTGCCCTGCTCCAACAGCACGTTCGGGTGTTGCCCGGACGGGGTCACCCCTGCTCACGGTTACTCGGGCGAGGGCTGCTGTTTGGCACAAGCGAACGGCTGTTGCCCGGACAACATCACGCCGGCCAGAGGGCCCAATCTCGAAGGGTGCGGTTGCCAGTACTCGCCTTACAGGTGCTGCCCGGATAACAAAACGGCCGCCAGAGGGCACAACAACGAAGGTTGCGGATGTCAATTCACCGAGCACCAATGCTGCCCTGATAACTACACACCGGCGGCCGGACGCAACTATCAAGGATGTCTGTGCCACACTTACCAGTTCGGGTGTTGTCCGGATGGCGTCAGTATCGCCCAAGGGCCCCATCAACAAGGGTGCGGTTGCAGGAATAGCCAATTCGGGTGTTGTTCCGATGAAAACACGCCGGCTCAAGGGCCGAATCAAGAGGGTTGCGGTTGCGACTCGTCCAAATTCGGGTGTTGTCCCGACGGAACCACCGAAGCTCGAGGTGATAAGTTCGAGGGATGTCAAGACGTTCCCGTCAACCATCAAGGTACCGATTTTGCCTCCACCCAAAACTCGTATAACACATGAACTTTCAGATAGCTGCATGTTACCGAAAGAGCGAGGCACTTGCCACAACTACACCGTCAAATGGTTCTTCGATATGGACTACGGCGGCTGTTCGCGCTTCTGGTACGGCGGTTGCGACGGTAACGAGAACCGGTTCAAATCGAAGGAGGAATGCGACGGGATCTGCGTCGAGCCTCAGGGTACCGAGAGGTGCAATCTGCCCAAAGTGCCGGGACCTTGCGAAGGGTACTACCCGATGTGGGTCTACGACAAGGAGCGAAAGCACTGTTCGCAATTCGTGTACGGCGGATGTCTCGGCAACAACAACCGGTTCGAGACTCGCGAAGAGTGCCAGTCTTTGTGCGTCAGCGATTCCACGGTCGACGCCTGTGAACAGAAGAAGGACGAAGGGCCGTGCCATGGCAACTACAGGAGATGGTACTACGACAAGGACAGCAAGAGTTGCCAGCAGTTTGTGTACGGCGGTTGCAAAGCCAACAACAACAATTTCGCCACAGAGGAAGGTTGCAAACAGCAATGCGCCCAACCAGGCAGAAAGAAAGGTAAGTTTTGATTGATCACAATTGAATGTTAATGGTTATGATGAGAGAGCATGGTTGTTATGGTGAATGGAAAGCATGACTTTTGGTGGATGAGTAGTTGGGAATTGTTACTAATCGCCTGTATATAGATCACTGCTCTTTACCGAGAGCTCAAGGTGAATGCGGTGGACGCGAAGCCAAATGGTACTATGACACCCCCGAAAAAAGTTGTTTACCCTTCTACTATTCCGGTTGTAATGGTAACGAAAATAGCTTCGATAGTAGGGAAGCATGCGAAACTGATTGTCCTAAGGATATCGGTGAGTCCTAATATTAGAATCAGAACCGTAATATTGCATGAATCAATGAGCACGTGAGTACCCTGTTCTGAAATAATTTCTGGTTTAGAAAAAGACTTGTGCCACTTGGCTGCCGAGACTGGTTCTTGCGGTAACTACGTCGAAAGATGGTACTACGACACGAAAGAGAGATCCTGTCGACAATTCTACTACGGTGGATGCGAAGGTAACGAAAACAACTTCCAAGTCAGGGAGGAATGCGAACAGCGTTGCTCTCAAAGCCAACAACTTCCGGTCACTTCGCCTCCGGACACGGGAGTACCGGAACCCTTCTCCCCGGAAATGTGCCTGCAACCTAGCGACCCGGGCACTTGCGACCAACCCCAAATCCGGTACTTTTACGATCAGAGAGAGGGCGTCTGCAAACCGTTCACGCACACCGGCTGCGGCGGCAACCGCAACAACTTCGCCAACGCCGAAGAGTGCCAGCAGTACTGCGGCAACGCCCAAGACGTCTGCAGCCTTCCGCCGATCGTCGGCTCCTGCGACGCCGTCATCGAGCGGTACTACTACGACGCCCGCACCGCCACTTGCGCCCCCTTCACTTACGGCGGCTGCGGCGGCAACTACAACAACTTCGAGGACCGGGGCGCCTGCGAGCAGCGGTGCAGACAGGGCCCGCCCGAGCAGCCGCAGACGTTCGCGCCGCCCGTGGAGGCGCCGCTCGACTCGGTCTGCTACGAGCCCCCCGACCAGGGCAACTGCACCGACAACGTCGCCCAGTACTACTACGATTCGGTGTCGAGGCGGTGCACCCCGTTCGCGTACACCGGATGCGGCGGAAACGCCAACCGCTACAACTCCGAGGAGCAGTGCGAAAGGCAGTGCGGGCAGTTCCGCGGGCAGGACGTTTGTAATCTGCCGCAGGATGCGGGCCAGTGCTCGCAGTACTCGCCCAAGTACCATTTCGACAAGGCGTCGGGACGCTGCTCGCCCTTTTACTACGGCGGATGCGGCGGGAACGGAAATCGGTTCAGTTCCAACGAAGAGTGTGAATATCTCTGTCTGGCCCACGACGAAACCAGACCGAACGTCACCAGTAACGGTGAGTACTCTCCTTTTTTGAACGGTTTTGTGTTTTATTTGGTACTACTAAAAACGTTTCGTGTTGTTTATGTGTGGCTTTTTTTGTGTTTTTCCTGTAGCAATCTGCCGTTTGCCGGCCGATACCGGCGTTTGTAGGGATACGAATCGCGACCACAAGAGGTGGTACTTTGATGAGGTGCGCGGACAGTGCGTACCGTTCATTTATTCCGGTTGCGGGGGCAATTTCAATAACTTTAACACGTTCGAATCTTGCATTGACACTTGTAGGGACTTTTTGGTCGGTACTCCACCTCGTAAGTGTTCCCAGCGGCGCTTACTCTATTTCACGCACCACACATATAATTCACTTCATAATTCATGCAATAAAGTACCATTCACATAAAAGGTTAGTGCAGAAAGTTACTCCGTGACTTTTGTACACTGACTGTTCACATAGGCTTATGATGGGTAGATTGGTACGGTAAGTGAAAATGCAGAAGCTAGACAGCTTTCAACTTTCTGCACTACACTATACAACGACCATACTAATTCGTTTGCGAGAAACAATAGGTTTGTTCGTGCAACTCAAATGTGGACCGGATGGAAACCAATCACAAACTGTTTTCGGATATTTTAGTACGCAGAATCGACTGTGGCTAAGTTTGTGATCGGTCAGTAAATGGTCAGAGTAGCAAAAAACCGTTTTGGAAGCTAATCGGACTAATATCTGCGCATGTTACAAACCACTGGTCCACGCCGAGAAGTTCTGACCACTTTGACGGTTTGCCAACAGTCAGAAACTAATCCGAAGGTTCCTGCGAGCTGCGCATGCCCTTTTCTGTTAATAAAATACAATACCAAACGTTTCTTCGATTTGGACCACTTTTGGACCCTGTTTTGGACTTATCCACAAAGTACGACGCATGCGCACACCCTTGGAGCAGTTTTAACAAGGGCACGGACTGTTTTCTGATCATTTTCTGAGAGATGGTTCATAGTGTTCTTACAGGAAACTTGTGATTAATTTCTAACTGTTTGCAAATTGTCCAAGTAGGAAGAACTACGGTACTCAAAACTTAAGACTTGGTCTGGCAACTGCAATGCAAATGCACTACAACTGCACTAACCTTTACTTATGTGAAACTTTACGCTCAGCAGTTAACGAAAATCGTGAGCTTATGCGAACCTCATGAACCATTTTCAGATACAGTAGTCATCCCATTGAGCCTAATATGAACCATCAGCTTTATATGAGTAGTTCCAGCTGAAGAACTCTTCTCATTTCTGGTACTTTTCAGCCACGGACGAAAACGAGCATCCGTGCCAGGCGCACTTTGACGAATGCGCGACGCTGCGTTGCGCCTACGGCATCGAGGCTTACGTGGACGATAACAGCTGCAACCGGTGCCAGTGCCACAATCCTTGCGCCAGCGTGAATTGCGACCCCGGTACCCAATGCGCCATTGATCTGAACCGCAACAGGACCACCAACCTGGACCCCAACTTCATAGCGGTCTGCCGAGAAAGTACGACTGATAATCCTCTCTGTAACTCCGGTACCGAAATCACTGAGATTTTTCGAAATTTCAGTCAGCAAACCGGGCGAATGTCCCAACTTGCAACCGACCGAAACCAACTGCGGGGAAGAATGCAGGACTGACGCGGACTGCTCATTGCAGTTGAAGTGCTGCAGGGCCGGATGCAGGAGCGCATGCGTGGAACCCGTTGCAGTACCACCGGCGGAACTTGTCACCCAGCAGCCCCCTCAACCCGCCTACACCGACCCCCCGATTTACGGAGAATGTGCGTACTAATTTGAAGACTTATAGAAACATCGGGGTATGAATGGCTTGTTTGCAGATTATCCGCCCAGAGTTGACACGGAAGTGTACGAGCCGGAAGTGAGGGCGGTCCTGGGCGATTACGCCACTCTGAACTGCGCCATCACCGGAAATCCCAATCCGCAAGTCACCTGGCGGAAGGACAACCTCTTGATCGACGGAACTCAGGCCAAGTACCGGATCAAGCTGGACCAGTCGCTGCAGATCATAACGTTGCACAAAACCGATTCGGGTATCTACCTGTGCACCGCAGATAATCAAATCGGGGAGCCGGTGACCAATCAGATCAAGTTGGAGGTGTTGGGTGAGTCGTTTTTTCGATCTTTAGCACGGTAGTTTCTGGTGTTTGACACTAACTTGTGGTGGGTTTCTTCATTAGAGACTTTCTAGTAAGAGACTGGACACGACCCGTATTGACGCCATGTTTGGTCTAAAAATTCAACCGCGATTCCAACCGAATTGAATTCTTATAGTTGGCCATAATCATCGTTCTGTCTCTGTTTCTCTAATGGTTGTGAAAAGAGATAAAATAATGGTCATGACTTATTAGGAATTCAGATCAGTTTGAACATCCCGTAGGTTCCTTGTTCAGAATTTAATAAAAGGTAATTTTTGGGGATTTTTTTAGAAAATTCTTCTGTGCGGAATTATGCATACAAAATTAACCGATATCACCTCAAAATCATCATACTCATTGTCGATACTTCCAACTTCCTGTAGGTGTTTATTTTTTTTATATAATTTTGAGTTTCACAAGGAATTTCAAATGATTTTGGGTTTTCTTGCACATAATGACAAAAATTCAAGAAATAAACACTGGGCGAATAATGGTGACAAATTACTCGAAGATTTTCGAGGATACATGGAAATTTGTATAGATTTATTAGAATGCATGGAAATTTTGAGATTTATAATGATTTATAGAGGATTTTTAGAGAATTTATATTAAAACAGATTTAGGCCCGCCTACGCATGCAGAATTTCTGTCATGCGCCATGGAACATTTTCCGTAAATATTTGAAATTATCAAGCTTAACAGAAATTTTAAGCTTCCCGTTACATTGATTGGGGGAGTTACTAATATTTCTATCAATTTTCTTCATTCGTTTAAAATTCCATATGAAAAATTATACATATTATCAAATATTTGATCCTCAAAAGTCACCGTATTCTGCAGTACGACAAAATGTGAAATGCTTTGCTAAAATCTCACATTGCATTGGTTCCTCATAAATGAAAAACGCCACTTTCTATTGCTTTTTCGTCTCATCAAAGTTGAAGATTTCGAGTAGGTACTTATAAGTATATATGGTATCCAAAATCGAAATATATTTTTCATCTAAACCGAATGTAGTGCATTTCAATTCACTATCCGTGGGCTTGAAATATGGCAAAATTTGTAGATTCTAAAACAGTTTAGATGTACAAAAGACAAACATTTTGGAGTTCGAGGTCATCCATAGCAAAAATTCCTAAATCGACCATAATACCAATGCGAAATTGAGAAAAATTAATGAAAATTCTGACAAACAGGAAAATGAAGTAGTATAAAGCACTCATACTGAAAAACATTTCCTCACTCGTGCGAGAAAACATCAGTGTTTCCACCATTAGTGCTAATATACTATTCAGTAATGCTAAAGAACAGGTTTCTTCTTTGAGACATTTTCGACACAATTTCGCATGTGTTATTTTTATTAGTTTCCATAAAGATAAGTTATTCAGAATTATCGAGGATTTAAGAGGATCATTTATGGGAATTTATGAGATATCCGGGGATTTAAGGGGATTTCCGGGGAGAGGATTCATTGCGGATCAATGGAACTTTCTTAGGGATTCCTGATTTTTGGGATTTTTGGGATATCAAAAAAGGAAAATATAGACTACTCATCACAATTTCAGCATTTGGTCAGGTGTCTCTCATAAAAATCAATTTCTCGCATAGCGACCAAACATGACAGTCCAATAAGAATCATGTCCAGTCTCCAATCGAAGGTGTTGATCTTTTAATCCCATTAACTCTTGTATGTTGTATCGTTCGATTAACAAAATAACGCAGACGGCGACGAGCGCCCCGCTTCGGTTCTCGACCCGGAACCGGAACGCGACGTCGTGGTGTCGCTGAACGCACCCGCCACCCTGAACTGCCTGGCCCTCGGCTACCCGTTCCCGGCGGTCACCTGGTGGAAGGACGACAGCCTGATCCCGCTGAAGACGAGCCAGTTCGAGGTGCGCAAGGACTACTCGCTGCTCATCAACTCGGTCAAGGTGTCCAACCTGGGCATCTACACGTGCCAGGCGTACAACGGGGTGGGCAAGGCGGCCAGCTGGTCGGTGGTGGTGAAGGCGCGCGGCCCGTACCACAGCGCTAACCCCGACGACGAGCGCTACCTCAAGTTCTTCGTCGACCCGCCGCAGCTGCCGGCCACCGACGGCCCGCACCACGTGCCCGTGTGGCCGGACGCGGCCGCCCACCGGCCCACGCCGCCCCCCGACTTTAACCGGGTGCCGCCGATCGCGACCAACGACTCCGACTATTATCCCCCCGTTTTCGGTACGGTACTTTTGGTGCATGCTCTACTAATCACGGCTCGAGTAGATTTTGGCTTTTTTTTCTTCTAAAACTCTGATCGGGTGGGCCGAAATTATTATTTTCAGGCGTGGTAATGACTTTTTGGTTTTTCAACCGATTTTTGCGTTCGTTTCTTATCAAAACAAAATGAATGAACGAAGAAAGTATGTTACCGTGAGTTGGAATTCAAACTAAACTCTATGACTAAACTTTCACATAGTTTAAAGATCGCTGGAATTTTTTCTCACATGCGCAGGAAAATCACACCCATGTGAGGCAAGCAATCTTTGCGAACATTTTGAGTGATATGATACATTCAAATTTGATGGAAATTGCCCAACTTACAATGGCATTTTTAAACATGGTGCGTCGATACCTACGTTTTATTTGATACCTTTTGTGTTTTTTATCAAATTTTCTGCTACGAAACTCTCGTTGGACACCTAATGTATTGAGCTGATCATTTCAAGGTTTGGTAAGAATTTATAGACTTGATTGCTTGATTCGTATTAGGGCCAACTGCACCGGTTTCACTTAACAGTTAAGCGGAGCTTAAGCCTTGACTACGATTGTTGACAACAGTTGTTGCAAAGGTTCAAGTTCCACCTAAATTTTAAGTGAGAGCGGTGTTTTTGGCTAGTAGTCTTAAAGAAAATTTTCCGAAATTCCGAAAACGCTAATCATCGTTTCTAACAGTGTTGTGCAATCAAATACCTATGTGAAGAACCAGCTCCACTAATTTTTTTGTCGTGCCACTGATTGAAATCCAATAAAACTTAGGGCCGATCTTTTTACCTCTGGGTTAAGTTTAACTGGCGGTTAAATATCTTGGTTACTATTGTTACAACAATGAAAATCAACAAATTTAACTGCCGGATAAACTTAACTGGGAGATGAAAAGATCGGCCCTAAGTTCTTTAAGAATTAAAAATGTAATACGAAGTGGCTTTTGGTCTTTTTACTGTGGTGGAATTTCGAGGCGCAATGACAGATACATAATTTTTCAGGAAATCTCTAGATTTCGGCATAGGACTAACCTGATACAGACTGCGTACATTTTCAACCCGGTGACTCCAATATTAATGATTTTGAATGAGAAATAATGGTATTGATATTTGGTCCCAAAATGGTCCCAAAAACGTCCAAATATGTGTCAGAAACAGCGAGTGTTGATTTTTTTATTCCCAAATTGCCAATTTTGATTAGATTTCAAAATAATCAGTAAAGATGGCTCTTCCCATAAGGTGTTTTATTGCTCAACGTTTGTAAAAACGATTATCGTTTTCCAAAATTTTTGCCAAATGGTCTTCAAGTTTCCTGGTACGAATTGAGTCTAAGACTTCTTATTCAAGTCTTGAACTGATGGTGTCTGATGTGATGTCGTAGCCTAAAATCGGATGAGAAATACAAAAGTTATGAAGTGAAACAGATACATCATTTTGGAAAATATCTAAATTTTACAAAACACATCTCTCAAAATTCTTTGTAGGTAAATCGGACAATTTTCATGGAATTTGAGTGTATGTACCACCGCTCAAAAATGTTCACAAAAATACAGGCCTACCAGCATGCGTCGTTATTTCCCTGTACGTGTGGGAAAAAAGTTCCAGTTATTTTCGAGATTTAGGTATCGAAGTTTGAAATACAACGCCGAATCTAGTATTTCACAAAAATTTAAATGTATAACTTCCGGACATACATTCTTGACTTGAGTATCCAACGAATGCAAGAAATTGAAAATCGTTTGAAAAACGAAAAAGTTATTACTGCTTGAAAATGTTCGCAATTTTTTTGGCCCTCCTGATGCATTACGAAAGGCATGAGATTTCAATTTGGATTCCTTTTAGTGCCGGTTAGGGTCAACATAAATCTGGAGAATCCGCGGTTCCCGGTCGGCGGGGACATGGTGATTCCTTGCAACGTTGACGGATATCCCGCTCCTCAAGTGAACTGGTACAAGGACGGGGTTCCTTTACAAAATTCCAATAGGATTCAAGTTTCTGGTAATAATAATTTATCTACCAGTTGTTGAAAATATGGATTAAAATTGGTTTTGGTTTTTCGCAGATTCTGTGACCAACATTTTGGTTTCAACTTTAACTGTGCGCCAAGTTACTATCGCCGATTCTGGGACGTATCAGTGCGAAGCTGCCAATTCCTACAATACGGCGTCTTCGAGTCAACAAGTTCTAGTAGAAGGTCAGTATAGTCTTTGTGAAAATCATGACATTTTTAAATGTGCTAAAAATGTTTTTTCTGAAATCTTCAATGAGTTCAATGTTTTTTGACAAATCGGTTTGTCGATCCCAATTATAATGAATCTAATTGGTGGTTTCCTGAGAAGATCTGAAACATTATTATGTGTTTTTTCCAGAAATGTACATAGACCCGAACTGCAAGGACAATCGTTTCTTCGCAAATTGCTCTCTAATCGTGAAAGGAAACTACTGCAATCACAAATACTACGCGAGATTCTGTTGCCGGTCGTGCACGGAAGCGGGCCTCTTGCCCGGGCAGCCCTACGTTCCCGCCTACGACAAGCAGGCCGCCATAAGCAATAATCTAGTTTAATACTATCGAAATTAATTATTTTAATTGCTAGTCTCATTATTTTGTAAGTATTTTTTTACTACTGCGCCATTCAATAAATAAATAGAATATACCTAAACGAATAAATAATGGACATTTTTGCATGCTTCCTTATTATTTTTTGTACTTAATTTTAGTCGCGTTTTCTGTTGTAAAAAATAAATAAGTGTAGATATGTTTTTATTATACTTTGTCGTTTTGTGTGTGCAATCGCCAACGTTACTCCTCCTCTCTAGTTATGTATATAAATAATAATTGATAATATTAACACTTCAATGATGATCAAAATGTAAAAAATTGTGTTCATTATATTATAAAATTTTTAAATAGACTTGAACTTCATTTCCTACAAAAATCATATTTTTCTACGTTATTGAGCGCTTTCAGTACTGTGTCAACTTTGTGGTCCTGAATCATGGATGAGGATATGAGAACTTGATCGAAATCGGTATTTTCAGCCCATAAAGCGTAATGTGTTTCCTTATTAGACCTGCTTGAAAAAATCACCAATTTAGGGAATTATTTTCTTCATAAATTAAAAACTCACTCATTTTTTCTTTTCGTTCGATGGTGCCTCACTAAGTGAATAATCCTCCCGGGCGGATACAGAGCCGGATGGGATAGTCGTCTCATTTCAAAATTCGAATTTTGAATTTCTACCGAAATTCTGGAAGAATGTACAAAAGATGCCCGCGAACAGCCACAACACCCCGAATTACAAGTGATAATTTTCCACTGAAATCATGATAACTGCGTCAAAAATATTCAAAAAGAAATCAGTCAATTTACTTTAGACTCCTCGCTCTTTTCTATGACATTTATGAGATCTCTTCGTAAAGTCTCCATCTGGTTGAGCCCGCTTCTTATAACGACGTCGTTACCCACGGTCACGGAAATCGCAAAAGTCTTAGTGAACTCAACTGCCGGCATACTCAAAAGTCCTCCAGGTGGAGAGAAACAGAAACACTTTAGATTTTCGTAAGACTGCCCTAACAAAATCCCCAAAACGCTCGCAATTCCCGCCCCTAAAGAATGCCCAACGATTACCAAATCAAAGTCAGAAGTGCCTCTAGTAAAATCGTGATTACGTGCTTGTTCTATCAAATCCTTTTCGAGTATTTGCTCAAAAATGTATCGAGCAGCCTGGACCATCCCCCTGTGTCCGAAAAAATCGTCGCGCGTTTCGTTCAAAGGCAAAATTTCGCACTCGGCGTTCAAATCCGTCAAAACGTCCTTAATGCTCGACGTCCCCCTGATACTGATCACGATTTTCCTCTTTTCGAAGTCTAGGGCGACGAAAAACGGGGTCTCGTTTACGTCCACGTGATACGTTGCGTATACGATTACCGTTGCGCCGCTCTTCTCCCTCGAGTCTAAGGGCTCGTTGCGGTTACGGCAAGGGGCGCAATTCGGCGACGCAGACGCAACGTAAGCGCGTACGGCGTAGTAGAAGTAGTGTTTCAGGTTTTCCAAAATGTCGGAATCGGGCTTCAGGAATTTCGTGTTCGGGGTGACGGGGACCCGCGATAAAAATTGGTGAGTGCTGTCCTGGCGATTTTTTTGGAAGTTCCGTAGTAAGATCAATCCGGCGGTTATGTCGGAAGGTACGACGTCCAGATCGCGGAAAAACTGCGAAAATAAGCGGGCGGCGTCGGAAAATGTGTAACGGTCGTCCTCGTTATTGTTGATTGGGGTGATGTTGCAACAGAAGCGGAATTGGAGACGCTTTTCCCAACTTTCCTCGAAAATCCTTGAAAAGTAAAATTGTAGATTCTTATACTGTTGCCACTTATTGCGATTTTTGTTCAGTACTTTTCTCTCCAACTTTCTGAAATGTCACTTCCTGTTTCGGCTCTCATCATTTTCACCCAGGCCTTGCCTGCAGCGTCGAAAGTGCACCAAATTGTTAGTAAAATGGATAAAAGCACACAGAAATTACAAATAATCATCCCTGGAACAAAATAAGATGACTTTTACAATACAATCATATTAGAGAAAACACCTATTTATTTCACTCATATTTTACTCCTTACCTAAGACAGTTTCTTTGGCCGTCTCTGTTATTGGGCAATCGAGGTAAAATTTCGCGAACCAGGCAATTCCCGCAGATAACCAACCGCTTTCTACGACCAATATCGCAATTCGACAACATACAAGATATTGCATAGATGATCTTCGTGCTGTATCTAAAATCGACCCTTTCATTGCAACCATGCAAATACAAAGTTCAGTAATCATCGAGATTCCCAATATGACCAAGTAGCCCAGAATTAGTCCTTTGAATAGAATCACACATTGTATGCGCGTGTCAAACTCTTCCAAATTTACAAGCACAGTTAGTATTACTCCCCTGAAAAAGTTTTTTTTATTCCAATGATTCCACGGTATTTATGATTCTTACCAAATTAAATGTATAATGAAATGAAATATTGCCGGAATTATTAAATCGTCGGAGCCTATACCCCATCTTCTTTGGAAAACGACCAATCCTGGCATTTTTGTTTAAATAACAGTCATTTACCTCATATTTATGATGGAAATTTCGTTTTTACACCTCACACCTTTCCAGTCTGGTGGTGCACTATTAGCAATCACTTTCGATGCTTTACCTATCTTTCAGATTATTTTTATCTACGGTTTACGCAATAGTGTATAGTCCCAAGATATTTCTTGCCAGGTACGTTGGGGGTGGGGGTCATGTGTTGTCCAAGAAATATCTTGCACCTGAATGGCTTTTTATATTGTTTCTTATTTTGGTCTAGTATTTATACCTTTGATATGATAATAACAACATGTTTTACAGCTGTTTTAAATAAAAATCTGTGGTATTACTATCATCCATTTTTATTAAAACCCAAATTTATACAGCTCGTTATGTACTAAACATGAATGTGAAAAGAACACAAGCGACCGACGAGAGAAAGAATAAAACGAACAAAAACATTTAATAATTAAGTGATTCACTTAAAAATATTTACAATAAGATAACAATACCGTGGTCAGCTGGTCTCGGACCAACGCAGCGCGCATCGGAGTTATTTTATTATCATATTCATCATTCATCAATATTTTTTTTTATGTATTAATTGTAGTATTCATTATTATATAAGAAAATAGGGCTCTACAAAAGCAGACTCCAGAATAGTAGTGTGGCTCCAACGTTGAACAACTAACCGCACGTAAACGTAATAATTAATTACTTAAAAACTTTTTTTTGGTTTCTTATTTAATTTAAATTTATTTATGATTAATCATTATAATTAGAGAATGGCTTCGTGCTGCCTACACAGTGTAACATGCTACACCCGCCCTTATTACGTTAAAACTATTACAATTTAATTTTACAGAATTTTTCATGTCTCCATCTCATCCTTTTTTGCTCTATACCGGTAAAATTATCTGTGGGTACTTCACCATTATTCTTTTATATTCGTTCATAATAATATTAGTCATTATTGTATGCATTAGTATTATTAGAGTATTTACAATAATAAATCAATGAGATAATGTCATCAAAACTTTCACAATTGTGTTTGTGTGTGTGTTTGTGTATGTGTTTTACGTGTTATTTTTGTTCTTGTGATAGTATAGTAGTCATGTGTATTGAGCACGACTCTTTTTTTTATATAAGTTATTATTTGAACTGGATTTTTTAAATCTCTTTCAATTAGGTAATTAAATTTATTATTTTTCTCATGTATGACACTTAACACGATATAACAACACAGTTACAATCTAGCTAAACCTAAGTGTTTTGAAAGCCTAAATAATACTACCACTTTCATGCCTTTCCGTTACTTTTCTTCTCAGTATCGCACCCAATTATTATATTCAATAACCTGTTCAAAATGATCGGTCGAAGCAGTGATGACGCCATATTTCCGGTTCTCGTTCATTTCCGGTGTGGGGCGCAAGATGGCGGCCCCGTCGTCACGGCAACAATCAACGGCCGGTCGACGGGGCCGGCGCACCGAAATCCCACCGCGCACTCGAATAAGGGAAAACAAAACAGTCCGACACCACTAAGGCAACAGTTTTCAACTTGGAATGTATGAAAACAACATTGCGTCGTCTCCTCCCCACAACTCGACCTACTCTTATAATAACTTGACTCCATTCCATTTTCGTTCGGCAATTGGAAAATTAAACTACAGAAGAGACGCGTCGTAGAGGCTGGTCGTTTCCGCTCGGGTAACAAGCGAAATAAAATGGCCGACCGGAAGCCCGCGCCATTTCAAAAATAGTTACGATAGCGGTTTTTTTTTTGTTATTTTGTTTCACTATAACAAATAGCAACAAACAGGATTCAATTTTTCGGGGTCATTTGGGGGATTTTTAAGCTTATTTTTTCTTTAATTAATGTCGTACAACCAGCGGCGCGATCCGGGAACGACGTCGTCGCGGCGGGGTGAGCTGACGATGTCCTTCCGCCGGGGGGCGCCTCAATATTTATCATTAAATTTTCATAAAGCGTCCAACATAATTATAACGATTTTTACGATTATTACTTATTAGTTTGTTTGTCGATTGATGATGTCGAGTTTGGATGTGTGGAATTTATTATTCTCTGCTGATTCGTTTGGTTTTTTTTTGTTAGTTTTCTTTCTATTTTTTGTGTTGTTTTATGTTGTATGAAGAGATGTGGCAGCAGACGCAGCGCCACCGGGTGGCAGTACGCGAGACTTGTTTGTGTGATGCGCTTGACTTTTTAATAGTACGTCTCCTGCTCGAGCCAGCCGCCGGGATTGCGACGCAAGTAGAACCGGCGCGTCTCGTCGTAGATGAAGATCGACAACATGAACGGAATCGCCGGCAGCCACCAGACGAACCTGAAATGAAAACAGAAATCAATGAAATATGCTCCAAAAACTGCTGAAATCCATAAAACCGATCCGTCTATGAAGTCAATTTAACATAAGCATGCAGTGGGAGCAGTGAGACTTCCAAAATTTAGCCGTTATTTGCGTTTGTCAAATTTACCAGTTACATTTGCACTAGGAGAAGCATCTTACCCAAAATGTAAAATAGACTTATTTTCAGCTCCATCACCCACTGTATGTACAGTTTCACCGATATTTAGACGCATTTTTAGAGGTGAAGATGAGTTTCGGATCAACTGTCAAATGGTCCAGTGGTAGTTTTGGCCCATTTTAGGTTCATTCAGATTCGACGTTAGAAACAGTCAAACTGAGTGAATTGAATTGCTGATACACTGTTCTGATATCATCCTGGGTAATTTTTTTTATCCCTACTGTAGGTTTGTTCGTGCAGCAGTTTGTGACCGTATTCCAAAGTTTTTTTTTGCCACTTTCTGATTGACGGTCCGGTGTTCTTACAGGAAACTTGTGAATGATTTCTAACCGTTTGCAAACTGTCCAAGTACTCCAAGTAGTCAGGACTTTTCGGCGTGGATTGGTAGTTTGTGACATGCGCAGATGATGGCACGATTAGCTCCTAAAAACGCGTTTCTGTAACTTTAGACCACTTCCTGACCGGTTCCAAATTAAACTGGATTCTGCGCACTAAAATATCCGAAACCATTCAGTCACAGTTTGCAAATGGTCCGCATTAGAGGTGCACGAACAAACCTAGTGTTTCCTTTTTCTCGTAACCATATAACTTTAGACCCAAACCTCTGATTCACTTTCGCATACCGAATTTATTACATTTCAGCCATTTTTCTACAATTTCCAAAGGGATATCTGTGGATTTCCCCGGTTTTCCACATCTATGTACATATTTACATATGTTGAGGTCTTAAAGAGCGTTTCCCGGTTTTTCGGACTAGTTATGAACCAATTCAGGGCCGGTTTATCAATACTCAGTTAAACAGTTAAATTTGTTGATTTTGATTGTTATAGGTAACAAAGGTAACCTAGGAATTTAAGCTCCAGTTGAACGATAACTGAGCATTGATAAACCCCGCCTCAGGTGTGTACAACAACATGATGAATGCATAGGTTGCCAATGAACTGAATAACCCTAAGGACCGATCTTTTCATCTCCCAGTTAAGTTTATGCGGCAGTTAAATTTGTTGATTTTCATTGTTGTAACAATAGTAACCAAGGTATTTAACCGCCAGTTAAACTTAACCAAAGGTGAAAAGATCGGCCCTTAGACCCAGTACCCACTTATGATTAACCTCCAGATTAGCTAACTGTAACTTTGAATGTGAGCCTTTATCATTAATTTTGACCGGAATTGTCACAGTCTAACGTTCCAGTTAGCTAACTGGAGGTTAACCATAGGTGGAAATACTGGGCCTAAGTCGTCCCAATCTTCACGCACTCCTAATCCCATGAAAGAATTTAGTCGCCGCCGCCACTGGACCATTTGACAGTTGACCGAAAACTCATGCCAAATTGGCACGTAACCAATAAATATGTTGAGGTGTTTCAAATTCAAACGTTATTTCTACTTTTTAGTTCCACACATTGCAACATTTTCATCTCTCATCTTTGTGAGGTTACGTTTAGTGTTGTCTTACAAATATTTATGATTTTTAACTAGATTCGCCACTTTCAGACAGTTTATTTATGATGTTAGCAAACGAACTATTTTTACTGTAACATTTCTGCTCAGCAAAATGTCATGTTCCAAGCTCCAATCAACACAATATTTCTGGAACTTCGTGTTTTGCAAAGCCCAAGAAAACCCCGGATAATTTCCGTTCACTTACTTCAGAGGGAACATGCGAAGACCCTTGTCCATTCCGGGCGTGTACGAGAGGAAAGCGGCCAAAGCGGTTTCGAACACCAGTCCGAAATTCAACGCCCAATTGCGCATCCCCTGGTGGACCAGCGAATTACGGCGGGTCTTGCAGATGATCAAATCGGCCCACTGCACGACCACGATCGACACGAAGAAGGCCGTGTGGCAGGTGTACTCCAAGGTCTTCCTGTCTCTGTACGTCTGCGAAAAGAAAAACCCACCAACCATGAGAACCGGAAACCGAAAAGTCAACCGGAAAAAGTTCGAAGTTTGAAGGAAGCTCTTACCCATTCTTGTCCGTACGAATCGGGCAAATCGTTGACGGCCTTAGAGTCCCACTGTTTTCGGATGCCGAACAGGGTGGTGGGCCGGAAGCCGTTCTCCGCCATGATGACGAAGTACACGAAGAAGCCGGCGGCCGCCTGGATCATGCCGATCTGCCCGTAAGCCATCGAGATCAACCTAAACGACCATACGGAAATCCGAATTAGAAAAACTTGTTCTAACTGGACAAATTCTAAAAGCGACCATTCCAGATTCAACATTGAAATTCGCGAGTCTTGAGACTATTTATTGAATGAGCTTTCTGGAATGCTCGCCTATATTACGGTTATTCCAAACACACACACCATCACAGAATACTTACGAATAAGCAACACCATAATCCACGAACTCATGCTGTTATACATTCATGTACTTATACAGTCAGCGCAACATTGATACATTAAATTTAACATGCAATATTTACATTAATACTGTACAGTACACGTCACCAGTGCTACATCGCTTTTGTATCGGTTATTTTGTTAGTGGGGGATTATTACTCTTGTCGAAAGTTCGTTCGTATTTTTGATACGAAAACGGTGCACCGCCATATATTGTAAAGCGTTACTTCTGCTTGTTAATTTGATCGAGAAAAGATTAGAACTGGACGAGGAGTGATGTCGTTTTTTTGATAAAGGCGAGGATCAGTATGATTCTTTGAAATTTTTTACTTACTTTCAACCCTGATTATCTGTGTTATGGAATTCTTCCATTTTTATTCGGAAAGTAAATCAGAGATTAGCCAATAGCTTATGTAATTCATAATAGAGAAGAGAAACAAGCTAGCTAAAAGAAATAAGGCTTTCAAAATTACTTGGTGAAAATTTTCAATTTTGAGATGAAAGCTTTATAGTGGTTGAATTTGGAAGTAGAGAAAACGAAAATCGAGAGAAAGCTAGAGGTTATTACCAACTACTAAATCTAAAAATCTTTAAACCTTGAAAAAATATGTACAGTATAATAACTCTTTCCAAAAATATTGCCGTATCGAAGCTGAAAATTGAAAAAACATTTCAAAACGAACGATTTATAAAGAGCTCTCTATAGGTCGTTCCACTTTCCAGATGCACAATTCAAGTGGATAAATCGACACGGCAAAGTTCTCTGAAATAGCGAAAAACTAGAATTCGAAATACTTTAATTGATTAAAAAGTAAGCTAGTTAACTACACTTGCGAGCAAAAAAATCGGCCCACCTAAATTTTTAGTAAAATTCAAAGTGTGGTAACTTCTGAACGAAAAGAGTAATTCCAAAAAACTTGGCATCCCTGAATAGCTACATTCTTGGGCTATCACCCGCCAGACGCTGTGTTTTATACAGGTTCCCTGAGTACGTTTTACAGGGTGTCACGTAAAGTTCTGCAAAAATGTTAAACTTTGGATGACCCCACGGTCTAGGAAAATGATGTAATTTTTTCTTCAAATGATCCTGGGATATTGTTACACTCATATCTTGGAACAACACTGGAAAAACCGACACATTTTGTCCAACTACAGGGTGGTCAGAGAAAAACAATTTTTTGTGTCACCGTCATCTGAAAACGACTAACTGATGCATAGGTACTTTTGGATCATTTTCTCAAGAAAACGATACCTGAATTGAAAGAAATAAATCAAAAATTCAATATTTAATTTGAAAAAATGCATTTCAAGGAGAATTCGAGAAGTTTTGAGAGCAAGGGGTAGTATTGAAAATGCCTTTTTTAAATTAAATATTGAATATTTGATTTATTTATTTCACTTTTGGACTTGTTTTCTCAAGAAAATGATCAAAAAGTACGTATACATCAGTTAGTCGTATTCAGATGACGGTGGCACGAAAAATTGTTTTTCTCTGGCCACCCTGTAGTTGGACAAAATGAGTCGGTTTTTCCAGTGCTGTTCCAAGATATGAGTGTAACAATATCCCAGGACTATTTAAAGAAAAAATTACATCATTTTCCTAGACCGTGGGGTCATCCAAAGTTTAACATTTTTGCAGAACTTTACGTGACGCCCTGTAAAACGTACTCAGGGAACCTGTATAAAACAAAGCGTCTGACGGGTGATAGCCCAAGAATGTAGCTATTCAGGGATGCCAAGTTTTTTGGAATTACTCTTTTCGTTCAGGAGTTACGCGACTTTGAATTTCACTAAAAATTTAGGTGGGCCGATTTTTTTGCACGCAAGTGTATTTTCTATGGTAAGCTAGTACCTAGTGTTTTCTACTAGTATTTGTTAGGGGTTGCTTGTAGGATCTATGTATAATGATGATAATCAAAGAAACATACTCAAAAAGGAGGAATAAGGGGTTATTGCTATAGTTGCATGCCATTAAAAAATCTACGTTGCTAATGCTAAAATCTGCATTGTCTTTTAAAATCAACTACAGGAGTGCCAACGAAAGATTTAGTCAATGCCAATTATCATCATAATCAGTTGTTAATTGAACTAAGATGAATTTTAATGGAAACGAAAAAGGCTCAAAATGTAAAAATTTAGCCCTTTTCAGAAAATTCGTAGCACTCTAACTATTTCTAGTCAATTTTGTTAGGAATAATAATTCAGAAGAATGTTGAAGGCAGATTACTCTATTCTGTGTCTATGACACAGAGCTATTTAGTTCCAGAAAAAATAATAAACAACAAAAAGGAACCGCCATTAAGAAAAGTGCTCTTTTTCAAAATTGTGTCGTGTCTACAAAATGCTTTTTTCTACGCGCATCACAAACTATACCTCGGCAAAAATTCAAAATTTCAATAAGAATAATGACAAAATACACTGTATCCAAAAACAGCTTCAAGAACTAATTTATAAAAATAAAGAGGAATCGAAACAAAAAAAAAACAATTATCGAAATGAATAGAATGGAAAAAGGCCCACAGACAGGCGGCTTTGTGATAATAGAATGAACATCAGTTGGAAAAGAGGAACGAGACGAGAGAAACGTGATTCGATAGAAATTAGTAAATTTGAAAACGAGTCCAAAACCGTCCATATGTCACAACAATATGCATATCTTGTGAAAGAAGAATGTTTCTGATGAGGTATCTTCACGAGGAATAAAACTGTTTTCAATTACTTAGTTATTGCAATTACAAAAAACTTTTCGTGACGTCAGCAATTACAAATCGTGAACAGAGCTCGTCTGCAGATGGCGCTCATAAAAATTTAATAATAGTCGCTGTATTATCGATTATCGACATTTTGAGGTTATGTAAGTGTCTGCTGTCATCCGTGTCGGTAATGTTTTCGTGTTCTCAATAAAATTATTCGATTATGCCTCAAAAAATTATGAAAAAACCCGCTGATCGCACAGCACGGACCAACACCGTAACTGTAACTACGCGTGGCGCCATCTACTGGATCATAGGAAACTCGTAGTAGCTGACGTCATCAGAAAACAATTTAAAAATTAATTTCAGCCCTCTAGATTTTACTAAAAAATAAAAAAAATACCTTCATAATTATTGAATTGATAGTAGGTATCAGATAAGCTATTTCGAAAAATACATGAAAATTCCTCATTTCGATATTTCTGGACTCGACCCATGAACGATTTTTGAAATTTCCAAAAAAAAAAATCAGCAATAAACGATCGAGGGAGTAAAATGCCAATAATTTGTGTGAATTTCCTGTGGAACCGGCCACAATAAAGTTTAGTGCGAATGAACCGAAAATCTGCCATATCAGCGTCTCACCCTTCAGGGGTTCTACTGTAACTGTTCCTACGCCCTAACGAAAAAATGAAACAGAAATGAAAATGTCAAGAATTTTGTAGAATTTTGTATCCGCCTGCAACTCCGTCGACTTGTGTGTGCGCGTGAGTGTCTGTGTGTGTGTGTGCAACACCAAATCCAATAAATCATTCCCAAATTAATCCAAATGAACCAAAAAAATGGCACGGACTTCGTGACACGTGATTACGGTGCCTGCCTCAGTAATTGAACAACCAAAAAAAAAAACTTATCTGACAGGTAGGTACAGTAAAACTATGACAAAGTGAGTGCTTTCGGTGGACACATTCAAAAAATCGGGGACAGCCTAAAACAGGGGTCGGGGAGGATGATATATGGTAACATCGAGACTATATCGTCCAAAGTGTTCGTATGCGGAACGAAAATAATGAACGGAAGAAATCCAACGATAAAAATCATCGAGAAACAAGGTGACGCGTGTGCCGAGGTTGTAGTTGTGGTGCTGGGTGGTTTTTTGGGTGGTTCGGTTGGTTGGTCGGTACCCGGGGCACGACAGCGCTGAGCGACCCACCTGCGGTTAACCAGGTTGTCCGTATAGGGGTCGCGCGGCTGACGTTTCATTATGTCGGACTCCGGGGCTTCGTAAGCCAGAGATATAGCAGGCACCTGCATCAGTGGCCGGCGCAACACACATGGTTAGTTAGTGACAGAAAAACATGCAACATTTTTCGGCGAAATTTTTTCATCTTGTTCGCCGTCATTTCAAGGGGGTCACTCTTTTTCACACGGGCTAAGTATACCGGGTACTTGTTGGTGTGTCGACTTATCGTTACCGTATCTAATCATTGTAATCATATGTTTCGTATATGAGGAAGAGTTTGAAAGCAGAGTGAGTCGAGTTGTAAAGAGACAGAGTAAGAGGGTATGCGGGATGGTATAAGTACGCAGCTGACATAGAGAGGGAGCTCGATGAAGATGAACGAAAGCCCAACCGCCCATGTGCGATTACGATTTGATTGTCGTGAGTAAAAGTAACTTTATTCACTTTTACTCAAGTGTAACGGCTATTGTTACTCACTTTGGTGAGTTATATGGTTTCAACCTTTTACTCACGAGAATGAATATCAAAGAGTTACAGCTTCTGTTGCATAATACAGGGTGTTATGAAATTATGTTCATAAAATCTTGAGAGCAGATTTCCAGAAGCCAATTTCTTTGAAAGTTTCAATATTCATGAGATTTGTGTTGTAGCTTTGGAACAAAAAACTTTTGAAATTATATTTACCCAGATTAACACCGGCTTTGGCCGAATTGACGTTTTTTATTGTTTAATTTACTATTAGAACAAACACGATTCTCACAGCTCCAAAGAAATCCTTGATTTTTAGTTAGTGAGAAATTTCAACAAAATTTTAAAGGGACCATTTTCCATGGAAAAAGAACTTGAAATTGAAAAATAACTTTTGCGATGATTGGCTAAATTTTGAGAAATTTACGAGTAATTCTTATTGATTTTGGTTCAGAGAGATATTTCGAAAGGGTGATAAAACATAAGTTTTTACTTTTCATAAATTTAAAAAACGTTTTTAGATAAAAGGTCATTTAGAGGAATTTAAGTATGTGAATACAACTGATTTTCACAGAATCTTCATTTAATTTTTATGAAAAACTTGTTATCCGCATGAGATTTTTTAAATCGTAAAGAATATTTGAGAATTACAAAAAAATATATGTTTCCTCTACAAAAAAAATGTCAATTATTTCTCTCAAAATCTAAAGTCTAGAATTTTCCAAACACAATTTCCTGACACCCTGTATACTAAAATACGTCAAAATTGCCAAATTGAGGGTAGGTTGGGTCTTTTCTTAATATACTCACATTTTCTACCAAAAAGCCAGAGAAAATTTGAGGAATTCGTAAGTTTCTTCAAATTTCTCAACGACTCAATGAAGACTTATCAATAGAATGAGAATAAAAGCGTTAAGCAACTAAACGTAAGGCGTAATAAACGTATAAGACACACAACGTATCAAAATGGATTCGTTAAATTAATCATAGGTAAGTAATAATAAAAGACACACTCAAACTAATTCAAGCTTTTTTTAGTTAGCTCAAAGTTTTTTTTAAATTTGGCAGAGAGAAAGAGAGAGAGGTTGGGTGCTCATACGAAAAAATCACGTCACAGTTAGGTATTTATCAACAAACGTGGTATGTGGTAATGTGGGAAATGAAGGAAAAGCAGAAGTTTCGCGTACACATGGCATACGGTTATAACAATTTCCAAAAATTAAAATCATCAATTTCACAAGCATAATAATCATAATGGTCCCAGATAATAATGAGGAATAACAAAATCCTGATGACCGCAGTACTTAAAACGAGTATTTATGCAATTACTTCTTATATTGTACTGTAATAAAAATAAAAATAAGAAAAAATAAAGTAAATAGAAGAAATTAACGAAAATGTTGGAGGAGAATGAAAGATTTTATATTATTCGTATAGCTCGTGACGTGTTCCCATTACCTCTCGTTGACGAGCTTATCATTGAAAGGGTTTCTAGGACGACGCTTCATAATATCGGACTCTGCATCCTCGTATGCCAAGGATATGGCGGGGACCTGAGCTCGGCCAAACAAATAACACGTCAAACAAACAGAAAAAAAACAAAACTGGGCTGGGAAATCGAACAAAACGGAAAATTAAAAACGTAAAACGCGACTGAAAAAAAATTAGGGGGTTCGGGGGAGGACGGCACACTTACATGCCCGCACTGCTCTCCTTGACTTTCGCCTAGGTCTAAATGATTCAAAAGTCTCTCGAAGGGACGCCCCCGGCTTTGACACCGAAAGCGAAAAGCGTCTTTTTTACAGTTACACCGTGAAGCGTTGCAAATTTCGCCAAAAATTCACAACCCTGCGTTTCTGCCATCGAGTGGCCGTCCCTTCGAAACAAACTACGATTTACCGCACTAGGTCTAAGGGTCGAGCTAGCTGTGCAGGGCAAGGCGACTACGCTTTTGAAAATGCGTGATAAAATGAGGGTAAAAGGGCAATTTGTGTATGTGTGGTTCATGTACCTCGAAATAACTTAGAGTATATCAAGTACCGCACATAAATCTACGCACGTTAATAATACACCCCGAAAATCTGTTAACTATAAATAATTACTGTCAAAAAGTTAGTATCTCGAAAACTAAATAAAACCATCATGCAGTTATTGAACCCTTCGTCCGTATTATTTTTTCCATCATCACCCAGGCATCAGTGCAATAATAAATTCCATTGGTTATAGCAATTAGTAAGTGTGTGAACCCATAAATACACAACTGTAAAAATATTGTATTTACAAATTAGCTGTTAAAAAATACGACCACAATATTAAGATTATTTCGTGTGTTATTCCCAAAAAATCGAATTAATAGATTAGAGAAAAAAATGCGACTGTAATATTCACACCTAGCGTTCACGAGTTTATCGTTCACCGGATCTCGAGGTGGTCTCTTCATAATATCTGATTCGGCTTCCTCATAAGCTAACGAAATGGCCGGTACCTAGATACGGAAACGGAAAGAAAAAAAATCATAAAAACAAGGAAAAAGTGGAAACGTTTTTGCGTCTTTTGCGATCCGTCTTGGACGGGTATCAATCACGAACAGTAGGCCAACTCGAACTCGGTCATTGAAAATGGCCGCCGCGAGAAGTCGCAAAGTCGCCATTTTGACAGCACCTGTCAATCTTTCAGACATCTGTTGAGAAATCTGTCAATATGGCGACTTTTTGAATAATTGACATTTGCCCTCCCCACCCATCAACTTCTCGAACGCCACTGCAGTAGCAAATTCAACAAAAAAAAAAACAGAAAAAGTTACCTTTCCATGGTGATTGATAATAATAAACATACGTTATCGAAATTGAGCTAGCCTACTGTCAAATTAATAAATAAAAAGCCCAAGAAACCGAGTGTTCGATAAAGAATTACTGCAGTATTACGATATCGACTTGAGTTAGGCAGTGTAATTTCTTATGAAACACCCGGTGTAATAGGAAGATGAGCCGAAATTGTAGAGATCTGATAAAAAACGGATAATAGTAGCGATAGAGGTTTACAAGAAGAACGTACCTTTGTCTTTTTATTTAAATCACGTTTTAACCGTGCGTACGACCGTCCTCACAATAAAGAAACTCAATAATGTAATAGAGAGAGACTACCATAAAGAGAAAACTGCATAATAAAGACTATCTACTTTTGAATAATAATTATTATAAGTAATCGAAATTATAAAAAGTAGTGCCTGTGATTAAATCCATCAGAAGCGATTCAATAAATTATTCGTACGGGGAGGCGACGAAAACGAAACGGCGTGTCGCTACTAGACTTTGACAATTACATGCTGCGTCAAGTTACGACATGCCGTTTGGTTTTCGTGGCCCCCTTTTTTAAAAAGTTCGCCCGGCATAAGTAATAATAAGAACCGAGCCTACTCAGTGCAACTGCAGAATAATAATAAAAATCCTCAATATATGAAATCGAAATAATAAATAGTAAAAAAAAAACGAAATAAACTCATGCTTTTTGTACTTATAGAATAATAATAATAATTAATAATAATATTATGCAGATGTTTTCGCACTTATTTGTATGTGTTTCAAGTACCTTTCGTTAACTAATTTATCAGAGTACGGGTCACGTGGTCGTCGTTTCATTATGTCGGATTCGGCTTTTTCGTATGCGAGCGAAATGGCCGGCACCTTGAATCGTGTGTGAAAAACATCATCAACATCATATTAAAAAACCGTCATCAATCTCAATTGAGAATATCTTTGTCGGTGAAATATCGATCGGGGTCGGCAATATCGGCAACTGTATCGTTAGAGATAATGTGATAGAGATCGAAAGGGTGCTCACCATGTCGGTTCCGAGATCGATGCACAGGATGGTGACGGTTCCCAGGGGCAGAGGGATGTCGCACAGGATGAAGGCGAGGAAGGGGGAGATTTCGGGAATGTTCGAGGTCAGGGTGTAGGCGATGGACTTCTTCAGGTTGTCGAAGATCAGTCGTCCCTCCTCGACGCCGGTGACGATCGAGGCGAAGTTGTCGTCCAGCAGTATCATGTCGGCCGCCTGCTTCGAGACGTCCGAACCGGCGATGCCCATGGCGACGCCGATGTCGGCCTTCTTCAGCGCAGGCGAGTCGTTCACACCGTCACCTGAAACACATGGAAGATTTCCAATTATTCGAAAATATGACGAAACGGTTCACAGATGGCGCTTCTTTGACAATCAGCTGACTATGAAAATCGTAACAATTTTGTTTGTAAATAAGTCATATAATTTACTTATACTTCAAATCGTGAAGATTTGAATTTTCCTCAAGATGTTTTACTGCTATAAAAATAAATCGGGTTTCATTGAACTGTTCGATTTAGGTTAACATAAATTTTGTATCAACAAAATTAATAATTTGCTTTGTGCAAATAAACTGATTTTATAGAAGTGAACTCTCCGAGTGAAGCGAAGATGGCTATCTGAGAAATTTTATTGCTTCTCTCCTATCAAAATGAATATATTTTTTTTTGTGATTTTGGCCATTTGAAATTAAAAGGCGCCCATTTTGAGGAGATTCACCCCTGCCCAAAAATGTATCCATGATTAACCTCGAGATTAACCTCTTCTTTTTCGGCAAGTCGGAGGAATACGAAAAAAATCCTATGAAAATAAAATTTTCTGAGGCCCAGTATTTCCACCTATGGTTAACATCCAGTTAGCTAACTGGAACCTTAGACGGTGACAATTCCGGTCAAAATGAATGAAAAAGGCTCACATTCAAAGTTACAGCTAGCTAATCTGGAGGTTAACCATAGGTGGAAATACTAGGCCTGAGCCAATCAAAATGATCAAGCTACCCAAATCCTTAATATTCCGGACCTCGATGTCATATTGTGAATAGTAAGAGCAAAATAATCAATTTAGAAAACTTATGCAATTTATTATTTATTTGGAGCCATTGCGGAGCCATTTTTTGAAACCCGATATTAACACTATAATACCCCATCATAAATTTTCCACAGAAATACCAAAGAGCCTAAAAACCAGCATCGATCTCGACCGTCAGATCACAGCAATGAGGTATTTTCACGGGGGATAAAATTTAAATTTTACGAATGATACATATTCGCACATGGCGCAAAATGACTTCTGCGTAAGAATTTTGTTGAAAAAAATTGTTTTCAATTAGTCATTGCAATTACAAAGAAATTTCCGTGACGTCAGCAATTTCAAATCGTTGACACAGCTCGTCAATGGATGACGCTCATAAAAAATTAATAATAGTCGCTGAATTACCGATTACCGATATTTTGACGATATGTAAGTGTATGCTGACATCCGTGTTTTCGTGTTCTCAATAAAATTATGTGATTATGCCTCCAAAAATGAGGAAAACACCCGGTGCTCATAGCACGGATCAACACCGTAACTGTAACTACGCGTGGCACCATCTACTGGATCATAGATAACTCGAAGTAGCTGACGTCATCAGACATTTAAAAAAAAACTTATTTCAGCCCTTTAAACTTTATTAAAAAAAAATAAAAAAATACCTTCTTACTTGTTGAATACCATAAGCTATTTTGAAAAAACATGAAAATACCTCATTCTCTATTGCAATTCCAACAAAAACCATCAACAATTCAATTACCTGTCACGGCGACAATGGCGCCCATCCGTTGACAGCCCTCGACGATAATCAGCTTCTGTTGCGGCGACGTCCTGGCGAACACGATCTCGGTGTGGTACCTCAAAATCTCGTCGAGCTGCTCGGACGCGAGGTCCCTCAGATCGGATCCGTGCACGACGGCCGCCTTGGCCTCGCGCGGGTTCACCTCGGACACGGGGATGTTGAGCCGTTGCGCGATGTCCTCCACCGTTTCGTTGCCCTCCGAGATGATGCCCACGGACTTGGCGATCGCCTTGGCCGTGATCGGGTGATCACCGGTCACCATGATCACCTTGATGCCGGCGCTGCGGCACTTGGCGACGGCGTCCGGGACGGCGGCGCGCGGCGGATCGATCATCGACATCAGGCCGACGAAGCGGAGACCGTCCAGCGGGAAGTTCGGGTCGTCGCTGTTGAACTTGAAACCTGAAGACAACGAAAAAACACGATTTACTATCTTTGGATTCGGATGAACGACAAGGACTAATGAGTAATATCATCTGAGAACAGTGGGAAATGAATAAATTAGTCGAATTATACACGGTATCCAGAAATTAGCCTGCAATAATTTGCCCGATGATTTCTCTATAAAAATGATGGAAAAAAGTTCTAATGAACGTATGTCGAGAATCGCTTCCTAAGGGAGATATACCCCCTACAAGGTAGGCCCCCTATGATGGTTTATGTTAAATATCTCTAAAACTGTTTAAGATTAAGAAATCATATTTGGTGCAGTTATTAACCTTTGTATGCTCAACAAAATGGACTAGGAAAGAATTCAAAATTTCCATCAGGGGCGGGTCATCTAGGGGGGGCCGTGGTGAAAAATCTTCTCAACATTTTGGTATGATGCTTTTTTCGAGTTTAAACTACATATTATGAAATTATCAGTTGTTTTACGAAAAAAAGGTACTCTTGGTAAACATCGATAGGAGGCGCCACATTCGAAATAAATCGATTTGAACTTTTAAATTGTTTTCTAATTTCTGTTGAAATGTAATTCTTCAGGCAGTATTTTAGTTAAGACAGCTTGAATAGCAATCTGACATCACTAAAATTTTAAAATTCAACAAATAATGCAACATTTTACATTGAATTCAAGGAAAACTATTACAACTATTACGGGGGTGTCACGTCGTAAGATCTGGGGCGACGTTTTCCATCCTAAATGTTGCATTTTCTAATTAATGTTCAAGTCTTTGATATGGTTCATTAGAACTTTTTTCCATCATTTTTATAGAGGAATCATCGTGCAAATTATTGCAGGCTAATTTCTGGACACCGTGTATGGTATTTCCACACGAGTGCAACGTCTGAATATGAAAGTGGGAAGATGCAATTTCGATTGCGAGACTTCTGAGTGAGGAAAAGGGTTCGAGGAAAGATCTAACAGAATCATTATTTTATTACTAATGGGTTTGTTTTCAACGCGAATTAGGTGCCAAAACCTTCAAAAAATACATTTTTTTTTCATTGCTGATCATTGATCAATCCAGGCTTATTCTGTATGACCATAGAAACTGTTCAATATTGAACACTGCAAATTACTTAATGCAAATTCATTGTCTATGTCATTAGGCATTGAAACATACTATATTTAAAGCTTCATTTTCAAGCTAGATCAAGTGAAAATGACCAAAAAGATTCCTGTCCCAAAATCGCAAATTGAATTCAAATTATGATTATCTGCAGTACAAAGCAATACATTTGTAAAATCGGCTGTTTACCGTTGTGAGGATCATTTCAATGCAAGTATTGATTAGCATTAGAAAACCATGAGGTTTGTTCGACTTAGGACCGGGCTTTTCACCTCTAGTTATCCTCCTGTTAGCTAACTGAAACCTTAGACTGTGACAATTCTGGTTGAAATGAATGATAGAGGGTCACATTCAAAGTTCCAGTTAGCTAACCGGAGGTTTAACCCGAGGTGAAAAGACCGGACCTGAGAATTCTGGAAATTTTCTCACGTGATACGCCGGCCCTGTTTGACATTTGACGTATTACTGGGACAGCCGATTAGTGCCGATCTCTCCCGAAAACCAAGAAGAGACCGGCTTCGGGCAAACTCGTGCTGGGTCGCGCAATCTACGCCATTCAAATTGGAATTGCGATTTTGGAGGTCCGAATGGCATGAGGAATTTGGTTCGAGCAAGTATTCTCGTGAATAATCACCGCAACTTCCGCTTTCGTAGAAATCTATTTTCTTTCATTATTCAATAAGTCATTATTAATGTTTGGAGAGATATAACGTTAGTTTATGAAATCATCCACCATTAGGCATACACATTATATCATTCTTTGGACATACACGGAAACAATGGATTATTGCTAGGTATGCCTAGGTATAATAATTCGCTGAATAATGGACGACTTCTAAATGATGAATGATTTACCGAACAATCAAATAATGAAATAATGAATAAACGATTATTTATAATTCAGAGTAATTTACTAAGTGGAGAATTATTAGCACCAAACACACTAGTGGTTGAATGCTTAATGTAATAGGGAATGTTTATTCATAGAATGATATATGAATAATTTTGTGATAATCTGTGTAGAATATAATATATTAAGATTGAGAAAATCCGATGAAGGTGTAATGTTTAATAGTGTTTTCCACTGGTGTATACCAAGTGTTATTGCTAGCAACTTTATTGAATCATGGTATATTGATCAACGAGTGAGAAAGTTGGTCATTTTCACGAGAACGAAATACTGCGAGACAACCCGAAGGCATGTGGAGTAATTTATCCGAAAAATGTTGAAAATTCTGGAATTTTCAAAAACGTAAACCATTGAGTAATGGTCAGTTCACTTAATGAATATGATTGGAAGCAACCGTTTGAAACATTCTAACTGCACTCAGTCTCGTTAAGTATTTATTTTTCCAGTGAAAAAAGCTATTAGAGTTATTTCATCTAGAGGTTATTTGAAAAGTGTATACTTGTATGAATTCTGAAGAAATAAGAAGAATTTTCGATAATCATCATAGAATTATCGGAAATTCTTCGAAATTCCCTACTCCCTCAGCGAGAATTCCCGAGAACCAGTGATGAACAGATTTGATGAACCAATGAATAGAATTGCAAAAAAGCTGTAGTCAACTCACCAATCGGATATTTATCGGTCGGCATCATGAAATCGCAGAAACCCAAAACGCGTTCACCCAATCCACCCAACTCCAGATACGCATTATTGAACGCCTCCTTCATCTCCTCATCCAGCACCTTCTCCTTCCCGCAGATAAAGATCGTACTGCACCGCTCCAAAATCCTCTCAGGCGCCCCCTTCATCACCAAAATGTGCCTAGGATCGTTCGGATCCTCGTTCTCGTGAACCGAAACCTGGTACTTATTCGTCGAATTGAACGGTACTTCGCAAACCTTCTTGTTCTTCTTCCTGATCTGCAGTACGTCACCCAGCGCCAGCTCCATGCACTTGAGCAACGCCGCCTCTGACGCGTCACCGCTGACCTCCCTCTTCAATATGGGCACGTTATCCTGACCACCCTTGAACTCTGCCCTGTTGCACAAAGTCGCGATCCTGGACAGCGCCTTGAACCCGGGACTGGTGCGGTCGTACTGCACCCCCGATTGGTCCTCAGTGGTGTCAGCCTCGATGATCTGGTTATCGAACCACATGTGCGCTACCGTCATTCTGTTCTGGGTTAAAGTACCGGTCTTATCCGAGCAGATTGTAGAGGTTGATCCAAGGGTTTCCACTGCTTCCAAGTTCTTGACTAGGCAGTTTTTCGACGCCATTCTCTTGGCGGTCAAAGTCAGGCAGACCGTGACGGTCGCCAGGAGACCTTCAGGGACGTTGGCCACTATGATGCCGATCAGGAAGATGACGGCGTCGAGCCAATGGTAGCCGAGGATGAACGCGATGACGAAGAAGGTGACGCCGAGGAAGACGGCGACGCCGGTGATCAGGTGGATGAAGTGGTGGATCTCCTTGGCGATGGGCGTCTCGCCGGTGTCCAGGCCGGAGGCGAGGCCGGCGATGCGGCCCATGACGGTGTTGTCGCCGCAGCTGATGACGACGCCCTTGGCCGTGCCCTCGACGGCGTTCGTCGAGAAGAAGGCGAGGTTTTTGGTCTCGAGCGGGTTCTCGTGCGTGAACTCGGGGCTGCGGCTCTGCGGCTCCGATTCGCCGGTCAGCGACGAGTTGTCCACCTTGAAGCCGCGCGATTCGATGATGCGCACGTCGGCCGGGATGCGGTCGCCGAATTTCACCTCGACGACGTCGCCGAGGACCAAGTCTTCGGCGCGCAGGGTGAGCTTCTCGCCCTCGCGGAGGACGGTCGCGAACTGGGGCACCATGTTCTTGAACGACTCCATGATCTTCGAGCTTTTGCTTTCTTGATAATAAGAAAATATACCTGCAAACACACAGACACGATGTAAAAATGCATCGAATATTTTGGTCAGTTTGAAAAAAGTAAAAGATTCAACAGAAAATATGACTATAACAGTTCGTTGTCATTAAACGTTGGTTTAAGATCAAAGATCATTTTAACACGGAAACCAATCGTTTCAATCGGTTGATGGATGAAGAATCATTTCAGATAGGATCTTTTCACCCATGATTTGCTAATGAACCTAGAATGAAACCCTGACTGTCTTTAAATCAGAATAAACCTGTTACTTCTCATAAGTAATTTCCATGGGGAAAATGAGTAACACCCAAGTGCAGTTTTGATCAATGTTATTGGACAGTTTGAATATGACAAATGATTTCAATGATGTTTTTTCAATGGATAATGATTTTAATTTTGTCATCCTAGGTATAGTCTATCCTAGTCTATCCAAGATAAACTGAACATCACGTGACTCCAAAGTGCCTGACAAATACCTGTCATTAGTCAATGGTTTTATCAATGTTTTTCATTTAAATTTTGGTAAGCAACTTAGGTCACGTGATGTTCAGTTTATCTTGGATAGACTATATTTCAGCTTCTTCCTCATGTAAATGGGACATGCTCTTTCAATCTTGAGAAAAATAATTCAAAAACGAACCTTGATTAACACGAAAATAAGCGTTTTGTGGTCGTCAATAAGCATGTCATAATAGTCAAAGTTCCAATTTGCTGATCAAAGGATAATCTAGTGGTGTGAAGACCGGACCATAATCTACACTTGCTTAATATGATATTTCACGTTCCAAGTTGCAATGAAAACATTAAACTTGGTTTTGATGAATGTTGAGGAATAATTTCTAAATAATCTCGATTCATCAATTATTGAAAAATTTATTGAAAACAGTATTTTTTGTCGACTTCAAGGAATTTTCAATTTGTGATTTCCTATTGAATTTGATAATTCAAATCAATAATAAATAATATTTACAATATTTCAAGTTCTGGATAATGCAAAGAGACAAACTTTTTTGTTCCAATAACCTATCATTGTCGCTTTACTTAGCCCGTAGCAGCCCATAGCCTTTATGGCCAAAAGCACAGATGACTTCAGACACTTTTGTCTACTTCCTTCCCGATTTATCTATCTCGTACATACCTGCACTCGTGTGTAATAGAATTTTCGAAAGAATTATGTTACAAAGAGTTTCCACCAGAAGATTCAAATAAAACTTTTTCAGTTTTTCGGATAACATAACCTTATTTTAAATTTTTGATCAAAAACTATGAATAAAAAAACTTCAGAAACACAAATTATTCCTAATCCGTGAGAAAATGCTTTCAAACGAAAAATTTCAGATCAATTTTCTCGTTTTTTCTGATAAACTTTGATGTAAAAACTTCAACGAAAAAACGAAAGTGAACGACTTGATTATGTTATAGTGCCTGAACTGGCCTGAACCCATATTCACACTTCGTCCAAAATTTACATAGAAAACTATGCGATTGAACGGTATATTCACAAATAATTTGTTGCAGAATATCTAATTTTAAAAACGAAACTCGAGTGTTGGCGATAAATACATTTTACGAATTTTATGGGTTTATCTGCAATTTTTTTTCTAATTTATTAACCTAAGTAGGGTAATAACAATAACGAGGGTAATAACTAATAAATACTACTATTATCAAATAATCAACAATTTTCGCGGAAACGTTTCAGTGTAATAAAATTTCCTTATAATGCTTCCGAGACCGACTTAAATATAGCCAAAGGTGAGAAAGTGGTCTGGTATTGATCGGTCGCGCTCTTATTAATAAAAATACGTACAAGGTCTCGAGTAGTAGTACACTAAAAGGGCGACTTTTAATCCAACCCTATAGCGGACATGGGCAACATAACTAGATCAAGTCTGAAAGAAAATTTGCAAAAATATCCGATGCGTCCACCTTGTGTAATTTTGACAAGAAGTGCGTTCATGTCAATCAAACTGCACGTCAAAATCACAAAGATGGCCGCCTCGCAAGTCCGCAAACTCTGCGATCGATTAAACGAGATAATCGTATTTGAACAGAAAGGCGATAAATGCAACTAATAAAACAAATATTTGCCATACCTGTAACGATAACAACGGCAGCTAAGACGATGCCAAGATAAAGATTATCGTCGGCGGGTTCCTCCACAGTGCTGGCCTGGATAGAATAGGCTATGAAACAGAGGATGGCGCCGATCCACAATAAGAGAGCGAAGCCCCCGAACAAATTTTTACAAAATTTCACCCATTCGGGGGTCGTTTTGGGGGGTGTGAGTGCGTTGGGTCCGTCCCGTTCCAAGTTCTCTTTCGCTTTCGCATGACTGAGGCCCTGCATCACCGAAAAAACACAAATCAATCCAAAATTCACCCCTTACATTTGCTACACAATGCTTACATTTTCTGGATGTGTCTGGAATCTTTGATATAGTTCTTCCGGTGAGATCTTGTGATAATCGATGTCCAATTCCTGCTTCAAATCGTCCAAATCATCCGCTTTCCTTGTCTTCTTCACATTTTTCCTCCGTGACTGCGCGCAAAGAAAAACCAGATAAAATCCATCCTCCCCATTAATTACCGCAACCCCCCAAAGTTATTTTCGTTCATGAATGATGAACCGAGCACAAAGCGATGATCGAAATGACAGAGAGAGCAAACCATGCAACGATAATTATTATAATACAAGACTTACGGTGATAATTGGTAGAATAACTTAGGAAAGTGATAAAAAAGCGTGAGGTGGCTAAAAGAAGTGTGCGAATTTTCCAGATTTCCGGTTAGGTCCAGTACGTTTTGGCTCAAACCGAGACGGTCCGGAGACGAGTGTACTTTGCGCATTAAAACCCAGGCCATTGTCGTTCCATTTAAATGTGACGTCAAAAGGAACTAATTTAAGTCATTTTATCTGTGAAATTGGCCGATAATGGCTAGGCGATAGCCGAAAAAATAACGATAAAAGAAAATGGGGTTGAATGCAATTCTTTATATCGAAATCCGAGATATCGAGTTCTCGGCTATTTCAAAGAGTTACATCACACTTGAGTGCTGAAATACCCCGAGATAAAGAAAAGAAAATGCAGAGATTTCGAGCAGAGAGAGAATAGAGTGTGCATATAAAAAGATCTTGCATTTACGACATGTCAATACTTACTTAGACTGTGTGTTTTGCGACAATAAAAGCCACAAGGATATTTACATGTCTGTCATTAAATTATTTCTAATTTGATAAAATAAAGTAGAGGATTATTTACTGTAATCATAAACTGTCGTGTGTATATGGAGACAACAAAAAATAATCTCTGGAATTTATCCAACGTAAAATTTTGGCACATTTCTTAACTGTGCGTAAGTATTTCGGGAAATCAGATGTTGGCGTGCCTGAATTCGACAGACTTCCGTTCATTAGAAGGTTTCGACCAAGCACGAACATTTTACATTGTATCTAGACCTCATCAATTCATTAACTAAACTTTCTTCAAGTACATAAGAACATAAGGTACTCAAATTTTGAAAATATTGAAGAAATTTTGGTAGCGAGGTTCTAGATATGGGTAAATTCGCGTTGCCAACAGTGAAATGTTTGTTATCTCCACATATTTTCGTCCTTATCCACCGGGAGGAATAGTCTTGTCGGTGATTACTTCAACCGAATATTTACCACGCGATAACATCGACGTTTCTGATTGGTTGTCAACCACACGACTCGACCCCGAACAAGAATAGACCCTCTGGATATTATTTTCGAGATCGACCAAAATAAGGCTAGTAATTGATATCGAAAAGGTCACGGTCTCGACGATTTCGGGAGAAATCGCCAAAAAAATAAACAAATAAAATGACCTAAAAATAATTGTGCCATAATAATTCTACAGAGTGAGCACAAAGACGAAATTCCCAAAACCGAAAAATTCTGAAGAAGAATAACAGACACCATAGAAGTGGTTCCCAACACCTTAAATTTTCTGCATTATGTACAAAAGATGGTGCCAACATTTTTTGGTCGTTTTGTGAAAATTGAAATACCTTAGCTCTACCGTCCGCGGTTTTGTTGTCATCGTAATTGGACGGAATTGTTGCCACACGATACGAATCTGAACGGCCGTGCTGCAAAATAAGTCACTACGGTCTACACATGAACTTTTCAATACATACCACCGGCGAGATGCCACCTGATTTGGCTGATTTTACGACATTTTTCGAAAATACAGAGCTTTCCACCATTCACAATTTGGTAGGAAAATCGAGAAAAAATTTACGTATCAAAAGCGGAATTTTATCGTAACGTGTGAAAAGTTATGGTACACTCTGTATAGTCGAAAAATCGGAAAATCCCAAATTTCCTCTCAGAAAAAGGCTTTCGAGACTCGGTTTCCGAATCGATCAGCGTCCTCCTTTCAAATTGAATAAAAATAACCGAGAAAATGACTCTAAAAAGGAAACGCTGATAGATAAGGAATTTCATTCGAAAAACCGTACGAAGATAATTCATACAGATTATCGACCATAACCTAGTTCATAACATTAATAAAAATAACAACATGCATGCGATGAAAACAATGAGCGAGCCGAATGATAATAGGTGCCAAAACACTTTCGATGAATGGATTTCAGGAAAATCCCTTGAAATTTCGCGCATTTTCCGATCCGTCTGACATTTCCCCGATCGTCGATTCGAATGGGAGCAATTTGCGCAACTTTCCGGCTTCAATGCGACCGCAATTGAGGTCCTCCGCTCACAAGGCCATGCACAAAAGACTTTGCCACACGGGTATCGTGTATCCGCATCTGCATACGTAATACGTAATGCGATGGACGAAATTTATAGCGAGAAGACCGCAGAACGAGAGTTGTAAGTACGGCCGAATTGGATAAGTGCTTCCTGAGGGAAGTACGCGAGCGCCTTTCTGAAGCCGTGAATGGGAAAATGCTCATTACTCACTGCGAACACGCAATTTGTATCAACACGACCATTACAATACCAGAGTCGTGGACGTAATTATTTAAACGATACGCTAAATGAAGTAACGCGGCCGATAAAATCCGTCGCGGGAAACGCAATCGGCGGCGAAGGCGGGAAACCGCAAACGACAAATTCGAAAAACGGATTTCCAACGGAAAAGTGTACAGCAGCTGAAACGGATCAGTTACGTAACGAAATTCTCGAGAAAAAAAACAGGACCGGTTCTATTCTGCCAATGGGAGCTTTTTTACCGACTGCTCGAAACTCGATCGATATTTTGTCAGTCCGATTTGGACAATAACAGGAGACGGCGGTCAAGGGCACCAACCTAATACACCAAATTAAAATTCAAAAATTATTCGGTGCAATTTTCGAGGCATCATCGAAACACCAAATTAGGCTTATTACAGGCAGATTAGCTTCGTAATGAGGAACTAACTAGGAATTTAGAGTTGTTAGGTTTTGTCATGGTTTTGTAACTAAATAAATCTAAATAAAATGAATAGTTGGCTGTTGGCAAAAATATAAAACTTCAGAAAATTTTTGATTTTGACATGGATTGTCATTTAAATCCTTGCCAAAACGAACTAATTTCTAATAATTTTGAAATATCCTTAATAAATCAAGGTAAAACAACACAATTGAAGAAAAGGCACATCACTGCATTACAGGGAAGTAGAAAATAATGAAAAAATTAAGTTATACAGGCACCTGTGGCATAGTTTTTCCGGAAAATGTTGAGAAAAAGTTGGGGAGAATTGTTTCAACGGATTTTGAACTTGAAGCAAAGAGAAAAAATTAAGATGAAGTTATTTCATTGGACAAAAGACTGGATACGTTCGTATAGGTGAAAATTCAAAGTTATTCAAAAATGACAGAAACAATTGCTAACCCAACTTTTAAAAGCCCAACTCACAGCAAACTTCAGAGTAAAAAGTCGGTGTTACAGAGCAAAAGTTACTAAAACTTCAAAATCTAGTTCCTCACTACAAAGTTAGGACTAATATCAGTTAATATACTTATGATACTTTGGAGTATTTTTGAACGATAGATGGATTCGATTTAATCACAGAAAAGGACTGTGACATAATCGCGTTATAAACCGCGATCGATTCGACCGTGCGCTTCAATTACAGATCGCCGGGCGACCGAAGCGAAAAGGTTAGAGTTCACACCGATACGAGCCATCCAGGAACGACCCGACCAGAAACAAGGGACGCGCTGCACCCTTGACGCAAATTGCGGCCTTTTTCGGGTATTTTCAGGGTGTTTTTCGCGATCTCTCAAGATCACGTCCTCTCGAACCGGCCGGCGTACTGGTTATAACGCGAAACCGGCGGAAGCGTATAGAGAGGGCGAAGGAAATTCGAGGGAAAATCAATATCGAAAAGTGGGCGTCAGCCGCCCCTCGATCGACCGTCTAAAATTCGACTCGGACTAGAATAGTTTCCGAGTTACTCCAACAGATTTTCCACTTTCCGAGATGCGCTACTTTTAGATTTTCGCAGATTCTGCGCGTTTTTACCACGGAAAACCTTCACCCTCGAAATTTCACCATTTCTCACTCCAACCCGAAACTACGGGACTTTCACCAATAAAAAAAATCCAAGAAAAATTCTAAGCCCCGCGGTACTTTCCCCTCTGGTTATCCTGTCAGCTAACTCGGAACCTTAGACTGTGACAACTCTCGTTAAAATGAATAATGGAGGGTCACATTCAGAGTTCCACTTAGCTAACCGGAGGTGAAAATACCGGACCTTACCGGGTTATACGTAGGAAAAATCAGAGTGATTGATGATTGCGTCCCCTATTGTCGGGTCATTATACCGCGATCAGGGTACTTAAAAATCGCTCGAGATTTTCGCAATTCCCATCTCAAGTAGGTCAACGATATTTCCCGGCTCTCAAAGACGGAAAGCGCGATCGATTATCCACCGTAATCGACGCGATTTCCACTCGAATACGGCGAACGTTTCAAGGGATTCCCATTTTTCGGGTGCGAATCGAGGAGGGAAGCCGCGTAATCGATAGTCGTGGGTCCGGGGTTGGGCCGTCCCGGGGGCGTCCCGGAGCGGGTCCGGGGCGTCCCGGAAACGGCCGGTCCGGTGTTGGTGTCGGGCGGCACACGTACCTCCCCCATGGCGATGCTGCTTTTAAGATATAATCCCGGGGAGCGGTGTTAAATAGAGAACTTCATGTGACGTCGGACACGCACTGCACGGCAATCGCACTGGAGCAACGGGCGCGGACTGAGAAGAGTTCGCCGCCTGCGCTGCCGCGGCGCGTATCGACTGCCCTGACGTCATACTGCGGACTCGGCGCCGCGACGACGGTGGGGGACGGCGACGGCGACGGGACGACGGGACCTGCCCCAGGTTGGGGATTTTCGAAAAACCGGACGGTTTTTTTTTTTTTTGGAAAAATAGGGCGCACGCCACTGGCGGACGACGCCGACGTCGCCGCCGCCCCGTCCGATGGCCGCCGGATGGAGCGTTCCGAATTTCTAACATAAAGATATACGGGGTGTCGTGCAGTTACAGGATGGCACCGGATTAATTTTTCCGCAAGTAATTCGTCATGTTGAGAACCCTGGGATTCGCGAGGGTGGGGCTTATTTGACACATTTAACTCAAAAGCATAGCTCAAAAGTATAAAAACATTGATTTATGCGTTGATATCCTGCACTTATGGCGGTTTTGGAGCTGGTCTTTAGGGCTTGTTTTCAAGGGTTACTCGAGGTTTCGAAACTCACCCCATTTTGCCATATTTGCCTTGTTCCAAACCTTGTTCCATACTTTTTCTAAAGAACTACGAGAAAGTTATCAGTTGAGTAAATTTACAAATTACAAATTTCCAGTCCCCATTTTCGGTTTCCTTTCCAAAATGATATGAAATGCACAAATTATTATGAACGATTTTTCATTCAACTTGATTCAGAACTCTTTACTTTGCCATTTCGGCGTAGAACTATTAAATTTAGAAATTACTTACTTATTCCAAGAAATTCACTTGGGTTGGATTGCACCATCGTCACTTAAAATTTAACAATTGTAGTTAAGGTTTAAGCTCGGTTTAAATTTTAAGGGACAATGGTGCAATCGACCAAGACACTTACAAATTGACTTACTAACTACGCAAATATGTACAGATTAAAGATTGTTGGTAAACTTGAATGTAAAGGTGTGGCTTTTAAAGTGAAACGCTTACATAAAATGACAAATGTCAGGTAGTTGCTTAAGTTTTTAAGCATGTACAAATTGTCCAATGTTTTCAGGTTGATCTTTATCGGCGTGAGCTGACGAATTTGAGATTTCTGCGCAGGTTTTATCCATAACAGCTAACAGCTTGGTTGCTTTCAAAACAGCTAGAACACCTGTCGTTTTTATTCTAAGCCGATGTTTAGTTTTTAGTACGTTTTTATTTGACTTCTCGTTAAAAGTTTGGATTTTTTCCGAAAATAAATGCATCATTAGTAGGTGGATTTTTATTATAAAAATCCCTGCCAGAACTTTCAACAACATGCCACTACCTTCTTTGGAGGCATGGCACCCAAAATCGAGAAAAACTTTCAGACAGGTTTTTTTCATTTTTGTATCTTTGTTAATTCCAGAGATATTGCTGATCGGGGGATAAAAAAATCAAAATTTAACGATTACAACCAAAAACCTTAGACAAAAAGTTAGCTTAGATCACCGGGAATTTACGAAAGCTGTACTAAAATCGTAATATCTCTAAAGAATCTAGTGGAAATGTTGAATGTGACACCCTGTATCTATCAAGCCTTGGGGAACATAGTTTATAGGAGAGTTTTTGCCTTATTTTGACCCATTAAGGCCCAGTATTTTCACCTCTGGTTATCCTCTTGTTAGCTAACTCGAACTGTAACAATTCCGGTTAAAATGAGTAATGAAGGGTCACATTCCCCCTTATTCACTAAGGGAATTGTAACGTAGCAAGTATTATTGGCTATTGCTATCAACAATTACTTACATTGTTGCTAGCAATAGACAACAATACTTGCTACGTAGCAATTAATTAGTGAATAGGGGGAATTGTCACATTCAAAGTTCCAGTTAGCTAACCGAAGGGTTAACAAGAGGTGGAAATACCGGGCATAAGAAATCAGCCATACAGCGTTGACGGTGTGAAATTGAATCTTCGTGTATATGGAAAATCTGCTGCATATCAAAATGATCTTCTTATTGGAATAGACTTTTTAACAGAAAATAAAATCCTCAAGTGCCTTTATTAGATATCTATGTAGTTTAAGGAGGAATAGACGTTTGTTCTTTGTCAGTTCAGTTCGTTTATACAGAGCTCGAAGTTCCTATGCAAATCATGAAATACGTTATTCCTTTCCTCTAAAAGTCATTTGAAATCCTTGGTGTGCCATTCTCGTGGAGTGCTTCAGGTCGGGCCAGATTGGATTAAATCAAGCCCGAAAGCAAATGTAGCAGAAAAATTATGTTAGAGCAAAAAGAGTATTCCCCGTGTAAGTTTTTTCTTACTGCGGAAACCATAAATCAATATTTCATAGCACTTCGATCTGGATTTAGAATTAGTTCCAGAACCACTGGATTGCTTTCCAGCAAATCTTTTTCACATTTCAGAAAATGTCAATTGCAATTCACATTGACCAATTTTTATTGAAAATGGGTCATTCACGTTACATGCATATATGTATAAGACTTTTCGATGATATCTTAGAAAATGTTAATTGTAATTCGTTAATACACTATATTCAATCAATAGGTTTCAATTGGTAGTTTTTTTTCAATTTCCTTGATTAATCTGAATCAATAAAAATAAAATTCAAATGAAGCTTTCTGAAAATTTCATTAATCTGAATCAAAAGTGAGGTATCGTTCAGATCGATACTGTACAGTTGCCTGTGGGTAGAGTTGTTCATGAATAGAATATTAAGCCTGGCGGAACTCACGCATGCATAAGTGTTTGTATTAATGAGAAGGGTGTGATGTTCCCGAGTTGATGGCATAATGAATGAGACGAAAATAAATCAGAAAAAACTACCTAGTTTCAGCCATGTATAAGGGCACTCATATTTTGTGCAAATATCTACAATAAACGACCTAACTGTAGGGTCAAACAAAGTTTGAACAATGTTCTCTCCAATGATGATGCGCCAAAGTTGAGGTTTTTATGCTTTTGAGTCCTTTGTGCTAGATCCTAGATCTATAGAGAATGTTAAATGCTTAGAACAAAAACATGAAATATTGACATGAAATGTGAAGTATTTGCCTCGGTATTTGCTACACTTGCGATATGCAGACTTCAGAAAAATAACCTCACATCGTGTGAATCAGTCAGGATCTCCATATAATGCACTTAGTAAGCATCAACTTTGAATACAGAAACCAGAAAAAGAGTTCAATTATTTGCAAACGAGAAATTTCGCTATGCGAATCCGTGTTTGAAATGTTAAAGTGCTTCAGAAATGGAGAACGAATGAATGCATTCAACTTATCAGATTAATACCCGTATTTGTATAGTTCTTTTTGCATTCTTATTGACATGCTTGGAACAAAAGTACAAGTATAAAGTACACGTGTTTTTCTAATACAAATAAGATCTAGACAAAACATTTATGCAAATTAATGCACAGTAATCTCGTAACAACAAACAATTCGTTCCAATATTTTGATACTTGGATTGTTATATGATTCCTTTATCGATATCGCATATCAATTTTGTTGACTCATCTGGGCGAATCTATGTATTTTTTATGAAGGATACATACGACCGAGTTTTTCCATTAAAACGAACGAAGGAGGAAACAAAACGTGATAACGGATGGAAATGTGCAAAAAACACTCCAGATCTGTGTTTGTATAGGTGCACTGATTGATGTTTTCCTTTAATTTACGAAAATCCTCGGGGATGAGCGTACCGTCCACCGAGGAATAATGAGAAATCGCGATTACGTAACCTCTGAAAGGCCGTGAAAGCTGAGTCATCTCACAGGGACGCACTCCTGATAACCGGGATCGATCCGCACAAGATGCTTAGAACAAGAACATCAGACACCCTCGTGCAGAGAAAACGTCCCATTACTCACAGAGACTGTAACCGAGAGCCGTACAACACAAAAGGGGTGGAAAAAGATCGATCTAGCAACGTCAGGTTATACGCAAGTTTCCTTGTACGCACAGTGGATGTTGTTATTCGCGTCATTTTTTGTGCGAGATATCCACATGCATTAGTCAGGAAGAGGCGATGGACGAAGAAAAACAACCTAAAGAATTCAGCGACGAAGTATCGATTCAACCCAACGATTTATCTCAATCCGAATCTGGCATAAAACAGTTCGACGCCTAGCGGGGTTTCCATAAAATTCAAATCAGCGATTTTCAGGAGTAGACAAAAATACCGAAAGATCAAAGGTTTCATTAGCACCGTGATTTTGGAAAACGTGGAGAATTGATGAGTGGCGACCTCTTCTGCAGTTAGCAGTTGTCACGAGCACAACGTGTATGAGACGGATTATGTGTTCTCAAGACAAACTCATTGTTTCCGATTTTGCGACAGACATCAAAGGGAATCCCACAAAAGCTCCCTTCATCGGGAATGAAAAAGTGAAACACCTCTATTCGTTCCCTTTCAAACTTTACTTTTCTCCATTCTTTAGAGAATTATTCAAATCGTGATGCAAATGAAGTCCTTCAACAATTTCACGATAATGGCACAGACAACCGGGCGTTTCCCCAATTTATTATTGTTATGCTGTTGTTATCGCACTTTTGAATACTTTATCACTTGGTTTATCTTCCGAAATGAGTATCATCAATCACACATACTGCAAACTTCACAATGTAGATAATATATGGTAATTCTGCAGAAAATTGTCTTCCCTTGGGCCATTCGGCAGGATTGCACCACCTTATTCAAAATGGCCGCTGTCTGTAACACGGTTTGAAAATGTTCAGAATAAATATGCTTTGACATCATTCTGCTGTAAATAAAATTCTTGTCGTCACTGTTACGATAACGTCACTAGACTCGAAAAACAGAAATACGTAGGAAATACGGTTCGTTATAGGTCGTCGGATTGATTAACTATTGAAGATTCCTCGGAAAACAATCACGTACATGTTTCATCTCTCACTGTACCCGTCATAATACAATCAACGTTACCTAAATACGTTCGAAGACTTTATTAATAAGATCGCCACGTGCCAATTTAAAATGTTCAATTATAATTAATTCACCCATGGATATATAAAAATAGATCATACACTTTCGTAACGAAATTTGGCAAACTTTGATCATATACCAAAAAGTTCACCAGATGAAAACGTAGGATTTTGTTGATAGAATTCTTTATGAATCGAGATGAAGGACATATCGTACCTCTATAAACCAGTTGAACCCACTTTGACGGTTTTCATTAAACATTTAGGGCCGATCTTTTCACCTCTGGGTAAGTTTAACTGGCGGTTAAATACCTTGGTTACTATTGTTGCAACAATGAAAATCAACAAATTTAACTGCCGGATAAACTTAACTGGAAGATGAAAAGATCGGCCCTTAATCAAAATTTCTATTGATTCGCACCTGTAACATTGTTGAAATTTCAAACAATGAAAACATACAAATTGTAAACCAGTATACTTGGTAAATTTTGAATATTTTCAATTCGTCTTAAGGTTTTGAATGTATGTGCATTAGAGTATCAATAAACACCCAAGTAGATTCAACAGGAATGTAAAGATCCAACCGATAAACATTTACATAATTCAGCAGGTATGTACGTTTTTGTTTATAAGGTATAGGTAAGGATCTACGCCTTGATTAAAATCCTGAAATAACTAATCGAATCAGTAACCCACACAATACATTTCAAGTTGTGCATGGTTAGTATTAAAGAAATCGGCATAAACCGGTTAGAAATTATGAAATTTGATTACTCGTAATTTCCCGATAAGTCAATAAAAGTGACTATGATTTACGCCCGAATAATTGGTTCGTCTCATAAAATCGTAAAGGAAAAGTCAATTAAGAGAGGGCAAATTATTCGAGATTCTACGACAAACAAACCGCATAAAATCGGTCACAACTGGTTGTTGTTAGCACAGAACATTCAAAGCGGCTATGAATGAAATGGTACGATCACAACAATCTGTAAGTGACCGGCTTCGGTACTATTAGTTTTATAATGTTGCAAGATAAAATCGTAAATCCATTTTATATTGATTTCGGTTGCGCGGTCGGCGTCTACCATCGAAATAAAACGATTTCCATGTCGCTGTTTTCCTTTTTCCTCGTTCCTGACCCAATTCCTATCGCATCCACTCCGCTGGCCATCACAAAACACAGCCATGCACACGTTTCTACGTCACACCTGTCTGAAACGGTGACGAAGACGACACCTAAATTTAGTCCCAGTCGATATTTATAAGTTTCTATTAAAAGAAAATTTCCCTTTAGACGGATTCCGCGCCTCATCGCACTTTAGGAATAAGTCGGACAAGCTTTTGCTTCACCAGTCACAAAAATCTGAAAGCCCAAATCGCGGATATCAATGGTTGATGGAAAATGCCAAATTGCTTCAATTTACGGATGACTTCCTGATCATTTCCACATCGTATTTAGTGTATCTAGGACGACCGAGAAAAATTACAGTCCCGTTCAGGGTTACATGAATTATTAGTGGCCTACACGAAGGAAGTCGCACATTATGGGCCAACCTACAGAGTGCGTCTATCTTAACTCACTCAAAAACCGAGTCCATCAATCTGAAACTTTTCGCAGATTGGATTTTCCAAAGCCCAAACCTTTAGAAGCCACCTAGGCCACTACTTATTTTGTTTAAGAAAAAAAGGATGGAATCCTTTGCTACTTAGGTTCATGGTAATGGAACGGTTTGGACCATGCAAATTCGGGTTTATGCCCACACATCCGTGTGCTCGTTATATTAGAAAAATTTAAAAACAACTACGGATATCCTCCCTGCGTATGAATGATGATGTCTTCCATTAAAAATTGCAATAAACTACAATAGCAAGTAACCCAATCTTTCCGCTTGTGTCCGAGACACAGTCGCGCACATCACGTGTGACGGGAATATCAATTGATCTAAATTTTACAATGGTCAACCACGGCCACCAACGAAAAGCCCACAGATCCCTATGAAAAAACCGGTGGAAGGAATCTGAATAATACCTACAAAGTTGAAACGGGGGTCGCAGGCGGGCGCGTAAAATCTGATTTAGCTCTCTCCGGCAAGTCGCGCGGAACTAAGCTCCGTGCTGCGGCCATTTGGATTATTAAAGGCATAAATTTTAGACGCCAACACCCCCGGACTCGTGGGTTGCCTAGTGGAGAATTCCCCGGGGCGAAACATTTCAAATTTCGCTTCGGAACTGAGATTTTCCCGAAAGTGATCGCGGGTTGCTTTGAGATGTTAATTTGCCGCAAATTGCTTAAAGGTCATTTAAATTTTAAACGAAAAACTTTGTACAAAATATGGCCCGTATAAACGATCACGCAAACGCAATTCGTTTTATTTTTAGTACGTTTCGTGTCGAGTTACATGTATGCATGCACACTCTGGGGTACTAAATAAAACCCCACCGTAACCACAAATTTCAACGGCACCGGCAACGTTACAAAATTGCTCTGAAATATTCACCCTCCTTGATTATAATCACTTCAGCAAATATATCACACGAAATTTCACGAAGTATAATGTTCAAACCGAGAGAATAATAACAGCAGAAAGGGCTACAAAAATAAGTGATAAAAATATGAGTGTTTACCTTTGGCAAACTGTATCGATTTGGGAATCTCAGGCAAATCACCCAATAATTAATTCCAATCTCGAGAGTATCATTTATCTTCGATCATAAGCAAGTACTTGGGTTCGGAAATGATCGAAATCAATCAAGTTGATAGCCCACTTTATTAAAGAGCTCTGATTTCTGTACTTTGGTAAATGGATTTTCCATGAGAATCCGTTGGAAAGAGGTAAGTGATGGTCGTCAAAAACCACAGTGACACTTTAATCGATAAATATATGATCTGTGCCTGGAGCAAATAAGGCACATCGCGATATAACCTAACTTTCGAATAAAGTTCAAGGGTCCTCGACCACCCCAGTCAAACGTCAATAAATTTTATGAAGGGCGACGGAAACAGTACAAGTACGTTTTAAAAATTGACGAATTTTCCTTTCGCCAGAGACTATACCATAATTTATCCAAACCGTAGCCTGAAAATATCAAAAAGGAACGTCAAAACTAACAAATTGTATAAGGCAAGTGTGGGAAGTAATCGCTTTACCGCATCAAGTAACGACTTGTTGCGAAGGGAGGCTCCCAAAAGAGCGATTTTTCACCCTCGAAAAGACTATACCTACACGATTGTCTACAATATGTGCAGAAAGTTTCACGCTTGAAGAGCCTCCTACAAAACGAGGAAATTCAGAAGTTTTTGTCTGAATCCGACCAAACAAGGAGTTTATTTTATCGTTCGGTAGAGAAATGGGAATGATTTTCATGACGGCTCGGCTATCGGTAACATCTAGACAAGTTTGGAACACAAATTTGCCGTTTCGCTCCGGAAATGTCACGGATAGCACGAAATTTGTGAATTACCAAGCGTCATAAGGAAAATATTGCAAAAATGCCAAACGCGAGGCCAGACCTGTAACGCATAGGAACTCGACAAAGTCCGTGATGATGCATCCGCCGGTTTATAAATGGATCTATGTAATTAGGTTCCTAATTAATTTGAGAGCTTCTGTGTAATGAAGTTAGGACGTACGTAATACAAGAGTATACGCATACGTAAAGGGACGCTAATTGAAACCGCATATGTAATCAACGCAGCTGAAAACCGAAAATTTTGAAAATCGTCAAAAAATATCAACCAGTTTAACAAAATCGCGAGGAGTATTTTATAACCGAATTTAAGTTTACATGGTATTCACAAAAGCATAAGTATAATCCCAATAATTCCAAATTAATAAATTAGTTTGATAAAGATTATGAATTTATTACATATCGCAAAGAGCTTTTCCTTTAAATTATTAGTGATAAGGAAGTCGGTGGATGATAAAGCAAGAGTTTTCCTCGAAATAATAACATAATTATTACCTCTGAGACAAAAATTTTCCTTGGTGTAGAAAAAAAATAGACAGGAAAACGTTATCAACAACAGACATGTCATTTAATGTGTTAAACTGATTAAATAAACACCAATATTACCTAACTCCAACGACATGAAATATTGAAATAAACATCAATGTAACAAATTATATTATTGATTTTCACTTTATAACTGGATATTTGTCAACAAGATTGCTGGAGAAAAATTGTCCTTTGAGCAAATTTTACCAAAAACCAAGACATTATTCATTCCTTGATTTCTCAAGATCCGTACAGACTTTGAATAAAACCAATTTGTAAAATATTTTCTTGTTTTCCTAAGAAAACGAAAAAACTTCGGTTTTTCATGGATTTAAGTAGTGAAATTCAAAAAATTTGAATTTGGATGGTTTTGAAAACCAGAATTGCAGCCCTGCACCCGAAACTACAATGTTACTTCCAGAAGACTTTTGGAATCAAAATTGTACAACATCTTTCAAATTACCATCAAGAAGAACCAAAACCGATTCGTTTTTCAGTTTCGTATCAAGTATGAAGTTTTAAAAGTTTCAAGTTTCATCACCACCCCTCGAAATCTAATTACAGAAAAAAAATCAGGCGACGAATTTGAAATCAAAAGCTTTCTGCTCGAAACCAAAAAACCAGAAAATTCATCTCAGCAAAAGAATTTGGCAGGAGATTGCTCAGTCCGGAACGTATTTCTGGCTTTGAATTTCCACATGTACACGCGTTTTATCCCGCTGCTGTTGCGAAGGAAAACGCCGGAATCTGGTGACCTCGTTCTCCGGGTCGATCAATAGCTACACGACCACCCCCAGGATATGCATAGACTCGCCTGCCACCGGATCCACCCGTCGGGTTCGGGCTCCGGGTGCCCCCACCCTCCCTCTCCCTCCCGCCCGTCAACTCCGGGGGGAAATTCGGGTCTGGAACGACGAAATCCGCCCATCCCCGAATCACATGGGCGTCAGGATACAGCAATGATCAACCCTTCATTTTCGGGCTGTTACTAGATAACCGAGCACTGCTGATGATGACGACGGGTTCATCAATACTCCATGATTTCCTTCATTGGAGGATTCCCGAGACCCTGGAAATTGGGCGAATTAGAGACGCCTTGATTGCGTCCGCTTTTCCTCTTCCAATTTTCCACCACCTCGATGACAAAACTCGGATTTTCTATCAGAGTATGTTCCTGATTCGACATGACGGGGAATTTTCCGATATCGCGGAGCAGCGTTATAAGTCATTACCACATCAGCAGATGGAAAGCCTGTAAAGGTAAGCTCCTTATTACGCCTTCAAAGTGGAAACGGTCTTTAAAGCCGGCAATTAAAGGATCACAGAACGTTTCGAAAACCGCACCTCCCATCGTTCTCGATTTATGAAAATGCCGGTTATTCGGAAAAGGCGAAACGAGCAATCCTCGGAAATGCCAATACATAGAGATGTCGAGAAGACGCCCTGGAATTCCCCACGACTTTCATTTTATAAAGAAAATATGAGACGGATAATGTTCAATACTGAAGGGGAAATTTACGATGCCTGTGTCGTATCTTGAAGCGCCCATGACTCGGCATCCATTTTCGAGCCGAGTATACGCAATAAATTGAGAAAATTTCAGAAAGAGAGACCACGCGTCGAAAAGCGATAAAAATTCGATTGTGTCCTGTTAAAGGACTTCCTGCATCAGCCCTTTCCACACATTCAGCGATGCTTATAATAACGTGCATCAAATAATGGTCGAGGTTAAACCTATAAACATATGTAATATACGGTGGAGAGGTGTGTCCGCTTTGGACCTGAAATAGGCCATTTACGTAACGGAACAACACCGAGTCTGTCACTTCTCCTTATTACATTACCGAATTCCCCATCAAGGTGAGAGCTTTTTTCCATTCGCAGTCACTCACTGGGAGGCGAGTGGGAAGAAAGAAACGATCCCAGTTCGAAGGTGGAGCATTAGTCGTGCTTTTATCCCGGGTAATATTCGCAGATCATGCAAAAATCTTCTAGCTCATGCGCCCTTTTCGTTATCTCAGCCGAATCTCGCGGGTTACCTCATCGTTATTTGTCGCCATCCTGGAACTCGGCCGGCTCCACTAAATCCGCTTTTTGCCGATATCGACGTTGGATGGAGTTTTCGCCTCAGTTTGGTCACTCTCACCGCACTCCACTGCCACACCGAGTGCAAAAGCGCCGTGCCGGACTGGATGGTGGCCCACACGGGGTACAACCGAAGATAATTACGTCAATTACCTCGCCGCATTACGTGCACCGCTGTTACGGCATATCTGACATCGATGCGAACTCTTTTGCAAAAAGTTCCTTACTATAGAACCACCCAAAAAGATCGTGGCTGAACATGTATGATGCAATCCAAGCTGTTTTTCCTCTGCTCAAGGGATTCGATGGAAATGGCAGCATCTTCCATCCGGTGCACAGGTGAAGATTTATGGCTCTTCCATTATGCAAAAATCCTCCACGAGCGCCAAGGTAAATCTGCTGACCCGGGTAATGATGGAATCCATTTTTAAAATGCGGTCGAAAGGAAATTACGATATGAAAAATTCATCTCTGCATTTACACTAGTTTGGTACACAAACAAGTTCCTCTCTTGCATATTACACGAGTCCACATCATGGCGTAAAGAGGAAGCACGGCGAGACTCCGGTAATTGAATTTCGTCCGTTCTCTCTCTAATTAAAAAATGGGAAAAAAACCCATCAAGCATAAGGGAAAATATCGTAACGTGAGACCAATTTCCGTCAATGACACGTCGATACACCCATTATTTATTATCGTCGGTGCGGTCGATTCGTCAAACACAATCATTTTCCTATATCGAACGTTTTTTCCGATGGCGCAAAGTCGCCGTCGATTATTCGCCATCGTCTGTCCATCAGTGACGCAATTCGCAATAAGGGCATTTCCGGTCGCCCCCTCTTTACGTCACAAGGCTACACGATTCAACCGCTATCATGCACTTAATTCATCATTGAGTATAATGTGAGTCATTTATTCGTTAGATATGTGTTAGTAGCACAATAGACGGTCCCGTGCCTTTATTGTCTTTCTGATCACGATGATCCCCGAACCATCTGAAAACATTCCGTTTTCTAGCAGGGTTTCGGAAATTTTACCAATTGATGGAATCCAAAATCTGTTTTCTATAATCTTGAGTCAAATGATCGAATTCCAATTTGCCTGGATCAGTTCTGTTCCAAGTTGGCGTTGTTGAATAAGCCATCTCTTGCGGTTTTCTCGAGATCCGGTTAGAACCCGATTTCTTAAATCAAATTAAGTGGAAAATGGCCCTCTTTATTATAAATTGGTCCAGGCTCGTCTGATGAGGCAAAAATGCCAACTTGACGATTTAATCGTTTTCCTCGCAGGACAGGATATGAAGATGACTAAGTCTCTTCTCGTGCGTCTCGCACGTTACGTTTTCCCAAAATTGAGAACGCTAAAACCGAATCCTCCATTACGAGATATGACAAGTCGGCTAGAGATTCGTTCGGATCGATGCTTGCAACGGCAGCCAGGCGTCCTCCTCCATGGCAGTCTGCAAGACGCCAGTTTTCCGGCATCGTCAAAACAAATTTTTCATACGGAATTGAACCGATTCTGGACGGATATCGTCTCCTCTCCCGCCGAACGTAACTTTAATGAAATTTTGGTCACAATGCACTTTACTTGCTCAACTCGGACGGATTACGCCGGTTCCATTCCGTTCCGTCCGTGGATATACATATCCGCTTGGAATAATCGCTTTATTCTTCTTATTACCGTTCGGAAAATCCCAGGCAAAACCGACTCGAGAAAATGGAACGCTGCCTGGAACATTATTATAGATACGGGGGGTGGGTAAAGAACGAGTCGGTGTTTTAAGGAAACTTCGACATAAATCAACCGGATGAATCTGTATGCACAGGACGAGTTACAAAGGGCAAGTCGAGGCTGGGCGGATCGAAGAAAATTACCGAAGTAAAGAGAAAAATCGTGTAGTAGCGAAAAGCTAAAACGCCAAACGGGCAATCTTTCACGAGCCTGAATGATGATTTCGTAACTCTCGTCTAAATTAGGCAACCAATAATACATCAGCTTCAGAAAAGTCTTAATTTTTAATTTATGGTACTACTTAGTTTTGAAGTTGATTTATGAAGGTACCGACCTTTCGAATAAGCAGCCCAAGTGGACAACAATGTCGATAAGTTTAACAGAAGGCAATAAGTACACCAAAAATTGCACCATTTCGTAACATCCGCTATTAAAACTTGTGGTTTCAAACTTCCATCCTGCCTAGTTCAGTCCAATTTAATTTGCTAATTTCTTGAAATTAGCTCCAGTTCCGTCTAGCGATGCAAAACGTTATTAGTCATGAAACGAAATTTGTTTCAAATTGAATTTACGTGAAACTGCTGCACGGAGCATTTATCGTTAGAGCCGTAAGGAAAATCGTTATAACGCTCTCCGTAATTTCCTGCATGAAGATGAACGATGCAGTTCGGGGTACACAATGGATGCAAATTGCATTATTTGACATAAAACGTCGAGTTCGCCTTTGGAGCCGACTCATTATCTTTGTACAACCCAATCCCGTAACTTTGCTCGATTCTCCTCTCTAACGCCCACGATTCTTCATAGAAGGCAATAAGGGAGTTTTTTCAATGAAAATCATTAAAGTTTTTATCATCCCTGACGATTATACCATCAGCAAATTGGAATAATGGTAAAATACAGCGTGATTCGATATTGAACTGCCAGCACTTGAGAGGTGTTTTTTCTCTTGAAGTTTCTACAGAGTGGCCAAGGAGTTATCAGACCCCAAATGTTGCTGTTTATTTTAACTCGCTTATACAGTATGCCCACGGATGGGGTTTAAAGGAGGGAAAAACATTTTATTTCTGATTTTACAGAAAAAATTGTTCTTGATAAAATCGCCTGCTTGCTCTCAAACCTCTAAAACCCATTTCGTTTTCATTTCAACATAAACAGTTATTTTTTTATTTAATTATATTTGGAAATTTTGGACTTGGATTTTATCAAGAATAATTTTTTCTGTAAAATCAGAAATAAAATAATTTTTCCTCTTTTAAACCCCATCCGTGTATATGACTTTGAAAAATATGAAAAATAATTAAAAAATTAAAGGTTGAATCTATGGATTTAGGTCCAGTATTTTCACCTCTGGTTATCCTCCTGTTAGCTAACTGGAACCCTAGACTGTGACAACTCTGCTTGAAATGAATAGAAAATGTCACATTCAAAGTTCCAGTTAGCTAACCGGAGGTTTAACCAGAGGTGAAAATACCGGACCTTAATGATTGAATGACTGAACAGGTCAAAAATGTAAGGATACCCTGTGTACGAACGGATTTTCTGTCAAGTTAGCCATGTCAGGATCATCTCTCTGTCTCATATAATAACCATTAGATAAACAGTGACAGAGATACAAATCATGGCAACTCGAAAAGAAAAACGCTGGTACACCGGGTAGTTCTAATACAGGGCATAAAACCTCATTTACGGTGAGAACATTACGCAACATTTAAATATTTAATACAATTTCACGACCAAACACTCACTTCTCGAGGGGTGAGTAGAAAGCAGAATACTTCATGTCGTAAAGTTGCTACCCGGGCAATGATGAAATTGCCAACCGGTCAATAGAGGCTCTAACCGAATAAAAAAGTCGTAAACTATCCACGGAAAGAGTTCAGGGCATTTCAACCTTCCACATAAATTCAAAGGTCTCCATTTTCGAATTAGGCTCGGTATTAAGTAACGTCACTTTAGTATGAAATTTAGTGACGTTTGGGGCATGAGTCAATTTGAAATGGTTGGCGGGTCGACCATTTTAATCAGTGTTCATCTTAAATTCAAAACTATCAATAATAGTGGTTTCATTTCGATTGCTTACATAGTATATTATTTGTTATTACTTATACCGGTCGTTTCAAATACCAAATAATACTCATTTTACTCACTTTTCTTTACAGAAAACAAAATTATGATAACAATGATGACACTACCTACTACAGATACATCATCAACAGACAGTTTAACATGCAAAATTAATGTCATTATTTATGTAGGTCCCAGAAGACGCATAGTTATCAATTCAATGCCCAGTTGTTTACGTTTGCATTAGTCACCGTTTGATAATTAACTCGAATAATACTTCGGCCAACACCTATTTTCCAGGGAAAGCGCACGAGAAACGAGGTTAATGGGCGACCGGGACGGCAAAAATCAGCAAAAATTACCAAGTACGGATTACGGTGGATCAATAACAATTCGCAATTTGCGAAAAGCCGTTGCACCTGTTGTCACGCTGGCATTTAACAACAAAAACATTGCAAGATAGGCGTGGCCTTGGCAACAAACTTAAACATTAGATAAGTTGATTATCTTATCTGATAAAGGATCTTTTCGACACGGCATATGGATAAAGGACTTTTCGTGTTTACGGCGACCTCAATTCGGCTCACAATTCATGCAAATTACAGTAATAAATGGATATTTCAAAGGGACTCACCTCTTCTTTCATCTCGCTGCCTAATGCCATACTCTGACATGACAACCTGACAGGTATCGCTGCCAACCTAAAGAAAATTTCAACAGGTATCGCGAATCATAAAATGTGCTCTGATTTAAGAAATTATTAAATAAACTCCAATTATTTATAATTTTTAAAGATCATTTAGATTAATCTAAATATTTTTCAGTCGTATTATTAATCGGAAATGGAGAAATTATCTTGCGACAAAAGTAATAAAATCAATGTCAGGTTGGTAGATTTGAAACAGACAAGAGCGGGAAAATTTGAAAACCGGCGTTTCTGTGTATAAATTTCGAGTGGAAATGAGAAAGTAGAAAATTATTTTTCAGAAGAAAATGAAAAAAGCCACAAATTCAATTTTCAACTATTATTATTAGAATTAATATTACATACATCAGATTGTTAATAAAATAAAGTAGCGTATTCAAAATACTGTTAAACGAATAAGTTGCGTTAAGCATTATTTTGATGTGATAGTAATTAACATAATACAAAAACCTATCCTAGAAAAACATTAATTCAGATGGGTATTTTATTTACAAACTAAAAACAAGATTTTATTGATATAATTAAATTATTAATTTATTAAAACGAAAGTTATAGCACAAGGTAATAATTTGTAGAGTACAATTTAATAATACAAATTATTTTGGCATATAAAATATCATCTTTCTCCTAAATTAATAAACTATTATTTTATTATAGTAAGTATATCTCCAAAATGTCTATTTTATAAAAACCTGCAGAAATCTCTTTGCTATGTCTTACATTTACTTAAAAACAAAATATAAAATCGCACAATTTTCACAAATCAAATAAATTACATTCTGCATCTTCAAAACTCTCGATTTTTATTCATAGGTTCAAGTTTAATCCAAAGAATCATTAATTTATTGATATTATACATTTGAATCTTAATTTATTAGTGTGCAGAATAATTATAAAGAACAATCAAATGAATTTACTACGATTCGGAGAACATTCAAACAAATTGGCATATGTGACAGCTTATGACAATTTAGACATTTGTTCATATTTCTTCCTAGCGCAGGAAATTTATTTCAACGCTCTGTATGAGAAAATAGAATATTTCGTATGATAAAGGACAACTGGTAAATTTAACGTTTCACAAACATGACACTCAAAAATGAAAAACCGCATCAATAAACATTATCAAAAATTTCAAAATTATTTACAGTTGATCTCAGGAAAATCCTCATAAAACAATGTAAAACAAGAGTTTTCAGTTTCCACCAATTCTTATTTCATCCATAGCATTCAACATTTCATCTATGACTAGGGGAATTTCAGATTATACACAACTATGTACCTATTCAGGTAAAAACGAGACAAGAAATAAGTCAACCATGAAAATAAATGCTAAAAAACAGATCTTGTAATAATCATACATAACACACACATCATAAAAGTCTTTTTCTGGATACTTGAAACAAATCCACCCAGTAGTGTCCTATTAATTAATAATATGAATATGATAACGCATAACAGGTTTGAGGTTACAAAAAAGACAAAACGACCCATTTTCCACCATCTATTAGTTGTTTTTTTTAAATCAATTAAACGAGAGAAGACAGGTATTCAAATGGAAAGAAGTGATGAATGGCACTTAAAAACTAGTAAAAATTGAAGAAAAAACAACAAATAACAATACTTAGTTTTTCACGCGTAAATGGTAAATGATGTAAAATTAATAATATGTAATAGAAAAGCGTTCATGTATGTACAATTTTATAGAGTAATAATTTGAAACGATCACATTTACTTCTTTTCTAGTTATCGAGTTATGTACTTAAGCAAATTCACCTGACCACGCATTATTATATGTATTATTTTTCATGTTCCTATAAATATAACAATAAAAACAAGTGAAAATTATCGATAATAATATTAATAATAATAAACTTCACCAAATACTTTTTTCGAGTGACTTTCAAGTAGTGTCGGGTTGACCTGGCTGGGTCGTCGTCTCTTTCGAAAGCTAGCTGGGTGTACCCGAATTCTTCGGACTGGCGGAACCGGAACTGAACCTGCCTATGTACAATCCCAATAATTTCACTTTACTTCCACTCAAACACGACGTGTACTGCGACATGCGCTCCTCGCCTATCGCCTTGTGTATCGCCACCATGCAGAATATCGAGCTCTTCCTCACTGGGCTTTCGGTGTGGTCAGTACACTGGAACGCAACAAATGACCGTCAAAACGGCTCTAGAAATTTCAAAACTGAAATGGGCACCTTGATCAATCCGGGCATAATCGCCGCCAGATGTTCGTCGGTCATGTCGTGCGGATTCGTCTCGATGATTTTCGTCAGCATTCGTAAAACTCCCAATAGAGTCGGATAAGCGCTGGTCTGGATCAGGGGGGCCAGAGTCGTCACTATCGTCTGGAAGGGGCAGACGCTCATCGCGGCGGCTGTGGCCTCTGCCGCCTTCACAACCTGTTGGGCCAGAAATTGACACAAAATCAAATTTAGTAAACATTTTTCATCCAATTTTTAAAACGCACAATCACAGACTGCGCTAATAACGAAATGTCATGGAGACCATTTGCTAGTTTTTGGCAACTAAGTTAACTTTTGACTGTTAAAGCCAGGTTGGAGCGAAAAATCGGCATTCCTCATATTCAAACAAAACGATACCAATAAATTTAAATAGTAAATTATTCTCACTTCTCTTTTGGGGTCGCAGTGTGCAGTCAGGACCCTCAGAGTCAGCAGCTCGACGAAATTGCACCAACACTGTTTCAAGTCAGGATTTTTAAAAATCGCCGTGAATATTTCCAAAACCACGACTTGTATTTGCGAGTTTCCGCCTTCCAAATTGTCGATGAGAATGCGGAACAACTTTCTGCAACAAACACAAATCCACAATTATCCTGAGAATCGAGGCGAAAAAAGAAGACTTACTTGAAATTGGGAATTATAAATTCGATGTGTCCTTTCTTGATCATGTCGGGCAACTGAGATAACAGTTCAAATTTTTCGGAAGCCGGCGTGGGATTGTCGACGACACACCGCTCGAAAATATTATTCAAAACGTCCGAGTCCTTCATGTCACCTAGTTGTAATTTCCAAATAATCAGTCTTACAATACTTCTACTCTTCATTGTATCACAATGGAACATTGAATCCGCTTTTACAAAAAACATCAAAAATAAAATAAAACCTAACCACACTTATTGCGATAGACACCCTGCGGAATTTCCCTCAGCGCCATCTCTCTACAAGTTTCAAAAGGACAAATGTCACTCTGCCATTCACATCATCTGTGGATGCCATTTAGTAAACAACAATGGAACAGTCAAAAATCATATGAAAAAATGCGTCAACTGTTGAAATGTCTCGGAGGGAGGCGCTGATACGAAAATTCGCATGTTCCCTACCCCTCAACCGCCATGACGCGAACGCCTACACATCAGCAAGACGGTAAAAACAAAATGGCGACCCGGCAAGTAAAAAATACCAAAATCAATTACCTAGACTCTTGTATCCGTTGGAATCGTTCTCGAGCGCGACCCCGTTGACGGACGGATAGGGCGGCAGCGACCTCGGCCCCGACCTCGCACCACCGTTATTAAAACCCGTCCTCAGATTCATCTCCTCCATTTTCTCCTCCAAACCGGTCACGTCATGCCTCAAGTCACAACCCACGGACATCTGCGAAATCCCCGAATCCTGCGACGTCGTATCCCTATTGTCCTTATCGAACTTGACCCCGACCGCCTCGTAACTGTAATTCTGAATCTCCGCCGTAGTTTTACGCAGACTCCTATAAATCTCCTCCTGATCCAGACCGTCACCAGCACGCTGATGATGATGATGTTGATGATGATGCTGCTGCTGCTGATGATGATGAAGATGAGGCGGCGTCCCCGGCGACAGCGGCTTGGGACTGCCCGCCGCCATCATCGGACTCCCCGGCTCGCTCCCTATCGAGCTCTTCCTCATGTGACTGTGCACGATGCTCAGAGCGACATCCTGCTGCTCCTTTGACAGTTCCGAGAGCGTCATGGTGACCTGCGCCGTGTTGCAGCTCCACATCGCCATCAGGCACGACTTTGCCGCGTTCCTCAGCTCCCCCGACTTTCCGTCCTGCGTGAACGCTATCACCTTCTGCAGCGCCTGGGAGGCGTGCGGCGAAGACGCCAACTGGTCCCCGTCCGCCGCGCCGCAAAGTGACGTGAGAAACGTCAAAACCACCGTCTTGGCGCGGGCGTTCGGCGTCTGGGTGGCGTCGCACAGAAACCGGTAGACGTTGGTCGCTAGCAGGGGGACGGGAAAGTTGGCGCGGATTATGTCGAGGGTGGTCATGAGTTTGGTCTGGACCGAGCTGAGGGTCTCCGAGCCGAGCTTGAGGAAGACGCGCTGCAGCAGGACGTAGATCCAGCCGTGCAGGTCCGCCTTGTAGATGCGGACGAACTCGTGCAGCGTCTCGAGGAAGACGGTCAGCGCTTTGGTGTGCGAGTCCATGAACATCTTGGTGAAGATTTCGGTGAGGTGTTTGAGTTCGCCGGGGGTCAGCAGGGACTCGTTGGTCAGGTAGTGCTGGAGGGAGAACAGGCCGTCTTTGCGCTCCTGCCACACGGTGCTGGCGCACATCGCGATTATTTCGTTGATGTCCTGCAAGAGGGTCATCGTGAGCGAGGTTTTGGACGCGTGTGACGTTTGCCAAACTACGTTTGCGATACGACCACTTGATTATTTGAAATTATCATCAGAGGCACATCAAAGGTGACAGCTCGAATGACCAATTTGCAGGCAATTTGCCATTCCAACTACCAATAGGGGGCGCAGTTTCTCAAAAGTTGACGGCAGTTGACGGTAATCACCGATTTTGAATAGCTTACCAGAAGATAATTACCGGAGAATTATGTACTATAATAGGTTGGATGAGTTAGAAGTGATTACAGAATTAACGGCGTCCGTACTGAATGTTTTACTAACTAATCAACTTTTGACCACCAAAGATCTCACAGCTATTCGGAATGAGGTATTTTCACGGGGGATAAAATTTAAATTTTATGACTGATACATATTCGCATATGGCGCAAAATGACTTCTGCGTAAGAATTTTGTTGAAAAAAATAGTTTTCAATTAGTTATTGTGATTACAAAAAAATTTCGTGACGTCAGCAACTACAAATCGTTGACACAGCTCGTCAATGGATGGCGCTCATAAAAAAATTAATAATTTTAGGTGAATTACCGATTACCGACATTTTGACGTTATGTAAGTGTCTGCTGACATCCGTGTTTTCGTGTTCTCAATAAAATTATGTGATTATGCCTCCAAAAATGAGGAAGACACCCGCTGCTCATAGCACGGATCAACACCGTAACTGTAACTACGCGTGGCACCATCTACTGGATCATAGATAACTCGAAGTAGCTGACGTCATCAGAAAAATTTTTAAAAATTTATTTCAGTCTTTTAAACTTTACTAAAAAAAAATAAAAAAATACCTTCTTAATTGTTGAATACCATAGTATCGGATAAGCTATTTTGAAAAATTCATGAAAATACCTCATTATGAATAGTACATTCTTTCGCCCGGTATTTCCACCTCTGGTTGACCCCCAGATTAGCTAACTGTAACTTTGAATGTGAGCCTTTATTACTCATTTTGACCGGAATTGTTACAGTCTAAGGGCCGATCTTTTCACCTCTTGTTAAGTTTAAATGGCGGTTAAATACCTTGGTTACTATTGTTGCAACAATGAAAATCAACAAATTTAACTGCCGGATAAACTTAACTGGGAGATGAAAAGATCGGCCCTAAGGTTCCAGTTACCTAACTGGAGGTTAACCATAGGTGTAAATACTGGGCCTTTGTGGTATTGGTGGGCGAGGCGGCCATTTTAAGTGATTTTAACAATTTTAACTTTTCAACAAAAGTACACAGAAAAAGCTTGAGTGCCTATTCCTCGAGTCAAAATAAAAGGAAAAGCTTATATGAAAAAAGGGTATTTGAAAATGCTAAATTCCGAAGATATGAACCATTAAAACTGGCTGATGGCCAAATAATTTTCATCAAAAATTCGCCTATTATGGATCCTATAGTTAGAATCGTCTTGAGTACATACATACATAAAAAAATCGTAAATAAAGCAGCTATAACACTGTACTCATCAGTAGACCATGAATTTAATGGATGGTAAGGTGACCGAGTTTCGCATGCTAAATAATCACATTCTTGGCTTTAATCACTTTTGATTCAAAATTAGGCAAATTGCTACTTTAAGTCTGAAAATCAATCATTAAAACTGCCAATTATCAGCAATTTACATCTTATAATTATCTCGAAGAAATTTGATCGATTTTTTTTTTCGACAAAATACCTCTAAAACAATTCCAAATCAACATGAAATGAGGAATAATTCTTGAAAATTGCTACTGATGCGATAATTTATCGGGACTGTGTATACATACTATTGTCATTCCAAATAAGAAAATGAAAGAAAGATTAAAGAAACGTAAACCATAAAATTATCGAAAAAAAAGGAGACAGCTAAGCATTTGTCATGTGGAAACCGACGACTGCCATGCAATAAAATTTGGAAAATGTTGTTTTTTTTGTGATAATAAATTTTTCTGAACCAACTTTGTACACTGTAAAACCCAGGGGAGTGAAGTCGCCGTGTTAAAAGATGGTGAACTCCCCACTCCGCTTCATACAACATATATCTAAAAATCTCAGGTGGGCGCGAAAATTTTCAAAACGGTTACCATGGGGACCATCCTAACCTCACATTCATATTATTTTTTTAATTCTCTTTTAAAAACTACAATTGAAACAAATTTTAGGTTCATTAAGCACCTATTATTAAGTATTATCATTACAATCATTATTAAAAAATTTATAAGTACATGCACTTACAACTTATCATAAATTGGGCATTCCCTTAGAGTGTGGTTTGCATACGCAGGACTTTCGTGACTTTCTTTTTCAAGTAATAGCTTGATTTAGGGGCATTTTCATTGATTTCTTTTAAATTCTCGGTTTTACTGAGGTTGAAGTGTAAATGCCGTGCCTCGGCCATGCCTATGTATGAAAAACGACTACTGTAATATATCCACATTAAAATGGTACTAAATTGAGCACGAACCTTTCAAGGAATTCACAAACTACCACAATAACTGGGGGGACTCTTTTGAACGTGATGAAGGCAAAATAGACTTGCACAGACAAATTTTCAAACTTTGAAAATTCGCGATAAAATGGCCGACAACTGCGCAAACGACAAAAGGAAAAGAAAAAAAGCGACTGCGCTTGCGCGGAAGCTATTGCCATCCTAATATATCTAGCTATCTCTCTTTCTCTCATTGATCTAGTTTGCACCTGAGATCTTTCTTCCTCCAAAATTCCCTAGATTCCCTAGATCTCGTCGTTGCCCACCCAGCCATTTACCGTTTCATACCCCTGGTAAAACCATTGTAACATTGTACCTTGTATGTACCATATTTTCTGTTAACACTTCCAACAACCAGCAAACCGTTGCTAAAATCACCCAAAATGGCCGCATCACAAATATCCATCCCATCCCCACAAATGTCAAATTCAACCAATAGGCGACAATGGAAATCTGTGATTATTAAAACCACCCCACATCTTGTCAAACTACTGCCCGTCTGCCTTTGAAAGCAACTTGAACAGCACAAAAAATAGACACGGAAAGCATATTCAGAGAAGCGTGGATTAGGCACCATCGATCATCTACCCTTAAGAAAAAGTGCAAAATGCATCGGTCAAAAGACCACAGAAAAGTGCCGAAACGACTGCAGATACTTACACGGCAGGGTTCCCACAGTTCCCTGTTGGCCAGCCGTTGCTGAGAACCGCTCCACGAATACGACTGCGAGAAAGACCAACGAAAATGAGCACCACGAAACGGAAGAAACACAAAAAGGCACGAAACAAAACCGCCCGCAAAACAACACTCACATCGCTAGGCCTCCTGTACGAATCAAAGGACCTCTCCGAGCAAACGCTCGAAGTTTCCGACTCGTCCGAGTGATTGTCGATCGTCCTATGCGCCTTCCTCGGACTCCTCCCGTAATGATCACCGGCATCATTTTGCTGCAAAATTACAAATCTAGATAAGATCGGACCGTCGGGTTCGGGGCGGAGACTCACGAAAACGTCGGCGAGGGCGTTCTCGGCCTCCCTGCTCTGCTGCAGAATCTTCTGGGCGAGGACGGGCCTGGAGGCGGGACTGGGGGGCGGCCGGTCGTTTCCCCGCCCCCGGAACCGCCCCAAAGTGGAGCCGCGATTGGGGCTCGTCTCCCTGGAGGTGTCGCGCGAGCCCGTGGTCGACCTCGGGATGCCCGAAGACAGCCGACGGGGTCGCGGCGAGTCGTGCTCGGTGCTCCGGTTGTACAGGTACGCCAGTCGGGAACTCGGCGAACCCGAACGACTCGTCGCTGCCGGACCCGAGAAAAACCGAACGGTTAGACGAGCGCGACCGAGACTTACCGAGGTTAGTTACGTTGCGATTGTGAGTTTCTGCTCCTCGTTCGGCCCAATCTTTCGGGCGATGCAGTCGAAATCACGTCTGCCGGTTTCCTGGGTCGGGCTAAACAGAATTTATTTCGTTATTTTCGAACTGTTTGACTCATGACTCAGCTACACTTTGTTCACGTTTAGATCCCAGTTTATTCGAGAACGTTTCACACAGAGTAAATATAATTTAGGTTTGTGATCGGTGCTTTGTCGTAGAAGCCACGCCCCTATCATTCGGGTTTTGAGGTTATGATACCAAACTCTGTCAAATACGTCACGGTCTCTTGTTTTTACTGCAATCTGAACAGGAACGAAGTATGATTACAGAAAATTAAGCACTTAAATTCTGAACATGCTCAAGTAAGTGATTTAATAAAAAAATATCATCATTATAAAACATTTCTCTCAAGTGAAATCAGTTAGGGTGAGACTTCTACTTTTGCCCAGACGATTTCAAAATTCAAACCAATAATTAGATCGAAGGATATCACTTGAATTATTGAAACAGTGGAAAATTATTCAATTAGGTATAAAAATTAAAAAATGTAATTTTTTCCAATGAATAATTTCCATAACATTCCATATTTCATAATGGAGAAAATAAGAAATATTCAAGAACGTGAAAATTTTTCTTCATGAAAATTGAAAATTCAAAATTGTAATAAGTGCAGTGGTCCTTTTTAATTCCAAAGGAGAAATATTTTCTAAAGACCATGGTTTCATTACGTGATTATAAAAAAAAGTTATGTACCTTGCTGAGCAACCTCCCCCTCTACAGACATGGAAAAAAGCAACAAACATTCATGTTAACAAAACAAACAAATAACGACCATATCTTAAGTTTATGTTAAAATAAGCTAATTAATATTAGACGGCGAATAAACAGAGACGACAAATCGCAAATTTCCATTATATTTTTAATCGTTACAAATTATCATGTTAATAACTTCTGAAATAATTAATTGAAAAAAAGCTTGAAATTCATAAAATAGTATAAACTTACGTAGACTCGCAGTCCCCGATGCGATTTTGTTGCGCGAAATGGCCGCATACTGCGCTCTGGCTTTGGCCCTTTGCGCTGCTTGCAAGTCGATCGCCGAATTACTCCTGAAACCTTTCCTCCCGGAATCTGAAAACGTCAAATCACCCACAATCACCAACCGCAAATCGGCAGGCGTAAACAAAAACGGCAAGAAATAAAAACTGTACAGAAAATCTGGCATAATATCAATGATCGAGTATAACTGGATAATAAAAAGTCGAGAAATAAAATTTCATTGTGAGGAAATTCTATCGTCCACCTACTTTCTCTGGAAAGCACCGGAATGCCGCTGCGTTGCCTGTAGCTCCTGGGCAGCGAGGGCGCCCTCTGTAGCCCAGTACCGGACAAATTCTCCGTACTGCCTGGTAAGGTCCGAACAAAAGCAGCAATGCGGACAGAAACCTCTAATTTTTTAAAACTATCCTACGTTTTGTTTTTCTTGATTTTTTTTTGGTAATGTGTTTTTTTTTTGGTAATTTTTTCGGGTATTTTTGGGGTCAATATTCATTCATCATCGCAATCAGACATGGACGAGGGAGACAAACGGAAACTACCTGTCGCACTGTGGGGCGTCGCAACGGTTCGACCGTACGACCGAGGCGTCTTAAAACCGCTCGACAGATTGTTGTTCGACGAGCTCGTCGACATTCCGTCGCCTTGCAAGGCGCGTCGATAGCTAGGATCCAGAGATTGCAGAAGGGCTTCCGCCTGGTCGGGAAAGTGGTCGCGGAAACCGCGGAAAGCCCTGCACACAAATAGAAAATAGAATTATTCAAATTGCTACAACTACACTTGGGAATGGCACGGAATATAACAATAATCTCGACAATAATCTAATTTGTAGAACTAATCCATCAAGATTTGAGGAATTTGATTCAAATTGTGAAAAGAAAAATTAATGATAATTTTTGTCATTATTGTAATCTTATCGAAATCCGTGGAATTTTGATGGAAGTATAGAAATAATAGAAAATTAAAAATTAATATTATTCAGTCATGATCAACGTTGCAATGAGGAAATTTTTGAAATCAGAGATTAAAATCACAGATCAATTTTCTTATTAACAATAAGATTTCATTAGAAACAGTGGAATTATCAGAAATTACATTTACTTGGAATTATACAAGGTGTCCCGTAATAACGTGTAAAACGCTCTACCACATATTCCTGAGGTCAAAATAGCACGATTTGACCGAAATGACCTCAGTTCAAAAATTGATAATGAAAAAGTTACAGAGTATAATAAGTATGTATTCAAATTCGAATGTTATTGGAATATAATTGGAATTATAATTAATTGATTGATCTTCTCAGTAATGGAAATTATTAATTCGTTAATGATCCACGACGTAGAAATCACAAGATGAAGAATAAGGTACATAATAATCAAAATTTTCTTTGTTATTATGATAAAAAATTCACTCGAAATCAAAGTAAACTGTTATTGCAATCAATGGAGTTTGGAATGGCATTATAATTTAATTTTACAAACACATGGTAATTATATGAACTTAAAAAGGAATCTCATTAGAATCCAAGTGGAATCCGAATTATACATGGTGATCCAATATTACACCGGCAAGGGCTGTTTCCTTAGGTGAAAATAAAACAAAAACTTCCTATTAAGGTAGGCACACAAAGGCTTGATAAATACCAGGGTGTCACATTCAACATTTTCATTACATTTTAAATTTTTTAGACATACACTTGCGAGCAAAAAAATCGGCCCACCTAAATTTTTAGTGAAATTCAAAGTGGGGTAACCTCTGAACGAAAAGAGTAATTCCAAAAAACTTGGCATCCCTGAATAGCTACATTCTTGGGCTATCACCCGCCAGACGCTGTGTTTTATACAGGTTCCCTGAGTACGTTTTACAGGGTGTCACGTAAAGTTCTGCAAAAATGTTAATCTTTGGATGACCCCACGGTCTAGGAAAATGATGTAATTTTTTCTTTAAATGATCCTGGGATATTGTTACACTCATATCTTGGAACAACACTGGAAAAACCGACTCATTTTGTCCAACTACAGGGTGGTCGGAGAAAAACAATTTTTTGTGTCACCGTCATCTGAAAACGACTAACTGATGCATAGGTACTTTTTGATCATTTTCTTAAGAAAACGATGCCTGAATTGAAAGGAATAAATCAAAAATTCAATATTTAATCTGAAAAAAGCATTTCAAGGAGAATTCGAGAAGTTTTGAGAGCAAGGGGTAGTATTGAAAATACCTTTTTTTAATTAAATATTGAATATTTGATTTATTTATTTCACTTTTGAACTTGTTTTCTCAAGAAAATGATCAAAAAGTACCTATACATCAGTTAGTCGTTTTCAGATGACGGTGGCACGAAAAATTGTTTTTCTCTGGCCACCCTGTAGTTGGACAAAATGAGTCGGTTTTTCCAGTGCTGTTTCAAGATATGAGTGTATGTAACAATATCCTAGGACCATTTAAAGAAAAAATTACATCATTTTCCTAGACCGTGGGGTCATCCAAAGTTTAACATTTTTGCAAAACTTTACGTGACACCCTGTAAAACGTACTCAGAGAACCTGTATAAAACACAACGTCTGGCGGGTGATAGCCCAAGAATGTAGCTATTCAGGGATGCCAAGTTTTTTGGAATTACTCTTCTCGTTCAGAAATTACGCCACTTTGAATTTCACTAAAAATTTAGGTGGGCCGATTTTTTTGCACGCAAGTGTAGTAACCACAATTGGGAAAAGTTTTAGACTCGGTTTTAGATAAAAAAAAGCCTATTTTATGAAAAAGACATGCCGAAATGTCTTTAGCCCAACAAGTTTTTTGGTTATAATGGTCCAATTAAATTTTTTATCCCCTGACCAGCTGAACTAAAATCGCAATATCTAAATCAAAAAAATCAACTTGGGTAAACGCCTTTTCGGAAGCGTTTGAGATACTCCATCTTTTTCCCGGTTTTGGTTGCCATGCCTCTAAAAAATATAGTCGAAATGTTATATGACACTCTGTATCTATCAAGCCTTCATTTGCGGATCTACCTTCATAGAAAGTTTTTACCTTATTTTGGCCTAAGTAATCGGACCTAAAGTATTGTCGATGTTTTGGTCGGTGTAATACTGAATCACCCTGTATATAAGGAATTGACAAACAAATTAATGAGAATGAGAAAGAATCAAAGCAAAATTTAATGGCATTCAGTTGATTTGTTGATTAGACGCGATCTCGTTCTTGATTAAAAAATGTAAGTACTCACTTTCTGGATAAAACGCGCGCCTCTGGATCCGCATCGGCAATTCCCTTTTTCACGGCGTCCTGAAGCAAAACCATGTGTCTCTCGAGCGTATGGGTCGGCCAATTATTCAAAATGTAAACGAGAAATTCGCAACAACTCCGCCTGATGTCTTTACTTTTGGAAGTCGTCGCATTGGTCGTTATGATGGGAATGAGACGAGTCCAGTGCATGTTTCGTATGATGAAATGTACGGCGGTCAGACCCGAAGTCGCCATAATCTAAAACGCAAAGAGGAAAAATCACCATAAACGAATCCAACGACAACGCGAAATCCGATCGACTCACTTTCGCCGAATTCTGGATCAGATTTATGAGCGGATGGAGCAGCATTTCTGCGGTTTTCTCGAATTTCGAGCCCAAAGTTTGCGCCAGATACGCGATGGTTATGCAGCTCTCGCGGACGACTTGGGACCTCAGATCCTTCAGCGTCGATTGCAGCGGAATTTCCAGTTGTTTGAGGGCCACGAAGAATTCGTCGTGGGTCGTCGCGCCCGCTATCACCACCGACCGGATCTTTTTCAGCTGGAAATTTACGACATGGATCTGAAAAGTGCTCATCGTGCATATGAGGGAAAACTCACCGCTTCCACTCGTTTATTCCAGTCTTTGTTGGGATCGGCGATCGTTTCGCCTACCGTTTTCAAGAGGTCCGTACATTCGCGTGAGGAAAATATTTGGATCGTGGGTACGTCTTCGAAAGCTCTGACGAAGGTGTCTTCGTCTACACCTCCGGCACCGCCCGCTAAAAACCACACAAAATCAACGTTCCGGAAAATCGACACGCTGATCTATTAGTGAGGTTATGTTACTGTCCCAAACACACAGTAAAATTGTACACGGTAGATTCATTGATTGGAAAAATTTATACATTTCTAAAAAATCATATTAGGTTTACCATATTCGTTTTGACCGAAAATAGCTTAAAATTGGCAAGAATTCTGTTGAATATTTCTCAAAATATTTCTGTTTCGGTCAAGTAATGAGTATTCATATCAAGCTGTGATATCAAGTATATCAATATACAGACTAAGGCAAAGTTCCGATAAGGAGAGGTTCGCAAAGGGTTAACAGATACAGGGTGTCACATTCAACATGTCTACTACATTTATTAGAGGCAGAAAAACCTATAAGATAGATTTTTATTTTATTTGTAAAGTTTTCCCGATTTTAGTTGACATGCCTCTGAAAAATGTCGTGAACACGTTGAATGTGACACCCTGTATCTATGAATGAAGCCTTTGGGGACCTCCCTTCCTAAGGAAGTTTTTGCATTATTTTTACCTAAGAAAGTAGCCATAGAGCGGTATACTTTTGAATCAGCCTGCAGAGCAAAAAAATCTAGAAAAAATCGAGGGACTAACTCGGGAAAAATATCGGCATAAATCAACAAAAAAATTAAACTTAATAGAAATGTTTTCCACCCTCTTCATCGTTGTGTTTTCCAACGGATTCACAAACAACGAATAAATAGCAATGTCATTAAAATTTTCTTTAGATGTTATGTACGTATGTATGTATTCGAGCGATATGGAAAATAAAAATGAAAAGAATGATACTGTGTATATTGGAACAGGACGGCGTGTTAATAAAATAAGACAATTTTGGGATAAAATTCACTGAATAAATGCGTTTCGGATGTCTCACGATGCATTAGGACTTACGTGCGACGGACGGTTTTCTCATCGAACCAATTCTCGATAGCGCTGAATGTGTTTTCAATTTTCACATGCAGTAGTAGTAGTAGTAGGAGAATGTTATAATGAAATTGTCATAAAAAAAAGAATAAAACAAAAATAATGAAAAAGATAATTATAATGTGCCGAGGTAAAATATGAAGTCGAATGAAAATATGAGAGAAATAAAAAATGAAAGTATGATAAATGAATCGGAAAACTCACCTGAATTGGTAGTCCCTGCTGAAGTGGCAACGCGAGACTTTACCGCACTGCCCAAGTTCGGCTTCTTCAGGGGAACTATCGGTTTGGCCATCACGGCACGATCGATCTCATCCTCATTATCTACGGACAAAATTAAACTTAATATTTAGTTTATTTTTCAAGTTTTCGTTGCCTCATTCTATTTTTATGGTATAAACTTGAACGCAATCTTAAAATACATACCATAGACATACTATTAAACATATTGTTCAATAATTTTACTTTAAACAAACTATTGAATATTGACCATTCCGGTACGTTTTTACGACATTTCAACCGCATACGGAAAAATGTTCCAAATAAAAATATAGGCTTTCAGTGAAGCTTTTGACGAGTTCTGTATCATCATTAATTTCAGAAAAATGAAAAATGCGATTCTAGTGAAGATAATCGGAGTATAAAATATAAAAATTTAAAAGTTAGATCAGAGTACCATGTATACACGTACCGAATCGAGAGCTTTTTGTTGTGTAAATATATTTTTAGTCTAACGCCCCAATAACTATGAAATTAATAATGATACAAGAATGAACAAAAACTTTCCTTTTCTTATCTAAACCTTTTTCCCGATATGGTTGTCATGCCTCCGAAAAATGTCCTGGAAATGTTAAATGTGACACCCTGTATTTATTGAAAGTTTGAAGACCATAGCATACATACAGTATGTTCTAAAAATGATGGCCACGAGATATAAGGGCCGATTCTTTTCGTCAAAATAAAAGAAAAAGTTCCTATAAACTATCGTCCGCAAACGCTTACTTGATACAGGGTGTCACATTTAACATTTCCAGTACATTTTTCATCCGCATGATAACCGCATGCAAAAAAATGTTTGAAATGAAAAAGAAAGCCTACTCTATAGACTTTCAGAAAAGGTTTTGTCGATTTATGTATCTTCATTAGTTCCAGAGATATTGCGATTTTGGTGTCGCTGATCGAAGGCAAAATATTAAAATTTGAAAGCTAGACCAAAATACCCCGAATATAAATGATAAAGCATGTTGAAAGCTTTCAGATGTTCCAATAGGTTCTCAGTCTAACTTCTACTGTTCCAGAGATATCGAGACTTGAAATTGTACAGTTTTCCAAAGAAAAGAAGAAATACTTCTGAAAGCTTGTAATATAGGCTTCTTTTCTTAAATGAATCTTTCTCCCGAATTTCGTTGTCATGCCTCTCAAAAACGTACTAGAAATTTTGAATGGGACACCCTGTATCTATTAAGCGTTTGGGGATCATAGTTTATGAGAACATTTTCTTATATTGACGAGATGAATCGGCCCTTATTATACCTCGGGGCCACCATTTTTAGGACACCCTGTATGTATGTATAGGACCTTTTTTTTCTCGCGAGGGTAATCGGCCCTCATACCTTGGAGGCGCCACTTTATGGCACCCTGTAGTATAGCGACCGTGCGTATTTCAAATTTAGCGCCCCCAAGCGTCGGCTTTTGAAAGTTTCAGCAGGATTTTTGACGTTTACATTGTCAAAATTGACGCTTACTGTTGGTGTGATTTTTAAAATGTCGTGATTTCAAAACGGTGGCTCTGGGGCGAAATTCGCAAGGTCCCTTTCGAGAGAATACCACAAAGGGCACTATTTTTACTCAAGTATGACCACGGACACCGGGTTCACCCAATTCTAGAGACAATCGCCGACATTTTTTACTCGGGACCAGTGAGACAAAGTTAATGAAGACTCTAGAAATCATTAGAAATATGTTTTCTCGAGCAAAGCCCGGGAACCAAAATGGAGTGCAGAAATGACATTTGACATCGATCATGCCACATTGGCGCTTATGCAAAAAATCACGCCATCTTGTTTCCTTCAGGAAAAGAAGGTCCGACGGGAAATGGAACGATCGACGTACAATGTCCCCTGGACGCCGTGAGCAAGAGTTCGCCGCCGTCACGAACTTCGTCGAATCGTGCGGCCAGCGCCGGCCACCTCGAGGCCGGAACGAGGTTTCGTCTCTGCAAGTCCATGCGTAATTTATCGCCGACGTGCTTGTACAGGTCGACCAACGTCGTGAATGCCGTATCGCGGACGCTGGACGTCGGATCCGACAGCAACTTGACGATGTCCGGAATGAATCGATTCAACGTCAGAGATTGAGGTCCGTGCCTGCAAAATACCCAAGAGAAAAAACGTTAAAATGCCATTTTTGACCTCAACGGAATCACCGGTTCAAAAAAATTCTTCATAAAGGGACGCTATGATAATCGTTCTGTCTCCATCCTTTTAGTAGTTTTCAGATGAGACAGAATGATATTCATAGCCTTCCCTTATGAAGAATTTATATGGTGTCTCTGTATACTAAAAGTCGATTCAGATTGATGATTTGATCATGCTGTTGTCAATGGGTGGGTAACATTTTATCGTAGTCTGTAGAGATTCACCAATTCAAAACATGTCATGGTAGCTTAATGGGTTTTTGACCACAAGATTACAGACTAAACGTAGAGAAGAAATATGACGCATTCAAAGACTAACGTCATTGAATACACATAGAAATCCAAACACGCCTAAATAAATTATGCATTGTTTTATATTGATCACGTTCATTTTCACGTCAAGTTATGATAATCAAATCGGTTTGCTCTTTGGTAGAATACACAGTGAATACTGTGCGAGATAATCGACTAATTAATTAATCATTTCGATTGTGAAATTCCATAATTGCAATTAATTTTGAACTCTTGATCAGAATTCCTTGGATTCGCAAGAAGAATCACTTTGTGACAAACGGAAATATTTCGGTACCTTACTTGAATCAAGTTCAAATACCTATTTGACAATAATTTGCCAACAGTCACTTTGTCTATCAAGCAACTGAACAATAATGTAATTACTGGTACTGGAAATCGAATGCTAAGCGACAAGAAAATTTCTAGCGGTTTACGACCCTTGCTTCCGATTTGATTTGCCCCCCTCAGTTTTTAGCATTTTCCTCTTAAACTGAGTGCCCAATAGATAAAATTACAATATACCTAATTTGTTAAGAAATGATGACGGTTTGTATCCCGCTAAGCAAAATAAACATTCCTGCAGAGGAAAATAAGAAAATCATCACTTTAACATCTGGATGACCTCCAATTACCAGGTTCCCTTCAAGGTAGCTTTGTCAATTTAAGGGTACTTGTGCATGCTTACACCATCATTGATATCATCAGGACTCGTCTCAGAAAAAATAATGGTTTCAAAGTAATTCCGGAAAAACTGTTGTCGATACCTCATCTTTAACGGTCTGTAACTCCGTCATTATAAGAAACCGGACATAGGTCCATAGGAAGTTTTCGTCATCATTTTCATTAAGGAATACGTCATTAAAATTCTTCCATGGAATTACGGGACACCCTGTATAAATTTTCTATTTATCACAGAGATCAAAATTTGAGTTGCGCTCCTACCAATTTTTAGACGTATGTATCTCCAAATCCATTGGTCTTTAGAAAAAAATATAAAAATCTCAACTTTCGCAAAGTGATGAACAAAAATGATCACTTTCTTATGGACATATCAAGGACATACGACATACAGATCCTAGAATAAGAAACCACCGGAGTTTCACTAAGGTCGTGATAACTGTTTTGAAGTAAATGCCGATTTCCAAATTTAAAATCTATGATATTTTTAACCCAAGAATCAACCTTTGAAAGTTCAGTACCCATAATATTCAAACACGCATGTAAATCGAATGTGATCATTTTGCCTTCGATTTTTCCATTTCGTATATCAGAAAAAACGTAAACCATATCGATGATCTCTTCGTACCACGCGTTCGATAAACAAATCATCAAACACCCTGTAAACGCATGCAAAAAATGAAAGGAAAATCGACGTCTTACTCGTTCAGTATGCTGATGAGACACCGGAGCACCTCTTCCCGGATCTTGGAATTCTTGTGCGTGAACCCGGGCGTCAGTTTCTCGAGGAGGGCTTGGGGCGACAGCGTGTTCCGTTCGAGCAACTTCAAGATGAGCAACTGGGCCTTCTCCCGAACGGAGTCTTTGGAATCGCCGAGCCTGTCTATGACGTGCGGCAGGACGATCTGGAGGTAGGCCCTGAAATCCGCGCCCAGCCGATCTATCAGGTACGTCATCACCTCGATACCGTTACTGGATACCTGGAACCAAAGAAAAACCTTCAAATCGCTACCAAAACCAACAACAAATTCATCATTTCATCGAACAGTCCAAATGACATTTAGGCAGAGTCCAACGAGGAATAAAATATAAATAGGACCCAGATGTCAAGGGCGTCCCATCTTCTAATTCGGTAAGTGCTCGCAATCAAAACGTTACAGATCGGAAATTCTATCGAAATCGTCAAGGGCAACGAGGTTTGTCTCGGATAATCACGGTGCAATTATTTCGATCTCTTCTCGAAATCGAACCATCACTGCCTGTTTGTGTCATCCCGAGAGAGGAGTAGGAGGACGCCCGTGCATCTCCAGAGGGCGGCTAAATATACCATCGCTATTTAGAGAGAAAGAGAGCCACTCGGGGACTTAAAAATGCAGTGCGTTTATCCCGACCCGCGCTCGCGAAGCCGACCAAAAAGACATAACCGCAATAAAATAGAACGGAAAATTCTGCACGACATTTACAGAAATATCTACCTATACTCGTATACCTAAGTGCAGTTATTTATGTATCACAGTGTGTATATGATGATGAATGCGTCGTCTCATCGTGGACCTGGTGCGCTTTTTATTGCGGATAAAGCTCGAGGATCCTCTTCTTGTTAATAAAAGCATCAGGTTTAATGGGCGAGTTATAAAAAGATATCTGTGCGAGTATCCGAGGAGTTGATTACACTTTCGTATTAAATCTCTTCCCGTACATAATTTTGTATCCCCATGCGTACTCACGTGTGTAGAGCTTAAAACGCAGTGTCCACCTTTATTCTTGTAGTCCCTGGCTCAAGATTTTAGTAGGGCTAAAAATTGGCGGTTAATCGATCGAAAAAGTGCCTTAAATCGAGAGGTTTTTATACATAAGAATTCTGTTTTAGAAATAACCCCTTTTTATTGGAGATTGATTTCACTGAAACTAGAAATGTTTCACCCGAAATACATTTCAACTTTTTTCAACTTTGTAATTTTCAGTCAATTCCACTGAAATATTGATGCCTATTTCCGGAATGTAAAAGCACTTTGAAAGCTCAAATCACAGGCTTTTCTTGCGAATTAAGGTTTCTACACCCAATTTTTTTGCTCAGAAGTTTACCAGAAATAACTAAAAAAAAATATTCAGATTAGATTTCTTTGAAATTCGTGGTATGTACCTAACAGTACACAAAATTTTAGCTTGCAATCGTTTCCATTTTGAAAACATCCCTTTTCCCAAAACATCAAGTGAAGTCATCAATCAAACATCCAAAATTAAAATCTATGAATGAAACCTAAAAATCATTGTCTTCATACGGTTCCTCAGACTCATAATTTGATACTTACTAAGCTATAGGAACACCTCCACCTATTCTTCCATTCGCCAGCCTTTTGAGAATAGAATGAGAAAACATTGGGAAATCGTAATTAGCACACATGTCCTCATGAATTCGACCTTAGAACCTACAATTTATCCATCAACGAATAAAAGTAGATGACAGCTGAATAAGAATGCGAGAAAAAATCACTTCGAATCTTCACGAATTGAAAGTGGGTTGAGCAGACTCTCGACAGTGAGAGTTCAAAATTAGTCTAACTACATTCAATCCGGCACGAAAATAAGACGAAATTCTTTCTTTTTGTGGGGAAAGTTTGGAAACATCCACATAACAGAAAAGAGACAAATTCTTGGTTAAGAACTTATGTAGTTCGCTAGATTAATAATCGATCTCATCTACGACAAAATTATGTGCGTGATGAATATTCCAATTTGCACCTCAGCAACAGCTAAATATGATTGACGGAAGGTGTATGATGCCAAGACAAAAGCTCGGAAAATTTCATGTAATGGTCGTCTCTGCTCCAGTTCTGTCAGAAACACGAACCCTGCACTGAAATAACGAATTTCCTATCTTCCTAGGTTCCGTTTCCATAGGTGAGAAATTATTTGCGCGGGCTAAAAATAGGCACGAAATTGAAAAAATATCGATCGATTTGGACTTCAACAGTTTGTATGTACGACCAGTACCTTCAATTTTAGTACATACCTCGGTACATACATATAATTCAGACACATGGGTGCCTAAGTAAGTACTCGAGTAAATATAAAAAGTTCAACCTAAAATTGAAACACTGTCGTCATTTCGCTAATAATTCGTTATATCATTTTGCAAGGCGAAAAAAAGTACGTAAATAGACCTCAGCGTCTCTGGCGCACGAAAAAAAATTGTAAATTCATTTCCCTGTAAAATGAATGACTATAATTCGGCAGAGCGACGCTACTATTAATTTCAACCTCGATTTCAACCCCATCATTTACAAATATCGACTAAACTCCATGCTTTCATACTGTTATAGGAACCAGGAAGGATCGATAAAACTCGCGACAAACCCGAAACTATGTCCAAACAAACCCACAGATACCTGCCTACCTAAGCGTGTATTTTATCGTACATTTCGGGGCGTAAATCAATAATGGGCATAAATGAACAAGATCACAGTTACAATTGATAAATCCTCGGATAGATCAAATCATCCAAGGGACTATAACCAAAATTTGAGCAGTTATTACTTTTATTACAATTAGTTAAAAGGTTATGCCCTCTACATTTATACATAGGTATAATCCAAAAATTCATTCCTAAAAATTACTAGAAACTTTATGTTCTCAGAAATTGACCGACATTCCGTGACATTTTCAAAAATTACGATTTCCCAAAAATTTAAGACACTATCTTTGGGCATACCCGAAAAAGCATAAACATTAACAAAAGCTAAACATTTCAAACATTTTCGAAAACATGCAGGTACAAAAAAAGAAAATTGAACATAACATGTGTAGGAAAACCGAGAAGAAAACTATTCTAAAACGCAATCCCACTTATTTGGCTAGAATTTTGTTAAATTGGTCAAATATTCGACAAATCTCTCGGCATAATCTCTTGATAATGTATGCTCTTAATATTTGTCAGACTTGACTCCAAATTCGCCATGTGGTGAACCTCTAAGGGAAAAACCGTCGAAAGCGTTACAAATTAATGGATTAATTGACAGGATTAAAGTGTAAAATTAGACATGAGATTTCTCGTATGTGATACCTGCAATCTATGTAATCGTTCTTTAACAATAATTATCCGTAATTAACCAAGCTGGATGGCGCGACCTCTCCAATTAGCAGCAACCAACATTTTATTTTCTACAAACGTTTAACAATAAGCGACATAATTGCAAGTGCCCATTAAACAGAATGCACTTCGTATGTAAGCTGTTGTGTTCTGTATTTATTATGTGGGGGAAAACATGTCCTATTAGTCTTACTGCACCTGAAAACAGCGATAAAACTTATCATCACTGTAAACCGCCATTCAAAAAATGGACACAACTGCCGATTTCGGTATTCGGTACGAAAGTTCCTGAATTGTTTATGTACTTACACGTACGAGAGTTGTAACGCGGCTTTAAAAATAACTATGACAAATTCATAACAATAAAGATAATCGTTCAGATCATGAGGACACGAGTTTCTTCCAAGTGTCAACACCAAAAATCCCAAATATTTTCACCTGATGATTACCAACATTTTTCCAACTTCCTTCGTCATCTAAAACCGGCTTTGCACTAATCGTGAATAGATAAAATACAGCGAAAGAATCGAATCGAGGTAAGTGACCTCTCTACATCTAATGCAATTCTTAATTATGCAGAAACGGTGACGATGATAACGAGAACCGTCTTTCGGAACGAATCCGGGTGCATTTGACCTCGAATCACACATTTTTCGCAGTGATAAAAATCGAAACGTTTAGCCTATAAACGTCCAATAAATTGCAATCATGATTGTCTTCACCGAGACCGTGACGCCAGCGAATGGGAATCTTTCCCACAACCGGAATCCGCAGAAAACGATCGGAGCGAAATGAATCTCATTACCTTATAATTACTGCTTTGCATCCACGGGATCAGTCCGTCAATCAGCTGAGCCAGGTCCTGACAAACTATCGGATTGGAGGGTTCGGCCAGGAATTTCAGCAGATCGCCGCCGACCTGAAGACGGAATTTCGTGTCCATCTTCGACAGATGCGGGATGAACCCGTCCAATTCCCTCGGACAAGTGTACGCCATCGTGGCTTCGCTTAAAAAGACGGAAAACGGATTCATTATTCAATATTTAACGCGAAGGAATCGAGGCGACAAAAACAATACACCTACTGACATTAACGAATTAGGAAAATCGGGTTTTTCTCTGCTCCAGATTCGTTTCGATTAAAATTAATAAACTGACGACGAGGAAATGTTGTAGAGTTTCTCATTTCACTGGTGACCACTTCGGGTGAGGAAACCACCGAGAAAACACCTCGGTTTGCGGCTCACATGCTGCTGCTGATAAATAAATTGCAAGTGTTTGCGGCGTCCCGCCTCACGATGTAACTAGCCCGTAATTCTCAATTTACAGTTAACACCGAGGCGTTAACGTTAAAAATAGCCGATACAAGTATTTGTTCAAGTAGAATGGCTATAAATATTGACCAAATTCGAGTAATTCTCAAGAAGTACAGTATGAAAATCGTACCCACTTCACATCGGATATGTCAAAATCAACTTTTCATATAAGGATCACGTCCTTCGCCATCGAAATCGTATTACACACACTCAAAGTAATCAACCAGCGTGGATTTTCGGTAATTTGATGAGGTTTCGTTTCGTTTGCGACCTCGCAGGGAGCTTATAATTAGTGTTAATGTGCGAAAATTCGACCGGGGAAGGCCCCCATCACTGACAACCTCTAGTTGACGGGACAATTTAAGGTTGTGCGTAGGCCGGGTAGAGGTTTCTGCATTATGCTTACGTTTTAAATTTTAAGAATTATCATCTACGGTTCAATCGGACACGACAATTTACACCACTAAACTGATTTTCTTGAGTTTTTTTGGAAATTTAACGGACTTTCCGCGGCCCTACTGCAGCCATATTCTTTTCACAGAATTTTGACACTGCCGTCAAAATAGGAAACGACTAATGGCAAACCTACCGACAGCATATCTTGCGCCATCTAGAGTAAAATGCTCGAACCGCTTTAATTATAATCCTGGGAACCTGTAATAATCAAAAAATTAAACGTTAAACGTCAAGTCCCAAGCAGTGTTGCCAGATTGGGCTATTTATCGACAAAACATCCGAAACATCCAATACATTTGGCGGGTAATTTTTTAGGAAACCCGCAACCCGCCACTAGGGAGGGTGCACGCATAACCTAAAAGTCTAAAACAATTGAAGTCTGGGGGTTAAACAAGCGTTTCTAAGATAGTTGCTATGTAATTGGCAACGCTGGATAGCTGTGTGGCATTTTTATTTGGCAGTTACTTAACCTCATTTTTGGTGGTTTTATACGGGAGATTTTTCTCTCCAATTTTTTAGCTTATTTCCTCTAAAAACTATCCAACAACAAGGCACTAGTCGGGCATTTTGAAGATAAACGCAGAAAACAAGCAAAAGGTGCAAAAATCGAGGATACAACTGAACTTCAGGAAATTTGTATAATGTGTGATATTATAACTGTTATTTTATATCGTTTTAGCTACAATTTTATACGCTTACCTTAAAAAATATAAAAGAGAACAGAAAGCAGTTAAAACTTGCGTGTAATTCATAAAAATATCCGAAAAACTGTTGAATTTAAATTCCCGCTGAAAAACTGACAAATATTTTAGACTTTTCAATGTTGCCGGTTTTAGTTAGCAACTGTTATTTAACCCCCAGACTTCAATTGTTTTAGGCTTTGAGGTTATGCGTGCACGCTCCCTATTGGGCTATTAATTTTTTGTAGGAAAACCGCAACCCGCCAATTGGGATGCTAATTGATCACCATTAATCAATCTAATAATTAGTTGAGACTTCTACCTCCATTCCATTACCTTTTCATCATTATATAATACATTATAATTTTTTCTCAACAAAAAACATATTATACTCGTTCATTACCTAAAATTTGAATTTTAGGAAAGTTGGCTATTTTTGAGCTATCTGGCAACACTGGTCCCAAGTCAAGTTTTTTCAAAAGTGAGGTTAAGGCAGGTTGAGGCACTTGAGGTTACTTTTCCTTGTTTTCTTCCCAAAAAATAAATGTAAAACTGTAAAATTATGGAATTTGACTCTGATAATTCTAAGGACACCAGTGACAGCGAATTCGAAATCAACAGCAATGAAGAATCGGAAGTATAAAATTTGAAAACTTTTTAAGTTTTAAACTCTAATCATTTCATCTTTGTTCTCCAGAGTAGTGATGGAGATGAAGATGCCTACAGCAACTCTTCTGCAATATCATCTACCAGCTCTTCCGATTCTGATAAACCAAAATTTAACATGTCTTTCGTAGATTTTGATTTAATCTGGGATGCACCAACTTTACAGTTACACCAAGCTGTAGTGTCTGGCAACTTAAATTACTGTAAATCTCTGATCCAAAATGGATCCAATGACGTCAATGAAGGAGAGACAAGTTCAAAAAATACACCTTTAATTTTTGCTATTTTAGCAGAAAGGTTAATTACAAAATAAGTGTATGGGGAACAAATTATAATTCCAGAATGTTTCTGTTTATTGCAGAAAAGATATATTTGACGTCCTTCTAGATCACCCATCAATAGACATTGAAAAATGCAATGATTCAGGAGACACAGCCTTATTCTATGCAGTAAAATCAAGGTCATCATATTTTCTTCATCGACTACTACAGAAAGGAGCATCTACAGAAATTTGGAATTATGATCATCTCACCCCATTGCATATGGCCATACTACATTCTAAATATAAAGCCACCAAACTGATGATAAAGTTTGGGGCGGATGTTAGTGCTATATCAGGAACCAATGAAACAATGATGTATGTAGCATGTAGATATAGCAAAATTGAAATAATTTGTTTTCTTCTTTATCATGGTGCTCAGGTAGACACATCTACCATAGATTATTTTGTTATTGCATCTGTGATAAAAAGGTCAAACGTAGAGGCCCTTTTATTTGAATACATTTTTGATAATTCCCATAGTTACAGTTTGAATGAAATTGTGGAAATTTTAAAGTCAAAGTCACCTTACTCTTGTAAAATTCTCGAAACTATCAGAGCGATTGATTGCCAACATATAGATACATTAGCGTTAGCATATTCTTTAATTGATATGGATTCAAACGTTCTCGCAATCCTCTCAGATAAATTTCCTTATGTTTTGGAGCTTCTAGCGGAAGATTGTGAAGATATTTGTAATACTTTTGCTGAGGTTTTCTATGAGTACGATGAAGATGATTTGTATTTGAATCCAATCGATCCAAACGTTGTTTTACAAAATCTAATAATACTGATCGATGGCGTTATTGGCGATGTTTTGTTAGATACAATTACCTCATACTCCTCATACTCATATTTTGTTTCCCAGATAATCTCTGCAGGAAATTCCGGTCTTCATTGCGATATTATAGAGACTTTTTGTTACCAATTAGGCGCTAGGGGCTTTCAATTTTCCGTTAAAGAGTTCATTGCTGTTGAAAAAATCTTTGGTTGGAATTCGCCATTGGCACGCTTTCTTGTTCTGTTGAATATTAATATTAAACCACCATTCTGTAGATTATCCTACTTGAGTACAATTCTTCTAGATTTGAATTACATAATAGGAGATATTTTACCAGATTCGGTTCGTCCTAGTAATAATGATCTTTATGAATTGACAAAATTCAGTGCTTTTTATAGAGAGGTTTATAAAACTTGGCCAAATTTAAAAAAGTTAGAAGATAGAATTAAGGTTTTGCCGAATGTGCCTTCATTAACGGAACTGGCTAGAAATTCTGTTAGAAAAATGTTAATTGAAAAATGTAACATAAAAAAATGTTCTATTTATTACGCCGTTATAGACAGATTAGAGATTACAAAATCTTGTAAAGATATTTTGGCTTTCAAGCAAGAACTTTATCCAGATGAAAAATAGAAGGATCCATTCGAGGATCCATTATCTTGCCTAATTTCTGTTTTTTGTTACTTTGAATATTTATTTTTGGTTAATTATTATTCATTTGTACCTATAAATCGTTCGTATTCCTAATAAAACTAATATTTTCTCAAAAAATTAATGAATTTTTCAAGAAAGAAAATTTCCAGAACCTTATTTTAGTACGCGTTTCTAGATTTCATTTTCAGAAAAATCGATGAGAGCGAGTGAGAGCCGGAACGTTCGAGAAGAATCGGGACGGATTCGAGAACATTCGGGTCGAAATCTCCGTTTGATATATAAAGCGCCGCAGTCGGCGCCAAGTCAGTTCATTCGAATACAAGCAAGCGAAAACGCAAAAAGAAATCAAACGCAAAGAAGCCAAAGCGACTCTGAAAATCTCCAAAAGTTTAATAAAATAAGTGAAAACCAAAGTATTTTTGAGTGAGAAAAGAGAAAAGAAGATTGAAAAAATGGTGAAATCTCCAGCAATCGGCATCGACTTGGGCACCACGTACTCCTGCGTGGGCGTGTGGCAACAAGGCAAAGTGGAAATCATCGCCAACGACCAAGGCAACAGAACGACGCCCAGCTATGTCGCCTTCACCGACACGGAGCGCCTCCTCGGAGACGCCGCCAAGAACCAGGTGGCCATGAACCCGAGCAACACCGTCTTCGACGCCAAACGGCTCATCGGGCGCAAATTCGACGACCCCAAGATCCAGCAGGACATGAAACACTGGCCCTTCAAGGTGGTCAACGACGGCGGTAAACCCAAGATCCGCGTCGAGCACAAGGGCGAGGTGAAGCAGTTCGCCCCCGAAGAGATCAGCTCGATGGTGCTGACCAAGATGAAGGAGACGGCCGAGGCCTATCTGGGGACGGCGGTCAGGGACGCCGTCGTCACCGTGCCCGCCTACTTCAACGACTCCCAGAGACAGGCGACCAAGGACGCGGGCGTCATCGCCGGCCTGAACGTCACCAGGATCATCAACGAGCCGACCGCCGCCGCCTTGGCCTACGGCCTCGACAAGAACCTCAAAGGCGAGAAGAACGTGCTGATTTTCGACTTAGGGGGCGGCACCTTCGACGTCTCCATCCTCACGATCGACGAGGGAGCGCTGTTCGAGGTGCGCGCGACCGCCGGCGACACCCATCTAGGCGGCGAAGACTTCGACAACCGCCTGGTCGCCCACCTCGCCGAAGAGTTCAAGCGAAAGTACAAAAAGGACATAACCAGTGGCAGCGCGGCCGCTAGGGCGCTGAGGCGCCTGCGCACTGCCGCGGAACGCGCTAAACGCACCCTGTCGAGCAGCAGCGAGGCCACCATAGAAATCGACGCCCTCTTCGAAGGAATCGACTTTTACACCCGAGTGAGCCGCGGGCGGTTCGAGGAACTGAACGCGGACCTCTTCAGGGGGACTCTGCAACCGGTCGAGAAGGCACTCGCCGATGCCAAGATGGATAAAGGGGCAATCCACGATATCGTCCTAGTCGGCGGGTCGACTCGCATACCGAAAATCCAACACCTCCTGCAGAACTTCTTCAACGGGAAGACGCTGAATTTGAGTATCAACCCGGACGAGGCGGTCGCCTACGGCGCTGCTGTCCAGGCGGCCGTTTTGAACGGCGAAACCGACTCGAAAATCCAAGACCTACTGCTGGTAGACGTGGCGCCGCTTTCGCTGGGCATAGAGACGGCGGGCGGCGTCATGACGAAGATCGTCGAGAGGAACGCGCGGATTCCGTGCAAGCAGACGCAGACGTTCACCACGTACGCCGACAACCAGCCGGCCGTGACCGTTCAGGTTTTTGAAGGGGAGCGCGCCATGACAAAAGACAACAACCTGCTGGGGACGTTCGATCTGACGGGGATCCCACCTGCGCCCCGCGGTGTCCCCAAGATCGAGGTGATCTTCGACCTGGACGCCAACGGGATCCTCAACGTCACCGCCAAGGACTCGAGTTCGGGCAACTCGCGGAACATCACGATCAAGAACGACAAGGGCCGACTGTCGCAGAAGGACATCGATCGGATGGTCGACGAGGCCGAGCGGTACAAGGAGGAGGACGAGCGGCAGAGGGAGAGGGTGACAGCCCGCAACCAACTGGAGGCGTACGTCTTCCAGGTGAAGCAGGCGGCCGCCGATTGCGGGGACAAGTTGAGTGCCGGGGACAAGGAGACCGTGCAGAGGGAGTGCGAGAGTTGTCTGCGATGGCTCGACTCCAACAGCCTCGCCGAGAAGGACGAGTACGAAGACAAGCAGAAACAGCTCACCTCCATCTTAAGTCCGATCATGGCGAAATTGCATGCGGGAGGACAACAGCGACAGTCTTCCGGTAATTGCGGGCAACAAGCGGGAGGATTCGGCGCAGGACCCACGATTGAAGAAGTCGATTAAATTGAATCTCTAATATTCTCATATTTATAAATTACCTAAACTTTAGTTTTTTAGATCTTTGAAATGTACATTTTTTGTTAAGACTGAAAAATGATAGTATATTACTCATACTGTCTTATTATTATTTCTAGTGATGAAAATAAATTGTCTATAAAATGAATAAGATGTATTTTGTCAATTTCCTTTTCCAGATCTTTGTTTTTTCGCGGACCCAAAAAGAATTTAAATCGTTTCAAACTCACCAAAGCAATATAAATTGGCAAAAATTAATTACCTATCGACTTAGATTCTTCATGATTTCCTTTAGTGAACAAAAAAATTAATAGTACATTACGCGGAACGTGTCGGAATAGTGCAATACATATTTCGCACGAGTGGGAACGGAACCCAACGAGTCACGAAATAAACTTTTTCGACAAGTTGCGTATACGATTTTCCCGATGTCCACATCACTTTGACACCAATATCACTTGCAAGAACTCGATTGTTATAAAAAGTGACACTTTACAATGTGGGCGTTGGAAAAAGTAAGATACTTAATGATTTTTCTTAATAATAAGGGAATCGATTAGTCAAAATTCTGCAAGCTTATTCTAGGACACAGTGTATTTACCTAAGTGATGCTGGGCCAAGTGAGCCCTTAATCACTTTTTATATGCATTATCAACGTAATGAACACAAATCCAATGAAAGCGCCACCTAGTTTTCTTCGATTCGATTCTAAGATTCTTCGTCTCTACCTACTACCTAATTGCGCAATTAAAAACTTACTCAACAAAAAAAGTCATGTAGATAAGTAATAACAAAGTCAGTTCTCAAGTCAAGTAATGTCGTTACAGATCAGTCATTGATACGTTTTTTTTTCAAAAGACGTCTTTAGCCACTTGAAGAAATATTCCAGCATTAGTAACAATAAAATGTGTTTTTTCTTAATTTCTGGAAATTTTAAAAAGTGCAAAAAAAATGGTTTAATAACTATAAATTGCAGTCTCCAAGTTCACTTTGTATTGAGTAGCCGAAAGTGTCCGTACTATCATTTCATTATATTATTATAATCGAAAATGAATCGTCTAGTTTGGTTCATATGCCTCACTTTTGCGTTTTGCAGAAGTGACGATCCAGGTATAATAGTAGATTATGTTATTAGGATTAAAATTGAAGCTTTATGTGCCGAGGCTGGAAGTTTGGCTGACGAACGCAGTGAGGCTCTGCACATAAAGTCAAACTTTTACCCTCTCACTTATGTCACAAAAGTTGTCGTTTATATGTCGTTTGAAAATAAATAGTGCATACTTCCTCACATTTTTGGGACACCCTGTACAATTCTCTTGAAATCGTAGATTTTTTTCAGACGACCGCCGATACCGTATACAAAATTCAAGATTACCTGGTGCCTTCAGGACATGATCGCATTCAGCACTATATCGGAATGATTAATAATCTAACTGGAAAAGTTGCAGACTATGGTGGTAATGGTAAATATTTGCTGTATTACATTTCTCAAGACGAAGACTATACATTACAAGAAGAGCAGTTCAGTGTATTAGTCTATAAACAGTGAAATATGGGTTACAAACCCACTGAAAAATGTTGTTAAATGAAATTAATAAATAGTTGAGTAAAAGCATGGAAATTTTCTAAATTTATTTATTTCCAATTCTTATATCGCTCATAAGGTAAATAATAATCGTATTAATAATTAACAGTACTTCATCGTGTAAAACTTCTTGAAATAGTATGTTTTACACATCTATACTTACCTTTTTTCTAAATGGCAAAATGGAGCCTCTAAATTAAGACCGGAAAAAAAAATCTGAATGAGGTATGTTTTTTCCAAATTTGTAAAGTGCCAATAATTTCACACACTACAACAGTTTCAAAAACTTTTACTAAATTTAAAATGCTTGTGTGTTAACGGAATGTGTGATGATAATTTTTTTGGAGATGTTCATCTCCTGGGTCTCTCATCAAGTGGGTTTTGGAACGTTTGGAATTAATTTGTTCCAATTTGACATTGGAAGTAAATAACAATTTCACAAAGAGTAGAAATATTATAAAAGTTGAGTAAAATGACTCAAGTTAAATATAACAAAGTGGTGAGTTGAGATTATGAATATTCAAAGATTTTCGTTCCCTTAATAAAATTTGCACAAAGTTTGCCAGATTGGGGCACGAATGCGAAATGCCAGAAGAGGAAGACGAAATCGAACACAAATACCCCGGACATTCGATCTGCGTCAGACTGAAACGATTCCTTTTGGGAAATTTCCTAGTTTCCGAGAAACTGTGCAAGTCTTGCACGATCTACCTCAGAAGTCACGGAGCGATAATAAAGGAGAGACGGAGACAGTTGCGAAGTTACGTCAGCATAATCCACCCGTTCAGCGCCTTCAGAATTTGCTGGGACATTTTCATGGTTATCGTGTGCCTGATACAACTCGTCCTCGTCCCTTTGGATTTAGCCTACGGCGAGTTCCATAAGACATTTCCGGCCATAAGCTCGTTCTACTTCAAGTTTGCACGGATGCTCGGCGATATTTGCATGTGCATCGACGTCATATTCAACGCGTTCACCGGCTACTACGATGAATCCAAAAAGGAGATCGTCTTGAAGCAACGGAAAATTTTATGTAATTATTTGAAAACCACCCTCATCCCGGACGTTCTATCGTCATTTCCCACTGAATGGGATCTGTTCATGACTTTCGAACGAGATTCAGTCTTGGATAAAGGACTGGAGTATCTTTCGTCTTTCACAATGTTGAGATATTACACTTTCGTCGTTTATTTCCATAAATTATCAAGCGTAAGTACGACCTCCAACAGATAACTCGAGGAACTTGAATCGAAACCGTTTGCAGATTTTCAACATAAACTTCTACGTGAGGCAGAGCTTTCTGTTATCGACGTCGATTTTGTTGTACTGGCACCTGTTGGCATGCTTTCAACTTTTCGGCTGGCTCAACAACAAATACCGATACGAACTCATCAGGCGGTGATCACTGATAATCCGTTCGAAATCCTGAATGCGATCGTTTCATTTTCAGAGACACCCTCAACGAGTTGGTTCCGGTGCAAATTTTCGCCGAAAACATGTACCACGGGGCGCTTCTGATTTACACTGCATCGTATGGAGCCAGGAAACCCAACAACAACACCGACTACTTGGTCGTCACGATCGGCTGGTTCACGTCCAAGTTTGTGCAAGTCTTTTTCCTGGGTATGTCGTCTCTGTTCCTTTTAGTAGGTACACTAGCGACATAAAAATAGGGACACCACGAGTAGCTGTGCCGAAATGTAGGCAACCTAGGACACTACAATTCAGCGTATGTTTGGTTGCCTACACTCGGCGAGGTGTCTCTATTTTTTCACGCCAACTGTTCCTTTTGCTGATAAGCAATCACCCGATTTCGAATTGAAGCGCGCGTGATCGAGTTCCTGAGAGCCCGCACGTCGCCCAAGCAGAAGTACTCGCAGATGGTGAAGCAGCTGACCGAGTTCATGCGCCACAAGCAGCTGCCGCTGTACACGCAAAAGAGGATCCTCAAGTACTACGAGTTCCACTTCCAGAAGAGCTACTTCAGGGAGAACGAGATCTACGCGACGATTTCGGGCCAGCTGCGCCAGGAGATCGTGATGCAGACGTGCAAGCAGCTCGTGGAGAACGTCGAGTTCTTCCGGAACCTGCCGCTGAACCTGCTGGTGCGGATCGTGTCGTGCCTCAAATCGGAGGTGTACCTGACCAACGACGTGGTCGTCAGGGCCAACACGCCCGGCAACGCGATGTACTTCATTTCGACCGGGACGGTGGCCGTGTACACGAACACGGGCAAGGAGGTCTGTGTATACGGAAGCCCGGTCGGGCCATCATACTTTTCAGTTCAAACTGCAGTCAGTGTTTATTTAGATTCTAAAAAAAATACTGGGTTTTCATAAATGCTTGGGTACCACGTGACTTAGCAGAAGTTTGCAACCCGCGCTACACCGTGGGCGTCAGAACAGAGGAAGGTGTGGGAATTTGGGGAAAACAAAAATATTTTCCACAGCTGGAATTTACCCAAACTAAAGAAAAAGAAGCATTTTCTTCAAGTGTCCACGCCATTTTCACGTCGAGGAAACTCCACAGAAAACGCAAGAGCACGTATGTTTGCAGAATGACGGACATCAACACGAATGTCACTGGCGAGTTTGACGCACAGATTTAGTGGGAAAAACCGAAACTGAAACCATGTCTACCTCATGGTCACGTGGTACCCAAGCATTTCTGAAAACCCAGTAGAATTCTAATGGAATCTAAATAAACAATGCTCCAGTGTTCGGATTTCCGACTTCAGAGTTCAGACCTCTGAAAATTTATGGAAATTTCGTTCAACGACATGCTGATGGATCTTTATGCATTTTCACTCGCTCTTGATTAATAAGTACTTCTCTCTCTTTCCTCTTTTGGGTTTCATTTAGATATCTGTGTCTGTGAATAAGTTTTTGAACGTTATCGTAACCCAACCTAAGTAAATTCATAGAATTATTAATGCCTGGAATAATCCATTCACTTTGATGTAGATGAAGTACCCTTAAAAGTACCGTGGCGTGGGTACAAACTTATTTTCTGTCGAGTTAGCCATGACCACCTCTCTGTCTCATACATATAATAACCATTAGATAAACAGTGACAGAGATACTCGACAGAAAAAGCGTTTGTACAGATACATCTGTCAGTTCTTCATACCTATGGGGAGGCTATGATAATCTTTCTACCACTATCCTTCTAGTAGTTTTCAGATGATGATCCATATAGCCTCCCCTTATGAAAAATTTAAATGATGTGTCTGCACACAGGGTACCTCGGAATACATGTGCTTAAGAGTCCGTAGATAAATAGAGTACCGTCTTCTAAATGCCGGCAGCTTCTGAGCAGTTGTCAAATATGCAAAAAACCAGCTAAGTTACTGAATGAATTTAAATAAAATACTCGATAAAGTTTGAAAAACTTACCCTGCGTCAGTGTTTTTATTTATTTTTGCAAGAGGTGATTCGATTTACTACAATGCCATTCATACTAAATCAATATTTCGATGAAAAACATACATTTCCGTTCACGATAAAAATGAAAGATTTTCCTGGATTTGGGCAACAATGTCCATAACTGACAATAGATTTAAAATGGCGGCGGCAGATCAAAGGAATACGGTACTAGTGTTTATGAACATAAACACTGCATGTTAAGTACGTTTCGTTCAAAAACTTATTCGCAGATATCTAAATAAAACCAAGAGAAGGATTCATTAATCAAGAGGGAGAGGAAATAGATAAGCATCCATCAGTAGGTTTGTTCGGGCAACAGTTGTGGGCCGGTCCACAAAGTATAACGCAAGCGCATAAGCTTGGCGCAGTTCGAGCAAGTGCACCCACTGGTTCTAACCAGTTTCTGACTGAGAGTCCGGTGTTCGGGCAGGAACCTTCGGAGTGGTTTGTGACTGATTGCCAACCGTCAAAGTGGTTAGCACTTTTCGGCGTGGACTAGTGGTTTATGACAAAAAATAGCCCGATTAGCTTCCAGAACGCGTTTTTGCAACTCTGACCACTTTCTGACCGATCACAAACTTAGCCGAGGCACTAAAATATCCGAAAGCAGTTGGTGACCGGTCGTCAACCAGTCCACATTTGAGGTGCCCGAACAAGCCTAGTGTGTCGTTGAAACGTATTTCTGTGTATTTATGAACGAAATTTCCAGAAAGTCTAAACTCTAAAGTCGGAACTCGGTAGTACGATGGCTTCCATAGGTCTGCCATCTGGAGGACGGCGCGCACTTTGGCGAGATCGCCTTGGTGATGAAGGACGAGCTGCGCGTCGCCTCGGTGATCGCGGTCGAGGTGTGCGAGCTGTTCCGTCTGGACCGCAAGGACTTCGTCAAGGCGATCCATCCGTACCCGGACCTGCTCGACAAGATCCAGAGGATCGCCGCCGATCGCATGGAGAAGACGATCATGCTCGACGAGCACAACAAACGGGAAATGGCAGCGAAACGCATATAGGTTGTTGACTTTTTTTTTCGCAATAAAACTGTATTTATAAATTATTTACACGTTTAAATAGGTACTCGTTCTACTCGAGATATCTAAAATCTCGAATCGTATGAAGCAAAATATATAATAATACCACCCATTTCCATTTTTCACATCTAGTGGTGAACGGGGTCATTCAAACATTTCAACTTTCTTGAACATTGCAATGTCGCTCATGTTCGGCACAATGGAGGAGTCCCAGAGGTTTTGAACCATTTTATAAATCTATATATCGTTTTCCCTTTGCATAATTGTACCCGATGATTCCTCTATTGAAAATAAGAAAAAAATGCGGATATTATCAGAGGTCCAAAAATCTTTCCATATGGAACTATGAATCTTCAAAGTTGAAAATGAAATATTAATTTTTCCGATCATTTCCGAAATGGATGATAATTAGAAAATGCAACTTTGTGCACCACTTGCCTGGGATTGTATCTGCTATTATCTGAGATATTTTATTAATTTTTTGGAAACCAGTGGCGTAGAACTGAAAAGAGATATTTTAATTTTAATACTCTTCATAACTTTTTATTGGACAAGATTTTTGACTTTGTCAGAAAGCTTAATAATATGAAAAAAATGGTTCATGATGCATATCGCTGTTATGGAGCGTTTTTTGAGTGAAACTAATTTTCTATTATGGGTACGTTCTTCAGCAAAAATTGATGTATAAAATCGAGTATAAAATTAATCCACGTTTAGTAAAATTTGCGTTTGTGCACAGCTTGGTTTTGTTACTGGAAATGCCAAAAATTGTCAACAAGAAAAACCCTCCCAAATTCTACGCCACTGGTTTCCAAAAACATCAAACCCGACATATTTTGCCATTTATCGATAGTTAACCTTGTTTTTGGTAGACCATTCCACGAAAAATCTTGCATCCTTTTTTCGAACCATTTTGACAGAAACAATTAAATTGTTGAAAATCAGAGATATTGAAATCAATAATTCACTACTAGTAGTTTGAGAAGACGTCATTATTGACTGATTTGATGGGAGTGAAGTTGCTTTTCTCTACCTTGGTGATAAAGGAGTAAATAATGATTACTACTGACCTTGCTATCAACAGTGTCAACTCAGTGGCGTGCACCCTACTATCAACATGTAAAATACTAAACGAAAAAGAGAACTAATGTTCCAGTATAGAGAATAAAATATATAGGCAACTTTGAAAACCTCTAGTTCGATATAGACATTTTTTCTTATTTTCAAATTTCAATAGAGGACTCACAAGGCAAAATATTGCAGACTAATTCTGGGACACAGCGTCCATTTCATGCTTTGAACAACCCCCATATAACAAGAAAAACACTACACTTACATCGGGGCGAAACAATAACGACGACCATTAACGAGCCAATTGTATGATCAGTGCCGCGCACATTTCGAAAAACTCCATGGTGTAGTGCCCGTCCGGCTTCGGGCTGATGTTGGTCTGGCCCGACTGCACCGGGGTGGCCGCGTTCGCCAGCAGGCTGGGCGCCGTCGGGTTCGACTCGCCCTCTTCGTTCATCAGACTCTTGAAGTCCAACAGGTAGCTCTTGAAGTCGACCTGGTACAGTTGCAGGGACATCATGACGTATCTGTCGTGCAGCTTGTTCTTGTGGCGCACGCGCACGTGGAACGGATTCAGGACCTTCCATTCGTAGTCCAGGGATTTCATCGCCCGGTACACCTCTTGCATTATGTCGTTCGGCTTGCTCTGCGATCTGATCCCCAGATGCCATTTGGCCCTCTTGACTGGAAAATAGTGGAAAATGTACATGAATGGCAGTTCCCATTTAGACATTTACACGAAATGAGAAAAACCCGTGAATGAAATCTGACAAATCATTTCTGGTGACTTACTTCTTCCCCTTTCCCCGGAAGCCGCGTGGTTGGAGGCGATCACCCTGTCCCTCAGAGGGGCGATCCTCTCGGGGTGCGGCTTGAGGGGGCTCGAGCCGAAATCGCAGGGGCTCGGACTGGGGCTCATGGTGACGGGCGGGGGGCTGCCGGCGACGTAGAAGTCCTTGATCTCGGCCTTGGCCGCCTCGTCGGCGATGCGCTTGTTGTCGATGATCAGGTGGTAGGCTATGGCCAACTGGTCGTGCGGATCGCCGCTCAGCAGGGCGTTGTGGACCTCCGTCTCCTTCACGCCGAACTTGTCGCAGACCTGCAAAAAAGAACGATCGCCGTTATATGATCGAGTCGCCTTTGAGTATTTGACACGAGGGGTCAACCACTGGGCAAAATTATGTACACCAAATACCAGAAAATTGACAAAATTGCCAGAAAATTGCCATAATTGCGAAGAAAACGCCACAATTCCCAAAAAATTGCTACAATTGCCGAAATTTTACAAAATTGCCACAATTGCCAGAAAATTGCCACAATTGACAGAAAATTGCCACAAGTGTCAACAAATCGCTACAATTGCCAAAAATTGACACAATTGTCAAACAATTGTCAAAAATGGTCACAATTCCCACAAAAAATGCCACAATTTCCATACAATTACCACCAATGCCAAAAATAGACACAATTGCCAAAAGTTTCCACATTTGCTGGACAATTGCAAAAAAAATTGGCACAATTTCCAGGTAATTGCCAAAAATTACCACAATTGCCAAAAATTGCCGGACAATTGCCAAAAAGTTCCCACAATGGCCAGACAGTTACCAAAAGATTGCCACAATTTCTAGACAATTACAAAACAGTACCACAATTGCCGAAAATGAACACAATTGACAGAAAATTGCTAGACAATTGCAAAAAAAATAACACAATTTCCAGACAATTGTCAAAAATCACCACAATTGCCAGACAATTGCCAGACACTTGCCAAAAAAATTATTACAATGGTCAGACAGTGGCCAAAAGACTGCCACAATGTCCAGACGTCCAGACAATTACAAAACAGTACCACGATTGCTAATAATTACCACAATTGTCAATAATGGAAACAATTGGAAGAAAATTGCCAGACAATTGCAAAAAAATGCCACAATTTTTAGACAATTGACAAAAATTACCACAATGAGGTATTTTCACGGGGGATAAAAATTAAATTTTATGAATGATACATATACGCATATGGGGAAAAATTACTTCTGCGTAAGAATTTTGTTGAAAAAAATTGTTCTCAATTACACTTGCGTGCAAAAAAATCGGCCCACCTAAATTTTCAGTGAAATTCAAAGTGGCGTAATTTCTTAACGAAAAGAGTAATTCCAAAAAACTTGGCATCCCTGAATAGCTACATTCTTGGGCTATCACCCGCCAGACGTTGTGTTTTATACAGGTTCTCCGAGTACGTTTTACAGGGTGTCACGTAAAGTTCTGCAAAAATGTTAAACTTTGGATGACCCCACGGTCTAGGAAAATGATGATATTTTTTCTTTAAATGGTCCTGGGATATTGTTACACTCATATCTTGAAACAGCACTGGAAAAACCGACTCATTTTGTCCAACTACAGGGTGGCCAGAGAAAAACAATTTTTCGTGCCACCGTCATCTGATAACGACTAACTGATGTATAGGTACTTTTTGATCATTTTCTTGAGAAAACAAGTCCAAAAGTGAAATAAATAAATCAAATATTCAATATTTAATTTAAAAAATGCATTTCAAGGAAAATTCGAGAAGTTTTGAGAGCAAGGGGTAGTATTGAAAATGCCTTTTTTCAGATTAAATATTGAATTTTTGACTTATTTCTTTCAATTCAGGCATCGTTTTCTTAAGAAAATGATCAAAAAGTACCTATGCATCAGTTAGTCGTTTTCAGATGACGGTGACACAAAAAATTGTTTTTCTCTGACCACCCTGTAGTTGGACAAAATGAGTCGGATTTTCCAGTGTTGTTCCAAGATATGAGTGTAACAATATCCCAGGATCATTTAAAGAAAAAATTACATCATTTTCCTAGACCGTGGGGTCATCCAAAGTTTAACATTTTTGCAGAACTTTACGTGACACCCTGTAAAACGTACTCAGGGAACCTGTATAAAACACAGCGTCTGGCGGGTGATAGCCCAAGAATGTAGCTATTCAGGGATGCCAAGTTTTTTGGAATTACTCTTTTCGTTCAGAAGTTACCCCACTTTGAATTTCACTAAAAATTTAGGTGGGCCGATTTTTTTGCTCGCAAGTGTAGTTATTGCAATTACAAAGAAATTTCCGTGACGTCAGCAATTACAAATCGTTGACACAGCTCGTCAATGGATGGCGCTCATAAAATATTAATAATAGTCGCTGAATTACCGATTACCGACATTTTGACGTTATGTAAGTGTCTGCTGACATCCGTGTTTTCGTGTTCTCAATAAAATTATGTGATTATGCCTCCAAAAAATGAGGAAAACACCCGCTGCTCATAGCACGGATCAACACCGTAACTGTAACTACGCGTGGCACCATCTACTGGATAATAGAAAACTCGAAGTAGCTGACGTCATCGGAATTTTTTTTTTAAATTTATTTTAGCCCTTTAAACTAAAATAAAAAAATACATTCTTAATCGTTAAATACCATAGTATCAGATAAGCTATTTTGAAAAATACATGAAAATACCTCATTGCCAAATATTACCACAGTTGTCAGACAGAACCGTCAAAAATTGCCACAATTGACAGAAAATCGCCAGAAATTGCTACAATTGCCAAAAAATTGCCACGACAATTATCAGAAAATTGCCACAATCGACAAACAATTGCCAAAAATTGGCAGAAAATTGCCAACATGTGTACAGACAAAATTGTGATTGACCCCTCAGATCGACTAGATAGTCACCTCGTAAACGGCGTCCGTGTCGATAACCGACGAGTCCTGTTCGACCGGCGACGGGAACAGGTAAGCGGGGCAGTCCTTCTGGAACCACTCGTGCTTCTTGACGTCCTCGATGGCGGCCCGCTTCATCGGGTCCGTTTGCAGCATGTGGCACAGCAGGTTGACCACGGGCCGGTTCAGGTAGTCGGGGATCTGGAAGATGCCCGACCGGATCTTCCGGAACAGCGTCGGCACGTGCTCGTCGTCGAACGGCAGCGTGCCGCACAGCAGCGCGTACAGGATCACGCCGCACGACCACACGTCCACCTCGGGCCCGGCGTACAGCTTGCCCGAGATGACCTCGGGCGCGGCGTAGTTGGGCGAGCCGCAGCTCGTGCGCAGAAATTCGCCGTCCATCATCATGTTCGAGAGGCCGAAGTCGGCGATCTTGACGTGCATGTTGTGGTCGAGCAGCAGGTTCTCCGGTTTGAGGTCGCGGTGGACGATCATGTGCCGGTGGCAGTAGTCGACGCCGGAGATGATCTGCAAGGAAGGGTCCACGTAAAATGGCGAATTCGGACGAACCCAAGCCGGTATTTCAGCAGAAAGTAAATGGGAAAATTCGAACCCGTACGCCACTGTCAAACTGCGCGCCGTGACGTTAGGCTCGCTGTATGATGTTAAATGTAGGACGTGATCCGTCAGTTGTCAAATCTATTCAAAAATTAAGATGAACTTTCATGTATTTGATTTCCGATGACATTGTGATCTATACAATGTGTCCAGAAATCTATCTAATTTATGCTGTTCGAATGCATGGATCATTTGACACCATCCACCATTGATGAATACAAACGGATCACGTCCTACATCTAACATCAGACATCGCGCCTAACGTCACGGCGCTCAGTGGCGTATGGGTTTGAATTTTTCCTGGTTTGCCGAGTTTGCATTTTTCTCTTCATGCTTTTCTCCCGGTTTGGACATTGACTTTCTGCACAAATACCGGTTCGGATTCGGATAAAGTGCGCGTCACCTGCTGGAAGAACCGGCGCGCCTCGTGCTCCTGCAGCTTGCCGTGCTTGACGATGTAGTCGAACAGCTCGCCGCCCGACACGTACTCCATGATCATGAAGATGTCGGTCGGCGTGCTGATCACCTGGTACAGCTTGATGATGTGCGGGTGCCGGAACAGTTTGAGGTTCTGGATCTCGCGCCTGATCTTGCCGACCACGTCCAGGCTCTTGATCTTCTGCCGGTTGAGGATCTTGACGGCGACCTTGTGCTTGGTGATCTGGTGCTCGCCGATTTTCACCTTGCCGAACGTGCCGACGCCCAGGGTCTGGCCGAGGATGTAGTGGCCGATCTTGACCAGCGGCGGGCCGCCCTGGTTCTGGTCGCCCATTTCGTTCGCCTGTTGCTTATCCTATTTCACTCAGATTTACACTTATCATGTGCCCACAAACGAACATTGGCCCTATAAACGACACGATTAATCAACAGTATTCAGTACTGTAGGCAAAATTTACTAGGAGAAAAGGCGAGAAAAATGTAATGCGTATTAACGTTTTACACTGGTTTTACTTCAATTTTTGACAGGACATGACTTGACGTCTTCTGTCATCCGTGGAGCATAGAGCTATACACGTGTATAGAAGGAGAATTTCGTGGTTATGAGCGAAAACAAAACAATCCAAAAATGAACCCCATGCACGAACGGCGTCGAACAGTGGGTGAAATTTCATTTTTTATTACACTTGGAAAGGTTCAGTGAAAGATTTAGTATTATTTGGATTTAATTATGAACATACAGCCTGATTCAAAATAGTGTGGCTAACACTTGAGGACTGATTCCTCTTCGCTTATAAGTCGCTTATTTTATGGTTTAAAACTTTCAGGTTTTGTTTACCAATGTTGAAAATTATTTAAAAACTAAATTAAGGATTTCGATCATAATGAGGTATTTTCACAGGGAATAAAATTTAGATTTCGTGAATGATACATAGGTCAGACATAGGTATTCGTATATGACGCAAATATGACTTCTGCGCATCTTCTGCGTAAGAATTTTGTTGAAAAAAATACCGAGGACCATAAAATAAGGAAATGATTTAGCGTCCCCATTTTTTATTTTGAAATCTGTGTTTTGAAATCAAAGTTCGAAATTGAGTTCCAGAATCGTTTATATTTGGCGCAGTGACAGTTAGCGATCCACTTAGTAAATTAATGGCGTTGCTAATCGGTTGTCTTTTATGTAATGATCAGTGGACTCGGTGTTGTCAGTTGTCAAGGTTGCTGATGTCAATGAAATTTGGAAATCTGTCAATTTGTTAATTTATTTTTGTGTTCTTCGATGTGGATATATCCATTGTTCATTTTGATTAATCTTCGAGTGATAAATCGTATTTAAATTACAACCGTGATTATCTAACATTAATTATGAGTTCTAACAGAAAGTGAACAAATCATAACAATGAGCAAATATTTGTGTTTACGTTTTCCAATTTACTAGTGTAAACTCAAAAAACCTTCCAAGCTCTTTTGCATTTTAGTTATCGGTAATTATTATACTACTATTCGATGAAAGAAATAGAATCTTAGTAATGGCTGATGCAATAATGGCCCTTAGACTAGGGTTCTGTATTTATCACCAAATTCCATCATAAAGAAAAATTGCCTAATTCCATATCATCATTATCTATTCCTGTACCTACCAATAAAACTAATGACTATATTCTGCAATTGATTAAAGTGTAGTGATAGAGTAAACATGGACGAAGCACGTCAGGCGGCGGAGAGTCTGCTCCAGAGCCAATCTAGCATTCATTCACCTAATATGGATATCTGTAAGTAAATAAGCGCACATTCTTTATTCGTTTTGTGTACATAATAATTTAAAGAGGTCCAATGTAACGTTTTGTTCTATTGTTTGTTGGTTTTCAGCCCATTCCCAGAGTATCAACACGATCCCATCCCTCCATTCGGATTACGTGATCTCTTCGGATTTATTGGCCGGGCAACGCTCGCAAGGGGGAATGTCGAGCGTCAGGAGGTTCTTCTGCCTTTTCGTAACTTTCGATCTCTTATTCATCAGCTTGATGTGGCTTATTTGCGTTATGGTAAGTTCGAAACATAAATATGTCGTAACATTTCGAAACATCCACGGTACGATTTCAGCTGACCGGAGAGAATATAATGAAGGCTCTAAGTGAACAGATCTATCATTACAACGTCCACACTTCGCTTTTCGACATAGTTTTGGCTGCCATTTCTAGATTCGTAGTTTTACTGCTTTTTTATGCCTTTTTATACATAAACCATTGGATCATAATTGCGGTAAGGTTTCTAGAGAGTGGGAACTAAACAGAACTCAAGATGAATTATTTCCAGATATCAACCACTCTTACGTGCGTGTTCCTCATTGCAAAGGTGTTCGTTTACGAAGTGAGATTGATAAATAAATAACGAGACAAATTGAATAAAATTAATGATTTCAGTGGCCGAATTCACCTCAGCCAGCGTTCGAAGTATTGTTGGTGCTGGCGTCGTTCATTCTGTCATGGGGGGAGGCCTGGTTTCTCGATTATAGAGTCTTACCTCAGGAATCACATGCCCAAAGATTTCTGATTTGTGAGTTGCGGCTGTGAATCCTCATATGACTTTGAGATTTAGGTATTCTAATTCTGTTTGTGTGTTTCCAGCCACTGTCGATTCGGAACGAGCTCCATTAATTCAGAGTTACATCAGAGGTTTACCTTCGATGTACACCGAAAGTGTCAGAAGCTTTTATTCCCCTCTCGGATCTCCCGAAGGCTCGATGTATCGGTTCAGTACGGCGAGTGGACCGAGGAAGTATCCTTGCATGCAACTGTCAAGGGAACAGGTAACGTTCCATTCTTTTATTCACAAATTTCTATGATTTTTCCTCGGATTTTTCAAATGGGCGACAAAATAATCTAAGAACCTCAAACATGAATCATTTTTTCAAACCTGAATTTATACTGAGAGCCGAAAAAGAGGATTCTCTTCAGATTGCATGCGCCGAAAAATGTACTGAGAATTTTGAATGTGACACCCTGTATCTATAAGCGTTTTCGGACCATACTTTATACGAACTTTTTTTCCTATGTTGTTGAGAGGAATCGGCGCTCAAAATTTGGTGCATCAATATTGAATCACGCTGTATAGTTTTCCAGAAAATCCTAAATTCACAAAAGTTTTCTGTATCCCTACAATTCGATTTCTTGAAATCTTTGACATATTCTGTATTTCCAGGATTGGGTTCTAAAACCTCCTATTAAAATACACTTGCGAGTAGAAAATATAAAATTCTGAATTTTCACTAGGTTCTGCAAAAACTTTTATTTGAATGCGAGGGGTAGGCCACTTTTAGTAATTTTGCTGTACATCTTCTATTAATTTTTTAGTAATTTGGTAATTTTAGTAATGTTTATAATTTTTAGTAATTCTTGTAATTGGAGTACAAGGTTTTTGGGAGGGACTAATCTCTCGTTTGAATGCCTCCCTATTTTGAAAAAATGTCTGCGTTTTTCCGGGCGTTTTTCTTAAATTTCCAGTAATATTGTAATACACATCCCCCAAAATGATTTGAAAATAACGCAGCTATCTTTTTCAACTGGGAAGTGAATACAACAAAACTGAGGAGCGACCCAATAAATTCTACATAAGGGGAGGCTATGATCATCATTCTGTCTCTTTTTATAACTGCTAGAGGAACAGAGACAGAACGATAGTCAGGTAGAATTTATTCGATCGCTCCATACCATGAAATTTCACCGTCATTTCCCATGTCTATTTTCTTGAAATTGAATTCTTGTGCACACTTTTCCCAATTTTTATTTCATGTATTCCGTTTTCTGTATTCAGGAGGAGAATTATAAAAGTCTCGGATGCAGGGCGCTACAAGAAGCCTGCGATTTACTCCATAAACATGACTGGAAATTGGAAAAACAAAGTGGGGGTGATCGAGTCTTCACGAAAGCTCAACCGAAAGGAGGCAAACTCTATAAATTGATCGTAAGTTCACCATGAATTATTCACAGAGGTGATTCGATCTAGTTTGAATCCATTCAGGCCGTGATAGATGCGGCTCCGAAACTCCTGCTGGACGAACTCTTCTACAGGGTGGACGATTTGCCGAAATGGAACCCCTCTCTACTGGAATCCCACAAGATCCAGGTCATAGACGAACACACTGACATCTCTTATCAGGTATCCGCAGATGGCGCCGCGGGCGCCGTCAGCAGCCGGGATTTCGTCAATTTACGTCACTGGGAATTCATCGATAGCCAATATGTGATCGCATGTGTGGCGACCGAACATCCCTCCGTGCCCAAGAGCAACAAGTACGTCAGAGGCGAAAACGGAGCCGGTTGCTGGGTGATAAGGGCGGATGACGTCAATCCGAACAAGTGTCACTTCCAGTGGCTTCTGAATACCAAGTTGAACGGATGGATTCCGAATTATATCTCGAAGGCTGCTTTCATAGGGATGATGTTGGACTACGTGAAACACTTGAGGGGGCACATTTCGACACTGCGAGACAGGGGCGCAGTTGAATAGGAATAGTTCACACGAATCTGAGTGCTGCTAGTGATCGGTAAAATAACGAACACTGCGATGCTTATGACGTGGAGGTATTAAAGATGGAACAAGTGGGAATCCGGGTCCACATCTATCAGAGATTACTGTCAACTGTGTTTGGATAATGCTTATGTCGCCAGTCGCCTATTGCATTACGTCATGGAAGTGTCCTGTATTACCGACATTTGATGGAGGGTGCTGGTAATTGTCATAATCGCTTTCCAGAGAGTCATGTGCCTATTAATGATAACTGTGACCACGTCTATAAATTATACTTCTAATAATAAGAAATGAGCTAAACATTTCTAAGCACAAATTGAAATTAGTGGTAGGTACTCTGATATATAATTTAATAATAAGGTTTATATTTTAAAGATTATCTGTGATCAGCTGAAAATTTATTATAATGGTGCATTTTTATCAAGAAGTAATGACTATATTTTTATAGCGTTTACGATTATCATGAAGAGAGCTTTTAAGTAACGAATACATTTGTTTTGTATCTGCATTATTTATTATTTCTTGCTTACTTCACTACATTTGCCTTTACAAAAAATCCTGTACCTTAATTATTGTTACATATAATAGGAGTCGTTTGTTATGGGGTGTGGAGCTCGATCTGGTGTAAATTCATTTCTCTTGATTCGGAAACCATGTCTGGCAAGCCTCGCTGGCGATCTCGCACATTGCCGAAAGGGCCTTGCTCGCGCTGTCATATTCTGTGAACAATCGAAAATGACATTTGACAACTGTCATAATTGATTTTGAATTTTGGAATTGCCAACCTACATTTTCAAAAAAATAAAAATCCCTAAATCGATAAAAATGCTAAATCACACAATGTGTAACGATTTGAACCAACTAAACAATTAACATGGGTGAATTAACAATACAAATTGTGAAACTTTAAAAGCGGTTTTCATGCAAAAATTTAGTGAAATTATGGACCTGTGCTATAATGAAATTACCAAGTTGCATTATTATGAGATCACCTCGATTATTGTTATGAAAAAGTGGCCCTCTAGCATTGTAAATAATATTTTGAGGGATTTTTGAAACAAATGGATGTTTCTTACCGGTTGTGGATCCCCTTTTCCCGAAGATGGATCCATTGAAGGGCGGCTTCCTGTAGGTGGCTTCACTGGGAGCCAGCAGACAGACCAGGAGCGCCACCACGACACAAACTGAGACGAGTTTCATGACTTTGGTCTGCATCTTCTTGAATGTCGGAAACGCCGGTCGAATTCGAACTGATTCATGTCGAAAAATCCTCACGTTTATATAGGCGAACCATTGGCGCATGTTCCGACTTATGGGCCGTAAACGAGATTACCTCTTCGTTTAACCCCCACATTAAGGGGCAAATTTAATAACGCGGCGGACGTATTTCCCGTGTGTACCGCACCTATTTATTTTTGCGGCATTCTGACTCTCCAATCCCCATCTCATTTTGTGTCACCTAATTCAATAAAAGCGAACGTACAATGCACCATTGCATCTGGTAACTAGAAGAGGATTCTTAATTAAACTTCAGATTCGTCTAATATTCGAGAATCGTGAATCACATTCGAGCAAGCCCGTAAAAGAGAAATTGTTGTGACAAGCTTTTAAGCCTTAAAGTCTGCACTCACATCCAATTACTCCTCAAATATTTCACAAAAAAAAAATCGAATTTAAACGTAAAGCGACTTCAAGTCTTTATTTACAACGTAATCTAAACTGGATTCATAACTTGACTACAAGATAATGAAACGAAATCACCACATGAAAATGTAGCGGGAGCCGTATTTGGCGTCGGGTTTGGGAACGTCTTCCGGTAGTCCGGGTGTGGCGTCCGGATAGACGGCTGGGCCTTCGACTGGTGGTCTGGGTCGGGCAGTCTTGTGGACGTGGACTCGGGAGTAATGGTCGTAGGGAAGACGCTCGATGCCCATATTGTCTTTGGCGCATTTATCGAACACGGCTTGCGTTTTTCGGCACCTGAAAATCCGCGCGTTAAATACAAGGAAAATCCAAGGAGGATTATGTGGCGGCGTACGGTTGGAACTGCTGATTGGGGCTGGACTTGTCCAGGCAGTTGACGTGCTGCATGAACTCTCCGCCGCAAGTCTTTTTGACCTGCCGGAAGAAGTTGAGGGCGCAGCTCGTCACGGCCCTGCCCTCGGCCAGGCACGCTCTCGGGTCGTTCAGCTCTTTTCTGCACAGCATGAACTCCTGGAAAATGTTCGTTTTCTTTGGCCTTTGCAGGGATTAGGTAACGCTTAACCTCACATTATTTTCGTTCTCGCAGGTCCTTCCCATGTGAAACGCGGCCGCTTTCAAGACGGGCCCGGATAGGTTGACTTCCTGGACGGTAAGTTCTTCATCTGTGGGTAAATGTATGTCTGCTGTTACCATTTTTTACGCTATGGTCTTTTGGTAAATATTGAATTTGACAAGCGACAAACGTCAAAAAACACAGACCAATCAATTAGACGTTCAAGGTTCAAGTCAGAATGGAGGAGAACCCAGACGTAAGAATACTATTGATGTCCAACCAGAGATGGCGCAATATCGTTGCTCAGCAATGATTTTTGAAAACCGGAAGCGACGAATCTGCTCGTTTTCAGCGCAATCTATTCTTATTTTTCTTTCAGGACCATTTTTAAAAAGAAACACAAAAACGCTTAAAAACTTAAAATTATCAGCTTTTTTGTGCGTTTTCTTTTTAAAAATGAGTGCTAATCAAGTATATCTAACTAAGACTACAATTTCAAGTAATTTATTCACATGATAAAACAAAAACATATGTATGGGACATAAAGGCAATTTATAATTTCTGGTGTCTTCGTCCAGTATCTGGCAGTGTCTTATTCAGATAGAAGTTGCAGGGGCGTTCTGCAACACACTCAGAGCGTAGGTACTGAGCGTCTTGTTAATCCTCACTCACAAGGATAAAGACCATATTCAGTTATAGAACTGCTCTGAGCATCAACCCTAAGTCGGGTCCTAAGTGTATTGGGAACGCGGGTAGTACTTCAATGATGAGTGATTTGAGTAGTTGCCCTCGCCTTCCTTCATTGATGTTTTGGCGCATGTCCTGGAGGCCTAATCCTATCGGCTGATAAGTTTATCACATCACGGGTGGGCGGATCTTTGCAACGGATCGTTAAAAATTGGTATTCCTAATAAGGGAGTTTTAGGCAACCAACAATTTTTGAATGTCGACAAAGAAGCTGACGTTTCGAAAATTATAAAGATGTTCGTATGGCGAAAATAATTAACACTCATTAATTTAGTGCTTTAGAAGGACCTTTAATAATAGTAAGAATTTATACAAACTTTATTCAATAACAGACTTGAAAATACATTATTATTGGTCAATTTTATTGAATTTCATTCAAGATTTTCATTTTTATTAAAAAAACTGATTACGGGCAGAGTATACCTAGGTACGTAAGAAACTCGTCACCGCTTGAATTCCCCAGTTACAATAATCGTTCAACTCTTAGATACAATTGAAGTGGAAATGGATAATTCGATTCGCCCTATTACAAATGTCTCTAGAGTTTTGACCGGAGACGAATCGAAGTAGGAACTTTGCTTCGGAAGCTGAAACATGAAGTACAGAATTACCTCGTAACATTACGTTACCGATATTCAAACCTTTGAAAATAAAGGGTGTAATTATGGGTGTAATATTGTATCCTCTTTCATTTATAACAATGCCACACATCAATTGTCACTCTTGTAGGTATTTCTGTACAATACGGGTCATGTATTGTCGAGGCTTCTTCCTTGATGATAGGTACTTAATTTTTGGTTGATAACGCGGGTAGTATCCGGATAAATCCTAGAATACTTGGTACGTGAGCGCCAATAAATCCATAAGTGAAGTTAAACCTCGTGTTCGATCTTAAAATGAACCTAAAATAATCAAGTTCGGTATAATAATCTTAACACATTATGGTTATGAGTACTTACGTAGGTGGATTCGTCATTACAATACACACGTATAAAAGTGATTCTTGCGAGAATATTCGTTGTAATCGCCACCTTATGCATTATAAATAAGTCGATAACCTCGAAAGCGACATAATGTAAACATCGAAACTTTTGACAACTGACATTTGCAAGTTCACACTCGCACAAAATAAGAAAAATGTAGAAACTTTACTAGTAAAATCTAGTAACTTTAGCGTTCTCACATTGGCAACACTGAGTCTGCAACCCAAGCAACTTGACGGTCCAGATGATAACTTATCACGGCAGTTTTCTCCACCTAAAAGCCGGGGATAAGCGTACTTATCCCGACGCACATGCGCAGAGTCCGCCGGGATATTATCCCCAGGTTTATCACGCCGAAAGAATACAGGTCCTGGTCAGTATGAATTTCGTTCAATCAACCAAAAATGTGAATAACTATTTGTGACTTTGAACTCCAGCGTCGGTCTATCCCATCATCAGCCCCTAAAATTCAGAAACAATGTTTATTAGAAAACTGAAAACGGTTCAGCCGTTTTACTCAAATTTATTCTAAAAAATAAGACTTTATAGGAGCAATAGAAAAAAAAACCATACAAATAATTCGATTATTCGCTTATTATGAATTATAAATAAAGCAGTTCACCTCGTGTATATTGAAGTATTAAAATTTTTATCCATTAACCCGCATTAGCGCCCGCTGTACCCGTTTGAGAATTGAGTACGGCAAAAAGATCCACCAAATTGGTGTTTCTAGCGACATTAATGTAAATGCAGTAATTAATTGAAAGTTTTCGAAAATAATGTCGTGGGCGTTAACCCAATTATTAGTGCATTCACATAAATATCGCTAGAAACACCAAATTTGTGGATGTTTCTACTGTAAACGGGTACAGTGGGCGCTAATGTGTTAAGATACGTTGATGGCTTTGAGGGATCGTCTTGGGAATCATTCCGAGAGTTTTTTCACACCGTAGCGTCGACAATACCGCCGTAGTTTGACCGTAGTTTACTGTATTTTTGGATCGTAGGTACGCGTTGTGATTTTTCTCATCTTCCTCTCGTTGGTGCTCCACCAGCGATTTAGAAATGGGTGCTCATTTTTGAAGAACTTATGGATTTGTTGAAGATTAATTTGACCATTTTTCCATTATTCGACCAAACTGCTTGAATATGTTTTTTCGTAACGACCTCATCTTGCTTTTCTATGAGATTCATAGCCTGTAGTTACAATCTACGTATAGAGAAAAAACATTACCATTATTAAGGTTTCAAAATTACATACTCTTTATTGAAGAGTACCTAATTAGTAAGAATCCGAGATTTACTGAAAAATTATATCTCCACCTTGTGATTCAAGATCACGTGACCTAAGTTGCTTAGCAAAATTTAAATGAAAAACATTGATAACCATTGACTAATGACAGGTATTTGTCAGGTACTTTGGGGTCACGTGATGTTCAGATGGATATAGACAACCAAATATACGCGAAATTTTAGTGGTGCGCACAAAATGAAGTACACTAAGCGTCAATGAAATCGGGACACCTCGATTAGCTGCGCCGGATGCAGGCAACCAGACATACATCAAATTTTAGTGCCGGCGTGAACGGGCTCTGCCACAGGCGTCTGGATATTTGCTGATATCTCAAAAATATGTCACAATGTCAAACTATTCACTTGAGTTTTTTGACAAAAATCGAGTAAAAAGTGTTTCTTTACAAATAATTCACGGAAAATCAAGTTAATTTTAGTGATGTTTGTGTTGATGAGTGCTATACAATATGAAAGATTCAATCACAAGTCCATGCTTATGGTGTGTATGTTTGCAAGATACTGGAAGTTTTTAAGCCTCTTTTGGTGCCTCTTCCTCTTCAAATTTCTGCGCAAGCGTGTGAAAATAGTTAAGCAAGTAAACTCGTGTATCATTTACTTACATAAAAATTTCTTTTTAACAGATTATTGAAATGAAACTAATGTATTGAAGATCGAAGGAAAATCTATTCAATTCATAAGAAATGATAAGAGAATAATTACCAGTGCCGAAGTCCCTGAATAGAGGCACTCTCACCTTTTCACCCTCATATGCCCTCATATTGTAAAAATAAAGAGCAGTTATTATTTCAATATTAAATTTGTTCGTATTATTTATTTTATAATGGTAACATTTTGGTTGCTCTTATACGTGTTGCCGAAGCTGTTTTGGCTGCAGATATTGGTGTCTTCAGATCTGGTTGCTGCCGGATTCTAATGCTTTTTTGAATAACACTAATTTTTGCCATCAATCACAATACAATCACAGTTGAAGCACTCATCGACACAAATATTACTAAAGCACGCTAATATATCCATGAATTAATTGGAAATAAACACTTTTTAAACGATTTTTTCCACAAAAGACAAGTAAAAAGGTTGATATTTTGACAAATTTTTGAGCTGTCAGAACATATCCAGTCGGCTTTGCCAAAGTCCGTTCACGCCAGCACACAAATTGGTGTATGATCGGTTGCCTACATATCGGCGCAGCTACTCGAGGTGTCCCGATTTCATTGACGCTTAGTGTACCTATCGATCTCTTTATTTGAATTTGTGGTCCAAAATGTGTTATTTTACAAGTATTCTATGAACAAGAGTGTAAGTTTTAGTGATTCGAGGGTTGGCAGAGTGCCTCGAAGGTTTGAGTCAGAGACCGCCTATTAATAAGAAAAAAATTGCCCGGGCCATTTTTTGAGGGACGCAGATGACGCTATGAATTAAACGCCGCCTTCTTGACGGGGTAGCGGATCTCCTTTTCTGTATTCGACCCTAACGGTCAAGAAGAGAATATGGATATCTACTTATTTGCTACTTTATTAACATCAGACAATATATGTCTTACACTTCTGGACAAAAAAAAAACGGACACCAAAATTTTTAGTAAAATTCAAAGTGACGTTAGGTAATTCCTAAACTAAAAGACTAATTTAAAAAAAAATGCCATCTCTGTAAAACCCCATTCTTGAGCTATCACCACGGATGTCCGTGGCTATCACCCGCCAGACGCGGTGTTTTATACAGGTTCGCTGAGTACGTTTTACAGGGTGCCACGTAAATTTCTGCTGCGCCTCCGGCTTTAATTTCACGACCGGGCCCTAAACGCTCTCTTACGCCCTTGATACATAAATAACTATTATGTACATGGAGCTGTAACACGACAAAACGGCCCTATAAAGAACTATAAGTAATTATTACAACGTAATAACAATAATTAATACATTATATTATCATTATGATTAAGTATGGAACAAAATTAATTAGGTATTTATTGAATGTATGTATTAAAACCGAGATTAAAACGCTCGACGTGGTTCTCTTCTCTCCTGGACTATTATACAGGGTAATCCTTCACTTAGGGCATAATATTTCCTGACTAAACGCTCAAAGTTGTCGTTTTAAAAATTTGGGAATCAGTCTAATAAGGGAAAATTGAAAAATTGTGCCATAAGTCATGGATCACCAGGGCTGTAGCTAGAACGAAATTTCAGGGGGTGCTCACCGGATTTCAGGGGGTGCGCGGGGCCAAAAATTTTCCATAACCTTCAATTATTCATAATGGGTACAAATAATACCAACAAGAAGAAACAAGATCAATAAAAATATTCGAAAACTATTAGAACAGGTAGATAACACGAAATTGAAAATTTTCTCAAAGGGTGCCAAAAATTTCCCTCTGGCACCCCCCTGGCTACAGGCCTGTATATGTCTAAAGGCTGTCGTAGTTATATGAGAAGAGTTTGAAAATTCACGTTTGTTATCAAATTTTAAAACATTAAGTTGCGTCTTCTTTTCAACAACTTCAAATTTTCCGGATATTTGCACAATTTGCGTCTGTATCGGGAAAGGTCTCGAATTCTGGACGCTTTTTATGAAATCTCTTCTTGTAATTGTCTCTTTCTGTTTATCAGTTGCTTGTGCTATTTTCTTGATTTCTTTCTCAGTAGATACGTCAGATAGTACTCTAATAAAATAATATTTGAGACCAGGACTTATAAATTCTAAAATCCGGTCACCTTTTAGTTCGTCTTTCATTTTGCCTAATATTTTCTTATTAACTTCCGGAACTTTGTGTTTGCTCATCAAGCCATATGTATCAAAATAACGATCAAAATAACCATCTTGCTTAGTTATACCATCACTAAGATCCTGATAGAAGTTATCAGTTTCAATTTCATAAATAAATGAATCTGTATCTGTGTACAGAAGCGTCAGTTTTTTGCCATAGAGCCTCTTCATACAGTTGTAATGAAAATCGTACATTTTGTATTTCATTAAATCATTTATCACGAACGATAGAATACTGTATTTATCTTCATCAGGGGCAGTGAATTCGAAAATACAGGTATTCTCGTCGACAATATGCCTATCGACATATTTTGAATTATCTGTCTCAGTAATCTGGTAATCGCCGAAAAATTTACATGCCTCTTCCCATGATTTAGCTAATGGGCTTCCGATTCTACTTTGGGTCCAAAATTTTCCAACAAGAACGTTATTCATTTTCTTGAATATATTACTTTCAAAGTCATTATTAGCCTTATCTCTCAGATCCGTGTTGGTCTTAATGTACGGACTTAACCACTTAGATTGATGAAATTTCCATACTTTATGTACTTTTTCAAGTATTAATCCATGTTGTAATGCCAACTTTAGATATTTCCAATGGATTGCGTAATTCTTTTTTTCACCTAAGCAAGCAACGAATGTCTCTTTACCAGAGTTGGCGGGTATTCTTTTATATTCCGGACAAAATGGTAGATCATCATGCTCATCGTATAATTTTTCAGGATAACTCAAATCTACTTCTAATATGAACCCGTCTTCTGATTCCTCCATGTTCATAATAGCGGCATGATTGTACGAATTCAAGTCCTTTTCGTCTTTGATGAGGGTGATTTTATCGTCTGGAAGATATTCACTCATTGCCCACCCGGCCAGGTTGTTGGCATCCAAATAGATGATCCATTTTTTAGATGATTCTTTGATTGTCACCATTCTCTTATTACAACTTCCAACTCCTGGGCGTATCATTTTATTATTGCATCGAAAGCCTTCAGGAGCTGATTTTTCCATTTTAAAATATTTAGAGGCGTCAGGATTTTTAATCTTATTTAGAATCTCTTTGAATGGTGGCTCTTGCAAACGATTAAAAGCGAATGCGTTTATAGTATACCTTTCGAAAGGGTCGCTATTATACGCCTTGGTTATGATGTCACGAAATTCACTCAAACAAAGTTTCATCTTAATCAATTGTTTAAGACTTAAGTCGTGAATATTTGGATCGTCTCTCACCTGCAGCGTTTTCCATGCGTTTTGTAGTTGAGGTGAAATAAACGAACTATAGTCAACACAGCGAATTGAAACGTCATTGATTTTTCGTATTAGGAACATGAAAACGTTTTTTTCATTACTTTTCCTTTGTATTATTATATCATTCACCATTTTATCCAGCCCTTTCAGAAGAAAAACTGCACCGTATGTCGCAAAATTTTTCATTATTATTGGGATAGTTTGTTCTGCTTTTTTATCATTTATTATCTTTTTCATCTTTTCCCAAAATTCTTTACCGCTGTTTGCTTCATAACAATAATTATTATCAGACTCACTAAAATACATCCGGGGTGTTCTGTGATCAAAATCTGCCACAATGTAAAACGACGATGCCATGGCAAACAAGTTATTTCTTTCTAAGGATTTCCAAGAAAAAAATATTCATAAATACGAATGGTGAGAATAGTTTTGTTCAGTAAACATACCTTAGGATTTTCAGGGAACACGTTCACGGTGTTTGGTTCGAAGGTGACGAAAAGTAAATTTGTAATGAATTTTTATGCAAGCGAAATGTCTTTTATACAAAAAGTGCTGATAAATATAATTCAACTGTAGATAATTTGAACTCTATTTTATTACTTATCATTTTTGATAATAATAACGTAAGTAATGTACTTACTTATATCTTATTCGGTATATGATGATGTTGAATTTCAGAACTTAATTTCTTATCGTGTAATAATAAATACCTGAACTACTATTATAATTCAGGCTGAGTAAAAAAATCGTACCCCTATTTTAGGGACGAATTCTTCTAACTAAATAAAGAAGAAATAACCGTATAAGTTGTAGGTTGTAAAAGTTTAATAGATACAGCGAGGGTGTCCCATTAAACATTTTCACTGCATTTTTCACCAAGATGACGTCTCAAATCGGAAATAGGTTTCAAATGAAAAAAATGATCTTAGCTTTCAAAATAGTAGGGGAGAGGGGGGCAGGTTCGGACACGGGGCACATCCGGATTTTTCAAATTGACCGCCTTAATGTTTATTTCCCGGGCCACAATTACTTCACTAGTTCATTGTACGAGAGTGGAGGTGCGTACAGAAGTTTCCAGTGGATACTCTTAGAATTCCAAGTTTTCCCAGATAGCACAGGATATCCAATGGATATACATGAAAGGTCCATATTACATCCATGGATGGATCTGATATACAATGGATATCCAATGTATATCCATATCCACACATGGATATCCATTGGATATACATTCCTGTATATACATTGGATGTACATGAATGTATGTCTCATGGATTACCATATCCACACATGGATATCCATTGGATATACACTCCTGTATATCCAATGTATATACGCAATGTATGTCCAATGGATATACATTCATGTATATAGATATCCATGAAATGTAGATGGCGCCACACAATGTACGTCGCTAACATTAATGTTTCATTTCGAAATAAATAGGCTGGGTTTCGCATACTTCAACAGCTGGATCATTAATCTCGCTCAGCCATGGCTTCGTGCCTGACTGCCTGGTTTTTTGGTTATGACAAGACCGATAGGCCCTGGTAACCTATTACGGGTTGAGATCCCGCTTGGGTATGTCCCGGCTTCAGCCTGATATTTTCCTGAGCAGCTAGTTCATACAATTTTAAGTTTTAGGGATACCAATAAAGTTAAACAATAATAATATTTAGAAAAATGCAAATGGGCATGGATGTATATGCGTCAAAAATTTAATATACGAGATTTATTATATTATGGATATCGATGGATATCCTATGGACATCCAATGGATATCCACGGGCGAGACACGTGTATGATACAATGGATATCCATTGGATGTCCACAATGGTATTCATGGATATCCATTGGATATACAGATATCCATTCATGGATATACATTGGATATCCATTGGATATGTTTGTGCTATCTGGGTTATTCTGAAATACAAGTCTTATTCACCTTGCCAATAGTTTCTGAGTTAAGTGATATGAGATTTCACGTTGACACGTTATGGTAGAACTCATTGCAAATCTTCTTATATTCAAATTCAGTAAATAACCGTAAAGTACACTATAATTTTGTGACGCTTTGGGGTCGCAGCAAAATTATTTAACGCTTCAAACAAAAATGGTGAATGCGGGGTACGTTCGGACAATCACATTGGGGCAGGTTCGGACTGTCCGAAACTGCCCCACGCCAAAACTGTAGTTCCAATTATTTTTTGTTCTAAAAAATGGTACGTACAAAAAGAAAACACAAAGGGGTGAGACATCGGAGTCAGTAATGAAAGAGGCGGGGAGAAGTGTTATGAAGAAAGAAAAATCCTTACTGAAATTATTGCTATGTCCGAAAGTGCCCCATGGGTCAGTGGCGCTAGGTTTTTGAAACATGTTTGGGGGCTCGGCTACGGGGTTGCAAATTTTTTTTTAATGTTATGGAGTGAGGCCGAAGGGCTTGAGGGGAGAATAGCGCCAACTTTCTTGAAGATATTGAATACAAAGTAACTTTTTTGCAGGCTTAGTATTAAAATCATATTCATGTTCATAAGTATGAATTTTAGATAAAAAATAGTAAAACAGAGCGTGGGACTCCCGCCTCCTTCTGAAGCGTTGACTGGGGGTTCGAGCTCCAGAGCCCCCACGCAGTTGGCCCCCTTGCCATGGCTTGTCCGGATGTACCCCACTGTGGGGTAGGTCCGGACAAACGCAACATTTCAAAAAAAAAATCATAGCTGAAAAAATATGCATCTTCGATATAACTCATCAGTGCCAGCACGAAGTGAAATATTTACGGAACAGAGCAACGTCGATAATATGACGCTAACGTGTAAGACAACGTTGTTGTTGTTTACGGAAGTTAAGTGTCCGAACCTGCCCCCCTCTCCCCTACATTACAGAACGTGTCGGAAAAGTGCAAAATTCCGCGCGAGTGGAATTATAATATAACCCACGAGTGCAAAGCCGCACATAAAGTAAAAAAAAACAAATATTTCCGCTGTAACTTATTGTTTATAATTTTTTCTGAAGAAACGTACCAAATGGGGTCGTCCACAACGGCGGGTATAGCGAAACCAACTATATGGGGTCATCGCTTATGTATCACTGGTCACATACAGGCTGTTTGATAAAAACTCCAGAACGCCACAGTTTCTTTGGTTGTGATCTGATTTCAAAAACCCATTAACAAAAAATGATTTATATTTCATGCACTACGAATAGAGCTTGTTACCAAATTTTTTCCCTCAACTTCTTTTTTTAACATTGGTAAATTTAAATTTTTAAGAATAAAGTACGATTACTTCTAATTTAAAATTGAAGTATGTATTTTTCTCTTTACTATGGTATGTAGAAAGTGGTCATTTTTTCAATGTTTATCCAAGAAAACGCATAAAAAGTTTCGCCCGATTTGAATTAAATTTTAAGAAATGTCAGTTTCAGGAGTGCTTTGGATTCCACAGCAAACGTGAAAATGACGTTTTTTGTTTAATCCGACCAAATCTGGCGAATCATTTTTTACGTTTTTCTGATGATTATTAAGGAAAATCAACTTTTTTATTGACCGATGGGATAGAAAAAAATATCTACTTCAACTTTGAATTGGAAATAATCGCGTTTTATTATTAAAAAAGTTAAATTTACCAATGTTAAAAAAAGAAGTTGAGGGAAAAAATTTGGCGGCAAGACCTATTCGTAGAGCATGAAAAATAAATCATTGTTTGTTAATGGGTTTTTGAAATCGGATGACAACCAAAGAAACTGTGGCATTCTGGAGTTTTTATCAAACAGCCTGTAGATGCATTTCGTTGGGAATGTCATCAATCATTAACGAAGATAATGATTTTTTTCTAATTCATCCAACTATTTGTGTCGTCATCAATTATGGTTCGTCAACACTTTGAAGTAAATTTAAATGAGATTTGAATGAAATGCACTTATGTGATGTGTATATGTGTAACAAAGACAGAATTTCTTAGTGCGCCATGAAAGCGATTTTCGAACGCATCCCATCACCGGATATGGGCACCTGCTCGACATTTTGTGACATCCATTCAGTGCAGTTCGTGCATGTTTGTTTATTAGGTCCGTTAATAGGCGCTTTCCTTTTACCACAAATCTGAGATAATCTTAGTTCATCTGACCTAATCTGAGTTAGTGGTGCGTTCCATTTGCCACTTACAAACTCAGATAAACCAAGATTTTTTCTTCCCCCCTTTCCCCTGTCAAGGTACCTCTAGAGGAACCTGACTAGTAAGAATTCCTACTGACTTGCTGTATTGAGGGAAACTGAGGGAAACCCGGGAACATTCAAAGAACGGATCGTAACCCCAATTCACAAGTAATCGGACATTTTACTCATTTTATTTGAGGTGCCGTGATAATTTGTAATTTTTTTCACTTAATTCACAAAAAGCCGTTTCTTTTAACGCTGTCAGATTAGGTAAGATTCTGACCTAACCAACCTAGTCTAGAATCTTTTCTGAGTGGCAAAAGGAAAGCGCTTAATATCTTAAATCGAATTTTTCAATTCGTGTGGACGGATTTTTAATAGATACCTTCAAAATGTCTTGCAAAGTCGGCAAAAAGTGTGTTTCGTGCCCTCGTGTAAAACCGACAGCGAAAACTCTCCGACAAAACTATTTTATACCGTGTTCGTGAAGTGCTCGCGAAGAGAAGCATGGTTTAATGCTATTGGGAAAAAGATGACTGGATCAACAACGTACCGCTGTGAGGACTATTTTAACGTATGATTTCAACAATTTCCACATATATTTTCTGAGTTTACAGTGTTTTTCCGAGAATATGAAAGTGAGGTTAACTTTTGGAAATTCAACGAAATCTCTCATTTCTTGCGTATTTACACTCATTCCACTATTGAAACTAATACATTAACCAAAAGTTCACTAATCTATCACGCTCCTAGTCGAAATTTTAACACTTTGTAGGAAGTCCATGAAAATTGTTCCGACTATTTACTTCTACCGTAAATAGAACAATTCCTACCTATTATGTACCCTGTATACGTACAAACGTAGCTGTACCCAGACGAGAACTATGCTGTAAACTTGAGAATTATGAATATGTAGTGAATTTATGGTAACTAATAAGGTAACTAATCAACTGTAATTGCATGTAGTTGACCGAAGACAACAAAAAATGGATAGCGTACAGAGAATTGCAGCGGAGATTGATACTGAAGAATGATGTCGTTTCCCATTTGAATATCCGATCGTGCTCTCTTCAAGTCCGACCCAGTCAACTAGCCGAATCTAATGGGAAACATACGAGTGAAGAGATATCAGCATTTTCAACATGAAACAAGCCATAAAAAGACGAAAACTGTCCAGATCGAAAATGTGTCGGAAATATGCATATACATAAGTCCTCAATCAGAACGACTTCATTTTCGTTGACATAAGTGAGTCTTCGAGTGAACCTTTCCAATTAAAATTTGGGATTGGACAAACTTACACTCGGAAAGAAGACATTGTGGAGCAAATCGAGTTGAAAAGGGGTATTCTTCTTCATCAGCCTCTAAATTCGCCATCTGATCATGTTCCATCAACCATCGACTTAGTCTGGATGACTTATTGAAGAAATTATGTTACTGTTATGAAATAGTAGCATAAAATTATTAGTAATCCAAAAAAATCTGTAATTTCTGCAAAATTTTCTGATAATGTTAACTAATTGCAGTAACTGTTGCATTATTGTCGTACTTTAAAAAAGTTTTTTAAATTCTGTTCGGCCAATCACTGATTAATTTCAACTTTATTCTACAGTTTTCTGTAATTTCAATTGCACGATTTATTACTCTTTCCTCCCGTTTGCAATTTATTTATTTTTTCCTTTTTTAGTATAATGTTTCAAAGTGGTTGAAATTAAATTTTGGTAATGAATCGTTGAACATTTGCTTCTTTTGCTCTATTTCTGTATTTATTTATTTTATTTCATAAATCACCAATAAATTTTAGGGGCAACTATAAGTTGCTTACTACTTATTAAAGCAATGTAATTTTACAAGAGATTATACCCTGTTTGGAATTTAAATCAACCTGTATTAAACCTAATCATTCCTTTTATTTTTCAGAGCTCGTTATTTAGTCAATTATAAAAATAATTTCAAGATACAAAAATTTGAGTTTTAGACACAAAAAAATTGTTTATGTTGTGGTATTTCAAGCAAATTCAGACAGTTATACTCTGTCCAACTAAACATCGACTTATTATTATATTTTTCTCAATTGGTATCATGTCCCACATGATGGTGTTATTTACTTCAGTCTCCGCCTAGAGACTATTAGACATTAGGATTAGATCTTCGATGAAATTTTGTGCTCGGGAGTAACTCGGTCTATTACATTACAAATTGACGCATTTCTCCTCAGGTGAACATATCCTATGGCTTTGTCACTGTAACTTTTCCGAGATGATCTAAAATCAAATCATTTTTGAATCAACATTGATGTACGATCGATTTATCGCATTAGAGTGCGCCTTTACCGAAGTTCTGGAGCACCAAATTCTGAGTTGTTGACGTAAAACACGTAGGTACATGGAGGTTGATTATGTAAATCGGCTTTTTTTTAATCCGCCTCTATTTTCTCACAAAAGTATTAATATCACCCCAGTAAACACACGTACGTTTAAATATCGTTGTATCAACGTTATCGTGGTTGAAATAACGTTATCGTTGAAAAAATCAACGTTGAGATTTGGTTATATTTTCAACGTATAAAGTAAAACGTTTATAAAACGTAAGACTTACACGGACTGGTAACCAATTAAAATAACCACGTGTATGATACTGTATGTAACGTTGTTAAAACGTTGAATCAACGACGTTTTACAATGTATTAATTACAATAATATACAACGTTTTAAGAACGTTTTATGAATACATTTCTGAAATGGTTTGTAAAACATTATAGATAAACGTTATAATCACATAAAAAATTCTATGTTGAGAAAACAAACCAAAATAAACGTATATTCAACGTGCTAAGACACTAGATGGCGCTGTAGTCTATATTTCGCTAGCATTGTTCACTCTCGTCCCTATAAGAGATTCGTTCAAAAACGCAACATCAGTCAGCTCTTGCACTTACGTACTAAATACGTCTGTGTACTGTTCAGATGAAGGGAATTGACGGTCTCGGACCGGTTACCCACCAAAACCAAACAACGTTTAGCGTTTAGCATTTAGCAACATCAGTCACTCAGTTAGTGACTATAACCATTGGTGAATCCCAAGCCAAAACAGTCCTTCTGGAACTTGATGGGTGAACAGGACAATGGGGTGTGGGGTTTTCCCCAAGGGTTTGTTATGATTTTTTCTAGAACGAAAAATTAACGTATGAATCAGATATGAAAAATTACGTTTAAGAAACGTTTAATGCATACGCATTTGTTGTCAAGTTCACAATTCACGTTTATGTCTGGTAAATTTTGAACGTTATTAATACGTTGGAAAATTGGTTTCTATTAAATTTAAAACGGGCGACATTTCTACCCCAATTCAACGTTAGGTTACTCGTTGAAGTTCTACGTATAAATTACGTACGTGTGTTTACTGGGACTTTGAATTCATAGTTTTCTCGAATTTTTTTGAGGTCAAGTTGACGAATCTGAACCAAACTTCGAAAAACTATTCACATCAAGCGCAATTTCCGGATTCAACGTCGCTTTTTCCAATCTGGACACTTTAATACGAATTTCAAAAAATCTGTTTCAATTTCAATCGGCTTCTTCACATTACGCTTTTGAATTTTCAGTTTTCAACACCTCTCAACTGACTGCCGCCACCCTGCCGCGTCGTTCTGATTTTTCGCGAATTTGCCCCCTAAACTTCATAGCTCACGAGCCAGCTACTGATAATGACGTAGTTATGACCGGAACCATGCGTGAATCACGTGACTACTATTTGTGTCGTCATCAAAATTGAAAATAGTGATTTTTAGGGTCTTAAGGGCCTTAATTAAAAAACGACACCCGAGCGTCTACTCAGTGAAGGGAGGACTTTCAGAAAATGCACTAAAAAAAAAGTCGTGGACGACCCCATTGCATCCGAAAAACAGCCACTTTTGACCTAAAATCCACCATGTACGCATGTGCTTCGGTTCAGCACACAAAGCTTCACTTTTGATCCTGATAACATCATCTACTATTTGTTAAGGAAAAGGTGTCATTATTTTGTAATTGTACATAAAGTCATGCATTATGACATTGTTGTCTCTTCATGGATCAGTCCGTTGCGCCTCGTCAAATGTTGGAATTTTTTATATTTATAATTCATAAGTATCAGAAATATTCAAGATACCTAAATGTTTTCAGATTCATTTTTTTATGAAAAACATCTCCAAATTAGTAAGCCATAAAATCTTTATGTCGTCGATAATCAGGAATTATTGACTCGTCCAATTTATGAACACTTTTCAATAATTGCTTGGATTATGGGATAACAATTCTTAGAAACGATCTCGAATATGTATTATACATATAAGCCATGCATCCATCATAATAATAGCTTATTCAATTATTTGGAATTGTTTGCCAATATCTTATCGTTATCATTTCAGAACAATATAGAGTGCTATTATATTGATTGTTATTGATAATAAATGCATCAAAATACAACTTACATAACGAAATTATCCTTATCTTTCTGAATTTTTTATTCATCACGTAAGAGTGTATGTTATGTAAAAGTAAAAATTCCGAAGCAAAATTTTCACGTATAAAAATATTTAACAATAGCTTCACCCTACCGCAATAATATTATTCAATTCTGCGTGAAGAATTCCTCAAAAGGAATACTTCCCAGCAAACTGGTAGAAAATTGGGCAATTATACTGGACACGGTATCTCCGATGAGTTTCCCAAAATCTCCTAGAACTTCCTTCCAATTTTCATTCAAAAACTTATTCATTTGGGGGCCTGAAATTTTCGAATACAATTTCATCTTACAAGGGGTGGCTATATGGATTCTCGTTCTGTTCCAATTGATATAGTCGTTCCAAGATATTTTGGCTAACACGTGACCCCCAAAGTACCTGACCATTCGTCAATGGTTAGCAACGTTTTTCAATTAAATTTTGCTTAGTAACTTAGGTCACGTGTTGGCCAAAATCTTGGAGCGACCATAACTAATAGAAGAACGATGAACATAGACACCCCGTATGTAAAATTTATATGGTGTCTTCGATTGTATCTATACCTTCTCACGCAAGAGTAGGTAGATATCAGTCGACGTCAGAAACCTTTACTTTTGTTATAATGAGGCTTCCGTGAAAAGTGCCCCGATTTCTGATGCCGCCAGTATGCATAATAAAATGAAAAGTCACAAACCTAATATTTTATCGCCATTGAATAAACCTTCCATCCTGAATTCAGCCTTTTTCACTTCAAACTTTAAATCGTTTTTGGTCATTTGGGCGTATTCGACGCCATCTTTATTAATTAGATGATAATTGAAATTGAAATCGTAATCACCATCGACTAGCGAATAAAATGAAATTTTTAATATTTTTGTGTAAGACTTACGTGTACCTACAAAAACTTACAAAATTTGATTATTCCAGGACCCTTTCCTATAATAGGTAGAAATATAATTTTCCCATTTATAATGTAAGTTCCATCAATTGTGAGTTCATCAATATGAAGACGTATAGACATTTCTTTAGTTTTAAAATCAGATCTGAAATTAGAAATGTATAGATATTATACTCAAGTCATATGTCTTTTTATCCACTCCTAGATAATAATCATACTATTATTATTAGAAATTTTTGGTAATAATGGGTGGCGTTATTGATATAGATCACAGTTCGATGAAATAAAGTGACATTTCCAGCGATTAATGGGATCATTATTGCATTGGCTGTGGCCAATCAGAATAGAGCGATTTTCAGGTGCAACTGGCAACAGCGCAACAATCGCGAAATTGACATTCAAAAATAGCGACCATTTGTTTGAATAATTGTTACGAGTGTTGTGGAGTGTCGAAAATTACTTGATCGTTTAATTGAAAATATGCATATAAATGATATAAGTGATAGTGAAAATGGAGACGAGCTCATAGGAACGGCTCCGGAGATACCAGATACCTGAAATATCCAGAAAGAGCTATGAATGAAGGTATGACACTTATAACCGTTCCCTTCGCACTGTTCGCAGCTCACAAATCTGCGCCGATCTGACAACACTACATTCTGTCCGTCACAGCTGTTTTGAATGAAATTTGAAAGTTGAGCGAATTTTCGAGAGCCGTTTTAACTGTTTTGGAGTGGATAAAGCATAGTATTAAGCTCGCGTGTTTTGGCTTTTATTCGCTCGTTTGAATTACGCCACTCGCTGGCGCTCGTGGCGTAAGTTTTTCAAACTCGCGAATAAAAGCTACCAAAACACGCTCACCTAATAATATTCTATTACGTATGAGTTTATAACGGTTATATTATAACATGTCGTCATGGTCATTGTTATACACCGTGTCCAGAAATTAGCCTGCAATAATTTGCCTGATGATTCCTCTATAAAAACGATGAAAAAAAGTTCTAATGAACGTATGTCGAGAATAGCTTCCTAAGGGAGATATACCCCCTGAAAGGTAGGCTCCCTATGATGGTTTATGTTAAATATCTCTAAAACTGTTCAAGATTAAGAAATCATATTTGGTACAATTATTAACCTTTTTATGCTCAACAAAATAGACTAGGAAAGAATTCAAAATTTCCACCAGGGGCGGGTCATCTAGGGGGGGCTATGGTAAAAAATCTTCCTAAATTTTTTGTGTGATGTTTTTTTCATGTTTGAACCACATCTTATGAAATTATAAGTTGTTTTACGAAAAAAAGGTACTCTTGGTAAACATCGATAGGAGGCGCCACATTCGAAATAAATCGATTTTAACATTAATTTTTTTTTCTAATTTCTGTTGAAATGTTACATTTCAAGCAGTATTTTAGTCAAGACAGCTTGAATAGCAATCTGCCATCACTAAAATTTGAAAATTCAACAAATAATGCAACATTTTGCATTGAATTCGAGGAAAACCTTTCCAACTATTACGGGGGTGTCACGTCGTAAGATCTGGAGCGACGTTTTCTATCCTAAATGTTGCATTTTCTAATTAATGTCAAAGTCCTTGATATGGTTAGTGATGTTAGATTGCTAATCAAGATGTCTTGACTAAAATACTGCTTGAAATGTAACATTTCAACAGAAATTAGAAACAAAATTTAATGTTAAAATCGATTTATTTCGAATGTGGCGCCTCCTATCGATGTTTACCAAGAGTACCTTTTTTTCGTAAAAAACCTCATAATTTCATAATATGTGGTTCAAACACCAAAAAAACATCACACAAAAAAGTTAGGAAGATTTTTTACTACGGCCCCCCCTAGATGACCCGCCCCTGGTGGAAATTTTGAATTCTTCCCTAGTCCATTTTGTTGAGCATAAAAAGGTTAATAATTGTACCAAATATGATTTCTTAATCTTGAACAGTTTTGGAGATATTTAACATAAACCATCATAGGGGGCCTACCTTTCAGGGGATATATCTCCCTTAGGAAGCGATTCTCGACATACGTTCATTAGAACTTTTTTTCATCGTTTTTATAGAGGAATCACCAGGCAAATTATTGCAGGCTAATTTCTGGACACGGTGTAGAAACATTGATTTGAACATTGATGGTCATGATATGGGTCATGATTTCACGTGCATGAGTGAATATTTACGTGACTTTAACGACTTTTGCGTCATCCAATCCTTGAATCGTTACGTCTGTCATATTGAGTGCAAGATTTCTCGAAGCTTCCAGTGTAATTAGGGGGAGTTTTAGCGGGGTTAGAGGAGGAACACCCAGGTTTCTATTACCTGTACATCCAATTAAATTTTTCAAAAATATAATTAATTATTGTATGAATTTATGGTGATGTGATTACCTACTCACCTTTTAACAAAAAACGAAAACTATCTGTTGCAGCCTGTGCTGCACATTTATTGAACTCTTCAGTAATTCTAGGACATTTTTTGAAATCTGTGGAACGATATTAGGTATAGAATTTCGAAAACCTACACTTGGGCCTACACATTATAAATAATAATAACACTAACATTGTAGGTATTTGCATTTTTGTAATATAAAATGAGCTAGTTTGTCTGAGAACAATAAGTAATTGGCATCGTCTAAAATGGTTGGTGAAAGCTCTAGAAATCTAAATTAAAAAGTGTATCTAACATTTATTTCAATGTATTAATTAAAGTTTTATGATATTGTTTAATTACTCACTAAAATTAGGTATTTTTGATGTCGCCGCATTTGTAAAATCGATCACGAAAAGACATAAAACAAAGATGATTAGAATTTTGTCACGCATGTTTATACAGACAGTTATTATACTGATAGTGGAAGTTTCGAAATATCGCTAGTTTTGCAGTTCAAATATCATGTACCAAAAATATTATCGAGTTCCTAGTAGATTCTACAAAAGGGTTCTACTCAAAGACTCTATACTTTTGAAAAATAACATCGTTTTTCAAAATAATTCATAGTTCAAACTAGCAGATGACAGAAATTACCACCAACCAGCCAAAACCAAAATGCGCGCTGTAGCCACGATTCATAGCAGTTGAAGAGTCACTTATTTTGTAAATTTACTCAAGTTCTTTTACACGGATTCGTATGATATGATCGATTTCCACTTACTTTTCATCATTAGCATCCTCGGGACTACTTTAATTTTGAGTAACACTTCATATAAAATATAATTATTTGGGTTTTCACAGTTGCACAACTGATGTACACTCCAAAAAAAACTCACAAAAACTTTCGATTTTTCAATAAAATTCCCTCGAAATACACGAAAAATTATAAATTCATCTGCGTTATTAACTGACAATATACAACTTGATATTTTCGTGACTTCATTACTGAACAATTCGGATTTATAAGTATTTTCCATATTTGTATACTTTTGACTGATACCTTACATACAATACATCCTTAAACATGTTAATCCACCAGTTTAATTATTTTGTTTACTTGTTATTGATCGAATTCCAAACTTACACTACTTTTTCAAGCGGGAATAAATTAACAACTCATATTCGTACATTTTGCCTACAGAACTTTTAATTCTATGTTTTGATTGAATTAAGCACGAGCCTCAGTATAGTAGTAATAATCTTTGCCGTGGGTTAACAGAGTTATTTTCGATATAAATGTTGAAGTACTTTATTTTTGCGAGTGGGAATTTGGGACACTTTTCCCAACTACACCATGAGTTGGAAACCGAAAAAAATCCGACGTTAGACTGTCTTGATTTAGGAGTTTATAGAGCTGATTCGTACCGAAAGCCGGAAAATAAAAGGAACAGAAGTTTTTAACAGCGAGATAATGAAATGTGTTGCCTACTTCATTGAATTATTATTCCGGCGTGCGATTCGGGGAGTCCTCTTCGGAGTCCGCCATTATAATATGTGATAATACCACAGAATTCGCCTAAATCTGGCAACGCAGCTGGCCACTATTTCGAGCAATGTGTGTGAGCACAGATTACCTTCCCTACAGATGAGTAGCAGGCTTTGTTTTTTTCTCCGTAAATTGGACGCAGTTCATAGATGGCGACAGGAGTAATTTTTAATTGTTTAATTAGTGGTAGCATTCTTGAATCATCGCGTAGAAACCGGATTTTGAATAAATGGGAAAAGAACTTTCAAAAATCTCTGAAAATTACAAAAGTAAATCCCATATCGCTTCGTCTGCGACAAATATGTGGGTGTAGGCGCGGTGCAACACGATTTCCCACGCCATAAGAATGTAAGTGATACCTCAATTAATAAATGATGATGAAATTTATTCAAAATTTCAATTACAGGTCAGAACGGAGATGAATTCTGCGAAAAATTTGAGAATAATCATTTCTGTAGTTATCCACCAAAAGGGATTTTCCTAATTTTTGAATGTAAAGGCGATATAAATGGGTTAACCAGTGAGGGAGGCTGAACTCAAGAACTTCGCATCGCAAAACTGCTCGCGAAGCTGTATCACATTTACCTTCTCTATTTCTCAAATGCGAATCGTTGATGAAAATTCGTAAGCCAAAAATTAATCAATTTATCATTGTATTTTGTGATTGCCAACAAATTATTTGCGAAATAAAATAAAATTGAAGCAAAAATTTGTAAATTTTTCGAATCTATCAAAATGACAATAAAAAATAAATAAATTGAAAAGTAGGAACCCCGTCAAGGCGGCGGTGTTTTTCGCACAGCGCCATCTGTTAACTGCGTCCATCACCCAAAAAGCCCGGACAATTTTTTCCTTATGAGTAGGCGGTCTAGAGGTTGTCTATGGTGTGAGTGAGATAGATATCCGCAAATCTCGCAGCGTTGCCAGATTTCTCCTCATAGGTAAAACAGTTATCTTCCGAATAAAGCTTCATTGTTCACGACCATACATAGATGGCCTTCTATCGCCATCTATTTTCGAAGGTAATTTGAACGTTTCAATACTTTGTGTACGGTGAGATCACTCTCCACCTCTCTTTCTTTGTACTTTCTAGTAAATGACAGATATCCCTACAAGATGCTACATTCATGCCCACTTACAAGGTTTTACATAGGTACAAGGATTCGATTTATGTAAATCCTCTTTGATACATACCAAATACATACAAGATGGTCAAGATTCCGAAAATTTGTCACCAAAAGAACAAAGGCGGCAAGCCGAATGTTCCTGCTGGATTTACATAGGGAAACAGAGACAGAGATTTAGAGAAATAATTTATGGCAGCTTGACACAAAAATCGTTAGAACGTACAACGGAGGATAAATCTATCTATAGTATGTATTTACTTCTGTGATTAGGTTGTCAATGACTGTCATTTGGAATTATTATGACATTGACGGTTGACAGCTTTGACCTTCTTATGTTTTGACTTTTGTGTTGTTTATTATAGTGTTTATTATTGGAAATACAATGTGTATTGAGCCCCAACTGGAGGCCCAAAGTATCTTGATGCTCATTTAGTGCAAGTGGGAGGAAAATAATGTTGTACGATTTGTAACAGCTAATTTGGAAAATTGTTGAAATTTGTTCCTCAAATACTAAAAAATGTCTGAAAACACGTTGAAAATCTTCACAGTACTGGATAAAGAACCAGCATCTTTGCCATGTACTGCCAATACGACAGCCGAAGACGTCTGCATAACTCTCTGCAAGCAACTTAACATAGGAACAGTAGCTAGACACCTGTTTGCTCTTCGTGTATCAGGTAAACAGATTTTCCTCTCCCCCTCGGCTCATTTCGTAGAAAAGACGCAAGATTACGAATTGAGAATACGATACAAGACGGCCAACATTAATAGACTGAGAGAAATCGATCCTAAAGCTTACGAATACTACTTCCACCAAGCTCGATTAGATATCCTGCATAACAAAATACCGGACATAGAATATGAGAAATATCGGAAGGAACTGGTGGGCTTGGGGATAACGGACATGTACAGAGAAATGCTGGAGAAGGATTTGTCCAGAGACTCGGTCCAACGGGACTACAAAAAGTACATCCCGAAAGAGGTTTTAGAACATCACAAGTTTTTCATAAAGCGGCCCATTTACAACACTCTGGGGAAGCTCACCAATTCACGATTGACCGCGAAATACGTCACCAGCGAATATCTGAAGCAGTTCGATACAATAGCACCGGAATATCTCTCGGAAAGCTACAAAGCCATGACGGATCAAGATGGGACCATCTGGGGGATTCACATTAAAGTGTCACCCTTTCACCACACGGAGCCTGGAGTGAGATACTGCCTAGAATCTAAAAAAGAGGTGAGTTTTATTATCGGTAAAATATATTGATCAAGAAAACATTGCAAATTTTAGCAGTGGATAAGAATCTGCACCATCGAGGATCTCTGTTTCATCTCGATAAGAACGGACGGCACTGTCGAAATAAGCAGACGAAATGGGATCCCTTTTTATTTGAAATTCAGTTCAAATTCTGTGATGTACTCGTTCATTAGCTTACTCGATGGCTACTATCGACTCACTTGCAAATGGACCTTCAATCTTTGCAAAGATATTGCGACTCCATCTTTACAGAAACTGCAAGCGATGAAATGCCATGGACCAGTGGGGTATGAAATCGATCTCTAAAGCAAAGTCGAATCTATTTTGTGGATAAAAAGAGACGCGCTTCTGCTGAAAAACGCTCTGGCAACTTTTATTTTTATTGGCAAAATTCCCTATATTGCCAAATTGTCAATATCAAATTATTGAAACTGAATACTCCTCTTTTTATTCCAAAACGACCTCGGCTGAAACCACTGAAACTCAGATAATTTCAACAGATGTTATGATTTCAGAGGAGCATTCTCATACCTGAAATTGGAAGAGAAACGCCAAAATCACCCTGGGTGCTTTATAATAAGAGAAAGTGACTCTAAATACAACGATTATTATTACATCGACGTGTGTACAAAAGACAGTTTGAAACCGAAAACTTTCAATTTTGAACGACTTCCCGGAAACGAATACATTTTCAACAGCGACCCTAAGCGATATCAAAACATCAGACAATTAATGGAGGCTTATAATGACCCGAATGGGGCTATTTATCTACATGAATGCATACCGCCATCAGAATACGGTTAGTAATAATTCATAACTATCGTGGGATGATAGTTACTTTACAACACTTATTTTGGTATAATAAAAGTGTTTATTACAGCTCTAGTGCTGTAATGAATATATTTTTGCCGAATAGATGAGATGACTCGTTATCCCGCAAATTGAACAAATGTCTGATGTACTGAAATCTGAAATCACAAAATTAATTATTGGTTTAGATAAATCGCCTCTACTTTTGTGCCAGAGCGACATCTTGTTGGGAGAAGCTCTAACGGATTATTCAAGTTTGAGCTCCATCATCCCGACTTCACCTCTGTGTATCAACTGCAAAGATCTACAAGTTTATAAAGGTAATGTGACATTTCGATACATTTAAAATTTAATCCGAGCTTAAACCTTAACTATACTAGTCGTAACTTTGTAGTGAGTAACTAGATTTTGAAGTTTTAGTAACTTTTGCTCTGTAACACTGACTTTTTACCCTGAAGTTTGCTGTGAGTTGGGATTTTAAAAGTTGGGTTAGTTATTTTTTTTGTCATTTTTGAATAGCTTTGAATTTTTACCTATTCGAACTTATTCAGTCCTCTGTTCAATGAAATAACTTCATCTCTGTATTTTTCTGTTTGCTTCAAGTTCAAATTCCGCTAAAATATTTCTCCTAAACTGTTTCTCAAGATTATCCGGAAAAATCGAGGGAAAAACTATGCCACAAGTGCCTGTAATCAGATGTAATCTAATTTTTTCATTATTTTCTAATTCCTTCTGTAATGCAGTGATGTGCCTTTTCTTTCGTTGTGTTGTTCCACCTTGTTTTATTGAGGATATTTGAAAATTATTAGAAATTAGTTCGTTTTGGCCAGGATTCAAATGACAATTCATGTCAAAATGTAATATTTTCTGAAGTTTTATATTTTTGCCAACAGCCAACTATTCATTTTATTTAGATTTATTTATTTACATAACCATGACAAAACCTAACAACTCTAAATTCCGAGTTAGTTACTCATTACAAAGCTAATCTGCCTGTACAATTGTTGTCAACAATCGTTGTCAAGGTTTAAGCTTGGTTTAAATATTGAGTGACGTTGGTGCAATCGACCCTAAAGGCCAACTGCACCGCTTTCACTTGAAAATTAAAGCGAAGCTTAAGTCTTGACTACGATTGTTAACAACAATTGTTGGTAAGGTTTAAGTTCCACTTAAATCTTGAGTGAAAGCGGTGCAGTTGGCCCTAAGCCCTAAGACAATTGAAACCATAGATTGAAATGCAATTCCGACATTATTGCTCACATTTTTCGCACTTGAAAGTTTGGGCTTAACTTGGGGCGTTTTTGACTGGTACAAAAAGTGCGACTTTTCTTGCACTCAGTGTATCTCCATCCTTTATTATGATGTGGGATAGAAAAGGATAAAACTGCACTCAGTGTGCACTTTTTTCCCCAGTCGAAAACGCTATTCGTGACTTGCAAGGTGGAAAATTTGCCGAATGTGTGCTCTGATCCATGGTCACTAGAGTGTAAATAGGCCAAATGACTTATTGTCATTTTCTTCCTCATCTGGTCAGAAATGTTGAAATTTTATTACCCGAAGAGGGCGGCAAACAATTGTCAAAGCATGGGCACCTGGGGCACCTGTGTGATTACAGGGATCTGTAATGACAATATTACTTCATAATGGGAGTCGGATGACGTTCCGTCCATGAAAAATTAGTTTGACGTTTGAGATGCGATTTTGTGCGTTTTTCGCGACCATTTCCTCGCTCCTGCTCGCGATCACTCCGCTGGAGCCGCCTGGCAACGTCACCGACCTGGAAACGTGCAAAGTGAGCCACCTCGGGCTCGAGTACTCGGGCAGCGTCGGCAAGACCGAGTCGGGCGTCCGGTGCCAGTCCTGGTCGTCGGAAAGTCCCCACAAAATCGACGCCGGACTCACCGACGACCTGTTCCCGGACGGGTCGCGCCGCCGGGCCAAAAACTATTGCCGCAATCCGAGCGGGCAGGCCGGGGGCCCTTGGTGCTACACGACGAACGCGGACCTGAAGTGGGAGACGTGCGCGATCCCGCTGTGCGCCTTCACGCAGTGCCGGATGACGGGCCCCGGCATGGAGTACGCCGGCACGCACAAGAAGTCGATGGCGGACGCCAACTGTCTCAAGTGGAACAAGAAGCGCGAGCGGGTCAAGGAGGCGGGCGGCGATAGGTGAACCGCTTTCGGCAATACATATACGGGTGCAAAAGTCAGGCAATAGAGAGGGAAATACTTGGGCAATTTTCGACAATACGAGGCAATTTGAGGTAATAACAGGCATTTTCAGCAATAACCGGCAGTGTGTGGTCGGTAAACTAGATTCCTGTTTTATCGTTTCTAGACAATCAGGAGCGCGCTACGCAGTGGCGTATTCGTGGCGTATTTAGAAAAATTATAAGGCTTCAGCCTCTTTCTCTTCAAGTTAGCTAATCTTGAAAGCGGAGTTGTGTGATTTTCTTACTAAGACGATGTTATCCTTTTCAGGACTGCAGCAACGCAATGCTATGTTTGAGTCTGCTTGAATGCTCGTTTATGTTGAAATTTTATTCATTCTTTCATTTTGTTAGCAATGTCTTACGGAGCAATTTCTCAACATTTGCACTTCACAGGGTGATTCTTCACTTATGAGTTATGACATAATTTTTCATGACTAAACGGCTTGGTTTAGTATAGATAATGGTTAGTCATTCCGAGATTTTGACGTGTCTGACAAGCTGTGCACTAACTTTTTGAGAGCCACTCACTGTGCTCAGAGTTGAGCACATGTCAGATTGACAAATATTATTTTAAAAGTTTTTGAAAATACTCTTCTTTCAACTGAAATCTGAGGTAAACAGCGCTATTAATAACTTATATTTTTGATCAATTTCGTGGTATGTAGTATAGTTGTGGTCTTATAAGCCCCCCAAGAACCTTTTGATTCCTGAGATTTTCACCAAAAAAAGAAAATTTTGATTAACTTCGGACTAGACGTCGTTAAAAGTGCACAGCTTGTCAGACAGCAGGTCACAGAGTGGTTCTCAAAATCCCGGAAAGACTAACCATTATCTATACTAAACCAAGACTAAACGGGAAGAGGAAAAGTTATGGGTTTTGAAAATGGGGAATCTCTATGGTATTTTTTCATTTCCAAGGTTGCATAGATTAGAAGGTTGCTTATTGTTAATTGACTTTTATTTGATCTCTGCAGTCATGTAATTTTTTCAACTGAAGCCTGATTTTATTCCTTCAAGAGGTATTTTTATCAATAACTACCAGCTGGATAAAATAAGTGATATTCCAAAAAGGCGACTTAAATTATTTAATTGAGAAAAATTTTCTGCTGCCAATGGTATCAACAAAATGGTACCATTGCGATGAAAATTATGTACGTCTGACGTCCCAATCCTTTTTCAAGGAAAAAAATCGTCGATTTTTCCAGACATACTAAGGCCCGGTCTTTTCACCTCTAGTTATCCTACAGTTAGCTAACTGAAACCTTAGACTGTGACAATTTTGGTTGAAATGAATAATAGAGGGTCACATTCAAGGTTCCAGTTAGCTAACCGGAGGTTTAACCAGAGGTGAAACGACCGGACCTTAGTTCTTGTTATAGCGAATTGATTCCCAAAGGACCCCGCACGATTTATAGGTAAAAGTGGTTTCGGTGAATTTCGCTAAAATTTGGATATGATGTTGATCATTCCATGCTGATCAAAAAATCTCTTTGGCAAAAACTGAATCTATGTACAGTTTTCGAGTTACAGCTCGCCAAAAGTCGTTTTTTCAATTTTTCTGTTATGCATCGTTCTTACATCTTCATGGATGGATAACCTGATCTCAAAATATTTGAGAATTATGTATTTCCATGTAGATAATACACAACTGCTGAAAGATTTAATTTTGATGAGCAAAATATTTGAAAAAAAGGTGTTGCGGCAGTGAGACTCGAACCGGGTACCCCTACATGACACCCACTTTTAGGTTCAATCTGAGTGTTCCTAAACGTCAGAAAGAGTGATCGGATCACGATTCATCATCATCACCATCTTTTTCATTGTTGAGGATATACATAATTGAAATTATTAAATAAAATGCACATAAATGACCGAGTAAATGACAAACTTGAAATGCTATTTTTATAATTTATTCGTCCCTGTTTTAATTTTTATGTTTATTGAATTCATTTCTTATGAAATTGTTAAATTATTTAAAATGTTCTTTCGTGAATCGTGATCCGATCACTCTTTCTGACGTTTAGGAACACTCAGATTGAACCTAAAAGTGGGTGTCATGTAGGGGTACCCGGTTCGAGTCTCACTGCCGCAACACCTTTTTTTCAGATATTTTGCTTGTCAAAATTAAATCTTTCAGCAGTTGTGTATTATCTACATGGAAATACATAATTCTCAAATATTTTGAGATCAGTTTATCCATCCATGAAGATGTAAGAACGATGCATAACAGAAAAATTGAAAAAACGACTTTTGGCGAGCTGTAACTCGAAAACTGTACATAGATTCAGTTTTTGCCAAAGAGATTTTTTGATCAGCATGGAATGATCAACATCATATCCAAATTTTAGCGAAATTCACCGAAACCACTTTTACCTATAAATCGTGCGGGGTCCTTTTCAAAACGATAACTTTGAGCGTTTAGTCAGGAAAAATTATGCCATAAGTGATGGATCACCCTGTACTAATCGCTAAAATGCTCAGAGAGAAGAAGAAGTTAGCTAAGATTACCCTATTACGCTCATTTGATTCATCCTCGAATTCATCAAACTATCTCTGTTAAATTAAAACTGGGGCCGTAAAAGCAGAATAAACTTCTCTAACTGTTCGAAGTTGTTTCAGTGTGCCACTACACTACAAACTGCGTTTCTAACAATTTGTTGGCATTAAGTAATTAGTTTTTCTATTTTTGACACTTCGATAAAAATGTATTGAGGTTTTCGTCTTAGAATGAACTAAGGAATCCACCACTGCCCAGACATCCGGTGATTTTGGGAACACCCTGTATAGATAATGAATAATGGTTAATGAACGTTCTTATTAGAACTGAAATAAACCAGAAATTCCCGTGATTCCCAAAAAAATTGCCAGAATTGTCAAAAAAGTGCCACATTTGCCAGACAGTTACCGAAAAATTGCCACAATGGCCTGAAAATTACCGAAAATTGCCACAATTTTCAGACAATTGCCGAAAATTGTCACATTTGGCAAACAATTGCCAGACAATTGCGGAAATTGACAAACAATGAGGTATTTACATGGATTTTTCAAAATAGCTTATCTGATACTATGGTATTCAACAATTAAGAAGGTGTTTTATTTTTTATTTTTCTTAGTAAAGTTTAAAGGGCTGAAATAAATTACTTCATGTTTTCTATGATTCAGTAGATGGCGCCACGCGTATTTACAGTTACGGTGTTGATCCGTGCTATGAGCAGCGGGTGTTTTATTCATTTTTGGAGGCATAATCACATAATTTCATTTAGAACACGAAAACACGGATGTCAGCAGACACTTACATAACGTCAAAATGTCGGTAATCGGTAATTCAGCGACTATTATTAATTTTTTATGAGCGCCATCCATTGACGAGCGGTGTCAACGATTTGTAATTGCTGACGTCACGGAAATTTCTTTGTAATTGCAATAACTAATTGAAAACAATTTTTTTCAACAAAATTCTCATTATCATTTATCATTTATAAAATTAAAATTTTATCTCCCGTGAAAATACCTCATTGCCAGACAATTGCGGAAATGGTCAGAATTGCCAGACAATTGCCAAAAAAATGTCACAGTAGCCAGACAATTGCCACCATTTCCAGACAATTGCCGAAAGTTGCTAGACAATTGTCGACTGGTTGACCCCTCGCCACAGGAGCTACGGCAAATTCGACAAGACGAAATTCCCCGAGCTGAGCCTGTCCGAGGCCGGAAAGCGCTGCCGGAATCCGGACGGCGACCGCGGCGGCCCCTGGTGCTTCGTCCAGAACGAGGACACGGACGAAATCGAGCGGCAATACTGCGACGTGCCCTTCTGCGACGAGCCGAACTGCGAAGTGTTCGCGCGCGACCCGCCCAGGCACGCGCACTTCACCGACTTCAACACGAGCCTGACCAACCTGACGTTCGGCCTGAAACTGTGGGACTCGGACTCGTTCCCGAACGCCGGCGCCAAGTTGACGCTGGCGTCGGTGCCGTTGCCGATGACCGGGCAGGAGATGGCCGACCTGGGCGTCGGCATAGAGATCTACATTACCAACACCAGGAGCGCGCTCACTTTCGGCAACAGGGACCGCGAGCCGGACTACGAGGACACGCGAGGGATCCTCAAGTCGACCGCCTACACCTGGTTCGAGCTGACCTGGACCGCGCCCTTTATAAGTTTGGGTGTTCGCGGGGAGAAGAAACCGATTTTTCTGGCCGAGTACAAGACGAAAGCGAATTTGCTCGGTTTCGCCAAAAACCGGTTCGTATGGCACGCCGTTTTGACATTCGGTGCTTACTTTTCCAAGGCAAAGTTTGACAAACCAACTTATATGAATTTGTAAGAAATGAAAGTTTTCATGTTTCATGTTTGAATTGATTATTTTACTATCCACGAGCCGCGAAATGAAACTTTAACACTAATATTACTTGCAAAAACTCATAGACCTAAATACAAAAGAAAATTGTCAACTGTCATAATAAATTTTGAAGTTTGGAATCGCCAACCCCTATTTTTATGAAAAAAGTTTGTAAAAAATGCAAAATTACACAATATTCAACGATTTGAACTAACTAAACGATAAACATGAATGAATCAACAATAAAAATTATAACTGTAACAACGGTTTTTATGCTAAGTGGATCTGTGTGATAATGAAATTATCGAGTTGCATAATGAAATCACCAGATTCATTATGTAACAGTTTGAAAATCAGTGAGGTACCTCGATTGTTATAAGAATGACACTTTCCAATGTGATGTGGGCGTCGGAAAAGTTGGTTTGTTACTTGCGAATCACCCACAAACAACATTTTAAAGTTTGTTTGAAGAAATTGTTGAAACTACAAAGTTTTTGTTTTATGAATTTAGTTATTGAAAAGTTTATTAGAAAAACTTGTGTGGTTTGAGAAGTTTGTTTTCGAAAGTTTGTAACAAAAGTTAGTTACATCTCTGGTTACATTGAAAACTGTTTGAAAAAAATTAAACTTTTTTGACATGGCTATGAACAGCGATAGATTTTGCATACCAATTTACATGATCGCGGTTTTAAGCAGCTTAAGCTCATTAGTTAGGAATTCTTTAGATTGTTGACAACATTTTGTATTTCATTATTGAAATTTGAAAGTTTATAAAAATGTCAAAAGTGAAAGTGAAACTCCATATCAGGTATCTCGATATTGATGTAAATAATTCATTTTTCAAGAGAATCGCATGATACGTGATTGACACTGATTTCGTTAATTCGGAGACTTTCAAACTTGACATTTTCAGAAATGACACTAATTGTTAAATTTCATTGGTGTCTTTCTACACAGGCAATTACAGTTTTCACTTGCATTACTCCCTACTTCTGCTCAATTGTGACATTTTGATTTAAATCATGAGTTTTTTAAGTGATTTATCAATTTATATCATGATTCAAGTCAACGATTTATAAATATCCACCCTGTAACTTAATGAAACAAATTTTGTAGTTTCAACAATGTCATCAAACGAACATTAAAATGGTAGTTTGATGTTGCTTATGGGTCATCCGCAAGTAACAATAGTAGATTATGTTATTAGGATCAAAAGTGAAGCTTTATGTGACGAAATGACCAACAAACAAAAAATTAAGACAAAACAAAGGTTTGTTTCATTCATTACAAATCCATACAAGTTTGTTTCTTGGACTTTGTTTGTCAAAAAGTAATGATTGAATGTTGAAATGTCATGCCATAGGTTCGCGTATTATTCGGCACGAGGCTCGAACGTTTTGTGGTCGTTTCCGTTTTGTCTCGACGACGGCGAATGCGACGTCCACACGACTTTGGGCCCTTCCGGGCAACAGTTTTGGCCCTTGCGTCAAACGGACGTCGCGCACGAGCTGCGTTTCCACCTGAGGGCCTTCCACTCGGTCGAGATTCTCTTCGTCCCGAGTCCGAGCGTCGATTTTCCCGGTCTGAAATTCTCCCTGCAACCAGACAGGAGGTATAAAATACAGTGCTAGCACTGTATAGGAAACCGTGAAACATGTTTGTAAATACCATGTTTTATCAGCGAGGAAAAATGTGTTGCCTATTGCTTTGAATCATTATATCGGCGTGCGATTCGGGGAGTCCCCTTGGCAGTCCACCATCATAGTAACAGAGAATTCACCTAAATCTGGCAACGCAGCGTGCCACTATTTCAGAGCCGCGCTTGTCGAGCAATGTGTGTGAGTGAGATAGAAAGCCGCACATCTCGCAACGTTGCCAGATTTCTCCTCGTAGGTAAAACAGTTATCTTTCGAATGAAGCTTCACTGCTCTCGACTATAGATGGCCTCAGAGCCGCCATCTATTTTCGAGGGTAATTTGGACGTCTCGATACCTTGTATACGGTGAGACCTCTCTTTCTTTGCACTCTCTGCTGCAACGTGACGGCAGGTCGACCAAGATCTCGGCGAACTACGCGGGCCGACCGCCCGTCACCATCAAAGAACTGGAGCTGCCCGACCTGCTGGACTACTGGGAATGGCGCGAGTTCTCCGTCTCGTTCTTCGCCGACTCGATGCACTTCTATTGGACGAAAGGCGGCGGGACGAACATGATCTTCGAGCTGCGGCACGAGATTTTCCGGCTCTTGCGGTGGTTCTCGGTCGGATCGGCGAACGTCAAGGCGCATTGGACGTTTTTCTGTCGGCCGCCGCCCGTTTCCGAGCCGCCGCCCGCCTTTCCTCCGGAGTGCGCCCTGAACGCCCGCGAGGGGAATTACAGGGGTAGTCAGGATTTGACCGATGAAGGTTTACCGTGTTTGCCCTGGTCCGGGAAAAAGTTGTTGCCGGACGAAGTGACGAGTAGATTTAACGGTAAAGACATTTTCGAGGCGTGGAATTACTGCAGGAATCCTCTCAAAGAGCTTAAAGGTACTTTTTTGTAGTGATGCGAGTCCGATAATTGTCTAACTTGATTGATTCTGAATCTGTTATTTCGATTCTTACAACTCAAGAAACCTACCCTAAAATTCTTGTCATTCAGGACAATTTCTGCTCGATTTTCTGTAAGATGAAATCGTCGTTTGTATTCTGATTACTAAGGCCCGGTATTTTCACCTCTGGTTAAACCTCCGGTTAGCTAACTGGAACTTTGAATGTGACCCTTTATCATTAATTTCAATCAGAATTGTCACAGTCTAAGGTTCCAGTTAGCTAACAGGAGGATAACCAGAGGTGAAAAGACCGGCCCTAAGAGCATTTCCAGTTACCGGATATACCCGAAACTTTGGAATTTCTGTTGAATTAAAGTTTTTGATACATTTCTTCAGTTAATTTTAGTCACGATTTGTATGACGAATAAAAGTAAATTTAAAATGACTACTTTATAAAGTGAGGGGAAAGCGAGGGGTATTTCGTTAAAAAATGTCTTGTACCCACAGTATAATTCCTGTATTTGTGAAATTTTACACTAATTTCTACTAATTCTTCACTAATTCTTAATAACTCTCACTAATTCCGACTAATTCCTCAATAATTCCTACTAATTTCTCACTATTTTTTACTAGTTCCTCCCTGATTTCTACTATCCCCCTAATTTCTAATTCCCACCTAATTCCTGAAGCTTGTACACCAAAATTTCCCTGCGAAATACCTCTTGGGAAAAACAGATACGGCATAGGACCATTTTCGTGCTCAATACAAACGCGATTTTTCTGTCTTGTTTAATCGGATTAAATCTTTTTCACTCATGTGTAAAATGGAATAAAGAATCGAAAAAACTGCGATTACATCTTCCTTCTAATTTCCGTGAATCCAACTTGTCAACATATTTTATTTTGAAAATGTTCTGGACACATCACTGGTACTTTTTTGTAGTTTCTTGTGAGATATTCCCAACATGTTGATTTCAATCCAGGGACTTTTTGTTACGTGATGCTGACAACTCCCGAATTGAAAATCGAAAAACGGTATTGCCACCTGCGAAAATGCAAATCGGAAAACTGCAAAATGGCGGGAACCGGCAACGACTACGTCGGATCCCTGACCAAGACCAGATCGAACAGGACTTGCGATTACTGGTTCACCGAGGTGACCGTGCATCATCACGACCCGGCCTACCACAACAACACCCTGTTCGCCGACCTCACTCTGCCGGACACCAAGAATTTCTGCAGGAATCCTTCGCGCGACATTACAGGTTGCTGTAATTTTCACCACTATGACTTTAACACCGCGAACGACTATACAGCGTGTTTCAGGAAGAAATGACCAGACTTACAGGGAATCTTCCTTGAATGATTTGAAAGAACAATTTCTAATGGAAATGTAGGTCCGATTTGACGTTTATTTAAATGTGTTGAATAACCTACAGGCTGTTTCATAAAAAACGCCCCAAGATGGCCCCAAGTCATAACTTCTTTATTTGACGTCCAATTCAAAAATACGGTGACGAACTATGAAAGTCAGAAAACGCCATTCAAAACGGCCGACCTCAAATTTGAAGACCAATATTATACAACAATTTATTTATCAACAATTTTTCTTTGAAATCACTCAAGGAAGATCTCCCGGAAGTCCGAACGATTTCGTCCTGAAACGCGCCGCATTTCAGGCACCTGGTGCTACACCACCGATCCGTACGTGACCAAAGACCTGTGCGACGTGCGCGACTGCGACCGCCCCGAAGAGAACGTCATCCTCGTCAGCACCGGCGAAAATCGCCCCGTTTACGTCCTGCCCGAGTGGAAAATCGCCGGCCTGAATTTCGCCGTCAAACAGTGGAACCCGAACTCTCCCGACGGCCTCGTCTTCATCGTGAAACCTCGCTCGAACGACCACGCCATAAAACTCCTCGTAGGCGCCGCAGGCAACCAGAAAATCGAGTTACACCTGGACGGCGAACCGAAAAAGCACCTCACCCTCCCGCATTTGATCTCGTTCGGGAAATGGTCGGACTTTTGGCTCCTCACGAAAAAGGGCGAAATCTCCCTCGGCTTCAAGGGCGTACCCGACCCCCTCTTCCAGTACAAAAGCGACGACGTTTTCGAGCCCTTCTCCCTGTCGTTCGTGTCGATCGAGTCGAACCCGATCGGTCTCTTCTTCGAGTCGCGCCACTGTCACACCGAGAACACCACCACCCCCCACTTCGACAAACTCGTCTCGATCGACGCGTGGACCCAAAATGGCGCCCGCGACTCGTTCGAGCTAGTCGTCAGGGCGACGGGCGTCTTTTACGTCAGATTCATGACGGCGACCGTCGACGAACCCTACTTTTTCCACCTGCGATTCGACGTCGATAAAGGCGAGCTCGCTTTTACCCACGCGGGTGACGTCATCGCCGCAGTGCCGACGCGCGGCTTCATAACGCCCGGACGGTGGCGCCACCTCAGAGTGACGTTCAACGAGACCGATTTGACGGTCGCCAGTGGCAACAGGACGTTGCTACGGCGACGGCAGACGATAAGGCCGATGCTGTTTTACGAGTTCTCGGTGGCGGCGGAACGCGGTTGGGTCGCGTGGACTGTCAACTGCGAGCCGGTCGATTTGGACGGGCCGCCGAGGGACGGGGGGTGGTCGGGGTGGTCGCCATGGGAATGCACCGTTTCTTGTGGAGGGGGGGAGGGTTTCCGCACCCGAACTTGCACGAACCCGACGCCGAACTTGCTCGGGACGCTCTGTCATGGTTCGGCGCGTTCTACAGGGATCTGTAACGATTTCGAGTGCGGTGACGTCAGCACCGCCACCTTGGAAAAGGCGAGGGAGGCGTTGAGGATCCGGAAATTCGCTTTAGTCGTCGATGAAGGGCGTTCGGTTTTGATCGGGAACGATCGGGATTTCTTGAAAATCGTCCGAAAGGAATCTCCGGACGCTTATTACGAGTGGACCCTTAACGGGATTCAAGTTAGGCCCTCGGAGGGTCGAATCGCTTTCGTCGGGGATGATGTCCGCATTAGCAGTGCGGGATTCGGGGATTCGGGGGTTTACGCTTGCGTTTTGTACAGGGTGAACAAAAAGAGGTTGATTTTCCGGGTGGTCACTTTGGCGGTAAAGTCTGGCGATTTCGATGTGGAAACTAGGGCGACTCGACCGTTCGTTTTGGCTTGCAAATCGGTCGTTTTGGCTTACGTCTATTCGGGTTTGTCCCTGAAGTTGCTGCTAAATGGGGAGGTTTACAAGGATTTCGGTACTACGATGTTGGCGGCAGTGAATTCGGAGCATTTTGACGATTTGACTGTCAATTTGACCGGGAATTGGGAGTGCGTGGTCGAGCAGAAGGATCTGGGGTTGAAATGGGTCACGAATTATGTGCGGTTGAGCGTGAAGAAGGCGCCGAATTTTTACACGAATCTTATGGAGGATTCTTTGACTCGGCCGATTTTCGGGTGGTTGGATAGCGAGGAATATGTTTTGTATGCACTAATCGCCATTGTTGTTTTTGTGATATTCTTGGTTGTTTTATGTATTGTTGTTTATTTTACGTGCTGTACTTTGAGATCTAAATGGAAATAAATTCTTTTTGGAAATTATCAGGTCAAAAGAAGGAGGGCTCTAGGGGACTCACTTTGGTCTATAGGTCGATGTGGAAGGCCACGAAGGGAAAAAAGATTGAAGTTGCCATGAAAATGCTCAAGCAAGAAGCACAAGAAAGTTTTCTCAAAGTAAGTGCATATGCATTTACCAGTATTGCTAGGGCACATACAATGTGTTCAATATTCGATTCCGTATTTCGAAAAGATATAAAGAAATATTCAAGTATAACTTGTCAGAAATGTTGGGAGTCGAATATTGAGATACGTTGTATCACACCAAAACATTCTGAATAATATAATCACCGAATTTTTTAGGAATTTTTGGAACTGGCCGGAAAATACGCTTTTTTGCAATCGACGGCAATCGTGCGTTCATATGGAATAACTCTAACCGGAAACGTATCGTTGATTCAAGAATATTTCCGCTTGGGCCCTCTAGACCAATATTTAAGAGAAAAGGGAGATCTAATAAAAGAAGTGGATCTCATTGAAGCCGCCAGCAATGTAGCATCCGCATTATGGCATTTGGTGAGTTGGATTGTCAATTTGAAATCTTTTCCCTAGTCTTCCAGCATGAACTGTAAGATACGATTATCAATTCCAGAAAGAAAACGGTATTGTCCACGGCAATATAAGATGCAAGAAATTAATGGTGAACACGCATGACACAAATTCCTTCACTGTGAAGCTGACGGATCCGGGCATTAACGTCACTTACGCCATTACAGAGTAAGCATAAGTACATACATATACTCTTTCCAAGATAAACTGAACATCACGTGACCCCAAAGTACCTGACAAATACCTGTCATTAGTCAATGGTTACAATGGTTATCAATGTTTTTCAATTAAATTTTGCTAAGCAACTTAGGTCACGTGATGGCCAAATGGGCTAAAATATCTTGGAATGGCCAGTTTATCTTGGAAAGAGTATATGAACGTGAATGTTTATTTCATTGCATCACTTTGATCAGAAATCGTTCGAATATTTGTATTTTCAAATAGTAGTCAACCCCTGCCAAAAGTTTGCCTATGTTTAGTTTATGTAGTCTTTCAAAAATCAGCTCCGATCTGGGATACCTGGGTCATTTTTCTCGAGATGAAGGGTTTGGCAATCTAAATTGACAATTAGGATGTCGAAAATGGAAAAGATGTGGAAGAGTCACAGTTTCAATAGTGAAAGAAGCCCTTATAACGGAGCGCCTACAATTTTAGAAACTTCAAATACGTCAAAATGTCAATTTTCAATATTGGGTAGTTGCGGTTCGAAATTTTTGGCATGTTCTTGACGTTTATGGAGGCCAAGAGGATGCCAAGCGTTTTCAGTCAATGGCCCAGTAGCGGCGAGAAGAATTTCATTCGTGAAACTAGGAATGCTTAAAAATTCAGATTACGGTTCATCCACGGGGTTCATCAAGTGATTATTTTGGATAAAAATAGTTCTACATATGTCCAAAATTTTCAAATATAAATTCAATAAGAAAATAACTGTTAGTGTTATCAAGAATAATTTTTTCAATCAAATTGAGTAAAATAAAAGATAAAAAAAGTTTTTCCTGTTTGTAACCCCGCCCGTGAACGTACTCCAATTTACTCATTCATGATGTTATACAGATCTAAATTGGTTTTAAATTAGTCTAAGTAAGATCGATCACATCACGAAACTGGTTCCGCCATTTTGAGGACACTAGAGCTTTTTCAAATATTCTACTTTCTGTAATGCTCAAACGTTGTTATATCGGTACCATGGGTACCCGTTCCATCATTTCGCACACTCTATTCAGCTCCATGTTCCAGAGTCCACTGGATCCCGGTCGAGTGCTACACGAACGTCGAGTACGCCAAGCACTCGCCGGCCGCCGACGTGTGGGCGTTCGCCACCACCCTGTGGGAGATCTTCGCGTACGGCGCCGACCCCAACGGCGCCGCCGACCACGCGTGCGCGCGCGCCTCCTACGCCGCCGGCAAACGCCTGCCGCGCCCCCCGGCCTGCCCGGCCAACATCTACGCCCTCATGGCCGAGTGCTGGGACGCGGACCCGCACAAGCGCAAGCAGCCCCAGGCGGTCACGCGCGACATCAACCAGATCCTCTACCAGGAGTTCAACTCGCGCCGCACCCACTCGTACGCCAAGCCCTTCACCAAGGCCAACTCGGCCAACTCGTCCGCCCTCAGCCTCGACTCGAACGCGACCGACGCCACCTTCATGCCCTACTCCTCCGACCTCCTGGTACCGCTCGACGACATCAACGACTCGAGGTCGACCCCGACCCCTTCCGACTTTGACGCGATCTCTTGCGACTACTCCACCATACCCTTCGACTACACCACCGCTTCCACCTCCCTTGATAGCATCCACTCGATCCAAAGTGTCTTGGAACTAGATTCGAGTGACGTAGAAGTCAAGAACAGGATAGGGCAGGGTTTCTACGGGGAAGTCTTCCAGGGCACCCTGTCGTATTTAGACCCGGAATTGTCGGAACCCCTCCAGGTCGCCGTTAAGAAATTGAAGGCGGCAACGTCGCAATCTCGCTTGGAACTCGAGCGAGAAAGCGATATAATGAAGTCGCTCAAGCACCCGAACATTGTCCAGATCTTGGGTATCGTGGTCGAGCCTGAGTACGCCATCGTCATGGAGTTCGTGCCTCATGGTTCGCTCCAGTCCTACCTGAAAATCTACAAAGATACTCTTCGTTTGAAGCAGTTGCTTAAGTACGCGCTCGATATCGCGGAAGGTATGGCTTATCTAGGCCAGAACCAGATCGTGCATCGTGATCTGGCTGCCCGTAACATTTTGGTTATGGACGAGGATCATGTGAAGATTTCCGATTTCGGATTGGCCCAGGTGATACCGAGTGGTGGGTACTACTTCTTGCAGACCAATCGGGAGCTGCCGATCAAGTGGTACGCGCCCGAGAGTCTGCGCGAGGGTAAGTTCTCGGTCAGGTCTGACGTTTGGTCGTTCGGGGTGACGATGTGCGAGATTTTCGATTACGGGGAGGAGCCGGTGCTGCCTGCGTTGCCGGCCCGGGAGGAAGGGGGTCGTGTGGTTGGGGCGGGGCAGGAGCAGGAGAGGTTCCTGCACGCGCTGGAAATGGGGCTGAGGTTTCCGTGTCCGCCGATGTGTTTGCAGTCGGTCTACATGCGGATCATCCATCCTTGCTGGGAGGGCGATTCGAGTTTGAGGCCGCGGTTCGCGACTCTTGTCTCGGAAACCGTGAAATTGTTGGAGCAGCATACTTAGGTTTTGTACATTTTGATAATGTAGGTGTTGTAGTCGCACTCTTCTGATTTGATGGTTATTTCGTTCGAGTATTTGACAATCGAAAATGAGTTAACTGGTAGTTCGAAGTCACATGTGAAGAGCAGATCTTGAGTATTTTTATTATTGCCCTAATGTGACCAAATAATTGTCACCACTAAAATTGACCACCCTTTTGGTTCAAGAAATTCCATCAGGTGTCGGTCCTCTACTTGACTATGTAATTTTGTCACCATGTTCCTTCTCAATAACAGAAGACGGCGTTCACTGTCGGGAAAATTTTAACCGTAGGAGGTATGTCGCCCCAAGATATTTTGGCCAACACGTGATCCTCAAGGTACCTGTCATTAGTGAATGGTTATCAATGTTTTTCAATTAAATTTTGCTTAGCAACTTAGGTCACGTAATGACCAAATGGGCTAAAATATCTTGGAATGGATCATAATCCACAATCTAAACCTCCAATCATAGATCCTCCAACTATGGATTTTTAATGAACTTTAATGAACATATGCTACTTTCGTAAGCTCAGTTTGACACGTTCTAATAGAGGGCACCAATAGTCATCAAGAAAAGATTCCTGTAATACCACGGAAAGTAAAATTATGTACACACGGGCCAACTAGATTCAATCAAACAACTATATTATGACCCAAGAATCCCAAGATACTTTTGCAGTGGCGGTTTATTGGTTTATCAATATCTACAGTGTGTCATCCTTAAAAAGAAAATATGATAGAGAAAACATTGATGAAAATTACTGAATTTGACAAGAAAACGATATCAAAAATCAATAAGATAATGCATGCAGTCTAGCTCATTATAAATGGGACACACTGTAGGTAGAAAATCATTGCAGATAAATGTAAAATCGCTCAATTTGTATTGAAATACCCGTAACAAAAAAAAAACGAGATTGAATAATACTCGTATTATTAGAATACTTAACGAAATGGGGGGAGAAATAGATCTAAAAATTGAATGGTGGTTCGCAGAGAGTGCGGCAAGTTAAATGGGACCTGCATTTTATCCCTTTTTGCTCAATTTAATTTTTTTATCTCATTGGTATACAGGGTCCGTCAATAACGTGATTGTTTATATTGTTCATAGGGCGGTGTCTTTTGTGATAATTTGATAAGTTTCTATAATACAAAAAGATATCAAATCTTGAATAATTTGTGAAATCAGTGATATCAATTTTATTAGCCTCTTATTACTATGGCCTCTTGGATTTTGGGGTTTCGTGGCTGTTTTTAAAAAGATGTTACCATGTTGTTTGGGGATTATTAGAAATTATCGGAATTATCAAACACCGCTCTAACATAAGCTCTAAAAAAAATTTATAAATCATAATTTTTTGTTGGAATTATACAAAATAAATTGTTGGTAATTTAGGTAATATGTAGTACAGTTTGTATAATACTTATAATAGCATCAAAAAATTCACCCGCCGACCTAAAAATTACTACTACTTGTCTATGCCAGAAAACATGAAGATTCACTTTTTGAAGATATGTTTTCTTGTATTTGTATTTTGCCGTAGTTTTTGGAACAATGAACCGTAAAAAAATTATGTAGAAAAGTGGCAGCATAAAATTGTAGGTCAATTATTTTTAAGGAGGTAATTTTTTTCTTCTAACGAAAACTAAGCCAGGCACAATACTGTGCCTCAAATTTTAGTCAGAGCCAAAAAGATGAAATTTCTACTTTGATGTCTAGCGGTTTTTTTATATTATTATCGGACTCTGCGTTATGTGCCATCTTTGTGCAATCGCTATTTTTGTAAAATATGTAAGATTATATTATATTATCAAGTAAATAATAATAAACATTACAAAGCTTAGATAAATTTTTATTTGTCTTCCAACTGGGATAACTTTTCACATCGTCCACTACCACTACAACAGAGTAGTTGTTACATTTCAATTTATTCATTAATAACATTTTATTAATAAAATTCAAAAGCACAATATAGTTATCGTTATCATTAATAATCATAAAGGAGATACAATAAATTAATAATTTAATCAATGGAAATTCTGAGGAATTAACGTTTTCTTGTTCTCGTCAACTTAAAATTTAGTAAGGTACATCGTGCTGGAACTTATCATTATTACAGTTAGAAACATCGCAGTTATCATAAACGGCATCGGATCGGAGTTGATTCACGGCAAGGACGTGACGTTCAATTTCTCGAAATAGTTGAGCAATCCCTGAAGCCTTTTCTTGACGCGCTTTTGATCGTCCGCTGTGCAGCCCAAAAGGGCAGATTCGAATTTCTTATCGGCGACTCCGTACACCACGTGGGATGAGCAAGCGTTCATGAACGAAATGCATTTGGCTTTGGCGTTCTCCGGATCGCATTTAACGCCCAACACTAGGTCGTCTATTAAACGATTGACTTGGTGGAGGGCGTCCTCCTGTATTTGATCACGCTGCGTGAAGATTCTCACCTCTACTGTCATACATCGGCTCATGATTCTGTCCGCATATCTATGGACGTCATCTCGATCATCTAGATTGCAAAATTATTAATGACCTGAATTAGTCTGTGCCTGAATTTTAACAGAAATGTATTTAACTTACTGTCTATTAATTCCTGCATCAAGTCGTTGGCCCTAACAGTATCCAGATGGCTCAGCAACCGATCTCTATCTTCCTCGAGTTGGGAGGCTCCTTTCCGGAGCCTTTCTACGTGGCTTTCGAGTAGATCTAGTATTTCCAGGATCCGTTCCTTAGGATGACGCGAATCGGAAGAGCTCATTTCCTCTATTTTGGGTATCCCGGTCAATTGAATCGGAATATTCGTCACTGAAAGCGACCAAAAAAGGTAAAGCTGGCCCATAACCTCAAAATTTGTTTTCAAACTTACCCGAGGAAGAGCCGGGTGAAGGATCTACGTCCATTTCGTTCGAATCCTTGTCGCCACTGATTGTATTCACTTATTAAATGTTTTGTGTGATTTTAAACCCGGTTTTCTGCACTGGATTAAAAATTTATGTAGATCTGTTTCTTCGGACTTTTCATGAAGTTTTTAGAGGATAGGCAACCAAATATACACGTCAGTCTATTTATTGCCAACTTAAATTTTCTAGATTTGTCTGGAAATTTTCTGGTTGGACCATTCTAGACTATTTTCGAAATTTAATATTGGTATTGCCCAAGGAAGAATCAGTGTTTATTAGTTAATTAATGGACGCATAATTATGAAAATTATCAATATAAGTAAAACTTAAATCGTCACTTTAATTCAGAGCGATTATTGGGATTAGGTACTGTGTTTAGGTCTCTTTTTATGAAGGGAAAATCATGGTAGATGCGCCGCGGGATACACCGGAATTCGCGAAATAAGCAATACCAAAAAAGGCCATTGTTGAATATCACGCTTTTATTGTCCCATTAAAGTTATGAAAAATATACCGAGTCTTTCAGATGAGTTACGGTCAATTTCTGCTTCAAAATATTGGCATTTGAGATCGGTTCTTCCGAAAAGAAGTCAACAATTTTGGAATTCGAAACCATGTGGAAACCGTTTTCGCTAAATTTTCCACGGATTTCATGCGAATCTAACCAGACGAAAAGAGATATTTTTTCAGCGCATACGGTGATTTGAAAATGATTTCCGGAATTGTCGATAAGTTGTAAATCGCAGATTTCAACTGTGGATGCATTCAAAACGGCGTATTTTATGTCATTAGGAATTACGAAATTTTCGGGTGCTATCAAAATAGAACCCAATTTCAATGTCAGCCTGAAAAAGCAGAAATTTCGAACTTCAGACAGAGAGCCACATCCGACATTCCTCAGATAATCGTCCGTGGATAGGGTCGTGATTTCAACTGATTTTCCAAACTCCTGAAAATTTGAAATTTACAATTATTTGCAAGCAGTTTAAATTCACGCAAGTGCAACTGCATACAGAGGATAACTTTAGCCGCACATAAATATTTCGGATATTTTTGTAATCATAAAAATAAAAAATACTTACGAAAGATACGTTATAAGACTGGTTATGCATCGGTACAAAAGATGTCCAATTATAGACTTCAATAGTGGCGGTCGCTTCCACGAAAGTTTCATCGAAATTATGAGCCGAATCTGCAATCACGTAAACTGCCATAAGTCTCTCCGTATTCAAATAGCCAGTGATGATAACATTCCAGAAGAAATTTTTAGCGAAATAATGCAACATTTTCCATTTGCCCGTAAAATCTAAAACGCCAGAAATTTTAATTATTATTTTCGTCATCTCAATATGGTAACGAGCAGTTCTGCATACCAATTCCGGACCACGTGGGTGCGACCCACACATCGTTCAATTGCCAAAAAAGAGCGCCCATGGTATTGCCTCTCCCGTCACTCGTCAATCTGCCCATGAAACTCCTATAATATTCAACTTCGAACTTGATGGAAATCGCCTGTAAAATTTGCGAATAGAAAATGTAGGCTTTGTAATAATTTTCGCTGGTTCTGTTGGGGAGCTGCAGTTGGAAATTCGTGAGTACGTCCATTTTTAGTAAGCCGCCAGGGCTGTGTTGTCTATGGTTCATAAATTTGCTGGCTGGATCTAAATTTTTCGCACTATCTGTTGCGGTTAACAAGGTGTCCACATCCGGATAGCTTTGATATCCAAATTCGGAGGCAAATCTTGGTATCGGATATATGTTGGCTTTTAAACTGTTGAAAACGTAATTATAATAGTGAACTGCAAGAGAAAAATTGATTATTTTGGCACTAATTCATATAATTAACAAATATTGCACCCCTAATATATTGCAATCAATCAAATAGTCAATCAATCCTTTGAAATTCGATTTAATTTTTTGAGAAAATCCTTTCATGTTCAATTGATTCATAATGACCCCCGTTTTTGTGCTAGGTTACTGCTTAATAAACAGGCTAATTATACACTAATGAATAAAGTATACATATACACTATTATAGTGTATAATATAAAGTAGATTGCCAGGACAACCCATTGTTAACACAACGGAACAAGTCATGCTGACATTATCCTGACATCTGTAAGCATTCAAGTAAGCAAATATCACATTTATATCTGGCGTTTGAACATAAAACGACGTTGTAGGCACCACGTAGTAGATAATGGGTGCATGGATTATCGACTCGCCCAATTTAACATGGGCTCATCGATAAAGCACCTCATTATCTACTTGCATATTCATATTTTCTGTACTAACATACTAACCATCTCCATATCTAGAGTCTTGGGGATTTGAGGCTAAATATCCTTCTTTATCAGATTCTGCACCATTTGTGGGACTTGAAGTCAAGAAAATAGATCTATTGGAAATTTTCCTCAACTCTCTTCCTACAGTTTCCACATATAACTCGATATAATCCTTCTTATACAGGGAAAAATTATTTTTCGTCCCGTACCAATTCGTAACGAGAGCCACTTCGTTTTCGTTATTTCCAGCCCAAAGGGCCAAGCATGCGTGATGATTAAGTCTCTTGACTTGGTGTCGAACTTCTTCAATCACATTACTACAAAATAATTTCGATTAGATTTTCAAATGGCCCTGTTTTTTATAATATTTACTTTAAAAAATCTGGAGTTGCTGGATACATTGCGCAAGCGAACATAAAGTCTTGCCAAATCAAAATCCCCAATTCGTCGGCTAAATCGTAGAAATAGTCGGACTCGTAAACGCCGCCACCCCAAACGCGAATCATGTTCATGTTGACTTCTTTGGCGGATCTCAGGATTTTCGAAACCGTTTCGCGATTCGTGCCGAGTTCAGGAAGGACATTCAGCGGAATTTCGTTGGAGCCTTTCGCGAAAATCGGAACGTCGTTGACTTTGAAATAAAAGTTCAAACCTAAGCCTTCGGGTTCTTGAATTAATTCGATTTTCCTGAATCCTATTTTGACTGTTTTTCTGCTCCTTTGCTTCGGATAGTTTCGGAAGGTAACAGTTAAATTGTATAGTTTTTGTTCACCGTAACCATTCGGCCACCATTTTTTCACAACTATCTAAAATAATAAAACCATTACACCTGATTTTAATAAATAGTAATTCATGATGTACGCACTTTTGGAATAGCGAAAGAATGATCGATTTTAATTTCGTGATCCACAGCATCGATTTCATCCACTTTTTGTACTTGCTTGATGACTGCGTTATCAATCGGTATAACGTAAAGGAGAGAGCCGGATATTTTTTTCAATATGCCAGGGTCCAAATAAGTTTTAATGTGGATAATCCACTTATCTTCTGACTCTTCCAATTCAGTCATCACGTAACGAATCACTGCCGAGTTGGAATATTCCAAATAAACGTCTTTCCAGATCCCCATCGATGGGAACGCTGGCCCCCAGTCCCAAGAAAACGACGATTGCATTTTTCGAATTTGATTCACGTGACATTCTCCATTATAAATATATGGAGGACATTCTGGAGGGATCGAATAATTGGAGTTTTCGGCAAAATTTTTCGCTGAAGTTATCGGAGATTTAAAATGAACTTTGATGGAGTTTTCGCCGCTCTGCAAACAATATTTAGAAAATCAACTTTTGTCGAATTTATTCAACACCCCTAAAATATCTTTTACTGTGATAGGTATTCAATGTACTCGCACTCACCTTAAGATAATTTTTGATATCGAATATGTATCGAACAAACATATTCCTCGACTTTCCTATCTCGATGTCATTTATGAAAATCGTCGAAAAGGTGTCCAAACCCTCGAAAATTATTTTGATATTATCGTAGTCCAGATTTTCGACTTGGAAACTCCTCGAATAAATCCAATCACTCTTGCCCACCCATCGTGTGGCCGTATCGTTGAATCCATAGAATACATTACCGATTATGGAATTCGACATTAAATCGCTGTAAATACCGCCAGGAACTGTCGCTTTGAGACCGTTGAACTCTAAAAATTTCATAGCAAAACGTCTATTTTACGGGATTAAAAATCAGGTTTAATTGTACTCACTATTGGACCCATCTTGTAAGTTCCAAACACCCTCTATACTTTGTATTATCGTCGCTTTCGCTAAAACTACAAAGAACGAAACGGAAAAGAGAACGCATCGTGCGGATTGTACACTCAACATTTTATTGACTCAATTATTCAATAACATATTATATGAGTTGAAATACGATAATAATGTCAGAAATAAGTTTTGGTATAAATAATGTTGAAAACGCTTTATGAGGCTGCGTAATGATTATTTATCTCGTTTTATACAGCGTGTCACACTTAACATGAAGACAGCCCTGTAACTTTTTAGTTTCTGGGAGCAGAGCTTTGAATTTTTCTACAGTCCTAGCTCTTCATGAGAGGATTCTATTGAGGTTATACACCTCATCAAAAATTGTAAGCTCTGCCTACTGGGATCACGCCAACGGAGCGATTTTTCAATATCTAGCTTCGCGATCAAGATATCGAAAAATTTTATTCGAAGAAGTTGTTCTGAATCAAATCTTGACCCTAAATACCGAGTTTTGTGACATAATTCACATTTTGAGTATCTTGCAATTTTCACATTTAATCCCAAAAAATCTCATGTCCCGTATTAGCTAGAAAGCTGTGATTCAGATGACAAACATTAGGAACAGGTACTTCAAGTATTCATTTTTCATGTCAATCAAATCCATCAGATCAGAATCTAAAATGACAGTATTTTTGGGACTAAATGTGAAAATTGCAAGATACTCAAAATGTGAATTATGTCACAAAACTCGGTATTTAGGGTCAAAATTTGATTCAGAACAACTTCTTCGAATAAAATTTTTCGATATCTTGATCGCGAAGCTAGATATTGAAAAATCGCTCCGTTCGCGTGATCCCAATAGGCAGAGCTTACAATTTTTGATGAGGTGTATAACCTCAATAGATGCCCCTCATGAAGAGCTGGGACTGTAGAAAAATTCAAAGCTCTGCTCCCAGAAACTAAAAAGTTACAGGGCTGTCTTCATGTTAAGTGTGACACGCTGTATTTGAAGTTGTGTATATCCTGCATTCGTACACATCCATCAGATAACATATTGGCAACGAGTGAAAAGAGGTGAACTTATCTAGGTTTGTTGTAGGCAGAACAATGACTCAATTCGTCTAGTCTAGTCTAGTTACGCCAGATATTTACAACATCGTTATGACAATATTGTCAGCCTGTTTTATATCAAACTGAGGCAGAATTTTTCATAGGTGATTCCTTTTGTCAAAATAAGAAAATATTCTTCATTTCCCAAAGTTTTAACGTTAACGTGCTGACGAGTGCTTATGCTGTTACAAAAGTTCTGCGCTACGGTTTCACTTATTGGTATTAATTTTGAATAAAAACACAAGATAAAATAGTTATTTGTTATTTTCGATTTAAGTGTTAAAAGCGATTTTTTGGTGAGAAGGAATAAAATATGACTGTCAGAAATAAAAAGACGATTTTATGAAAAATATTTTTTCTGTTGTATCAAAAATTAATAAATTTTTGTCTTTTTGGAACCCCATTCGTGGACATACTATACAGGGTGTCCCATAATTTCACCGACAAATTTCAAACGTATGTTACTTACACTTTCAGATCGATGACGCGATTTTATTTGATTTCAAATTTTTGGTAACCAACAACATTTACCTATGTATGTAAAATATGTAAAATCATCATATTTTCTGAGACGGTTAAAGTTTGCCGGTGGAATTATGGGACACCCTGTATATTATTTCGATAAATTCCAAACATGTAGATGTCAACACTTTGTATGAGGTATAACCAGATGCATCAATAATGCCGAACGTATTGGATAAAATAAAATAGTACATTATGTATCTAGGAACTAAAGTGACACGTTTTTCGCGTGGGTGAATATTGTTGCTCGAAACTATGCTCGAGACGTAGTCGATCATTTTAGTACCTGGAGGTACCTAACCCTATTTTCGCAGTTCTTGGAAACAGATTCCAAATATTTGATCATTTTTTCACAGAACTTACGGGGAACGTATTCGCCTACCCGCTTGAAAGTGTAAAAAGTCGGCATCATGATAACACAGCGCGGTATTGTGGTATTGATAATGTGTCAGTGAGGTTATCTCTAATATTTATCAGGCGGACTGCACCGCTATGTTCCGACATAGCGGAGTGCTCGAAAGTGAGAGAGATGAGTAGAAGGGATTTTACATGTATCGGAGAGAGAACGCCGAAATGCAGAGTTTCGCTAGTTCCAAAATAACTCAAAAACTACGCATAATTTTTAAAAAAGTTGAAGAGTTTTCTTATAGAATTATCTTTGAAGAATGACGCTTGATAGGTTTCACAACACATTTAACTCAAATACGACCATTTATTAACTCTTGAAATGAACATTTGACATTTTTTTACATAACCTACAACGATAATTGTCTAAAGTGCATCAAGCGCCGGAGTCGCTATCGTTATTCATCGAATGGCGAAAGAAAAATTGAGATTTTTCTTCCCTGTCTGGAGTTATTTTGGAATTATGATATGCATTTACTCTCACTTTAACACATGTCTCTGCCCATTTCCCTGCTAATTTTCCTGACTTTTGACCGTTTCAAATGGGAAGGCGGATACGTTCCCTTTAACATATTGAATACTTTGAAAATGATCGTATCAACAGAAAACTAAATTTTTCATATTTGTATAATTTTTGAATTAAAATGATACTTTTCTTCCCAAGGGAAAAATGTAGCACCTGTTCCAGTTTATCCCCTTGGGAAAAAATAGCCACTTTGTTCCCTCAAAAGAGGGTCACTCTAGTTCCTGAAATGCGAAAATCAATAATACAGAGGCGGGACTTTTCCGATGTTTAGCCCCCCGTGTCTCATGACTTTATGACGTATTCCGTCGACTAAACAGCCATCTCGCGCCCCTCAGTGGGTTGATTCAGTGAAATCCCACGCAGTTCCCCCATTATCTCCCATGTAACTACCGCTTTCGCTCACCTCGATCACCCCCGCTTAAATCGTATTTTGAGGAAATACTCCATATAATTTCTTCTATCGAATTTTAAATTTCTAGACACTTTTTTTACCCCAAATCACGATCCAACCTCAAAACAGGGAACAGAAACAAAACCACCACTCCTTCGACATAATTAATTTATTACAGAAAAAACACAAGTACGAAATCGCCATTCTCTAAGATAAGATTTTGAAAAAAAACTCGAGCTCCAAAACGGTATCCTCGGCCAGATCCGTGCAATGTACCGCGTTTTTATACTTGTCGACCCCGAACCTCGCCCTCAGCGTATCGGGCCGGATCTGTCTCGCGATATCCGGATCTCCGGGCCCCACAAATCTCCTAAATTCCCCGTGAACGTCTTTACACGCCTCGTTCGCCCCCGCCACCTCCAGAGCGACGCACGGCCCGTCCAGGAAACTCATCATCAGCGCGTGGAAATCGCTCACCACGCCCTTGTACACCGCCAGGAACTCTTCGGCGTTGGCGTCGCTCAGGTAGAAGGTGCGCATCGCCGTTATCCGGAACTTTGACGCGGTGACGAACCGGAGGACGGCGCCGAGGTGGCCGTCGTCGACGGCGTGCGGCTTGATGACGCAGCAGGTGGTGTTGTCGAGGAGCAGCGGCGCCTTGGGGACGGCGCGTCCTTCGCCGAAGAAGAACTCGGCCTCGCGGAGCGCCTCCTCGCACGAGTCGGCCGCGTGGAAGGCGTTGGTCGCCTTTTCCGTGCCGTAGATGGCGCGGAGGGATTCGGGCGATTCTTTTCGCGCCTTGTACGGGTCCGTCGGGCCGACGACGCTCTTCCACCGCTCCACCTGCGGTGGGTCAAAGTGGCGATTATCAAGGGTGCGCTCTCGAAAATGGAGTTATGTTTCCGTTTTACATAAAATCAAACTAGAAGTTTCGTACAGTGTGTTTGAACCGGATTTATTCTTGTTGTGTTGGTTGTGGCTTATGACCGTCGCTCTTTCTGTTTTTACTTATAACTTATACAGCGTGTCACACTTAACATGAAGACAGCTGCTCTGTAACTTTTTAGTTTCTGGGAGCACAGCTTTGAATTTTTCTACAGTTCTAGCTCTTCATGAGGGGCATCTGTTGGGATTATACACCTCATCAAAAATTGTAAACTCTGCCTACTGGGATCACGCGAATGGAGCGATTTTTCAATATCTTGCTTCGCGATCAAGATATCGAAAAATTTTATTCGAAGAAGTTGTTCTGAATCAAATTTTGACCCTAAATACCGAGTTTCGTGACATAATTCGCATTTTAAGTATCTTGCAATTTTCACATTTAGTCCCAAAAAATCTGTCATTTTAAATTCTGATCTGGTGAATTTGATTGACATGAAAAATTAATACTCGAAGAACCTGTTCCTAATGTTTGTCATCTGAATCACAGCTAATGCAAAACATGAGATTTTTCGGGACTAATGTGAAAATTGCAAGATACTCAAAATGCGAATTCTGTCACAAAACTCGGTATTTGAGGTCAAAATTTGATTCAGAACAACTTCTTTGAATAAAATTTTTTTATATCTTGATCGCGAAGCAAGATATTGAAAAATCGCTCCATTCGCGTGATCCCAGTAGGCAGAGCTTACAATTTTTGATGAGGTGTATAACCTCAATAGATGTCCCCTCATGAAGAGCTAGGACTGTAGAAAAATTCAAAGCTCTGCTCCCAGAAACTAAAAAGTTACAGGGCTGTCTTCATGTTAAGTGTGACACGCTGTATTAAAGGAAGGATAGAACGATGGTCAACTGAGAATAAAAGTCAATTTGAACACAGGATCAGTACCTATCAGAGGTGTTCCGGTTCGGATCCGGTTCCGGTTCGGCTTTAACACGGCAAGGGCCCTAAACGCAACTCTTACGCCTGAGGTGCACAATGTTTTATTTCATTCTATCCATATAACGGCGAAATCAGTGAAATGATGGCATACCTGAGTAGGATGTACGCTTAATCAATTAATCATGACGGAATTTTTGGTGTGCCATGATCTTGAAGAAACTATGGATATTTTTATTGTTTACAATAAAAAAAATGATAATGGAAAATTCTGTAAACATCTGTTCTGACACCTTCGTTGTCTAGCAACTTACTTTAGCGCCCTAAGAGGCCACATTACGCCCGCTATAGGAGGCGTAATTTGTCATTATCGCACAGAATGAAATAAAATATCAAAAAATGTGTCAAAAGTCCTGAAAAACTTTTGCACGGAGGCGCTAAATTAAATTGTTTGCACGGTTCATATAAAATGGAATTGTAATGTTCAGTAACATGGTTTTTCGTCCTGATTCAAAGTAAAACTTTGAGAGGAAGTCAAGAATACATTTTTCTGAGAAATAAGAGAACAAGAACAAGTTTTTTTCTTCGATAATCCGAAAATTTTGACAGTCCAAATCAGCCAATGCAATTATTAGTTCGGATCAAAGAGGTTGAACTATACAGTTTTTGACATTTATTTAAAAAACATTAAAGAACACAAAGATAATCCCTCAATTTCATAATCGAACTTTAAAGTCTCTTTTAAAAAAATTAAATGAGAATGTCACAAATCAACTCTTGCATTTGTTACATACTAAAGTTACTTTAAATTCGATTATGAAAACGGGGATAATTTATGGAAAACTAAACGAAGAGAACAAAATGTAATCTGGAAAAATCATTACTCTTTATTTTATTTGGGTATAGTTCTCTAAATTTTGTGCAGTAAAACACACCAGAAAACTGGGTTGAGAATAATCATAAAAAAAATATCCGCGCACTTCCGGCGGTTTTTCAAGAATCACCCAAGTTTTTGGAAATATATGACCACTGTTGTCCGGATGCGAGTTTTTGTTTGAATTACTGTATGTTGGCGGATTAACGTAGGTTCGGATTAAAGAGTTACTGTAATATAGGGTGTTCCAAAATTACTGCTATCAATGTCAAGAGGTGATTCATGAGATCATTTTAAGAAAAAAAGTTCATATTAATACATGGGTCCGAAAATGCTTACCCGCTGGGCTATAGCTTTCCTAAAAATGGTTCTTATTTGATTCCAAAATATTGTCAGTGTTTTTCGTTTTAGACTTTTACTCTGGTAGGCTGGTTTGTGTCCGGTTTTTGAAATATCTTCATTTTTTCAAACAAGTAGCGCTAGTCACAAAACTTTCAAAAGCCAATTATCTCGAAAACGGTGTGCATGTCTTATCAATGTTTGTTTTCACGTAAAAGACTCAAAAACTTAATACTTTTATTTCATAACCTCAAAAGAGCGACCAATCCAAAAGTTAGGGTCATTTTTAACACACGCTTTCTTCGGTTAGAACTCTTTTTGAGAAAAATGTGCAAGATTTTTATGCAATTCCTGGTAGAGTATCAAAAGATTAGTGACTGTTCCAAATTCCATTGTTTCATCTCGAACGGTTCTGAAGATGAAAACGATTTTTAAGATGTCGGGCCCAATTATTCAAGAGTACTCTATTTTTCGAATTACACATTACACCGAAGCACTTTAATGTCGACCAACCAATTTGATGAAAAACCAAAAAAAAAGTTTCAAACAAAGGTCATACAGCGAAACGAGAGCTTTTCAAAAGCCCACAATACTTTTGACCGAAATATCGACGAATTTAAGAACATCTTACCTGAATAACCCTGTATTATACTGATAAGATAAGTGCAAACAAAATTCAAACGTTTGAAACCTTCTCGATTCGAAAACTTCAAATTTTCTTTTGCCGCCGGTTTTCAAAATTTCCCCCTATTCAATATCTTCGCGCATGGGTCTCTTTCAATTTTTCCGTTATCGTGGACTAGTACTTTCATCAATGAAAACTTGGTCGTGGAGCATGCGCATGACGAGAAACACGCAACCAACATTACATATTCTCCAAGTTTTCAAACCTCACGCATGCGCGCAACAGTCATTTTCAACCAAAATGAAAAACAAACCGAAACAAGAGTTCCGCCACGTACCGCATCCTCTCCGACCAGCTCCATGGCGACGGCCAATCCGGACGACACGTGGTCAATCACGAAGGGCAGAAACGCGTCCCCCCTTTTCGTCTTGTACAGCTCGAGCGCCTCCGCCTGCGACATCTTCGCCATGGCCATCTTGGCGACGCGGAAGCCCCTGTCCTGCACGTCGGCCACGATCTCGCCGATGCGGTGCACCACCGATGGCTTGACGAGGGCGAAGGTGCGCTGGTGGGCGGCGCCGATGAGGCGGCGCGTGCGCTCGTCCGCGTAGTCGGTGATGCGCACCTGGCGGCCGTACACGCGCACCGTGCCGCCGACGTGCATGTCCCGGCGGCCCACGCGCTCGCACGCGGACCGCTTGAGGAAGGCGCGGTCCAGGTCGCGGTCGAACAGCTCGACGGTGCCGTCGCACGGGTAGAAGTTGAGCAGGAAACGTTTGCGGTAGGCGGCCTCGTGGTCGAACCACTCGGCCAGGAAGGACAGGCGCTCGTTGAAGTCGTGGTCGGCGATCATCTCGAACGGGGATGACGGCTGGAATGTTGAGAAGAGGAAAAGTCACGTCAAAAATTGTGACACTGAAATCTGTTCAAATTTCAGGCGTTTTTAGGCGGTCGACTGGTTTGAACCGTTTTTATACAGGCTGAGTCAAAAAACCGTACCCCCTGCACTTTAGGGACGAATTTTCCTATCTAAATAAAGAAGAAATAATGGAAAAGTTGTTGTTATAAGTCGAAAATGTATAATAGGTACAGAATCTATGGGTACAGACTACAGAGTGTCCCATTGAAAATTTCCACTGCATTTTTTACCAAAATGACGTCTCAGACTCAGATAAAATGAAGTCGATGATTCCAGTTTTCAAAAAAGCTTTTGTCGATTCCTGCATCTTTAGTAATTCCAAAGATTTTAATGCAGGTAAATTTCACATAAAGGGAGGCTACGACTATCATTCTGTGTCATCTGGAAACTACTAAGGATAGAGAGAGAATGATAGTCACAGCCTCCCCTTATGTGAAGTTTTCTCGATCGCTCTGTACATCCCTGCGTCATTACTTGAAATAACGATATTTTGGCGTTTAATAACAACCTGAGAACAAAATTAACACGGTGTCAATTCAATAGATTTATTAGGACCATAGATTAGGACGGAAAAAAATGAAAATGACTTAAATTTCCAAATTTGGAATTTTGGAATGACGTTTTAGTGTCTTTTGCTGTATAACGGATTTCTACTGTCAATTGTGGTATTATATGGATGGGCATAGGATGGCATAGGTCTAACTAGATGACCGACATAAAAAAAAAGTGAGTTCACTTTTTCATTACTGTTATGATGACTTCGATCATATCTGATGCCAATGGCCAGGGAAAGAGTAACGAGTAATTTTCGTGATCGTACAAAATTTGGTAGAGCTGCTGTTTTTGAACTATTTAATTCTTACTTCAATGATTTGAGAAAAAATAGAAATAAAAACATTCTGCAGTAAATAAAATTATAAATAGGTATCATTAAAGAGAAGCATTTTTCGTAAAAAGTATACCTAATATAAAGCTGAGAGTTCATTAATGAACGTAACCACAGTACGCAATGTTAGTCAGAATTTGACTATTGTCTGACTTTTGCAACAATTAAATCCTCACTGACATAGCCTACTCTGATTACTTTCATCAATAAACGTTCTGTATAATGGTGTCATAATTTCGGATAAATTCCGATTTCCTGATTTTAGTTGGGATAGGTATCGCAGAAAAGGATGCCACTTAAAATAGCGGTAGATGCCGGAAATTTAGGCACTTGTCAAAAATGTTTACCCACCAAAAATGTTTGCACAGTCAATATTTGTAAGGTTTATGATTGGCGATGAACAAAAATTTATCAGAGATTTTTGGGAAAACACTGAATCAACTCAAAGCTCCAGTTTTTTTCTATACTATTTATTAAAATGTACATTTATCATTTCGACTTTCAATAACCCTTATAATTATAACGATAATTTTAAAAAAAAATTTAGTCTAGTAGTAGGCGGGTTTTATTCTTTTCGATTATTAGAAAAAATAATTCTTGACAAAAATTGTTTGCTCTAAAACCCTTAAGGTACATTTACAACCAATCCGATTCCGGCACACTTCTAAATCGGATTGCTAAGTGTGGTAATAACTTCAAATGAGGAGTGGCCACCATTTACAATACAAATTTATATTCGAATTTCGGGTCTAGCGATTTCTAGTGTTGTCATGGAAAAATGATAAAAGTTAGGGATTTGCAATAGATGGTGTTGTAAAATTGGATGGACCCAAAAACGACGTTTTCTTCTAACTTTCTTGGGTTTTTCAATAGTCCGTCTGCTCGATAAGAAGAAGATTGTTGCTAAACATGCCAAACTGCCAAGCAAGGTAGCTTTGGCTCGATCATTCAAATGCATTGTTACGGCTGGAATAAATACGAATGAGTTAACTAGAGGAA